>JAQFVV010000173.1:0-1200000 GCA_028023455.1 Epiperipatus broadwayi
ACTTTTCAAAAATAAGATATATATATATATATATATATATATATATATATATATATATATATATATATATATATATATATATATATTAAACTTTCAGCATCCACCATACATTTGACTTGCAATTTGAATTCAGTAGAACTTGAAAATTTTTTTTAATAACTAATAGATAAATATTTATTCATAGATAAAAATTAAAACTAAAAAGTAAGACAATGAAATCTTGTTTCAATTATCACTTGACCAATATCAAAAGAATTATTAATCCTTCGATGCCTGCAAGAGAAGTTAAAAGACCATTAATGTATAATAACAAATTTTTAAATGTTTCTATTTTTAATTGTGAAGTAACAACTTTAATGTAAATTTAAAAAATAAAAGTGTGTAATAGCTCAATTTTTATTATTCTTTTCATTATATTTACTGCAACAGTACTTGGAAAAAATACCTAAATTCCCATTATTTCAAGATTGAATAGGTAGATAGTTAGGATAAGGACTAACTATCTAAAAAAATGTCATACCTTGCTAAGAAATTTATCTTCTATCTGGAATAAATCTTCAAACTTGAATATGATTAGAACTTCAGTAAAGCACTAGTCAGTAGATTATGAGGTTCTTCTATTATGAAAAATTAATGTTGATTATATCTTAAGATAACCAATTTAATAGCATGATAAAATATTTTCAAGTCTAAATAAATCTCTAAAAAATTTACTTCTGCCTTGGCATTTTCACAATGCTTTTTAGTAAAATAATCTGAGTGTCAATTGTCTAACAATCTTTTTCAGAGCTGTAAAATATCCCAAATCCACAATATTTTGATATTTAAACATACTTATATAGAGAGAATAAAAAATCATATGACATTATAATT
The DNA here is from genome assembly GCA_028023455.1 of Epiperipatus broadwayi. Lineage (NCBI taxonomy): Eukaryota > Metazoa > Onychophora > Udeonychophora > Euonychophora > Peripatidae > Epiperipatus > Epiperipatus broadwayi. The sequence goes on from JAQFVV010000173.1 coordinate 874, forward strand.
CTAGCCAAAACAAAACAAAAAAACAAATTTTATTGAAATTCTTTCTCATCCATGGTTTTATCTATTAATAAATAGACTTTTTCAAATGAAATTTAACAATATATAATACATACACAAAAAGACCTTTCCATCATTCACTTCAAAATCCAACTTCCATTTACATCAATGACAGTCTTCATGAGGTTGATTGTCTCAGATTTGAGAAAATTTATATCAAAGTTTTTTTTACTATTTTTATTTAATTTGCATTGTAAAATAATATTTTATGACTTGTATTTAGTCCATGAATATACAAAACTGAGTTATAATATCTATTTTTAACTCTACTGTTATGAACATTAACTCTTTCATTAAGACTTGATTTACTTTGACCTATATAAATATTATGACAACTGCAAGGAATCTTACAGATTTGCTATCAAATGTTTTGAACTATTTAGTAATGAATTTACATCAAGACATTTCTTCCAGACCACTCTGATATCACTCAATCAAAAATAATTTTTATAAATCTAGGTGATATGAAAGTGGTCTCAAAGAAAAGTCTTGATTTAAATTCTTTATTAAATAGTTCTAAACAGTCATTTGATAGAAAGTATATTATTGGTGTGATTTATAAGATTCCTTGCAAATGTCATAAAATTTATATAGGTCAAAGTAAATTAAGTCTTATGAAAGAATTAAAATTCATAAAAGTAGAGTTAAAAATAGATATCATAACTCAGCTTTGTACATTCATGAACTAAATACAAATTACAAAATATTATTTGACAATGCAGTGATTATCTTTTATAAAAAAAAAAGGGAAATGAAAAGAAAAATAAAACAAACTATGATAATAAATTTTCTTGAATCAACCATTAATCTCATAAAGACATTGTTTATGTTAAAGGACATTATTTTTGAAGTTGATGGAAAGGCTATTTTGTTTTGTGTATATATATATATATGTGTGTGTGTTGCATGTATCTTGTTAAATTTCATTAGAAAATGTTTGTTTATTAATAGATGAAACCATGGATGTGGAAGAATTTTAGTAAAATCTTATTTCTGGGCTAGTACTGTAATATTATATGATTTTCTCTTTAATATATAATTATAAGTATAGCAGTAGGCAGCATTTAATATTAAATATATACATTTACACACCCATTTACTACTATTTATATAATATTTTGTTTAGTATAATTTTAATGATAATATTAAATCGTGCTTTCACACTTCCAACGTAAAGCTATAACAACAAATTGAAAATTAAATTCAATGGCTAAGCGCTTTCAAGAAGATGTACTTCTCATATTCATAGCCAGTTATAATAGAAAAATCGAAAGAAGGGTTAAATTATTTAATTTATTTAACAGCAAGAATGTATAATTCTTAAAAATGGAACAGTGATGTTTTTTTATTAAAGTAATTCTAGATAAAAAATTATTAAAGCCTATAAAGCTAATAAAAATTAATTATGTTGATTATTTTCTAAACAAGAAAAAATTTTAATTTTAAAAACTATTGTTGCTTTCAATCAAATAAAAATATTATTTTATGTTATTTAATTTTATTAATGTAAAACAAAACACTATTTTTTTTTAATTTTCATTTTCTGAGACATATATACTTAGTCAATTCATAACAGTAGTTATAAATACTGACACACATAGTTGTTCTTGATAGAACTCTAAGACAGTTGAAACTTGCAATAATAAGAAAATGCATGCTGATAGCAGTTTTGTAATGATCAACTGATTCACTATGCATTGTAATAATCTCTGACCATAGCTGCTTTCATGTAATTTCAATAAGTAACTGGTTGTTATGTCAAAAAGCTATTAACCATTATTTAATAAGTGTCTACTCCTCAACAAAACCAGTCATTAACTATATTATTTATATATCAAGCAGATATGCACATATAGACATATTTAGATGCAAAAGAAATATTGTTACCAAACTGCAGTTTAGTTAAATATATACACATACAGTCAAAAGAACCTAACTATTACTATAAATAAAATACCATACGAGATATATACACATGTTGTATATTATTTAAAATTTTCTACAAGAAAATTAAATACAAGATAAAGATAATTTGAAAAAAATAATTTTCTTCGTTTTGGGGAGAAAAAGAATCATTTTTATAACAATGTAAAAATACTTTTATAATAATAATGGATTTGAAACAAAAAAATAAAAATTTGTATTTGCTGTTAATCTTCTAGATACAGCCTGAGAAAGATTTTTCAAAGATAATATTTATCTCAAAAAATTTATTGGCATTGAAATGAGGACTATTAAGATTTTTTTAATCTAAAAAGTTGTTTAGATAAATCTACTTTAAATTAATTTTAGAAAATTAAATTCTGATTGATGGCTCTAGTATATTAATCTAAATTTAATGTTTATGAATAAATAAAATTATAAATGTGGTAATTATATATGTAAATTATTACAAAGTTATAATTTAATATAGCTATAATCATGTAAATACATATGCATTAAAATAATTAAATATTTTTTTATTAAAATATGCCTTAAACTAGAGGGTCAATTTAAGCTTTATAATTTTTATGTATACATGGTACCAAGTTCATGTGGGTTCTGTATATATATTTTAAGTTCAAATCTGGTCACATTGAAATTGTTTAATACATGGGTACTTACATATTATACCTACTGCGCATGATTCTGATGACAGAATGTTGTACCTTTCTCCAGTGGGGAAGGAGGGTGCTTATAATGGCAGAATGTCATATTAAAAGAAAATTTTTAATAAATGAAAAGTATAAATTTATATACAAAAATAATAAACATTATGATATTAAATAAAAACAGGTAGTTGTGACTTTTTAATATTGCAGTCTGCCATCACATATATGGATAGCTTATCTAATACCTAAGTTACCGATGTATGTAAACCAAAACAACTGAATTGTCATTGTATTGCTTTTTTTTTCTACACATATAGATAATGCAAATTGTTTCATATTTCTTGAAAGATATCAGAATTGAATAGATTATTTATTAAATTATTGCAGTAACTTATTTATACATATACATAATTTTCTGATATATATATATGTGTGTGTGTGTATGTGTGTGTGTGTGTGTAATTTGCTAAAAACTTTTTATTTAGTGATTTAATTCAATTATTATTTCAATCTCCAATAAATTAATTATATATATAAGTAAGTTAAACTTTCTGTCTCTTTATTTGTATTCTATTATTATAATGTTTTATCAGCCTCTAGGCAAGCACGTTGAAATATCAACTCTAAATATCTATATATACTCTGAAATAAATATTAAAATCTTAACAAAGTAAAGAAATTCAAGTAATAGTATGCTTTGATTTTAATGACTTGTTACTACTTTCTAATTTCCAAGATAAAGAAACAGAATGTGCAAGATAAAAGCCATAAGGATAATTTGAAGTGAATTATATCATACATTATTTCAAAACTTTATTTAATTAATTAAAAAAACTGAAATATACACATAATAAATCTTGTGTTAAGATTTGTAGAGGTCCCTACTGTCATTTTTCAGGTGCATGATCTTAAGGTTATAGCCTTAATATATATTACTTTATGTAATGAGCATGTGCTTAACAAATTTAATTATTATAATGAAAGTTACTGATGTTATCTACTTTCTGCAAGTCAATATTTAATTTAAGTTCACAAAAATACTTGTATATAGACAATCCAAGCTATTATAATTTTAAATTAAGTAATAAATAATTTAATTTTTAAAGCTGAGTATTTATAAATCTCCAATAATTAAAAATTGTGCACAAGGCCATTAGAAAACAAAAATACAGAAAATCTTTTTTTACTAAATTTTGGCAGTTTGATGCTAATGTTATTCATTGGAGAAAAAAAATAACAATTCAAAATTTATATCAATTTTACTTCATTAAATCTTTATAATTTTAAATTAAATTTAAAACATTTTCTTTTTCCGTAAATATTAAATAAGTAAAATTTTTAAAGCAACCCACTTATTTCTAAGATTACAATAATTCAAAAAATTACTCAGGAGTCTATAATAACATTCATCAGTTTAGGCTTTCATTCATGTATATTGTCCATGTGTTCCTATGATATTGTGCATCCATGAATGATAAATTATATTTGTATGTGTACATTCTGCATGAGTCTCTTTGATAACTTTGTAGATGCTGTTCATTTATAACCATTACAACCAGAATCATGATTCTGTGATGTCAGTTTAAAGTTTCCATGCATAATAATGTTGATTGACCAAAACTGTTTTGACAGTTACAAATAAATAATATTAGTATACTTTATAGATATTAGTCAGAACATGTTAAGTACAGGATCTTTGTTTATATAACAGACCATTAATTAGCTATCTAAATAAATAATTGGACTTATCCCATTTGTTCTAATTAGTTCAAGTTTCATGCATATTTGTTTTTTATCATTATATGTGTAATTATTTTTAGATTAGTTAACTATCATTATCTTAGCCACTATATTTATTACCAACAAATAATATATATTCACATATAACATATGCCTAAGTACAATTCCAATCTTTATTCAAACTATTCAATTATGTACCATTGCAATATATTATGAAGAAATCAGTTTAATAACTTTTTTATTAGTTCAATAGCTTACAAAATTATGACATCCAATTTTATGAGTGCTGTAAAGTGTTTTTATTTATTGCATACTCATTTTCAACATGATGCTAATTTTTGCCATAAACATTCTTGTGCACACCAATATATATAATGGTAGTTATTTTCTAAATTCTGTATGATTAGCTTTCTTTATATTTATCAGTTAAACTTACTGAAGCTATTATTAAGTTAGTGCTGCTGATGACTTGACAATTCTTATTCCAAAAGGTTATTTATTTATTTTTTCTTTGCTGAGCAGTTTCACTATTATGTAATTGTGAGACAACTATCCTAACAATGAATGAAACCTGGACATTCCAAGACCATGTGTCACACTTAATCATTATTACTTTTAGTATAGAAAGGTTAATATGTAAATATACTGGAATATTAACTTTTTATTAAAATTTTGTATATTTAGTTTTCAGTCCTAATCCATTATTTATAACATGTCTAGCAATTCAACCATTATATATAGTGTTTGTGAAAATTTTTTTAATATATAAGAATAAAAATGTTTCAAAATACTATGCATTATGTGCAAGAGTCATAGGTTTGTTTGTTAGTTGGACAAGTGCTGTGAAACTTTATGAACTATTTATATACAATGTTTGGAGAGATCGTTCCTCTCAATATTTTTTTATTACTGTATATTATTATTTCAATCATCTATAAATAAATAATAAGTATTAATGAGTGTCTTATTTATTTATTTTTTTAAGAAAATTTATATTTTTGTAAAATTTGTATTAAATGCATAGTTTATGATAAATTTCTTTTAGATGTCCAATGTGATTTACATTGAGCAATATCTCACAAGACAGCCATGAAAAATTACACATGACTATACTAATTAGTGTACTTGCCTCTTTTACTCACATCATGGAGTTCAAATCTAGAATAAAACTAAGAATTTTTCTGATGATTATAAAACTTTTATACAATATCAAAATTTTACATTCTATATCTAATATGCTGTCATTATGATTATCACCCATGATACATGGGTGGCTAGTTTCCTATTTTTAGCTAGAGAATAATATATGTAAAGCAATCTGATTCAGAAGATGTATGATTTTGATGCACTGACTATATGAAAAAGGCCAGATTAAAATATAAACCCACAGTTTAGTTTATTAAGTAAGCTTTATTCTTGATAAATTTATAATTTTATTTACTTTATTTAAATTATATTACTTGTAATGTTATTTTTACAGTAGAAGTTTCATTTTTATTTTTTAAATTATGTTTTAAATCAATTATTACTTATTTGTTTAGTTCTTTTTTCAGTTTCACAGGTCTTTATTCTTGTTTAATTTAACTAATCATTTAATATTTATCTCTTATGGGTTTTGTGTGAGAAGTGTTCTGTATTTCTTTAGTTAAAGATTAAACATTTTTACTAATCATTTTCTATGTAAATCTTATAGACACTGATAAATTTATTTTGGGTATCTCAACGGAGATGAAATAGAAAATATTGAAATCTTTTGGCAATTCATTTTACCATTTAGAAGAGTGATTGGTTGTCTCAGGAGCCTAAGTAGAATCTGAAATATTAAGACTGAGTGGAGAAAAAATATGAATTGTTTCAATATACAAAAATGTCATTTTTAAAAAAATAGTGCAGAATTTCAACTTTAATGAAAAAGTGTTATTTGAAATTTAAAGGTAGTAAGTTCTATTTAAAGACTAAAAGTAGTTTATAAAAATGTTTAATTTTTTTTTTTTTTTTTGCTTTCATTTAAAATTGTGTCTAAAACTATAAGCTTAATTCCATCAATTTTTAAAACTGGGCTAAAACAAATACATGCAGGTGTGTATCAATTTTTTAAATATTTCTTTTAAACTATAGCAGTAAACAACTTCTGGCATATTAGCATTGCCAAAAGAACTTATAATTTTCCATATCAAAAACATCTTTAAATTTTATTTTTTTTATATGCATTTTACTGAGATAAATATTTTTCGGATGTTTTCTTTTTTTTATTAGGATAGTTGAGAGGAATACATTTAGCATTATAAAACATTTAAATAAAATATTATACTTTAATAAAATTAAATACATAATATTTAAATACAAGTATACTGTATCGACTATTCTAAAATTAATGTAATTTAGAAGGGATTAAGTCTAAGTTCAAATCCCTTCTAAATTAAAATTTAATATACAAATCACAATGTTATAGCAAATATTTATATTTCAGATATTAAAATAAATCATTATTTATTTACCGTTCTCACAATAATTGAGATTTTATTTCAAATTTAAAATAACTTTACCAAAATATTTTAAAATAGTATTCCCTTATATTTAAATATACTCGCACATTTTCATCTAATTATTACAGTAAAAGTTTATGTTATTACTATAAATAGTTTTATTATTATGTATACTCTAATAAAAATATTGCTTTACTAATCTTATTTTAACAAATTTATTCACATGTATACCATATTGTGTATTTTATTAGTGTATTGCACCCTTTTTTTCTTTTTAAAGTTATCCTTGTGCTGTTTTTAAAACTACCAAATGCTATAAAAATACAGGTGAGACATCTTGGATTTTTTTTTTTAATTTTGCTTGATATGATAAATTTAAGATAATATTATTTTTATCATAAACCAATAAAAATTTTGAAGTTATGTTTATTATTATTATTATTTTAGAGCAGCACTTCTTAAACTTTTTTCATTCATGACACCTTTTTATCATCCAGATTTTTTTCGCGACCCCAGATATCAAATATAAAATAGATATAGAAATCAATAGTCCCATAAATAATTTATTTCTTTGGTAAACAATATATATATGAAAATAAGTAGTTTTTGGATTTGGTTTAAGTATATAAAAATTAATAAAAGAAAATCACATTTTAATGAGACAGATGTGCTTGTTTTTGCTGCATAACAAATTAAATCTTGGTGAATTACTTGATACTGCTGGACGTAAAGCATCTTCAACATTTTTCAACATTAAACGATATTTGGATTTAATATACATTAAAGCTAAAAAAAGTCATTTAACATAAATATGAATGGCAGAATAACATTTAATGCCATTTCAGAAATTGTGGGGAATTCAATCCTAGCTCCAATCCAGAATTCAGTCAAGGATTTTTGTGGAAAGTCAAGTTTTAAGTTTGAGTCACTTGATAGCTCAGCAAATTCCTCTTGGGATTTATAGGTCAGGTGATTAATCTTATTAATGTTAACCAAAAATGGTCTTTAAATCCAAGATAACTTCTTTTTTTTAAACTTTTTGAAATCTAAATTCAATATAAAGTATTTGCAAAACTGTGTTTCTAGAGTTTTTAAGTGATCTATAATAATTTTTGCAATTAAAGTTTTACAATTATTTTTTTTTTTCAATTATAAAATTCAAAAACACTTCCAATGAAGCATTTTCCACCCTATTTTTCTAAATATTGACCTTTTTAATAAAACCTTCGATTTTACTATTTAAAGTAAAAATATTGCTTTCAGGCATTTTGACTGGTGTGGTTTTTGGTTAGCTAACCACACATGGTAGATAGATTTCTTCTAAATAGAGTTATCATAGACTGTTTTTTTTTCTTCTTTCTTCAACATGGATCAGACAACACAACTTCAATAGTAGATTGAACTATAATGTAAAGGAATATGGGATAAACTACTGAGTTTCTACAATTAGAATGATAGTAATAAGAATAATGCCTAGTTGCTTGTTTCTCATCTATTTATACTCATTGATGTTGTTCAAACAGCATGTGAGTCATCAGCTGGGTGATATATGAGCCTTGTATCATTACAACAATATATTTTTTTTACAAATACTCCCTTTTTACTCTTTCCCAAAATGTTATGGATACAAACTTTAGTACATTATACTATGTTTTTTTTTTATTAATAAAAAAGAAGTGAACAAAATAGCTTGCCTCTTTCTTTATTTACATTTCATTAACATATGAAAAAAAGTTTGCTTTATAACTTTTAAAATGTTATCAATTCTGCAACTTTTATCTTATCTTTGCCTTCCAGTTTTATTATAAAATGTGAGAAATTTTATTTAAAATTTAGTTCAGGAAAGAGAAACTAGAACATGTTCAAATTTTGATTTTTTTTTTTTAATTTTGCAATTCTTTTGTGTATCTAAACTATTTTTCTTTCTTCTTTTACATTGTAATTTATTGTTTTCTTATATATCACAAAGTAAGTATTTAATAATATCAATAATGTGCATGAATTAATTTTTTTCTTAACTTTTAGGCAGTTTACATTTTTATTTCTCAAGTGACATGTGCATATATGTAAATGGTAGTTTGTATATTTATTAGTCAATCATTGAGTTTTTATTAAACACATTTTTTCCAGTATTGTAGTATAACCATTATTATAGCTACAAATTCCCTCTCTTTAAGATGAGCCAATGGGACTGTGTAACTTTTTATTTCTCATTTGTATTCTTATTACAAATATTCATTTCTCTAGTTAATTTTTATATATTTCTTTCAGTTAGACAAATAGTATTTTACAGACTACAGATGTTCATGCTGTACTGTTATTTGTTTAATATTGAATGCTATAAAGAATGCATAGGATTTTAACTCTAGGATCTATAAAAATATCATCATAGAACATTAAGGTGTATACTGAAGCAAGGACACTAGAAGGATTCTCTCAGTTGAACTTTTGATGAGCTACACATAACACATCAAAATAAATAAGAAGCCTTGCTTCATTTTTGAGTCTTAGAGGCTGAAATATATAACCATTTAAAGCAAAGTCTTGCTCTTTTTGAGTCTTAAACACTAATAAATATTATGCAAAAATTAAACCTCACTTCCTTTAGAGTCTTAGAAGCTGATAAATTCCACAAATCCTTGAACTGCAACTTGCTTTATCTGAGCTTTACAGGTGAGTGAGTAAACTGCTTAGAAAATAAAAAATGTTGTGTCAGCACCTCAGACAATATACACTTCATTTCACCACATGACAACATAGTATCTCGTGTACATGAAGAAATCCCAATATATCACTAGAAAGAGAATATGACTAAATAAATTATAAAAGCATTTTTTATCCTCTGCATAAATCAATCAGTAATTATCCTGGTCTTATATTTAATAATTATTTCAAACATCTAAATTATTAATTAATTTTCTTCAAAATCACTGACAGTCACTCTTGCTTTCTAGAAAGCTGGCAATTTCTCTCTTTTTTTTTTTTTGGTAATTTTAATATCAATTTTTGAATTGTTAAATATTTTAACTTTTGAATACATTATTTAATTTCATTTCTCCTAAAACATTTTTTTATTAACAGATCCAAGGTTGACAGAGAATAAGCTATCTTTATTTTTTTGAAACTAAGTTTTATCTCTCTCCAAATATTTTTTTAATGGTGGAGATGTCACTTGGGATGATATTCTCTTCATTCTGGAGTGGATCTTTTACTTTCATTTTACACTTCTTTGCATTTTTTCTTTTTGATTTGCATACTGTCAGACGAACTTGACAAATTTGTAAAAAGTAATTCACAGGTTCAAACTAAAAATATTATTAGAGTATTTTGCTCTTTTTGACATTCTTGTATTATTTAACATTTTTATTTTGTAGGTTTTGCAATGTCAAACACTTCTATTTTTAACTTCCTTTACTTATACTTCATCATCATTCTTCTTTTTAATATTCAGGCAGAAAAATTCATCTCGTTGCTTAAAAAAATATTTCTCCAGCAGTGAACTCTGATACTCATTTATATCAGTACTTATTCTCATGGATTCCTGAATAAGGACTTTCTTATTATTAGCATCATTACAAGAGGTTTCCTAACTAACTTCAAATTCAGTACTTCATTGGTTTCTTTTATTACAACCTTGGTTCTAAGTGTAATGTTTTATTATAGATGTTTTATTTTTTCAAACACTTTCAACATCTGTAATATTGCTGACAACTTATATAGGTTTATCTGCAAGATTTGCATAATCTTATATAATTTCAAGAGGATTAGTATCATCTGCATCTTTTTTAGTTTTTTTTTCCCTTTCATGTGTCATTTCAAAATTTTCAATTATTTTTTAAGCCATTTTTCATATCTCTGTGCATTTTTTCCAATGTTTTTTAGTTTTTCTTCTAAGATTTGATCTCTTTCTTCATTTTTTAAATTTTTTTTTTTCAAATTTTGAATGCATTTCCTGACTTCCTTGACATATTTCTTCATTCAATACATTTCTTCAAATTTTGAATGCATTTTTTTTTTTAATTTTTTATCTCTGATTTTTTTGTTTTTCTTTAAATTTTTGTAGCAACATTCCTTTATTTCTTTGTTGTGTTTTTTCAAATTTTTGATGCTTTCACTCATAACTACATATAGTATTTCAATCATAATTATGCTGGTTTTTGTTCTAAAAGCTGTAACTTTGTCAGAACAGCTTCTTCTACAATTGGCTCTAATTCTATTCACTGTAATGGTTTTTGTGTTAATTAATCAATATTTATTTGAGCTTCCATCTTTGGTGTTTTTGAATATATTACCATTTCTATATACTAAACATTCTATAATTTTCTTTTCTCTTGCTGATTTCTTTTTGAAAATTCATGAACTTAAATATTTCTTTTATATATATTCTATCATCAATTAAACACACACCAGTTTCAGCCCTTTTTATATAATCTTTTCCAGAAAAATGTAATATACATCTGCCTTAATGTTTATTTATATTTTATTATATACTGCCATTTATTAAATATTATCTTTCCTATTTAGATCCTATTTGTCACTTTCCTAAAATATTAGTATATACAATTTATTTCCTCAATCCAAACATTTATTGCATTTTAGTTATTATAAAAGACAGCATAAATAAAGTTAAGCATAAAAGAGAGAATGTTCAAACCACAAGGTTGATTTCAGAAATAGATATAAGAAAATTAAGTAGAATAAAGGTCTGTTAATGCTCCGAAACATATTGTGCCAATTGAGTTTGAGTAACTTTTGCACAGGTAGATGGAAATTTATATATTTATATTAAGTGACAGCTGAGTTTAAGTTTGGATACACATTATATATTCAAAATGTGTTCCATTGTATCATAAGGTTAGTTTAAATAAATAATATATTAAATGGTTAATAAAATTCAAATAAAATTTAATTCAAAAGTATAATAATATTAACCAGTGTGATGCTGATGATTCATAATTTAAGTACTCCCAAAAGTATTTGATTTGCAATTTCAATAAACTGAAAGTCAAAGGTACCATGGCACCAACCCTCCTAAAAAGAAAGTTTCCTTTTGAAAAAGTTTTTAAAGGAATGCTCATCATCAATTATTACTGCCATCACAGCATGTCCCCCAATAGATTGCTTGATTTCTCAGGACTATGGATATTAATTAGCATATGCATGTAAAAAGCATATATTTAGATTGAATTACAAACACAAACTACATGTTTTAATTTAAAAAATTAACAATTTATTAATAATGAATAAATAAAACAAAACAGTTGTATATACACTTGAAACTATAAAAACATACACAAAAATATTATAGCAACAACAGATATTTTAAGTTTAAGCTATGGTTCATGTTTCAGGCATTATAGTACTAATAATGTTAAGATTTTATCACATTAAATACATTGAATTACTTACTAACCATAGGTTTTTCATGTATCATTCTTTTAATATTTTACTGCTGTCTTCCTTAGTTTTTTCAATGATGATCTCCCAGAACATGATTTTAGATAGACTAAATATAGCACTGGTGATGTTATATGAGTATACTATCTGCAGTTCTTGTGGAACTTATTTGGAAATATCCATTTTTTCCTTCATTGCATTATAGAAGCATTGCACAAACTGGTTTTCCAAACTTCCACACTAATTTCTGAATCTGACTGCATATTTTAGACATTTTAACTGGTATGGCTTTTGGTTATCTAGCCACACTTGGTAGATTAATTTATCCTAAATAGATTTTTTATAGTGTCTGTTGTAATGGGATTATTGAAAATTACTTTAAGAATAGATTCTAAAATATGTTTGCAGTTGAAACACTTTTAACCGGTGTTTGTTTCTTTGTTCAACATGAATCTTGGAAACATGGATAAACTGCACTCTAATGCAAAGAAAAATGGAATGAACTGTTGGACTTCTAGAATTGCAATGATAGTGGTAAGAATAATACCTAGATGCTGTTTCCAACCTATTTATATCCAACCAATATTGTTCAATCAGCATGGTTTTCAAACAGCATATACATCCCCAGCTAGGAAATATATGACCTTTGTATCATTACAATATTTTTTTAAATATGCTTTTATTTTCAAAATATGTTGTGGATATAAATTTTAGTACATTATATCATGCTTTTTTGTATAAACAAAAGAAGAAGAGAACAAAATAGCTTGTCTCTTTTTCTCTTTTTTTATTTACATTTTGTTAACATAAGATGAAAAAGAATTCATTGCAAATTTTTATGTTTTTAATTATAACTTTTAAAATGTTAACAAATTTTAAAATCTTAATCTTACTTTTAGCTTTGCCATTCAGTTTTATTATGAAATGTGAGAAATTTTATTTAAAATTCAGCTCAAGAAAGAGAGAATAGAACAGGTTCAAATTTTGATTTATTTATTTTAACTTTGCAATTCTTTTGTGCATCGAGACTATTTTTCTTTCTTCTTTTACATTGTAATTTATTGTTGTCTTACATATCACAAAGTAAATTTTAATAGTATTAATAATGTGCATGAATTAATTTTTTTCTTAACTTTTAGCCAGTCTACATATTTATTTCTCAAGTGATATGTGTACATATATAAATGGCAGTTTGTATATTTATTAGTCAATCACTGAGTTTTTATTAAACACATTTTTTCCAGCATTGAGTATAACCATGGTTATAGCTATAATATATATATAAATGAAATATTATCCACGTATATTTATGTATAATTTATTAATTTATATATAAACCAATGTTTCAACCAGGTCACACTGGTCATCAACTGTGTAACAAATATTATCCATTAACTGTAGAGGCACTGTAAACACTGATGTATAACAATAATGAACATTCTATTAATAGAAAATAGAAATAATAATTATTATATATTATTTTACATTAATGACTATTTAAAAAAAAATTCCAAATAAAAGTAATTTTCATGTATTCTCATGTTGTTTGACATATTCTGGCTTTGTAAAGATCTCAATAGTTTCTCTGATCTGGCATTGTCAGAGAGTGTTACATGTGGATAGTATTATCTTGTTAGAAAAATCAATACTATGACTTGTATATATATATATATATATATATATATATATATATATATATATATATTGTATTTTTACTTCTGGATATATATAAAATAGTTTTAAAAATACAACTAGCTCAGTTACATTATTATGCTTCCTTAAATTTGCATATCTATCTTTAATATATTTTTATATTATCATATCTTAATTAAATTTATTATCAATCTTTAAAATCAATAGAATTCTAGATTATATTAATTAAATAAGTATTTATAAAATTATGAGACTGCAAAGTAAAGTTACAAAGTAATAAGCAGATTTACACTGAGTCGATATCTCCCAAGATACTGTCTCAATGGCATAAGAATACTACTACTACCTTATCATCTTACCACTACATCTATAGCATTCTTATGACTTTTAAATGAAATAAATTATCTTTAATAATACTAAAATAATTCCTAACTTTAACTTAAAATATAATTAAATAATCTCAGGTTCTTCTAAGCTGTTTTAAAATAATAATAACTCATGTAAATAAGTATGATGTGGGATTTTATATCAAACTTAAATACACCTAACTTATTTTAATAATAATAATAAATACTAATCTTAGAGTGTAATTCAATCTCATCTATTTATATGATATAATCAATCATTAAATGAATAAACAAACATATGTATATCTTTTATTTCATATGGTATCTTCATTTTAAAATAGATCAAAATCTTATACTTAATAATCTGTGGCAATAAACAATATTGTATTCTTATAATATGTATTATAATCATCTTATGACCATTGCAATATTTTATGTTCATGTCAATCCATTCTTATAAAATAATGTTAAGCAAATATGGTATTCAATTCCAAGTAATAATAATAAATTCAATTTTGTGCAAATATTATGTTTATTTCAAATCATCTGATGTCAAAATGCTGAGGTGAAAAATAAGGAAACTCGACACACTTTTAAAACAAATTAACAAATTTATTTACAATAACTTCAAATAAAATTTATTTACACTATTTACAGTTTAAAATTTATGACAACAAATAAAATAAAAATAAGAAAATACAAATATAAGAGGCTTACACTGTTATTAACTCATGTACTTAATAAGAAATTACACTTCGGAAGAGCGTCGTGTAGGGATATGATTTAGTGTGTTTTTCTTACACTTAGATTTGAAAAATAAATAGTAGTAATCTTTAATTATTACAAATAATAATATGTTAAGACTATTTATGTAGCATGTGTACATAATGTAGCTTTACCTATTAAATAACTACATTACTTAAATATCATTTATAATATATTATAATGTATTCACTTTATTACTAGCATTGCTTAATATCTGTATATAAAATCAATATCTCTTTATAATGTAAAACAAATGATTGGTTATAATTATATTCCACCTAATGTAATTCCTGTTATATGTTTTATAAAATATGCATTCTATATCTGTATTATTCAGACATTAATATCTAAATCATTTATCAATCTTAAATTCATAAAACATTACATTAGATAAATTTTATGATTCCTTTCTGTGTAAAATCATTATTTTACCCTATGTGCTTTACTAACCTTTCTAATAAATTTCTAGCTATAAAACATATTCTAAACTTATTTAAAACATTTTCCGGAAAAACAAATATCAACTTCAAATAAAATATTTATTATCCAAATTACTCATACTATATTGTCTATACTTAGTAAACTTTTCAATCTAAATATAGGCTTCTACTCATAACGTAACTTAACTTATTCAATAAACAAAATACACAAAAATATAGACTTTTAAAATCCTTTTCTAAATTGCAAAAATAAAATAATTACTTAGATAAATCATAAACATCATTTAAATACTAAGCATAAATAAAAATATCAAAATTATTTACGAAAGAATCATATAATCATTTCTAAGCTTTTACGTAATGTTGTATTATGTTTATATTATAAATTAAATATTATGCATATTTTAATAAAGTTCGTTGCCAATATAATGTATGTGTTTTCATAAAATATTTATCCATTCATTCTACAACAACATAATATTCAGTTGATCTAAAGAAAAACATATTAAATTCATTAAAAATCATTATACAATATTTTTTTACCATAACAATAATAATGTCCATTCTGCTATCCAGTATTCTTCGGAATTTGCAGCTTCATAAAATAAAAATCATTCACATTTTTACTCATAAACATTCATTAGAATATTCCGTGTTATATTAATTATAAAAATAAGTTTATGTAATTAATTATTATATTATTTTTAAGTTACTTTTTAATAAATGTACCTAACCTACTTTTAAAAGTTTAATAATATTTAAATTTTATGTTAAATAAATAAAATAAAGTCATATTACATAATCCATCGTCGATTTTTGTCCTACCATAAAAGTTCTAACAAATATCCTCCGTATAAAGTCAATAAAACACTATTTCCTGTTCCGTTGTATCACGTGTTTCTTGAAAGTTTATAATAAAATGATAACGTTTATTTTTTAAAAAAAATAATAAGTTCCACAAGAAAACAAATAAAATTCAAAAATAGTTTATAAATTCTGGATCCAGTTCTTCATAGATTATTATTCAAAAAGTTATTATTTCAAAACTAAGTTATAATTTATAAAATTATTCTTCAATTATTTTAAATTAACTTAGTTTGGCTTGGCTTAGTTTAACTTGATTTGAATATCCATGTATTACTTGCGCATTTGTAAATACCATATTCCGGTAAGAATTAATTTTTCCATCTATAACGTCCAGCGTTTAGATAACTTTAAATAAAATAATTTTATTATATTACGATTTTTTAAAATACTTATACTTATGATATATTTGCCTTTTCAAATTATCAATCTCTAGTCTTTTAAGCATAAAGACTTAACGAGGCAAGTATTTATTTAAAATTACTACTGCATCTTATATCTTTCTTTAAGATACATATTTTACTTCTATAATTTGTCAAAATACTTTCTTTTACAGAAATATTTATATTTTTTTTAAAATATCTATTAGTAATAGACAATAGTAATTTAACTTTTGAAAACTATTTTTAGTCCAAAATACTACTTTTCTCCATCTTGTAGTTTTATGTTCTAATCCAGCGTCTGTTACTTTTCCAGCATAAAGTTTCTGATAAATTCCTCCGATGTATGAGGTTTCCATGATTATTTGTATGTAAATTGAGCTTCGATATTGAGAAGACGATAGGGAATTATTAAGATATCTACTGCATATTCATTATTAAAACTTTTATAAAATTATATACAATAACACTCTTATAATTTTAAAACTGATTCTTAAGAGCGTTTCTAAATTTACTTAGCTATTTTCTCAATAGCACAAACGACTTAGAAGTTTTATTGTAGAGAGACCCCCTCAACAATTGAATCCAACTTATATACTGCCAGAAACTCCTTATCTGATTGGTAGGTTTAAACAATCAAAATTTCTTATTTACATATTTACCAACACAATATTAAAAATAAATAATGACTTATTTAATATTTGATATTTTATCAAATTCTTTCAAAACAATATTTATCGTTTATTTAAATCTATTAAACATTCTTTTGAAATATTATTTCTCACTTAATTTAAATCTTAACTTTTATAAGATCATTTAAAATAAATCTTTTTAAATACGTTACATTTTAAATAATATCTTTTAAAATCAAATTTAATATTTTACATTAATATCTTTATTTTTATCTCGTGATAACTCACGTATTATTTATAAATTTTACAACATGATTTTTTAAAATAATTATGCAACTTTATTAGACAACTTCCACGCGTGTGTGTATAACATCTGTTCTTTATCACAAGAACGCTTGTCTAAAAATAAACTAACAATTGCAGTATTTTAAAATAAATATTTTTAAATATTTAAGATATTATAATAGATTTTAAAATAATTATTTGATATGATTAAAATCAAATATTAATCTCAATTTAAATACTTATAATTTAAAATATTTTTTTATTCACTTTTAACATATATTTTGAATTTAATAAATATCTTTATCTAATTTTAGCTTGTCTTTTAAATATTTTAGCTTCAAACATTTGTTATTAAATTTATTAATGCAGTATTACATCATAATCATCATCATTTAAATATCTTCTCAAGATCAACACAATTCACATATCAAATACTCATAGATTGCTTTAATTAAACTTATGGTAACATTACCACAAGCAAAGTCAACATCACATCTTTAAAATACTTCTTAAATTTAAAATTTTCCACTAGATTAGCACAAAACTTAAATGGTGACCCATATAAAAGGGCACAATATATATATATATATATATATATATATATATATATATATATATATATATATATATATATATATATATATATATATATATATATATATATATATATATATATATATCATAAAGAGACAGTGTGATGAGTGTTTAAACTGCATTAATATGTTCATCTCTTCTAACATTGATGTGACAATTACTTATCCATATATAGATAGATAGATAGATAGATAGATAGATAGATAGATAGATAGATAGATAGATAGATAGATAGATAGATAGATAGATAGATAGATAGATAGATAGATAGATAGATAGATAGATAGATAGATAGATAGATAGATAGATAGATAGATAGATAGATAGATAGATAGATAGATAGATAGATAGATAGATAGATAGATAGATAGATAGATAGATAGATAGATAGATAGATAGATAGATAGATAGATAGATAGATAGATAGATAGATAGATAGATAGATAGATAGATAGATAGATAGATAGATAGATAGATAGATAGATAGATAGATAGATAGATAGATAGATAGATAGATAGATAGATAGATAGATAGATAGATAGATAGATAGATAGATAGATAGATAGATAGATAGATAGATAGATAGATAGATAGATAGATAGATAGATAGATAGATAGATAGATAGATAGATAGATAGATAGATAGATAGATAGATAGATAGATAGATAGATAGATAGATAGATAGATAGATAGATAGATAGATAGATAGATAGATAGATAGATAGATAGATAGATAGATATAGATATGGATATAGATATATATGAAGCTTTACAAATGTTACATGGATTTTTATAAAGTCCATGTGTTTCAAGAGAGATTGAATTTTTGGGCTTGGTTATAATGCTATTAAATTTTTGATAAGTGGAATATGTTGTCTTCATATTATAATGGCTTAGAATATGCTCAATATTGTTTGTAATTCCTTTTATTTAAGCAATACAAACTCTAATAGTTGTTTCTTCTTTTTGTCTTTTATTTTGATTGTAATTAAGGCTCTACATTGTTTTACTGTTATAGCCATTAGCTGTTAAAATATTGCTTAGATGATTTATTTTATCTTTGAGATTTGATTTATCTCAAAGAAGGTTAATAACTTTAGTGAAAATAGTTTCTGCAACAGAAAAGATTTGAGATGGATGATGATGTGATCAAAATATTAAATATATGTCTTTGTGTGTAGATTTTCTGAAAATTGAAAAAGATAAAAGATTATTTTTTATAATATATTTATAAATATATATATAATTATTCTTTTATAGTATATTTATAAATATGTAATACATTTAAAAAAGCAAAACTTCCAAAAAGTAATATATTAAGAAAAAAAAGATAAACCCTAAACAATCTAAAATCAGACAAATATATTATTATTCTTCCAGAAAGATAAAGGTAATGTTACACATTATGAAGCACGATGTTTATAATAATAAAATCCTTACTTTACACTTATAAGCAATGAAAGAGATCACATGATGTATTTAGAAATAACAACTGAAGCTATTATTAACATCTCACCAATTGAAAACAAAATCTTCTGTTTGTCCAAAATTTTATGGACTTCCAAAAATTCACAAAATAGATACCCCCTTCATCCAATAGTGAGCGCATGGACCTCCCACTCTCGGTTTAACTAGATAATTATCTGATATAATAAACCTACAATTCCATCTATTAAATCTATGTTAAAAATTCTATACATTTTATTTCTTTAATAAAAAATATAAAAATTAATACAAATGAAATTCTAATCAGCTTTGATGTTACTTCTTTATTTACAAACGTTCCAGTTGATGACGTTTTAAAAAAACATTTCTAAACAATGCAATTTACCACAACCTATTATTAATTTAACTAAATATTGTCTTTCAAATACTTATTTTATGTATAATGAACAATATTATAATCAGACTTTTGATACTCTAATAGGCTTACCAATCTCGGAAATAATAGCTTATTTATTTATGGAATATATAGAAACTTGTGCTTTAGAGACAGTACTTTTAAAACCTCTTATTTGGCTCAGATACACTGATGTTACATTTCTCATCTGGTCATATTGTAAAGACAACTTACATAATATTGTGACACATATAAACAATATACATCCTATTAAATTTACAATGGAAACAGAAACTGATAAGAAACTTCGTTTTCTTGATGTATTTGTCACTAAAAAAAAAGAATAATCTTTACACTTTTTCAATTTTCAAAAAATCTACACACACTGACTAATATTTAAAATTTATCAGATCATCATTTGTATCAAATGTTTTCTATTGCAATTTCTCTTTTCACTAGAGTTTCAGATAAATCCAATCTCAAAGATGAAATAAATCATATAAGCAATGTTTTATCAGCTAATGGCTATAGTAATAAAACAAAACATCTTACCCTAAAATTCAAAATAAAAGACAAATAGAAGAAATAACTATTAGAGTTTGTATTCATTATATAAAAGGAACTACAGACAGTATTGGACATATTCTAAGACATAATATAAAGGCAACATATATTGCTCATCAAAAAATTAATAGCCTTATAACCAAACCTGAAGACCCAATTTCTTTTGAAACACATGGAGTATATGTAATTCAATGTAACATTTGTAAAGCTTACTATATAGTCATGAATAATCATTGCATCAATGCTAAAAGAGATAAACATATCAAATCAGTTAATAAACACTCATCACCAGCAGCACTATCTCTTCATGCTATAGATACAGGTCATAGTATTGATTTTTCTAATACAGCAATATTATCTAGATATGACACACTCCAACAAATTCAGATCTGAGAAGCCATTGAGATCTTTAAAAAGCTAAAATATATCAACAAACATGATGATACATGCAAATTACCTTCTATTTGGAATTTTTTTTTTAAAAGTCATTAATCTAAAATAATTTCACATAATTATTATTTCTATTTTCTATTAATAGAACACTCATTATTGTTATATATCAATGTCTATAGTGCCACTATAATTATTTTATAATATTTGTTATCCAGTTGATGACCAGTGTGACCTGGTTGAAATGTCAATTTATGTATATTTTTAAATAAATTTTACACAGATATATCCAAATAATATTTCATTTATATCTGTAGCCTGTGAAAATCTTTGATTTTAATATATATATATATATATATTGTAACCCCTCACCACCAATCACCATCACTAACAAATACCTGGGGGCACCAATTCTATGGATTATAGAATAAACTATCGAACTAATCTTATCCTAAATTTACTTATGAGGCTCTTAATTAAAGTTTCACCTTAAACTAACTTAGTTGAGAGATACAGAGATGTATGAGGTGTACAATGTACATTAGATGTGGGAGAAAATATTATAATTAATAGGAATAAACATCTATCAAATTCTAAAATAAATAAGATTTATATTGGTAAAATTTTACCCATCTAAATTAAGTAATTATGATCTATATTCCACCTCCTCCCATCATCCATATGCATTGAACAATCTCTACCATATTAGAAAATTACACTAACAACTAAAATATAATTTTCTAGAAACTATATTGCATAACAAACTGGATCTGAACTTAAACTAAACCTATCATTACTAAATTTTTAATTACACAATAATCTAATCTAATTAACTGAATTTTAATACTTAATCTGAATTAAAAATTGAAGATCTCAGGGAATCTGTTATGGCATGGCTTAATTTAAAATCTCTATCTCTCAACTATTATTTAATATTATGAAAATAATAATATAAACTAAGCAATACCCTAACTAGATAAATGCAGTTAGATAATGAAAGAAATCGGGCACATTTTGATTTCAATTCACATCTAAACAATTACCAAATAATAAAATTTTTTAAGACAATCAGTAGATAATTAGCATCTCATACAGTGTTTGGATCAAGGAAATCAATATCATCATATTTGGGGGTTTATTATAATTAAATGAAAATATACATACAATTATATCACAGTAATAAAATAAATGTGTGAGCATGTGTGGAAATATGAAACAACGCATGAATGTTAAAGAAGAATAATGAATACAGTTTTTTGAATAATAAAATATTTATTACAACAAAATATAGTTGAACAACATTTAATTTCTTTACAATTTGAATAAGTATAAGTTTTGGATGTATTAATATCTGTGGGTAAAGACCTACATAATAACAGAAATTATAAGATAATTTTCTAACTTCTTATCTAATACATTTAGTCTATTAAGTCACTATGATTGACTTATGGCACACATTATATCTTTAACTCTAAAGTAAAATACAATCTTTATATTTTATTGCAAAATTCGTTTTCATTTATCAGTCCCTTCTGATACACATATGGAACTAAAATAATATAGCCTTACATTTCTGGCAACAAACTACAGAATTTATTTTATATTTGACATATTGTCTTTTATATCACTCTTAAATTATTAATTAATCTAATAAATCTATAACAAACACATTGGTTAAATATTTCAATTATATTATAAAATAAATCTAAATCTTGGCATTTTTACTTTAAAATGCACAATAACTAAAATAAGAGGGATTGAATCTAAGAGTCAACACAAAACAAGCTTAAATTATACTTTTCAAAATGGAAATAATTCTATCAATTAACTATGTTTATCTTTGCAAAACAGAAATGAATAATGCTATTAATTAATTATGATTTGTCTTTTGCTTATACCAGTCATGATTAAACACTATGGAAGCTGATGATATGAAATTTAAAATGGTAAATGCAAAATGATTGAAGTTAGGTATTAATGATGAATTTTTTTATACTGTTAAATTAGTACTTTACATCTGTATCTGCATTATGCTGTGTGCCATACAATAAACAATTAATAATACTCAATTCAATTCAATCGGTTTACTTATGAATGTGTCAATAAATCATAATACGAACAATAGCAATGAACCAAACAAGTTTCAGCACTAATTTTAACACAGCTGTTTTTATGAGGAAATCAACTCTAATTTTATTATTATTCTTATCACTAAATTAGCTGGCACATGGCTATGAGTAAGATGAAAGCATTCTATAAGCCCATGGGATAAAAGATTTTCACAATTCTAATTCCATAACTAACATGACAATAACTCCCAAGTCTACTTCTGAGACTACATAAACTGGTGGGACTAAATTTCAACACCGAAACATTAGGGAGATAAAATACTGGGCTTCACATACCCTAATTCATAATATCAAATATCAAATGGGAATTCAATCCACTGCTATCAAATACTTCTATGATAAAGGAATTTTACTCTGTCCCATAAAATATATTAGGCAATACACCATATCAAATATGCAAATACTTTTATAACAAAGGGATTTACTCTATCCCATAAAATATATTAGGCAATCTGCCATATCAATTATTCAAATAACAAGGAAAATAGATTATTTTATCCCATAAGACACAATAAAACATCATTAACTTATACTACAAATAGCCACTAAACACTTTTCTTATCTAACATAATAAAGAACAATAAATTCATGTTTAAACAGATTCTAATCTTTCAAATTTGAATAGTCCATTCCCATCCTCTGAAACTGACTGATTATATATCATTTTTACTTGCAAATTACACATTATGGTTGAGTTTTTATATCATACACAATTCCAGTAGGTAAAGAACTACTGTACAAATATTAATTACTAACTGTAAATGCAACAATGAGTAAATATTTCATATCTGATATAATATTCATAACTTAAAATATATTAACTATGGTTGAGCAACAAGGCACTAATTTCTGTTGGCAATATAAGACAAAATAATCTTTTTATAGTACATTTATATTAGCACCAATCTAAAGGAAAAGTTTAACTTAGATAAATAATGAAGCTTTATATTTCAGGTTAAATAATTATTGAAAATAATGATTTTCTAATCTATTAAAAAAAACGCAAAGATATATTATAGATTTTATGTAATGAAACTCTTTTAAAATAACTGTTCACCCCTTTAACATAAAATAGATGTCTCCCTCGTGTGTTGATACTATGAACACATGATAAACTTATACTAAAATATAATAAAAATACCTTGCACAACATTCCCTTAATATTATACATTTAGGAGATGATCTTGGAGACATTAAATATAATAATAAAAATAATAATATCATAAAACAACCCTTAAACTATCTACATACTAAATACAATTAAATAATAAATAAAGTTCTTTTGTTTCCTTTTACTGGGTTGGAAACGAAAAGTTTATTACAGTTTTATACATCACATCCTTTGGTCATGTCTCCAAAATGAATAATACTAATAATAATAAGCATACAAGGATAAATATTGACAAAGACAACACATTCCTGCAGGAAAACAAATAAAAATATTATTTTGACTCCAACATAGCACATTCAATGTTCTTTTAGCTGAGCTAATGAAATTGTTATCAATGTTATATAAGAGCAATAATAATTCATATTTCATTCATAAAATGTATTAAGTATTTATTTTATGTTTATTTTCTTTCTTTCAGAGCCATTCAGAAAACGTATACAATTATTTGAACTGATAATATTTATTTAACTTTCTGTGAACTGGTTGGCAATATTCTGTATGAAAAATTTCATGCAAAATAAGAGGACAATTAATGCAATAAAAATCATTTTCAGTTCATCATTTTTCTAAAACTATTCTTATAGTAGTTAGGAAAAATAATTAAATACTTAGTTGAATTATATATTTAGTCTTATTTTCTAATATGCAAGAAAAAAAAATTATAAATAGTCAGGCAAGTATTTTAATAAAACAATAACAAAATAAATGATTCCTATGCATCTTTCTTAATCTTCTTCTTTTATAGCTAGCACAAAGTTTATCATATGGAGCTCTTGAGAGACTTAATAAGAGTTTGCATATTTTTCTGATATAATAAAGGTATGTACATGCTACAGTTATTTCCTTAACATTGTAATTTAAATTTAAGAATAATTTTGAAAAATCAACAAACATTCTTCTGTCTTCTTCACAAGTAGGAATAAAATTTAAATAAAATGATTTTGAAATATAATTATGTACTTCCATTCCATTCTTCATATTACTAATTAATTTTAAATATGTTATAATGTAAATACACTCATGCATTTAAAATAATGACTGAGAATTCTGAAACTTAATTAAAAATAGAGATTAATGTACCTTGAAAGTTGTTTATGCTACCATTATCCTGAAACTTTTTAGTACTTTAAACTTTCAACTTAGCTTTTTTTCCTGGAAGAATAGGATTTTACTAAAACTGCACTATCAAGCTTTGCTTAAATAATACTTTCAAGTTCTATCAGTAGAGAATCTGAGTACTTCTTTGGTAGTAGTTCTTTCAGTAGTTCCCTGTTGGAAGTTCTTTCAGTAGTCCCCTGTATAATTATCTTTAATCCTTTTTATAGCCCTCAAAAAAAAATTACCCAGCATTTATTCTTCCAATCTAAAGTCGTTTGAAAGTTCAAAGGTTACCAGACAGAAACTAAGAATTAATTTATGCAAGAAACTTTCTTGGAGAAAAATATATATATATAAACAAAAAAAATTATTTTGTCTTTTAAATAAATAAAAGATTAAATATTAAATTGAAACTAAGAATTAAATATTCTGTATTCTTAAAGTAACAAAATAAAATGAATAATTATTTTAACAAATAAAATATTTTACAGCATGTTTTTTTTAAAATAATTCACTAGTCCAGTGATCCATCAATTTATTTTAAAAAGTAATTAAGCTGTTTTTGAACTAGTAATGGTAAAATTAAATATTTGAGTATGAGATGTGATATTTGATGGTTTCGTGAAGCATATGAATGAAAAATGAAGTTGGATAATAATATTGACATACAAGAATATGTGCAAACAATACACTATAGACACTAAACTGATATGACTAAATGGCTATTTTTAATGATGATGAGTGAAATATGCTTCACTGTTTATACTATAGATTAAAATATGTAAAGCAAATGAACTAGAGAATCACTCAAAACAAGTCCTAATATTTATTTGTGAACAAATAAAACCAATTATAATCAACCTAAACTGAACTAAATCCTTTTGTGACAAGCCACCCCCTATCCTATAATTAACTATACCCTAAAGTAAGATATTAGATATCAAAACAATTTTTAAATTACACCTATAAATACTTCCAATCATAGTTTTAAATCACAAATTACAATTTTCACGTTATTTCTTTTTTTTTTTAAGAATATAATATCAGATGTTACTGATATAATAACATATAATTACAATTAATATTTCTGGTGCCAAACCAGAAGATCACTATATATATATATATATATATATATATATATATATGAACAGTATATTCTGTGTGTAAATAACTAAATCTAACTCTGCATTTCACTAGTTAAAGGAATTTATCTCACAGAATAGAAAGAGTAAATCCATTAGGAGTTTACATATGATTTATTATTGAGCAAATATGCCCAAAGTGCATAATTAAAATTGTATAAATCACAATTTGATCATTGGTGATATTATCTTCTTTTATTGTCATTGTATTCATCCATGTATAAGGAATATCAAATGTTGATATCTACATGTAGATAGATATATCTGAAAATATAATTGTATTAATTGCATTCCTCTTATAAATGTTATCATGCTGTGTCAATTAAATTATAATAAAATATTTGTATCAATTATTTAAATAATAAACAATGTGT
Source organism: Epiperipatus broadwayi (assembly GCA_028023455.1). Classification (NCBI taxonomy): domain Eukaryota; kingdom Metazoa; phylum Onychophora; class Udeonychophora; order Euonychophora; family Peripatidae; genus Epiperipatus; species Epiperipatus broadwayi. The sequence continues at coordinate 27,815 of JAQFVV010000173.1, forward strand.
TTTTGTTTCTTTTGTAGAATGTGCTTGAAATATTTCTTTGAACTGACATCCCATGCTCTTCCCTCAGCATTTCAAGACTGAGATACATAAAAGATGAAATATATAAAATAGGAATTGGTCACACCCATTTCTTAAATATGTAAAATATATTTAGACTATATTATTATTTTATTATGTTGTATTATTATTTTATTAATTGGCGGTAAGCATTGGTGGTCGAGAGGTCAGCACAGCTGCTTACAAGCCGTTGTCCTGGGTTAGCGGGTTCGCATCCCAGCCGATGCTATGACACATAAAAAAAGTATTATTTTAGTAGTATAAGATAAAATAAAATAAATGTTCATCCTGAATCAAAATAGGCAAACTGCATAAAATAAGTTTAATATTATTTCATACATTCAGGAATAATAAAATTTAAAGGTTTGTATTTATATATTATTTCACTTCCTATTTTAAATTATGCTACATTAAATTATATTTAGTTAAACTGCTTAAATATTGGGAACTATATATTCGATGAGTAAACTATTTTTGTGAGTTATTTATTTATTATTGTTGATTATTCATTTATAAAAACATTTAATAAGTGGTTTTTTAATCCCTATTTATTTACATCTATTAATATTAGCCCTCTATGGTTTAGCATAGTGGTAAAACATTTGATATGGCATGTAAAATCCTTGAATTGATTCTAATGACTCTGGCACTTTTGGCACTAGAAGGTCATATCAATTCCAAACAATAAAGTCATTTGAATCTATGTTTATTTATTTTATTGATATTTATGCCTATACAATCTGAACACTTATGCAGAATTTTCATAAGCTGAGGTAAGCATCAAGCCTTAATAGATATTGACATAATCATTCCATAATTAAAATTTTATATTTACATCATACATCCAAAATTTAAATTTTTTCATTGACTCTTTGTTAGGTCACTGATTTAGTTTAGGACTAGATGGAAATTCAAGATACTCATCACATTATTTAATGCATATAATATGGCATAGATTTATTTTGAATTTCCCACATTTCTAGTATAATATAATATAAGAAATAATAAATTGCATGGTTTAAATCAGCTGTATATAATTATAATTCATATCTAGATGCATGCCACATGTACATCATGTCACATCATACCTTAAGTATCATTACAATTACACTTTTATATGTTTATTTTAAGATAATGTCAGTGTATGTTTTAATTTTATGATATAGATCAATTACTAAAATAAGCATTAAAGCTTTAAATTTTTAAAATTGTAATGATGACATGTACTTCTATATCATAGGATCAACATCAAATTCTAATTAAAGTTTATGATAATTTTTTTTGTTTAATTTGTTAAAATTGATTGATGTTATTTCTTCTCATGCTGTAAATCTGATTAATACTTTCTTTTTCAGAGACCATCTTAATTTTTAAAATATAAACACCAATGTTAAATATTGCAGTAGATGATGATTTGTGATGCAATTATGAATATCTTCTTAAGACTCAGAGATCATCTTAGTAAAATTGCAAAATATAGTAAAACTTTACCATATATACTCTTTTATCACATAATAGTTAATTAATAGAGAAAAATAAAACTAACTTTTTAGCCTCTTGATATTTAGAGATCATCTTTGTATGATAATAAATTACAGAAAACCTTTTGCAATAATGTTTTTGCCACTTGATAGTTAATCAGATAGAAAAAAGGTAAAACTAACTTTTTGCATGCTATCAAAGCAAATTTGAATATAAAATTGACACTTATTAAAAAAAAATCAATAAACAAATGCAAAGAGTTGTAATCACAAAGCACCAAAACACAGCATAATAAACATTCCAAATGTTAACACATATGTATGCACTTTGGTATTTCTTTATGTAATTGTTATAATAGAGAAAGAAAACTTTCCCAACCATAAGATGTGAACAACTGATATTTGAAATCATGTCAAATAACCCAATAAGTTTTCTAATCACATTCTGGATTAACAAATGATGTCTGTTAAACTTACTTTCTTAAGTTATTTGTAAAATACATATGTGAAGCTGTCAGCACTTTGTATGTTATATGGTAGTAATATTTTGCCTAAATGACTCCTCTAACAATATGCTATTTGAACATTTAAGGAATCCATCCGCTATTAGTGCATATATTGTTTTTAGGAAATACTTTTATCTTCCAAGATAATAATTATTCAAATCATGCAGCTTAACTAATTAATAATCATTTTGAGAAATAAAACAAAAATATTATATATCAACCATGGATTCACCAATTATGTAATTTAAATTGAACTTGTCTTAATTAATAATGATTGAAAGACTGAAATGGTCCTTGATACTTTTTGGATATATTAAGCTTTTTTTTCATGAGAATTAATAGGAGCAAAGGATTATTGATATAAATACATGCCTTTTATCATATTAATCTTATATACGTTATTACAAAAAAATCAAGTCAGATGTCACATGTTTTAATTTAATAAGCTTGTATTTACAAATGTGATATATAGAGCTTGCAAAATAAGCTCTTAACAAGCTTTGAAGAATATCCCCAACCCCAGATAAAGTGCAAAACTTGTCCTGGTATTTTTATTCTAATGCTTAAATATCCTAGCACTTCACTAAGGATACCAGTAGCAGAAACTGGTCTGGGATTGGGGATATTTTGCAAAGCTTGTTAAGAGCTTATTTTGTGAGCTCTATATAAAATATACATTATTCTATTCAATCCTTGCCTATGTAACAATTATGTAAACTGGCTATTTAAAAAGTATCATTCCTTGTCAATTCTTAATAATAATATAATTAAATTATTCTGATATTTCACATTCAAGTACAATAGTTCCCTTAAATTAGTCTCAACCATTTTTTTATGTTACTTATTTGAGAATCATTCCTGGGATCTTTTATTAATCTATTACTACACTAAACCAAATATATTCTACTATTAAAAATAATCAATGTTTATTTTGAATAGCTGAGCTAACAGACATTATTTCCTTTTAATTTTTAGCTAAAATTGTGTTAGCTTCCAGATTTCTATATTGTTAAGTAATGATATAATTTTGAAAATATTAAACGAATGAAAGAAATGACAGTACAATATATATATATATATATATATATATATATATATATATATATATATATATATATACTGATTCCCATTAATAAATAACTTTATTTAGTAAAAATATAAACGGTAATGGAAATAATGATTACTTTTCTGAAAATAAGATATAAACGACTAATATTTCTCTGGATAATTCTCAAGAAGAGGAACTTAGATAGTCAATTTAATATTAAGTAAATAATGTTACTTTTAATTCCTTCTCATTAAAGAACAAAATAAACCAGGCACAAAAAATAATGAGTATGTTTACTGATGATGATTGATATTCCAGATTGTATCTGATAGACATCCTAAGGGATTTTTACCTTGTCTGAAGTCTGCTGCATTAAGATTAGTGTCTTTTATATTTAATGAATAAATGCAGAATTGTGTCAGTTGGATTAAAAAAAAGGTAATCAAATGAAAGAAACTATTTTTTATATCGCTCACAATTATATATACCATATATATAATATAATAAACATCTTGAAATTAATGAAGAATACAGTTTCAAACTTGTGAGCACAGAACTGACAGTATTTAAGAGAGAGATAAGCAACGCCAAATTATGATGACAATGATAGAATGTTATTATCACAATATTCTATTTGGTTTTGGAAAGAAGACAATATATACTAAATTAAGTACTATCTATTAAAAAGATTGTGTTCAGGAGCTCCATCTATCTTAGCTTAAATACTTTTTAGAATAGATAGTAGCAAATTTAAGATGCTACCTTTCTGAAATGTAGTTATTTAGAGATATTCTGCCTATTTTCAGTGTAAAATGCAGTAAGGTTTCTGTTAGAGATATTCTGCCTATGTTCAGTGTTTTTTACTTCTGATTATCAATGTCCATCTTTACAGATTTAATTAATGTTGTTTGCTATATGGTTTGTAATTCTCTTATTTATTTACTACATGGATCTTTTAGACAGTTAATCAGACGCAAATATTCTTATCAACAGATATATTGTCTAGTGATTTTATCATATCTTGAAAATCTTTCATTACATACATAGATTGAATAGTTATTAACTATGTAGTTAATGGATTATATATGACCACAATCTATCAGGTATAGTCTATTAAATCTGAAAAAGATAAGCAAAGTAACTATGAATTCTCTCTCTCTATTAAGGAAATTGCAGAAATGCTTAAAAATATCAAATCCATCTTGCTTTAATTTGAATCTAGAAAACGAAATTTGTAAAAAAAGAAGGCTCTTAAAAAGTTTTATGTTAGAATTTTTTGTTTAAAGATTCTGATTAAATATTTAAGAATGTTTCAGATGAGTGAAATGCTTAAAATTAATGGTAAATCAAGTTTACAAAGTTAGCCTTTTATATGTTTTCTTGAAGTGACTTGTTATTCAATATCTATTGTCGAAATATTTGAAAAAATGGAAAGTCATTGCAGAAAAGAGATTTTATGTGTTTCTATAATATTTTTCTATGTTTTCAAAAATTTAATGTGACTATCTGACTGGGATTATGCTAAGAAAACTGTCTTTAGAACATTTGCAATACAAACCTAAGTAATGCTAGCCAATTTTTCAAAGCTATTGTTCTGAGGAATTAGTGTAGATATAATTTATAATAATAAAATAACTATATTAGAATAGAATACAAAGTTTTTCCTAAGTATCTCAAAGCAGAATTGTATTATTATCTGTTATTTCAACTACTACTATTGTTAAATGCAATTGCTACTACTACTACTACTATTATTATTATTATTATTATTATTATTATTATTATTATTATTATTATTATTATTGTTGTTGTTGTTATTATTATTAATTAAATGGATTTGATGCTCTAGAGTTATTAAGAATTTCAAGCACTGAAATTATTAGAGATGAGTGCAATGTGTAAATCTTAAGCTTCAGCATCACTTTAGTAGTGTATCACATTATATAGTGGTACTACATTTAAATCTTTTAGAAGTCAATTTTTCCAGAGTTATTATAAGCTAAGGTTAGATCAATAAAGATAGAATGTTCAATGTTAAAATTTCTTTTCAATGCAAGTTTGCAAAAGGAAAACTCTTTTATATCTATGTCTTGATTTAAATCAGTTAGTTCCAAAGATTTTTAAGAATTTTTTTTTATTAAGATCATCTTTTCAAATAGTGCTGGAAGAAATATATAATAATTAAATTGGACAATAAATTTTGAACTATTTTTTTATATTATTGGGTTTTGTCAGATACATGAAATAATATCTATATGAATAACATCAGTGAATAAATTTATCTAACCATGCTTTCACTTTAGAACCTAAACTTTTAACAATTCTGATCACTGGGAATTGCTTTTGATTTTTTGTTAATGAGAACAAATATAAATTCGATTAGTATCTATTGATTTTATTGATTTAAATTAGAAAAAACATTGTGAAAAGAAAAACTGCAATTTTGCTCTAATAATGCCTTTTTTGATTCTGTTAATTTTAAATATAAACGTTTGATATACACCCGGGTCTCGTTTTATGCAGATTATTTTAATGCAATTTTGAAATTATGCAATTCATGTTTCTTCTTAATATTTTTTTATTTCACTATATTTATTAGATATCAAGAAATTTAAATTATTAATATCTTATTTTGACTTGAAATACTTTTGTTTTTTTGTTGTTGTTTTTTTTTTTCAAAAATATAACGTTATATTAGCAGCTAATGTGAATTTGGCCTAGAGTTGTATTTAGAATATTAGCTTCTATGTAAATAACCTACTTATACTAATGAGTAAATAATAATAATAGATTTATATTTACATATAAAAATATCGCAATAAATATTCAAAAATTTTAAACTTTTAAAACATATTTTGTTAATTATAACAAAAATAAATATTTGTTTAGATTTTTAAAATAAATAATAACGAAGATTTTATTGATTTTATAAACTGAAAATAATCTTTCTAATGATAATCTATAATCTTTTTGTTTTGATTACAATCTCATTTTTTAAATATAAAAACAAAAAATCATTAACACAGCTCAAGACTGAAAGTGGGATTAGTTGTATGTTACATGACACATTTGATTCTTAACAGTTCACAAATGAACGCATATTGTCAAATAGCCAAATAACTGCTAATGATTAAAATATGTATGAAAAATGTAAAATTAAATACTATAGTTAATAAAAAAAGTTTGTTTGTATTATTTTTTTTCAAATATTTGAAATTTTTTATTAGTCATATTTTATTTCCTTATTTTTTTAATGCGAATTTTAAAGTAATTTTTCCTTCTTGCTTTGCTTTTATGTGATTTCTGAAAATTACAACCCCTATCCCTCATTTTTCAAGGTAAGTTAAGTCTATTTTTGTGTGATTTCTTTTGTGCGCATTTTCTAAAAAAACTATCTTCTGCATAAAACGAGACCCAGGTGTATATAAATCTGTCAACTACTAATAGCAGTGGTAATTTTTTTAAATATTTTGTTACCATCAATGCTATGTAAAAAGGAAAGACATTTTGATTGAATTTTGTAAAGATTGTTTCTATAGTTTTTTCCTATCATTGTAAAATAAAGTAGTTGATTATTCAGGAATTTAGAAGACGTTTGACCACCTGAAGTCCTTGAACTCCAGAGATTGTCAATTTATTCCTACACTAAATCACACAGGAATCTATTGTTATATATCTGAAAGCAGATTCTAGATTTTTTAAAAATAAATAAAGGAAATCCTGATTTTTTTCATTCCCTTGATTCTAGAAAATTACATAAAAATTAAATTAAGGCACAATGAGAATCAAATTCTCTTAGGAATAGAATTAATTAATTGGTACCATGGCACGCTGTCGCTACTGTTTCTTCTTATAAGTAGATGTAAAATACATATAATCAGTACATAAATGGTAATTCTTATATTGTACTTAAATTTATTTTAAAACATAAAGAAATGGAGTAAAAGTTTCCTACATAAAAAAAGCTATAAATTAATCATTAATGTTTTCTCCCTCCTCCCTCACGTTATTCATTAATTTAAAACAAAAAAACGTGTTGAGTCCTGCTTGCACTGCCTTCCAATTCCCTTACTTTCACCCTTAAAAACAATTATTCTTTAATAATATGGTCTCTAACTGGGAATCTGAAAATTTAGCAAATTATACTTTTAAATTGTTGCTATAAAATCTTTTACTGCTTTAAAGTAGAAAAGATCTTTTTTTTGTTGTTGTCTTGTGTTCAATTTTTTGTAATGTAATTATCTCAGTTAAACAGAAGTTTAGTTTATTAAATTTCTTTCAACTTAGTTTTACAGAAAAAAAAAAGGCAAATTAAACATTATTTATAAAGAAGAAAAACATTGTCTTCTTTAAATTTGTTTAGCAAATGAAAGAAACAGATCTTTTTTAATTTAAACTCTCATTAACTTTTATTTGCATCATAGTTTTTATTTTACAATTTTAACTGTAGCTTTTTTACTTTTGAATGATTACTAAGTAACTTTTATTACGTTCTAACCCCTTCTCCCATTCGTCTATATAATATTTTGAAATCATTCCGATATTTTAATGTGTGTACGCAAGCATGTTATTTAGTTTAAACAATGTGAAATAATTTATTTTATTACTTTTTACAATTGATTAATCATAATCAGGTGTATATAATGAAGTGCGGAAAATAAGAAATCCCTGTAATAAAAAGCATTTCTGATTTAGTTTCAAATTGGGTTGAGATCTTTTTATATCATCAAAGGTTGAATTTTATCTGCTGTTATTATGACTTTGCTAAATCTATTATAACAAGAAAGAATGCTTCTGGTAATATTTCTTACAAAATATTCAATATATTGACTCCAATCATGATTTCTTATTTTTTTTTCTTGAAACAGGCTAGCTTTTAATTACGATAATGCTAATTCTAAGATAATAAGGTTTGATGTATGTGCACAATGAAAAAAAATGGCCCACAATTATTAGATCAGCATGAAATGATGTATCAATTTTGATTAAAATAAAATATAAATCCGAGATTGTTTCAATGCATTGTCTGCCTGAATAAGATTCCTCTTTACTTGACATTACAAAATATGTGCATATTGTTTAAAGTTATTTATAGTAAAATTTAAGAATCCACTTTATCAGTGTATATCTAAAAAGGCTATTAAAAGAATTGAAATTTATAAATGTGGAAAATTAAGTAAATTTTGAAATGTATTAATTTGCATAATAATTGCTGCATTAATTGATTAAATAAAAATTGTTGTTTGCTTTGACAAATAGTTTAAAATAAATGTAATCATACATTGTTTAGAATACTTTTAGTCAAGAAATAGTATGAAACCAGAGATTTTAAAAGATCCATATTACTAGAGGAATAATGTGTAATAGAATATCTTTGGGCTATTCTATCACTTTGTAGTAAATCTTCAGCTTAATTTTGATATAACATTAATGTTTAGATAAAGTAATTTTATTGCATTTCTTTATTAAAGAGATTATTCTGCAAGAAATATAACTAGCACTTGAATAAAAGCCTAAGTCTATTCTGGCATGATTTTTTTTTCAGAATATGTTTGTTGTCTGGTTTTATAATTTGTAGTCTAATTAAACGAGATTTTATCATATGATGGTGTCTAATCTCCAAGTGGAGACAATTAGTCTATACTACTTTTAGAGGGACTACCATCTTTGTCTTCTGATAGCTCATTATAACACTGAGATCCATTGAATGTAGGTAATTTTACAATCAGCAATGCTACTGTTGCCATAATTATTGTTATTAAGGAATAAATTATTGAATGAAGACTACTTTTTTCTTTCACTATTAAAATTATTTGCTCATTATCAAGCAATTTTTCAAAAGAAGTCAAAACAATAAATAATAAACACACACACGCATATATATATATATATATATATATATAACAATGTATGCATGCACATGTATTTAAATAAGCCTATTAGACCATAAATATAGGTGAATTTCTATCTTTATTGATTAAAGGAGATTGCCTTGATGACTGATTGAGATTGCTGATTGTAATGTTATTGGTATTGTTTAATTATTGGCTGCTTTCATGTATATATATATAGCATAATTTTTTGGGTTCTTCTGTGTAAGGATTTTAGTTTAAAAATTCCAATGTTTTGACTTGATCACACAAGCTCTGAACTGGGAAATGAAAACTATATAATTATAGGGGCACTGTAAACATTGTTGATAAAAATAGTTGTAAAGGCACTGGAGCACTGGAAATTCCACAACTGAAAATTAGGTATATAAAATTGAAAAATAATATATAAATAAAATTTCAGGAAAATTTGTTTTTTAAAAAAAATTCCAAATGGGAGAGAGTTTACATGTGTCATTGTGTTTGTTGATACAATTTGGCCTTTTTAGTATCTCAATAGCTTCTCTAATATTACATTGGTGTAGGTTTTCATATCTGGATAGGATACTGGTCTTAGAAAAATCAATATTGTGACCTAAGTCCATAATATAGATTGAGAGTGCTGATGATTATAAATGTTGTTTGACTGCATTAGAATATTGGTCCCTTCTAGGACTAATGTGATAATTGTTCATACCTAAATAAGAAGATTTACAAACACCACATGAAATTTCATAAATTCCATGAGCCTCCAGAAGAATTGAATCTTTAGGCTTAGTTAGAAATTACTAATTTTTTGATAAGGAATATATTCTGTCTTTATGTTGTAGCAATTTAAGATATGTCTGGTATTGTCTGCAGTTCCTTTTATATAAAGCATACAAACGCTAATCGTTGATTCTTCTTTTTGGTTTTTTATTTGTATTTTTTAACTTCAAATAAGGTTTGATGTAGAATTTTTTAATTATAATCATTTGCTAACAATACATTATTTATATGATATATTTCTTGTTTTAGATATGATTTATTTGAAAGATTAGTTGCTCTTGAAAATAGTGCTTTGGGCACAGAAAAAATCTGAGCTGGAAGATGATGAGATGAACATTGAGATATATGTCAGTATGTGTAGCTTTTCTGAAAATTGAGACTGATAAAAAATTATTTTATTTCTTGATGAAAAGTACATCAGGAAAAGAAAGTTTTCCATCAGATTCTATTTCCATTATAAATATAATATTAGATTAGATATTATTTAAATGTGATAAAAAATCTTCCAGTTTATTTTTACCATGTTGACAGATAACAAATGGGTCATCTATATATCTTAGCCCAACAAAATATTTTAACAGAGCTGATTCTAGAGCATGAATTTCTATATGTTCCATAAACAAATCAGCTATTACTCTTGAAGTAGGAGAACCCAAAGGAGTACCAAAAGCTTGTTTATAATATTGTCCATTGTATATAAAATATGTGTTTGAAAGACAATGGTTAGCCACAACAAAAATATAGTCAGGTAAATTGCATAGCTGAGAAATGATATTTAAAGATTCATCAATTGGAATATTTGTAAATAAAAAGATAACATTGGAACTGACCAGAATATCATCTGTATTAATTGATAATTTTTTTAAAAAGACAAACAAAATGTATAGTGTTCTTAATATATGACTTAATGCATGGGCTTGTGTTGAAATTTTTAAACTAAAATCTTACATGAATGAACCCACAAAATATGTTTTTTTATATCTGCAACTTGTGAAAATTCATATAAACATATAGATCTATATTCATAGGAATGTTTTCACAGGTTACAGATATAAAAGATACAATTTGTGGGTTCACCTATATAAAATTTTAATTAGATATTTCAATGTTCCAACTTGATCACATAAATTCTCAACTGGGAAATGAATAGATAGATAGATAGATAGATAGATAGATAGATAGATAGATAGATAGATAGATAGATAGATAGATAGATAGATAGATAGATAGATAGATAGATAGATAGATAGATAGATAGATAGATAGATAGATAGATAGATAGATAGATAGATAGGTAGGTAGGTAGGTAGGTAGGTAGGTAGGTAGGTAGGTAGGTAGGTAGGTAGGTAGGTAGGTAGGTAGGTAGGTAGGTAGGTAGGTAGGTAGGTAGGTAGGTAGGTAGGTAGGTAGGTAGGTAGGTAGGTAGGTAGGTAGGTAGGTAGGTAGGTAGGTAGGTAGGTAGGTAGGTAGGTAGGTAGGTAGGTAGGTAGGTAGGTACGTAGGTAGGTAGGTAGGTAGGTAGGTAGGTAGGTAGGTAGGTAAGTGGGTGGGTGGGTGGGTGGGTAGATAGGTAGGCAGGCAGGCAGGCAGGTATTTAGATAGATAGATAGATAGATAGATAGATAGATAGATAGATAGATAGATAGATAGATAGATAGATAGATAGATAGATAGATAGATAGATAGATAGATAGATAGATAGATAGATAGATAGACAGACAGACAGACAGACAGACAGACAGACAGACAGACAGACAGACAGACAGACAGACAGACAGACAGACAGATAGATAGATAGATAGATAGATAGATAGATAGATAGATAGATAGATAGATAGATAGATAGATAGATAGATATTACTAGTGAATCGTAAAATATTCCAATAAAATTCATACAAGTATGCATATAAGTACACATATAAATCAAAAGTGTTTTTGAATACACCAATGCAGTATCAACATAAAAGTTATTTATATTAAAAAGCTGAATCTTAAAATGTAAGAATTATAGGATGTAAGCAATTTTTATTTTGCAATGATTTTTTCAAAGAATATTTCAGTGATCTAGAATGTTAAAAATAGTAAAGTATTGGAAAATTAATTACAATAAAGTTTTTAAAATATATAAATTAAATTGTTCTTTTTTTAAATTTGGCTGTTATTTTTTTATTTAATGTTAGCTAGATATAAACATCATAAGTTTATCTGAAAGGTTGTGGTGATGAGATTTTAGTGGTAAATATATATTAGACTATTTGTACCTCATTTTTTAGAAAAATTAAAACTTGATTTGAACTTTTGTATGCATTCATCTGTTAGTAATTGCACAAAGATAACACAATGTTCCAATTGGTATTATTCTCTCTTCTTTAGGTATCACTGTACTGACCAGTGAAAGTATTAACAAGTAAATCAAGCATGAGACTTTTAGATTTGTGAATATTGAATTTAAAGCATTGCTCTAACCAACTAAGGTATTCTGTAAAAGGTAACAGTCAATCAAAATTTTTAATACATTTTTATGCAGTTGCTTTTGATTTTTTTACATTTTCCCTTGAAAGTAATGTTGATTAGCGGTTTCCAAACACTACAAATTATCACATTAATTTGACTTACATGGTTGTTTTCTATTCTTATCTGTGTTTTTTTCTCTCCATCCAATGTTTTTTTTTCCCCAATCAAAAATATTGTTTATTCATACATATATGAATTACTACTTTAGATATATTTGTTTTCTTTTTAATTTCTAATCATCAGTTTGCATTTTTAATCCTTTTTCAGTGATATAAAGAGTTTCATTAATATACATCTTTTCACATTCACATGATATTTTGTAGATAATGTTTTGTTTTTCAGCATTTCATGTTTTAATTTTGTAGAGGTTAGGATTCCTTGTAGAATGCTATGGCTTTGAAAAACTATTCCAATATTATATTGATTGCATATTTTTTTAGGTTGCTTGCTATCTCAGATATGTATGAATATACTGCACTGCTTACAATTGTTTTCCCATTTGGTATTTCTTTTCATTATCTATTCAAGGTTTTCTTAATGGTTTCTGACAGATTACCATTTTTATGAATGTTTGCTTTATTTTTATCAAACTTATTTAGCTCTGATAGTATAATTCCTAGTTTTGTATTTGTGAACATGATTGGAAGTACATGCTAAGTATATTCTTGATGTGTGAATTTTTTCAAAGTGTAGCTTCTTTATTTATCTAAGAATACTGTGTTCTTATTCAATCAGTTCTTGTTCAATCAGAACAAAAACAAAAATTGGCATTCTTAAATGCTCTTGTGACAAGACTTCCTTTTGGCAAGACAAAACTATAGTTTACAGAAAACCCACACACAAAGGAAAATATTTATCACACACTTCCATTCATGTCAGAAACACAAAAAAAATAGAATTATATTATTCTATTATCTATCATCAAATAAAAAACGCCTCTCTTATACTATCAATACATATACATTTATATACAGCTTATTATTTTCTAACATTGACAATTTTCCTCCCAATTTTATTAAACCATTGATCATATATATAGACACCCATTATACATTCTCTTATTCATCTTTTTTCTGCCTTATAAGTACTATCTATCAACCAACAAACAATTTCTATCTTATACTATTAATAAATATACATATATACATACCTATACATTCTTACATATTACAGCTTCCAACTTCAGACAGCTTTTTGCTACTGGTTTTCTCAGTGAGGACATATGGAAGACATATGGATGTCTGAAAATTTCAGATTTTCTATTTAATAATTATCTATTAGATAAAGTGCTGGGCTTGTCCTGGTATTTTAAATCTAATGCTTGAATATCCTAGCACCTCACTGATGAAGCCAGTACAGAAACCGGTCTGAGATTGAAGATATTCTGAAAAGCTTGTTAAGAGCTATTTTCCAGCTCATTATATAATATATGTTAATGGAGATAGGTTTAAAATTTGAAGAAAAGTGAGCAAAATATTGGGAAAGATTGCATCATTAAATGCAATATTGCATTAAAACATAGATACCCACATTATATATTTTATTTTTAAAAAAATTGGAAGTTGAAATTGAAAAATTAAAAATACACATAGAAAGGCAATATATAATAAGATGGTATTATATATATTTTGAAAATAGTGGAAAAAATATAAACTTTTGGGTTAAAAATAGGAAATAGTTTGAAATTTAGATTTAGTAAGGAAAAATATAAGTTAATAGTATTAATTGGAAGGGTAAAACTAAAAAATAGAAAAGAAAAGGTACTTGACTTGACAAATTAAACAAAGTACTTTGTTAAAAAAGAAAGTTGGAAATTAGAGTTGAAAAGAAAATCAAAAGTACAATGGATTGTTGTTATACAATAAATATGAGGTTTTTAAAAATATTTAAAAAAGAGATGATAGTATTTGTTTTGACATTTGAAAGTGAGGTTTTTTTTATATTGATTAGGCAATTCTGCAATTTGTATATAAACTGTCAAACTAAATAGATAAATATGCATTAATTGTGAGCAATAAATGAAAGTATTCATGATAAAATAGTATGGACTTCTTTGCTAATTAGGAAGTTGAAAATAAATTTAAAATGTTTTGAAGGTTATAATATATAAACTAAAATAGCTTAATACAAATAAAATTTAATTGTATTAATTGAAGAGAGTAGCAGACATATTGAGTAAGGACGACTTTACAATATATATAATTATTACGTAGACAATTTTATTTCTATTAAAAATGTGATAAATATGTAGAGAATATATTGCAGGAATACAATTATAAGGAGGGGGAAAAAGAAAAAAAATAAATTGGTTAGAGAAAATAAATTAGAATCATGGAAAATGAATATAAATAAAATAATGGTTTGAAATATTACTATTTAGTTAAAAAAAATTCTTAAAATAAAATAAAAACCAAAAAAAAATTGTTCTTTTTACAAACATAAACAAACAGAAATATTTTCTAGTCTTTTTTTTCTTAATAATTTTTTTTTCATGTTTAAAAGTAAAATTATGTTAATTACTTTTTCTAAAAACAATGGAAAACACTATATTAGAATTGTCAACTTAAGCAACAAAAAGAACATAGAAGTTATCCTGACAAACTTAAGTTCAATAAATTTTTGAATTTTGTAACATGCCACATTTCATCTGAAAATTCATGTATATCCCAAAACACCAATAATATAATTAAATATATATTCTTGTTCTTTTACCATGTAGTTTTTATCCACGATACTGAAAAAATTGATAGAAATTGTCTTTTCATTTATTTTTTATAAAAGCTATATTTGAAAAAGCATATTTAGAATTTTATGTTTTTGTTTCTTGGTGGCATTTTTTTGAATAATTTTACTATTTCAGTTCTTTTTAAACGAATCGATGTCTGAAATTGATATTTGTTTTCAATTAAACTGTATTTCACTTCCTTTAGACAATTGTCTCTTAAAATTGTATTCTCTTCATTATGAACTTTTAACAGAATTACATTTTCATTTCTTATTAAAAATTAAAGCTTTTATAACTAAATTGTTTTCATTTTTTATTACTATTATTTATATTAATTTTTGATTATCTATTTCATTATTTATTAATTATTAGTTTCTAGATTTTACAGATAATTATGATCATACTATTTATATCATTTTTTTCTATCAAACTATTACTATTTTTTTTTCTATTATTAATATTAAACAGTATTCCAGATTATGGATTGTGTCTTTAATTTATGATATTCTTCTTAAGAATGAAAATTGTGACAAACTTTAAAAAACAAATTTTATGATCAATACATAAGATTATGCCTTCTAAAATAATTTCTCAATAAATCCTGAGTTTACTTGAAAAGTCTTCAAATACCTGGAAAAAAATCATCTTCCATATAGTATTGAAACATTCTGTTGACTTTTATAACAATATTTCATATCTTTATGTTTTTATATATGTCTTTCAATCATTTTCATTGGATAACTATTATACATATTTAAATGTTGAAAATTTAATGGGAATAGTCTTGCATTGGTGGTCAAGAGGTCAGTGTGACTGCCTTGTACTTGCAGGCAGTTGCCCGGGTCGTGGGTTCGCATCCCAGCTGATGCTATGACACTTAAAAAAAAAAATTTAATGGGAATACATGACATAATTTCAGTTTGCAATCCTGTTTTTAATTGGCACATTGATTTATTAAACCATAATTGAAAAACTATTTATAAAAATACACAGAGTATTTTCATTAAACATCTAACATAAATGTATAAAGTTGTAAAAACCTGTATTTAAAAATTATAGTTTTTTTCTGAAAGAACCCTAATTAATTGAAAATATATTTCGAAGGTTATTATGTTGTTAATCATTAGATATTCAAATATTAATATCTGGTTTATAATAGCTAAAAGTAAATTCATTCTTAAATTATAATCTTTCAAACAAAACTTCATTATAATGTGGTTGAAAAATTATTTTTAAAAATAAACAGGATATTTTTACTAAATATCCAACATTTAAATCTATAACTTTGTGACAATCTTTTATTTAAAATCTATAACTATTTTTTGAAAGAGCCTAAATTAATTGTAAATATATTTAAAATATTGTGTGCATATTATTGTCTGGTTTATGATTTTATAAAATCTTAGAAATTAATTTTTAGCTTATAGTCTTTTGCACAAAAATATATTTACTAGATGACATTATTTCAATTTGTAATGTCTGTCTTAATAGATGGTTTTTTTTTTTATTGCATCATAGCTGAAAATTTGTTATACTGTAAAAATACACAGAGAGTTAAATTTCAAACATTTGAATCTATAAACTTTTAAAACCATTATAATAATGTTTCAACAATATATACTTTATTGGCAAATAAATAAGTTACATGGGTTGTACAAAGGTTCTGCAGAGGTTACAAAGACATTTTAAGTATAATAAATGTGATGTACATTATTATCACATAACATTCAGTAATATTGAAAACGAGTTTAACGATTGTTGATTATTTTACAGATCTAATTCATACAAATGTTAATTTTATTTGATTATTTGATCATGCATGTGGATGTAGATGATCGTCATTAATGATATTTTTTTTAGTACAACATAGTATAGCAATGTAAGAAAGAGGTAGATAGAGTCCGTATAATTTGACTTGAAGTTCATTGTTTGAAGCATGATTAGATTGTAGACAAAGCCTTCTAGGTCATTAGATTGTTGCACCTATGATGTTGGGAATATAGTTTTGCATGTGGTTCATGGAATTATGAGAAAAGTTGAAAAATGCAAGAGATTTGTGGTTAAGTGATTGTGGTTAAATCATTATAATTAATACATATACGTGTGTGTGTATGTTTATGCGATAAATTAATAAATTAAAGCATTAAAATTGAACTCTCTATATTAATCTTTTAAGATATACTTTGAAAGAGGTTCAATTTATTTACAAGTGCGATTTTGATGTTTTCACATCATAATAATTGCATGAAAATGATTATTAGATTGTATGCACAGACTATATATATATAATTAATATTTAAATTCAATTATTTACTTGTTACTATTACAATACTGATTTCTTGCAAAAATGAAGTACGATTTTTATACTTTCTATTTCCAGTGGTCTTTCTTTTCACATATTATACTCATTTTATTAAGAAGTCCGAAACATTTAAAAACAAATTAAAAATCGGAATTTTAATTATTTTTTAATTTAATATTATTTTAATGCTGGCCATACGTATGAAAGTATTGAAAGGCTTTCTGGGCGACTTTTTTAATATTTGTAAAAAATATTTCTCATTCCGTGTTAAAGGTTCTAGGTGTTTATTTACATATTTATTAGAAATAAATTGTTGACTGTTTATTGTATATATACAACTTATGAAAACTGAAGATTGAGCATTGAATTTTTTAAAATAAATAAAATCAAAGAAAAGAAATAATGTAGACAAATTAGTGATGCTAAAAACAGTTATTTTCAAAGTTTATTGTTTTAAAAACTTCATACATATATAAAACTATTATGATTGTGGGGAAAAAAATTGTCCTTCGTACGTCTTACAGAGATTAAAGTGGCTCATCCATCTTGAACTTGGCTTACCTTAAACTTCATCATTTGCCACAAATAAAAATAATTGCCTGTCCTATTTAATCAACAGCAGTATCCCAGTTGCCATCATAGTAATTCAGACTTGATGAATTGGCAACCTGTCACTATCAGATCACAAATAAATGTAAAATGGCAATTTATCAAAGGATTTACAGTCTGGAAGATTTGCAAATAATCTCAGTTTATTCATACCTCTGAAAAGTTATAAAAAAATTTTTTATGAAGTTGAATATTATATTTATTGCATTTAAAGTGATTTATTTTGTATCAAAAATTTTATCATCTTTTCTTGTCAGTAAATCGAGCGCATTATTTATAACCAACGTAAAAAAAAATCAATTAATTTTTAAAATTCTCTTAAGTTTTATAAAAGAAATGAAACGTAAAAATTTCCACCACTGAATATAATCAACAAACAAAGAAGTAAACAACTACAATATTTAACAAATAAAATGCTACAAATAGCGAAATGAAAATCCATGATAAATAATCTCGTTTCCAATTAAAGATTATCTCAAGATTACAAACAAGATCATTTTATCTCATTGAGCAATTTCATTCAAAGATTATCATGTACACTACCTTCAAGAATAAAACAATTTAAGATCAACAAAAATAATAGACAGGTTAAGTTACCTATTTTTTTAAAGTTATTCATTTATATGGACTGATATATATACATAATTTTTTTAAAAGATAGATAATCTTCTATTAATAATAAAAAACTAAATATAAAAGAATGAAAAAATATTTATTATAGAAGTGTTTAAAAAAAGATTTACAAAACTGATAAAATATAGAGGGTTTAAACTCAGACTTTCACACATCCCTCAATTATACATGCTATCTCATACTGCTAATATACTTGATCACACCATCCATGCTATCTCATATTGCTGATAGCCTTGATCCCACACATTTTTGTGATCAAGTATATCAGCAGTATGAGATAGCTTAGATGGTTGAGGATTGTGCAAAAGTCTGAGTTCAAAACCCCTATATATTATATATAAAAGTGCAGGTATGAAAAAGCCTGTACTGTAGAAAAAAATTCATATTTCAAAACTGATAAAAATGTTTTGAAAAAAAGAACATCTTGATTGTAATAAGTAATTAAGAGTTTAATAACTGTTAAGGACTATATTCCATCTGGCTGATACATTAATTTCACTCTGAATTCCAACAATGTTGACAAAGGTATGCTTATAAACATCAGACCAACAAGAATAAGTGATTCATTCAATTTTTGATGCTTTGTTCAACATTTAGTGTGTTTTTAATTTCTAGCCTGGGGAGAGTTATTTACTCCCTTTGTTTACATATACTGAAGAGATATTTGTAAGGAATTTTAAGTTAAAGGTTTTTAATATTTAGAAATTATATATATATAAGTATGTGCACAGATAAATTATACAGCATTATTTATCCTAAGTTTATTTTAAAAGTAATTTAAAACAAAATATTTTTTTTTATTAACATTTGTAAAGAAATCTTATAACTAGATGGGTGGAAATTACATTATTGTAAAAATGTATTTAAATTCTAGATAAATGAATAATCAATCAAACAAGATTGAAATAAGCAACTATTAATAACTATATTTAAATATATATCAAGTGGCTTTCATCTCCATTGAGACCTTCTCAAGATATTATACTATATAATTCACATAACCAATTAACTATATGCCCTCTATCTACTGGACACTATTTACATTACATTTCATTTCCTTTTGAACATGTACCCATACATTATAAATAAATAAATTTAACATATTATACATCTAAAAAATAATAATTTTTACAATATTTTCCCAAAAATAATAATTAAATACATATTTTACATCTCTTTAAAAATTTGTATTTACATATTTACAATCATTTCCTACACTTTCCAATTGTTTAATAAAGCCCACTTCCCATCTAATTTGGCTGGACCTTTTACTATATTTACACATTTTTCCATGTTTTTTTTAATATATAATGTTTCATAATATATTATCTTATTGTAATTCTTCACATACTTTATAACTGTTATATTTTCCTCACATTTCATTTTTTTTGCCCTGTATCCAAATAATGCAAATATGGCCCTGACATCATATCTTTTCTATTAATTGCTCAATCATCTTCCTTACCTCTCTCATTTTCCACTCTTGCTGTCTGTCCTATATATATTTTATTGCATTTTCACAGCTAATTTTATACACCACCACCTCGCATATTACTAACCTCATTTACCTCTTTTGCATTATTTAATGATTTACTCAAAGTCTTATTATTCTTCCAAGCTATTTTTACATTATTCGGCAATTTGTCTTTCATTAATCTTTTATTTGCATTATTTGGATACAGGGCAAAAAATGAAATGTGAGGAAAATATAACAGTCATAAAGTATGTGAAGAATTACCATAACAGAATATATTATGAAACATTATATATTCAGAAAAACATGGAGAAATGTGTAATTATAGTAAAAGGTCCAGCCAAATTAGGTGGGAAATTGGCTTTATTAAACAATTGGAAAGTGTAGGAAATGATTGTAAATATGTAAATACAAATTTTTTAAGAGTTGTAAAATATATATTTAATTATTATTTCAGGGGAAATATTGTAAAAAAAAAAATTTTTATGTATAATATATTAAATTTATTAATTTATAATGTATGGGTACATGTTTAAAAGGAAAGGAAATGTAATGTAAATAGTGTCTGGTAGATGGAGTGAATATAGTTAATTGGTTAAGCATTAGATGCAGATGTGTGGACAGCAAAGGAGACAATTCAAGGAGAAATGGAATGGTCAAGTTTTTATATGAGGGATGCAAACAGCAAATTAAAAATGTTCAGTAGATTGCAGTTTATGGATAATAAAATAATAGCCAAAATAGTATTTCATTGGATTACAAGTAAATAGCATTCAGCAAGATGGGTGAGAAAGGTAATATGGTATGCAGAAGATTTGGATAAAGAATTTATGTCAGTATACTTGTACAAAAGGTGGAATGATTATGTTAGAAGAATTGTTGAGTGTTATAGTGGTAAGGAGTGGGATAGAAAAATAGATGCATTAATAAAAATAGGGAGTTCGGGAGATGGAGAACTAGTATGGAGAGTAAAATGAGTTTAAATATATATAGAAGTAAACAGAACATTGGGTGTGAGTTAATTTATGATAATAGTAAGAAAAGTAGTTTAATGTTTAAGGCTGGAATGGAATTTTTAGCAACAAGGGAATATACATGTAAATGAAAAAATATGGATGATTTAGTCTGCAAGTTGTGTAAGGAAGGCATAGAAAATATTAGGCATCTGTTACTTAAATGTAAATGTTTGGAAGCAGAAAGGGTACAAATAATGAAGTTATGGAAGATGAAATATGAATAAAATGATTATACAGCAAGTGAGTTATTGGTTTTTATGCTAGGTTTGAGAAAAGCTAAAGGGGATTAAATATGAAGGTCATGGATTGACAAAAATTATGTTGTGGAAATGAGATGGAGCAGATTATTGGGAAAACTTAGGGTGGAGAATGGAAAGGGAAAGTAAAGTGGCTAACAGGTTTTTCTGGGAATAGTTGCTGAGAGATTCCTGACTCCATATAAGAAGTCACAGTGCATCACATCACATGTGAAGTATATAGTATAACATCTTGAGAAGATTTCAATGGAGATGAAAGCCAGTTTGATAAATATTTAAATATAGTTATTATGAGTTGTTTATTTTAATCTTCTTTGATTGATTATTTATTTATGTATTTGTGACAACATTATAGACAAATAAATTATATTGGATATTTGACCATTATAGTGATTAAATTCTAGATAAATAGATCAACTAATTAAGGAGGTAAATATATTCTGTAATTTAGTCCAAAACATTTTATGTTGTTTTGATATAATCCCTTTCAAAGTTAAAATTTAATAAATGGTGTAATTGGAAAAATATGCCATGAACCATAATGAAACTTAGGAGTTATCTATATCTAATAAATGAATACATGGAAAGAACCCATAATGGAAACTTATTTAACTGATAAGGCAACTCAGTAAACTATAAATAGGAAGTCTATGAAGATCATTTAATCACTTTAATTGTTTTATGCTTATTCTGCTTTGATTTATTAGTGTGCTTTGTGTTAAAATATCATGGAAAAGTAGAGAAGCCATCATCTGCTCCATTTTGGCCAAGTGAGCCAGCTGTAAGTTCAACAAGAATTGCTGAGAAGAAGCTGTCAAACAATGTAGAACCATCTTAAGAAGCATTGTGTCAGTCTATATGCAAAGCATAAGATGCCTACGTTATAAAATTGTTTATTGCTTTGGATAGAAGCCAGCCATCAATCAACAAGGAAAACACTCTGATGCTGCCCATTGAACAAAAACATAACTGGATATTAACCAAAACCATTGTAGCCATCTAGAGAAATATAATAGAAGCTTTTCCAGATACAGCTATGTTTATACAGATTAAGTCCACTAAAAATTTATCAGTACCTGAATTCAGAATTTGATGAAAGGATAATATGTATGAACTTTGAATCTATTACAATTACTGTCTCTTACTAATATTAGGTATTTTATCTCCAACATTTAATTTATACTGAAAATACTTTATAAATTATTATGATTAGTTTGACATAGAAATATATCTGTTCAGAAATTCAGATGGCAATTGATGGCTATGTTTCAATTACATATTGATTGGGAAATGTGAGGAAAATTTTAATGATATAAAAGTAATAAGTTTTTTGTTGTTTGACATATTAAAGTACAGATGGGAGAGATTTTGTTTTTATTTATTAAAAACTAGTAAATAATATAAGTTCATTTTAGATTTCATTTAGAATTAATTATTGATTGCAAAAAAAAGTTTTGGATTTGACAAGTTATTACTAATAATAAGATAAAAAGTATATATATAATAAGAATTATTTTATTGCAACATTGAAGTTTAATTTTGGCAGTATATAAATAAATTCAGCACATTTATACATAACATCCATTGATGTATTGTAACAGGACAAGCAGTTATACTAGATTGAAAATGTGCAATAGACAATAAATAGCCCAATCAAGGACACCATATATAATAGGAAGAAATATACTCCTAAACTCTTATTTAACAGCCCCACAGAGTTAGGTGGCATGTGTAATAGGATAAGCAGTTGGTGACTAAAGTGTATTTCATGCCCAATGATTAGATGACATATATAAATAGATGACCATTTTCTCACTGAAAGCATATGTCACATCATGATCATTGAAGTAATTTATTTCAATCTGTGTAATCATGAATATATTAATAATTAAATGGAAAAAAATTCAAGTTAACATGCCCTTTTCCATTTTCCCTCTAATATGCTCACATTATGCCCTGGTATTCAAACCCAGAAAGAATATGCATGGATTCTACTTCAGAGTATGATTGTATCATGCTTACACTCAAACCTTATATATGTGTGATGCGATGTGATAAATTGTGGAATAGATAAATAATAATGACTTTGATTATGATAAGTATTTAATAAAATCATTAACAATAACAAAATGTGATTAGAATTATATTTCAACATAATGTATGAGTTCTATGATTATTAAATGAACAATTGGCTAAGCATGATCATCCTTCTATTCATCTCTTCAATATCACGTGATCACCATCTCTTATACTAGCACATAATTGTTTAATCTCTTCAATATCTGGCAATCCAGTCATAATGTATCATTATGAAGGATAATTTATTAGCCCAATTTATTAAGTTAACTTTACAATGCAAACTAAATTTAAATCTTCATACAAATAGTAGTATGCAAACATCAACTAACATTCCTATCGTTAATGAGTATTTCCCAGAAATAGGATTATGTAAATATTATTTTATATTTCAGAAACCTTTTCCTAACAATATGAAAATATAATAGTAAAAATCAATTAAACAAGACCTTTAGTCATATATTCTGAATAACAAAGATCTAACTAATAAATTAATTGTAACAAACAATTCAAATTTAAGATTAAACATTATAATTGTCCTAGTGTAGGTATCTAAATTGCATAAAGTAATAAAGTTTTACCTTTTAGTCTGCAAATAGTTAAACTTTTTATTAAGCAAGCTTGGCATTTCTATGTATATCTTTTTTATTAATAACTTGAGAATACTAGTATTCCCAATCTCCCCTCTATATAATTTAAGTTATGGTTGGGTGAAATTTAACTTATTATCAAAAGAAAAAAATTAAAATAAAAAAATATAAAGAAAATTTTTATATATAATGTTAATCTGGTGTAGTCAAGTTGAAGTTCAAATTAGTCACAGTTCATATTGATAAATATCCAAGGAATTCTATTTTCAGTAATCTTTTCTTTTTCCTCATTTAAAATCCATTTTCTGATGTTAGAATGCCATTCGAATATTTCGATTGTTATTCTATTCTTTCATCTACAGTATTCATTTTGATCTAAGAATTTTCCTTGGTTTGTTGTAACATATTTTGGTGTTATATTCAGCATGAATAGGTAGAAGCTGATTTCCATTAAAACTCAAATCTAACATTATGATTGTATGGCAAACACTTCATCTCTATGATGTTCTCTTTCTTTAGCTAGATAAAGCTACGTAACTGTATTGATAAATTTTACTTGATGTGCCTGGTTTTATGAAGAATTAATAATGTATTTTTAATTTTACAAATCCTCAAAATAAGCTTGAGGTGATTTTTTACTTTTAATGCTAATCAGCATCATTATGAATACTGGTATTTCTATGATTTCTAAAATAACTACAAAATATTTAGCCCATTCATATTCAAACACACAGTTTTCTATTTCATGATAATATTTTTTCTTTTGGAGATATGGTAATTCAATGATTGTTGTTATATAGTTATAAATAATGGATTCAAATTTAGATTTTGTTAAACTGCGTATAACTAGACTCTGTTATGTTCAAATCTCATTTTTTATATAAAAAAGAGATCTTTCATTTTCTCTTTTTGTTAGCCATTCTGTCATGCTCTTTTTTATATATCATTTTCCATATTAAATTGAGTTCACATTTCTTTTTTAATTGTGATATCACTTAAATAATGTCATAGATTAACAGATACTAAAGTTTAGTTATTGTTTCATTCCTTTGATAATTTTGGGCTTGCTTTTTTTTTTTTTTTTTTGGAGTTTAACTATATATAAGTCAGTATTGTTAAGAATAGTTAAAAATATGATTTTGAATGACTAATTTAAAGTTATAAGTCTAACATTAACAACATGTTTTTGACTATTATTGATGGTAATGATCTTTAAGACTGATGTGGGTGTGGTTGGTTTTATGTATCATTACATTTTCCCTCTACCTAAGGGATTAAAATAAATATAATATATTTATTTTAATTCTCAAGATTTTATTTATGTATGCAAAAAAAAAATTTCTTTATTGGTACTTCCCTTTCATTATTATGTTGACACAATGTAATCTGATTTTACACACCTATTATAGGATTAATTGTGTGAGGAAATTACTCTACTTTTCCTTGGTATGATTTTAGTGTTCAGGCAATATGTGTGCCACAGATTTCATCTCCACAATCTAACAAATATGGGTTTGGTCCTCTACACTTGGTTATAGTAAATGGTCCTTCATAAGTGTTGCAAAGTTTGTAAAATATAAAATCTTGGGTTTTACTGATATGTGGGCTCTCTAGGAATACTTTATCACCTATTTTAGATTGATGGTTTGATTTAGTTTTGTGTTTTTCTTGATCGATAGGTATTTTGTGAGTGTATTCAGTATTTGGAGTATGTTTATTTTGTTTTTAGCTTCATTCCCTTGAAAAAAAAATTATTTTTATTTTTCCAAAACAAATCTTGCCTTAACATTCATGTGTATTTATTGGCCTGTTATGTAGCACTAGAATTTTGATTACTTACTTTTGTTTCACTTTCGTTTTTTTTTTTTTTTTATGCAATGCATCTTTGTTAATATATTTGATGTTATTAGATCTAAGTCACTTAAGATCATATTTATTACTTTTAGGATGGTATATCAAAGGTTTATATGGTGGAAGATCTGATAATCTGCAACTAAATTTTTTTTTAGATAACCTATGCATTATTTATTTATATGTAGGTCTGTCTAATGGTGCCAATCCTGCTTCTTAACCTTGAGACAGTGTAAACCCTATTTAAGGTTTATCTGTCATTGCAAGAGAAAATAGCACTGATTAACATCAAAATCATGATGAAGATAAGCTATTACCTCCCGATAATGACAGTCACTAAGACCTTCAATACCAAAATCAACAAGCTGTGTGCACAACTGTTGTGGAAAGGCAGATCTGCCCCAATAAGTATTAAAAAGATACAATTCCATTGAAAATGCAATGGCATGTCGCTCCACTCTACTGAAGCTCTATATTACCAAAAGGCACACTTCAACCTCAACAAAAAATTTTCTCAAAAAACAGTTTTATTACAAATAGATCCCAAGGATACCCCCCCCCCATCTAAAGTTATGTGGCTTGACAAACTCATATCTTATTTGATGCAGACCAATGGATCCTTTGTGGAGGCTTTCAGAAAAAAGCTAACCATATGAGAAGTACATAATATCATTAATCTAGAATCCCACACTGCTTGCCCTAGTTTAGGATGCAGCAATTATAAAATAACTATATTTAAATTTTTAATGATGGAACCTAAGTTTTTGGATTTCCTCATTAAAATAAATCTAAACTCAATGCCGACTAACTGGTTTTTACACTACAAGAAATACTTCAGGAAAATAAATCCTCTATATCACAACTGCAGTAGAAGTGATGAGACATTCAACCACTTATTCAAACTTGTACAGCTTTCTGAAATATAAAAAACATAATTTTGCACAATTGCCCAATTGATCTATATAGAATTCTCAACACCAAAGATTGTATAATGTCAAGGGACTTCCCAATTATAAGATTATCTATTTTTCTCACTTATTCCATGTAGAATGCAAGATGCAAACAAAAGTTCACCTGCCCCTGTCTCAAGACAGAAGACATTTTCATAGTGACTATGAAGAAAATCCAGAATAGAGATAAAGTCCTTGCCTCTATTCAACTTCCCAAACATACATATCCAAGTGTGAATAACTAATTGTTTCAGCAGGCTTACAGTGACTCTCATAACAAACCAAATTTGACAAGGTTTTCTGGTTTTCTCATTGTGTAACAAAATGTAATAAATTTAAAAATAAATAATTTTTATAAAAAAAATAATAAATGTTATATACAAATTCAATTTTTTTTCACATTATTTTTAATGTTTGTTTTGTAATTAATTTATAAAAATGTGTTTTGACAGTCCTGATAGCTTTTAAAGTATAGAAAGAAAGAAAGTTTTTTTTTTAATTTCTAAGAGTGATAGAACTGTCCCGTATTGTCGGTTGGTCTTAGCACTGTGTTACAGTGGCTGATTAAAAAAACTAAAAATTCAGTAATTGCTGTTCAAACAATAGATTTTGATCTTCCGAACGATAGTCGATTATTGTTTTACTGTCTGAAAAATGAAGTTGAAATTTTCACATTATTAAAATATATGCATTTGTGCTCAAGTTCTTTTTAAATAATAATAATTAATCACTGTAATTTTAAAACAAAAAAAAAAAGAATTCAACTTTCTCACTTTCAGCTTAATTTAAATCTTAAAAGTTTTATTAGCAATTAATTTAAATTATTTTACTTAATGAATATGTAATTACAAATTTAATCTAACTGTATTTTAATATCGTTTAATTTTTATTTAACTTTTCTTTGAAAGAGATATTCACATTTCAGTTGGGGAGGGGGATCAATTATACTTTATGTGAAATACATTTTAAAATTTTTGAAACAAAGTGATAAAATATATATTTCCAGCAGTTGTAATTATAATTAAGTTATAAATGATTTTTGAAAATAATTGTTATTATTAAAAGTAGTCCAAAGTGTCTATCATTATATAATACAAAAATAAAATAATTGCAACTTAATTAAATAATTATAATTTATTATTTATAAAGTGATAAAGAAATTTTTTTTAATTGATTAAAACGTTTTAATAATAGTGAAATTCACGTACAAATTCTAGTAAGATTTTAATTTTTCATCTACATTTTAAATAAAAAATATAACCGCAGTAATGAATCTAATAAAATTTACGATGAAGTTCTTAGTGATATAATAGAATAAAAAGTGATAATTAAAATTACTTGATCAATATTCATATTCTTTTGTTTGGTTACAATCAGCCTATATCCTGCCTATCTTAAATAGACAAAATCTTATACATGAGAGATCAGAATGACTTAAAGTCAATATGGACATGACAATAATATTGACATCAACAAGGGGTTTGGATGTTTCATTATCAGATTTCCAATGGTATAGATCGCTGATGAGTTGGAGAATGGAGTAGATTGAAGCCTGTCCATTAAAGTTTAAAGATTTGTTATCTTAACATAAAGCAAGCATTGATTATATATATATATATATATATATATGTGTGTGTGTGTGTGTGTGTGTGGAGATGATCTGAACTAACTGATGAGTGCCAGTTCAGCATGAAATACATATGTTGGAGATTTTTTTTTCCATATGTGTGTGATCATGTGTATAAGTTATATCTGACAGAATCGATAGTCTAAAAAAGCTTGAAAGTCTGTGTTCAAATTCCCTATTTTACATCTAAACTTCAACTATATAAATTATACTTGTATTCAAATAATACATTGTTTATAATAAATCAATGATAAGTTTGCTTATGTCTTTAATTTCATTGATTAAAATAATATGCTTAGGATTATTTTCAACAGCAAAAATACAATCATCAAATAATATATACCAAATTCATTTTTCAGAAATCAGGTTAATTTATTGAAAATAATATTTTTCATTGACTCTAATAATGCATTAAGATGTGTTCTTGCATATTGAATTTACATATGATTTTCCCTATACCAGCACTACAGATCTTTTTTTCGAATTTGTATCAGTCCAAGTCGGATTTAATTATCTGCGCTCTATTATTTGATACGAATTTATACTTATTTAGTTAGTTAAAGTAATAATCAAATTAAAATTTGATTTTGATAAAAAATGTAAAATAGTTTTATTTTTTTTTAAATTTGAGGATAAATCATGAATATTCCAAAAGAAATCAAAGATAATACTTTCATCAGGAATTATTGATAAACTGTTTTTACAATAATTGACAGAAAATGTTGCAGATTAATTTGTAATTCATTTATAGCAATTTAAATATAAAAAAATAAAGATTTTTTTGATCACTACATGAAAATGTGATGAAAATTTTTCTAAACATTCAAAATTGTGAAAATCTAAAATCAGAACTTGAAAAAGCAGACTTCTTGTGCAATAAAGCATATTTTGAAGAACAATAAACAAAAAGATATCAGCCACTGGTGCTCTTTAAAAATGTGCCATTTATTAGCTAAAATAAAAAAAGCCATTTAATGATTGGTGTTGATGAAAATCATTTTTTGCAGCAGCAGAATTTTTTTAATTTCAAAAATAAGAATGAAATACTTTCTGATATTTAAGATTTAAAACTTTTCAAAACAATAGTTATGAGATGAATTGAAATTTTAGCTCTCAATGCGAATGTGCAATTAATATTACACATTCATGTAATTGTAATGTCTTACTTGCATTTTCATTATAATTTGATGAATCAAATCAGTTCATCCATCTCAGTCAATGACACTTATTTGTAAGGTATTTCAAGATCACATCAATAAATAAAAACTTTAGAAAATATTATCATTATTGGAGGTGACAACAGAGTTCAATGACTTTGTGAAACAATATCAACATTCTTTTTTAAAACTAGTTTTCATTATTACTGATGTTGGCATAATAATAGATTCTAATTCAGGTTTTGTTTTATTTTGTAAGAACAATGACAAGTAATCAGATTTTTTTTAATGGAATAACTACATTATCTATTAAAAAATATTGTGTGACAAAAGATGAAATATAAAAGATATTTTACATATTACATTCAAATTAGAAACTGAAGTTGATGATAAAGAGCAAGGTAATTTTATGGAAAAATTGATTAATGATATAAAAAAATGTCTTCATGAAAGAGATTATTTTTAATATATTTCTGTTCAAAACAAAGAAATTTATATTTAGAATTACAAAAAAATAAAAATTTAATTTATTTACTAGATTAATGAGAAATTTCTAGCAATGTTTATATTAAATATATATATATATATATAATGATTCAAATTTAGACTATTTCTATACTTATTAAAAAATTTTGATGAAACTTCTGACAAGATTCATTTTAATTTATAACAATATGTAATAGCATGTAAAAGTGATTTACCTGCTGATGAAGAAGCTGCAAAAACCAAAACAATTAAATGGGCTGAGTACTTTTGAGGTTTTCCCTCATAATCATGGCCAACATAAGTTATAAATCATTTATGTAATGTTGCTAACTAATAAAATATGCAAGTGCAAATTAATTTGTCCATTGTTTTGAGATAGAAAAACACATGTCACATCTATTGGTGGCATTGTTATCACTGATAACAAAATACGCCTCCTTGATTTTTCTTTTGCAGTCATTGGCTTCAGAGCATACTATTCTGGGGTTGCTGGGTTCAAACATAATATGTAAATAAAATAAAAATAATTGAGAAAAAAATTAATCATGATATAAAAATTTTAGTAAAACTGAATTGATTGTTTTTTCTGGCAATAATCCATGTCAAGAAAATTCAAACATGGAAGAAGTTTCAAATAAAATTGCTGTTATTTTATGCTAACCAATATGAAGTAGAACGTGAAATGAACCATATTCTATATGATTTGTATTTAAAATCAATAAATGAAGAAAACATTTGGGAACATAGAAAAAAGTATCCAGATATTAACCAATCTAAAATTGCTAACTTGTTCTGGATTTACTTATTTGTCAAAATCTGTTTTTACAAAAATATCATTAAAAATAATAATTTAAATCAAATAGAAAATTGAATGTCATTCTCTATGTTAAAGTGCTTTTACATCCATCTTGTTCTTTTGACTAATTTGATATCTAAAGTTCACTGCAGACTTGTAGTAATTATCTTGGTAATGATTTTGTATAGAACTGATAGAAAACATACTTTCCAATATATTTTCATCACATATTTCAAATATTAATATTTTACTATATTTTCCCAATCATCTGTTGCATTCTTATCATTTAATCATTTGATTTTTTTTTTAATTTTCAATTTCTTCATTTTTCTTGTGATATTAATAATAATTTTGCTATTTTCTGGAGTATTATGCTTCTGCATAAATTTAACTGAATATCTCACCTATTCCTGTAAAATTTTCAGCAATTCAGAAGATATAATTGTAGTAAGTTATTTTGTTGTTTTTTTTAATTATTATAGAATTTTTTATAAAAATTTTTTACACATTTTATAATGTAATTTTTTTTTTTAAATATAATAGTTTCATCTTTTTTTTTTATTCCAGAACAATTTTCTTTCAATATTAAGATGTTGCTTTATACTTTTGAAACTTTTCTTTTTTACAGTTTTTGTCCAGCTTACAGTAATATTTTCTGCTATTATTATTTACTTTACACATTCCATTTTATAGATCTCCAAATATTCAATTCTTCTTAATAGATAATTTTCATATTCCTTTTTTCCTTCATATATTGCCTTGTTTAAGTTTAAAATTTACTGATGAATTTCTCTTTTTATATCATCTATCTCTGTTGCAATTCTTACTAAAATAATATTTACCTTTTTATTGAGCTCATCAAGTATTAACTATCTTAAAAATCTGTCATTATGTCAAAATAATTAGCAAGTTCTAATTTAAATTTATTGGAGTTATTTCTTAAAATTAAAAATATTAACTGTTAACATCTTTCTTAATAGCTTTTCTCTAGATTCTTATTAACTTAGTAGTCATATAATTCAATTTATCTGTCCTTTCATTTGAATGCTTCCATATTTACTTTCTTGTACCTTTTTTCAAAGCAATAACTCCCATTCCATAATTCTTTTTTTTTTTTAAAAAAATTCCACAACCCCTATGGCCCTGTCTTTCATTCTTATAATCATAATAAAATTTATTCACACATTTTTATTTTTTAGTTGTTTTCCAATTCTAGCTTTAAAATCTTCAATGACAATTTTAAATATTGTTTGGTGTGATCAAAAATCTTTTTCACATTCATATTAAAATTTTCTGCTTTTTTATTATAATGAAAACTTATTGGAGTATAAAATTAAATTATCTTCATTTGAAATCTTCCATTAAGATGAAAAATTAATATTGCTATTTCATCTGATATATGACCCCTTTCTACAGTGGTGTGCTTTTATTTTTTTATTATAATAAATATCATTCCATTTGTATTTTTAATATTTATACTTTTATACTAAAGTACATATTTATTTTGTCTCTTCATCCCTAACAATATTTTGATTAATATTTGACAGTTCTTCCAATTTATTCAATCTTTTTGCACTTAAAAATAATATGTAATTTCAGATAACTAAATTGAATGGCAGACTGCATCCACAGTTATGAGGTTCTTAGCATTATTTTTCGTTAACAGACAGCTTGATTGATTATTTGATAACTCCTCACATACATGTCATATCTCTAATAAAACTTATCTAATGTTTCATTTAGGAGCTATCAAATAATAAGAAAAAAGCTTTGGTATTTTTTGGTCTTCATCTTGGAGATAAAAAGCTAGAAAACTGACTATTCTGTCTAATGTATATTGGCAAGTTGCCTATCCATTTAATTTATCACTTCAGCAATTGAATAATAATAATAATAGCTTTAACAATAAGAGCAAATGTAACAGACATTAGGAATTTATCTTACTTAGTTCCTTCAAGATCTCAAAGAATTAAAAGGAATTTTTTTCCATTAACAGCAAATTGTTTTCCACATTTGATCTTGTCTTTCAAATAAATCTTGTGTTAAAGATTTGTAGAGGTTCCTACTGTCGTTTTTTCAGGCGCGTAGTCTTAAGATTATACACCTTAATAAATAATAATTAGAATTTATATTAAATAAGATTTGGAAAAAATGTAAAGTTTTAACCAGCTTATAATTTTCTTTCAGGTAGCTTTGACAATAAGTTAAACAGAAATAAAACTATTAAAATTCTTATTAATTAACCTTTGGAAAGCCTAATAAGCATCTCGTTTTGTCCTTTTGTGGAGTTTCTGGAAAGCTTTTTTTTTACTGCATCCTAGTGGATTTCATTGTTATAACTATTATATTTATCATATTAATAATATAAATACAAACAATAAAATTAGTAGTAGTTTCATTATTAATATTATTAATGTTTGTAATGTTATAGAATATATATTTAAACTATTTTTAATAAAATATTCAAGATTTTATTGAATAGGTTGCTTTCGGTCATATATGTGTTTTCAAGAAGCACTGCAATCATGATTTTTATTTTAGACAATGTATAAAAAATGTCAAAAAAAATAGTGCAAGACTTTATATACATATATATATATATATATATTGTTGAAACAACTATTTATCTGCAGCCTATAATTGTGAAATTAATTAGTATAAAAATTTAAAGAAATTATCAAGTATTTTTTTTTCCAAAAAATTCTAATATCACAAGTGAAAATTTTAATTCTGATTTAATGTGTGTATATATATTGTGCATATATATATATATATTTGTGTGTGTGTGCGTGTGTGTAAGCTTCAGTTTTTTAATCAGTCTTTTATTTCACAAGTCTTTATTAGCATTCTTTCATAGGTGAACAAATGCATGTGAAAAGATAATTTTATTAACAGCATTCATTATTAATTTTTCTCCTTTCAATTTTTATATGTTTTAGCTATCATTCAAACTAGCCAAAAATAATCAACATTAAGACGCATAAGTATAGAGAGAATAAATAAGTTTTCATCAGCTATTTTAAATGAAGATAATATTAAAAATATATTAAATCAATAATACATTTTTTATGCTTTTTAATAAATTAGACTTTTTAGATGAAAAAATAAATGTATTATTGATTTTATTAATTTTTAAAATTGCTTTATTAAATATTTTGAATAACAAAATGAATGGTTTTAATGTGAATAGCATATTAACTTATAAAATAGTGAGTGGAATAGCAATTCTATATTTTTAGTACTGTTAATAAAAATGTGCAAAAACCTATTCAACATATGATTAGAGGTTCACTGTGATGCATTTTATCTCGTTTATCCATCCTTAAATAGTCCGAAGTCTTATAAAATTAACATTAGTTTATAAGCAAACCTTCCTGAATCAATTCTGGCTTTAAAAACATAGAAAAAGGCCAGTTTGGTTTTATGAATTGAAGAATTGTTTACTATCACTTAAAATCCTGATTATAACTTACTCTATGAGCAACTGTTTGATTAGCAGCAAAATTTATGCCACTAATTTTAGAAATAAATCCCTATTAACAAACAAATTACTAATAGTTTAAAGCAATGATTTTTAAACATTCTTAAATACTATTGGCTTATGAATAATTGAATTCAAAGTTCTTCTGTAGCATTTAATAATTTTTGAGTTATTAGAATTTGTAATATTATTAGTAAAAATATCTGAGCTCTTCTTTATTAATTACAGAGCTAATGTAATGAACATAAGATATAAAGTGTCTCAATTGAGAATAACTCTTTTTCCAATGCTTAGATGATACATCATCTTCCAAGTGGAAAATTATTTGATTATTTTATTTTTCAGAATGCTATTAACTCTGTGGAGGTTGCAACTGCTCTGATGGATACTAGGAAAACTCTACTTTAAATATTGGTTACATATATTTGATGCATAAGTTTTTAAGCATGCTTAATTTTAAGCCATAACATTTAAATCATCAGTTTGATTATAACATATATTTTATAAGAATGTTTGATGTTTGAAAGTAAATTTTATCTGAAAGAAACTATGAAACTCTTAAATTGATGTTGATATTCTAAAATTAGTGTTGATATTCTTGTGAAAGCAATTCCTAAAATAACAGCAAATAAATAAAATTTCATGTATTTTATTATATAAATATAATAAATGTAAATTTACAGATTTTTTTAAAATTTATTGTCACATGAATGTATCTTACTAATGCACATGATCTCAGCTGCAATTATTTTGACCATGACTTTCACAGGGTTAAATATATAAGTGCAATATAGTGCATTATCAAGTCAATGACTAATTAACAATTAGTTATGATATCAAAATAGCCATTCAGTATAACTAATATTTGTAAAATTCAAACAAAAACATAGATGAAGAAGTATATGATAATAATATGGGTTATTTTTTAAAGAATGTACAACCTAATGAATATTATGTTATTATAAAAATTCAAAGGTTAAAAACTATTATAAAAAATTTAATATTTAAATTTATTGCACTGAATCTAAAAATTCTGCTTGAACAGAAAAAAAAAATAGACAAATAAAGAAGAAAATTTTATAACTTTTGACAATAATGATAATTGCTAAATTTAACAAAAATGAAAATAAAATTTTAGAGCAAGCACACACACACATATTATTTCAATAAACATTTATTAAAATAATACACATATACATGTCATAAAATTTCAATTTTAACTTTACTCACTATTTTCAATTTTAAAAAAAAACATTGATAGTAATAATCTTCAAATAAAATGTTCCATCAATTTATTGTATTTATATATTGGATTATTTCTGTCATCTAATATAAGTATTGAATGTCTTTAGAAAAATTTAACTTTATTTAAATATTCCAAATACATTCAACTGTTAGTAATAGCTCACAGGTTAGTATATTCACAAGGTTTTGAGAGATATTATTCTCCCCTCTTTTTCAGGTATTGCTGACCTGACCAGTGACAGTACTAACATAGCAATTGAACCTGGACCCTTAGATTCTTGAATACTAGCCTAGGTGCTATTATAACAGTTAAATGTATTTGGAATATTTAAATTAAGTTAATTTTTTTTAAAGACATTCAATACTTATATTAAATGGTGGAAGTAGTCCAATATATATATATATATATATATATATATATATATATATGTATACAACTAAAATATCATCATCACAAATCTTTAGGAAAGCTTTCCACCATTTTATTTAACTTTTTTTACTCTTGAATATTTTCATTTTTAAACCAACTTTTTCAAATGCTTCAATAACAATTTTTTTAAAAAGAAAAAAAATATGATTATTACAATTTAAGCCTTACACAGATTAGGTTTCTTTTTTAAAAAGTATTCATTAAACTTAATATATATTCATGGTGGCAGTTATTTATATTTTGGGATTATGGATATGTGTCATACTTTCATTTCATATTATTGTTATTACATTCAGTGTTGAGTCATTAAAGAATAGGAAGTAAGTATGACTCTTTTTTAATTGAACTGAATTTTTTTTATTAATATTTTGTTTTTGTTTTCTGATACATTTTATAAAATGCTATATATTAGTCAACCATCATTTCATCTGCTGTATTTGATTTTTAAAATTTCATCTTTAATGACTAAATTAAAAAATTTTATTTAATAATTTTAGTAGATTTTTTCACATTAATGTGTTTTTAAATCCATTTCTGAATCTAATTAAGCAAAAGGAACATTTTTATTTATAATTGTATTTGATATCAGTTATTTGAGACCTGTAAAAATGCAATATTTTTTGGAGTATTATTGGCGTATTTTATTAACAACTTTACCAATTGGATTTTTTCCTATTTTTGCTAAAACAATTCTGTAATATTATTTCAGTTTAATTTTTTTCTATTTACAGATAAGTATGCTGAACATCACCGAACTTAGTTAACAATAACAAATTATTTAATTCAGTAGCTTGCAGAAATAAAATGTCTAGAGTAAATAAGTCACTAAGATTATTAAAACATATAGCTGTTACTCCAGAATCAGATATATATAATTGTTCAAACAGATTGGTTTTGATTTTAAACCATAAGAGTTTTGATATCTAAAATTTTAAATTGATTAATAAAATCTAGATGCATAACTGCATTACTTCCAACTTTGAATCCTAAATCTCTGTGAAAGCACTACCCTCTGGTAATCAACAATTCAAGTTTAACAAAGGTGCATCTAGAATAGAAAATTGCTCTTATTTTAACAATAAATCAATTAATTAAACCAAAATTATTATATTTTCATAAACAATTTAAGTTTAAAACAAATGATAGTATTTTTACATAATATATTTTATTATATTTCATATAAAAGTATTATTGCATTAATATGGTAATTGGCTTCACATCATTCTATTTTTGTGCCATATGAATTAAAAAATGAGCAATTAATTTACACCAAATATTAGTACCAATCATATTCTCAGACTAATTTTTTTCTATTATCTTTTGCCAATAAAAAACACTGAACTGAACATAATCTAAAGATTTTAAAGTAAACCATGAAATATATATATATATATATGTGTGTGTGTGTGTGTGTGTGTGTGTAATATTTGAGGTTAAGACTAATGCCACTGTTACAATAAATATTTAGAAATATTCTCTAACTTAGCATAAGACAATAATTAGCAAAAAATTTTAGGTTTTCCAACTATTGAAAGAAATTAATTGAAACATATTTAGAAACATTGCACAAGTGATTTAAATATTCATTCTTTCTAATAAAAGTATTGTAGACAGACCTCTATATTAATCAATGGAGTACAAGAAGAGACAGCT
This sequence comes from Epiperipatus broadwayi, assembly GCA_028023455.1. Classification (NCBI taxonomy): domain Eukaryota; kingdom Metazoa; phylum Onychophora; class Udeonychophora; order Euonychophora; family Peripatidae; genus Epiperipatus; species Epiperipatus broadwayi. The sequence goes on from JAQFVV010000173.1 coordinate 65,417, forward strand.
GCTATTTTTTTATTAGTAATTGTATTGTGCTAGGTTAGGGAATACTTTAAAATATTTATTGTCATTGGCATAAGTCTTAATTATGAATTTTATATATATCAAAATTATCCTAAATTTACAAATAAACCAGACTAGCCAAAGGAAAAAAGATTTTAATTATAAGAAGAACCTGAGATTTTAATATTTGCATTTATGTGATATTTTATCTATATAAAAGTACTTATTCTCTGTAGGATGGGTGAAAAATCCATAGGTATGATGATAACCATCTGTGAGATTTGTTCCTGCTGTTTGAAAATTTATATATATATTGTAGCACTAGAGATATTCTATTTGTTCCTGCTGTTTGAAAATTTATATATATATTGTAGCACTAGAGATATTCTATTAGGCATATAACATCCCTTTTACTAAAATAATACAAAAATACTTATGATTATCATATAATTATAAAAGTATAAGCTTTAATTCACGCTAATATAATCATAAATTGGACAGACCTTATACAGAAAGGCTTTCATAAAGCCCGTTATTTATTTTTTTTAGTCGAAAGTCGACTAAGTACATACTGTTTTAAAAAAATAGCAGACTTTATGAAAGCTTTTCTCTATACAGTCGTGGTATATTTATGATTAAATTACCATATAACGGTATGTTACCAAAACATACAGTGTTAATCAAATGTGAACCTTGGAGTATTCAAATTTTTAAGTCTTTACTTTGAATAATAAATGAAATCATAATGACAGCTAATGGATGTATGCAAAGTAGTATTTTTAATTCACGAAGACCTTGGAATGTGTTTGGTTCTACCATCTGAAGCTTATTGAATATTTATGTCTAATTTAGAATAATGTAAAATAGATAACTGTTGTTAATAAAAATTTAACCTGACAGAGTTGTGCTATTATTGGGGTGGGGGGCTATAAAATATTAGTGCTATGAGATTACTTAATGGCTGTAACTATAAACCTGAGTAAACTAATATTTCTTACTTTTCCCTTAATGTGGCTCCATTTCTTATTATTATTTTGTAGCCTCCCCCCCCCCCATAGTTGTATATTCTTTAAATATAAATTAAGCATATCTATATACTATTACGTGCTTTTTTTCATTCACTCATCATCATTCACTTCCAGATTCTTATTGAGAAAAGAAATATTAAGTACTAAATGCATTTTTTTTATCATATAGTTATTTTCACAATTTTTTTCTTCGTTATTAATGGTAACAGAATATTTAAGAAAAGAAATTTTAGCTACATAAACAAAACACATTAAGATTTTGTTTTCATTTCAATTTTTTTAAATTTCTTTTATTCATTCATATATGTTTTTATTCTTTAACAGTAAAAACTCATTAAAAACCATTAATCTAAAACATTTATAGTGAACCATTTAAAAGTCATTTCACTTAATAAAATAAGTTAAATTCTAATAAAAAAACTATAAATATTTTTTTTTAAAAATTAAAATATTAAACCCCCCACACACACACATTTAAATAAAATTTTAAAAACTAGAGAAAAATTTTGCTAATAAAAATATGCTTAAAATATTTATCTAATAAATTTTTTATTAATATATATATATATTAGTTTTTTAAAAAAGGATTGTTTATTAATATATATATATATATTAGTTTTTAAAAAAGGATTGTTTTAACTATTATGAAAAAAGCACGTTCACAATATTACTGCTGTCAAGAAATTATGAAGCTGGATAAGATTGCTTAAAATTCAACGAATTAACAAGGGAGTAGTTATGCGATTCAATTGCCTATTGTGAGATGCATTACTAACGCAGTAACTATATTTTATAAACTATTGAAAAACGCTATATAATATAAAAAATTTCAGTTCTTGGCAAAACTGGAGAAGTGAGAAAGTTAGAATGATCATATCTAAAAGAGAAAGATGAAATAATAGAAGCTACATGAATGCATGGATAAATATAATACAATTTTATTAGAGTAGAAAGTTATGAAGAGCCTTTGCACTTAACCACCAAAGATATTGATGACACTGTAAAACATAACGTTAGTAAGTAATGTTATTAATATGACAAATTTTGTTCTGTATATTTTCATATGGATTTAAAACAATGTGATACCAATAAAAAGTGTTATATTTTTAGAAAATCAAATTAAATAAGGTTTCAATTTATTCATACCAGCAAAACAATATGTTAATGTCACATATTAAAACAGGCAAAACTCACTATACGTATTGCCACACACCAAGCTAGAGTTGTCAATGGAAGCCAGAAACTAATCTGGGGTTATTGGATGAGTAGGCACTAGATGTGGATTTTATGCACAAGCCTTCTGGAATCCAATGATTACTCAAGCGTGCTGTGTGTGGCAATACGTATAATGAGTTTTGCCTGTTTTAATAACAGTTATAAGCAAGCATAAGAAATTGTGATCAATTAATGTCACATATATGTGAAATTGTAGAAATAAACTGATTAATATCCAGAACAAAATATTATAACTATAAATGATAATTTATTTTTAAAATGGCAACAAAATATGTTTAGTAATATTAGTCCATTGTGACCGATTAAATGTTCTATTAAATAAAGTGAGAGATTTCAGTGTAAATAACAAAACTATAACTTGATAAAAAGTCATTTTGTTAGAAACCAATGGATTTAAAAGCTATATTATATATTTTTAATTGATTACTTAAGATTATAATAGGTGGCACTGAATTAAAATCATGCTTAAAAGCATAGGATAAGTTTAAGTAGAAGAAAACAAGATGTTTTGCCTATAAAATGCTCTAGACAAAGAGTGAAAAAGGCTTATAATAATCATAAAACTGAGATTACTAAAACATGTAGGTATAGCTTAGTATCAGATCTATATAACTATATAAAATAATGTTGGGAATATAAAACATTTTTTGATAATATAAGGTGTTAAAAAATAACTTATAAATGTTAGATCACCAACTTTAGATTCACAGTCCTTGCTGACACAGATTATAAGTCATACTGATTATACGAGCATTACCATTTCCATGTTCATTAATGATACAAGATTACAATAGATGGTTGAATGAAAAACTAATTTTGAAAGATTATTATTCCCTAACAAATTCTTTTTCTCTCAGTATAGTTACATCTACTATAAGCTTGAGTAAGCAATAGATGTTTTGTTTTATCTAATATCCCTAGATTTGCTTTTAATTTATGGTTTTCATCATTGAGAAGTTTTGAATTTGGTCGTAGTGCATTTGAAGGTTTTTGGATTTGATGCACTTTTCCTTTAAGCTATTTTTTATTTTTTGTTTTTCTCATTAAGATATCAGCTCAAGTGAAAAATGCATATTAATAAATAATTTTCTTGTATAACTGAATATGACAGCACTAGATAGGAATGTATTAAGCACAACTATCTAGCGTGTTCACGCTTACATTAGGTAGTATAGACAGAATGAGAGAAAAAAGTGAGCTATGGAACAAAATTATGTATACTTGCATCCCTTGTTTTTTTAGGTTAAAGATTATTATTATTTGCACAAAGAACAGGTAAAATTGGAAAATGCATCTTTTTAAACAAAACTGTGATTTATTTAGTAATTTTTTTAAAATTAAAATTAGCAGTTTACAATAATGCTCAAATTCTTATAAATGAAGTTTATTATCTGAAAAAAAATTGCTTCCACTAAAAATAAATACATATATAGAAATTAAAAAAAGTTTGATGCAAAAAGAAAAAATCTTTTTTGGAGTTGAACTCATAACTCAGTAATTTAGAAATGAATTTTTTTATATGCTTCTCATCTAAAAAATTTGTACAAACTATAAATACTAACATGATTAAGTCAAATAATTTTTTTACTTTTGGGAAATATATATATTCTAGCATGTGTGCGTGTGCGGTGCAACTGTTCTCAAAAGCTATAAAGTGTTAATATAAAATAGATAACTAAAAACAAACGAGCTGAGCACGTTCAAACGATCTTGCCTTCATAATCATAGCTTGCTACTACGTTTAATGAGAGCTTTTGGGAACAGTTGCGCCACACACGTGCTAGAATAAAATACTAACATGGTAAAAATTGACATAAAATTTAGTTGCTGAAAATACCATAAGGATTGGTCAATCATAATTAAATTTAAGATAAAAGTTTAATATATTATATTAAAGATTACTTACAAAAATAAAAGAAATACATATTTTTTTCAGGAAAAGCTTTATATTAAATGAAGATTTTGTATAAAACATAAATGAATTATTTTATTGCATTTTTGCTATGATTTTCACAAGTTCCACTGTTTAAACAAATATTTACTTTTATATTTATTAAGTAAATTATTATTTTACTTTATATCAACATCACTTTATTCTTAAATTTGTCACATGGAGCAAAAAATAACATTATTTATATATTATAACCTTATTAGTGTACTATTGCTGCCTTTGCTAGCCCAAATTCAAATACTGGCTAGTATATTTTTTTACAAAAATATAACATTTCTTCACCTCTCAGGTTTGACTCATATTATTCACCATATCATTATATGCAATAAGTCAGTTTTTACTCTCTTGTAATTATGATAATATGAATTCCAAATAAATAATTCCAATAATAATTTGATAATGGGACTCATCTATTTCAATCACTCTTATTCAGAAACATGTGATAACATTTGTGATGCACAGAGTAAGAAAGGGAATTTTGTTCATACGTATAGATCACATTAAGTTTTCATATGATTAAAAATTACAATAGTATAACCATCATAGTCTTAAATACTGATATAACTTCAACAATATACAGCATGAGTTTTAATTACGTAACTTTTATATGTTATGTACTCTTATTATCTAAGAACTATTATACTTTTGTGATTTCGATTTTCATGTTATGCAGATAATGATAATGAAAACAAATTTATAAATTAAGAATAAAATAAAGATTTTATTAATACTATAAATTATAATAAATATATATTCTTTATACTTTAATGTAATCAAAAAAAAAAGAATTATTACAATATTTTTAATAATCGTTTCAAATACATAAAATGAAGTACATTTTATCATTTATGAATAAATAAAGTTCTCCATCATATTTAATCTAGCTATCTTTTTAAATATAATGTGTATAAAAACCTTTCATTAATATATCCAACACACTATGGTTTTTTTTTTTTTTTATATGTCAAAGCATTGACCAGGAAGTGAACCCAGGCCAGCTGCTTGGAAGGCAGCTATGCTAACCGCTAGGCTACCAATGCTTGACAACACACTATGTTGCCAAAAAAAAAACAATATCAAGTTGGGAAACATATATAATTTTCTTAACCTATACAAAATAACTACTTAAGTTTAAACAAAGAATGTTTTATCATAATCTTTATATATCAAATATTCATGCTATAAATACTAACATCATTACCATTTCCAAATCTATTCTGATAAGATTAAGAGCAAACAAATACCTATGTCACAATATATTTGCCTCCAATATTTATCCCTAACACCAGTAAATAGAATTTATCCATGCAAGGGCATTATTAGTATCATGTCATTAATCTTAAAGTCTTAATAAGAATACACTATACTATACTCTCAAGGAATCATTTAAGATAACATATAAAAATAGTTTCAAATATCTACTATTTATCATATAATATGATATGAAAGACTGATAAAACATTTGATATTCATAATAAAATAATCAGGCATAAGAATTATGAATTAACAATTTATAAAATAATATTTCCATTCATATCATTCTTTAAATAATTCCATATCAAATCTTCATATTGCTTTGGTCAATACAATACCTGCAATTATATTTTGAGAACTCCAACACCCATACATGATATATTGTACCAGTCGCCTTTAATAGAATTTATAATAATAATAATAAGAGTGGCGGTCCTTATTATATGCCAATGAATATTACGCAATATTGGAATTCTATGTCTATGCCCCCAACAAGAAATATAAAGGCAGATAAAGGTATTCATTAATAAAGGAAATGATTACTCTAATTTTATTACGACAGAATGTGATATTTATTTTCACATTCGCAAATCCATTCATGAAGAGCAAGATACGTATTTTAGGGCATAACTTTAATCTTTATTGGAAAATTTTATTTAATTAAATATAATGGAGAATTTGTTCGACTTTAATTGAAATCACTTCATCATGAATTACGAGCATCAGAGCGGGCTTTACCGGAACAGAGAGGTAACGGTGCTGACGAATTATGAGCTAGAAAGTGAAATTGAAAGACGATCGCTAGTCGATGATCGAAGTCCTATGGCGGCTTGCATCTAACAAGTCTTACGCCCTTTGACTAATATGAACAGGAGAGGAAGTGATTTCTTCCTCGATAATTTTAAATAACAGAAATATGATCACCGACCAGCTTAATGGAGCGGAAGATTGCCCTACGTCAGCAATGTTCGAAGATGATGACTTGATAGTCATCGTTTGATTACTAAAACCCATATAGAATGCTCTACATGATGACTTGATCAATTAATTAAAGTCAAATGAGCTTTTAAGTAAAACTATTTCAAAGCATTTATAAAATTATATTAGTTATGCCCCAAACATCGTGCCCTTCCTGAATCTTAATAGAAAATAACAAAGTTAAATTAGAATATATTTAATTGATTCCTTTATCGGCCCTTTGCGAAAAACATTTTAAAATTGTATATGAATAAATACACATTGTTGAATATGAGAAAATAGCTGAGGCATAGATTAGAAATGGAGCTAATAATTTATTATTAGCCAATGATGAAAATAACACATATTTAATAATTTCTTTCGACTCGATAATTAATAGAACGGTAAATCTAGTTCTAATGGGCAAGAATTACTATTAGAATTAATATTATTATTTGCACAAGGCAAAGGAAACAAAGGAGATCATCGAGTCGAAAGATTATTGGCATATAATGAAAAATAAATGACATTAATAAATCACACGATAAATATATATATAATATAGTAAATGAACCGCCAAGTAAGAAAAGAAAAAGTTTAAAGACTAGAGATTGAGAAAATTATGATATATATTTACAGTAGCATTTTATAAAGATTGTCACATTACAGAATAAAAGAGCTCTAAAAGGAAGTGTAAAATAAAGTTTGGAACTGGCCAGAAGGTTTAAGGTTCATTTATGGAAATATATTATCCATTTTCCATGCTGGGTCCTTAAGTTACACATCCAAGTTGGTAAAAACGTAGGCACCATTTAGTTGAACAGCATTTTATTGATTTTCATTATTTTAGCAGCATGATTGGTCTGGAAAAGATTCAGCAGCACCATTGAAGATTTTCAGGGGACTTCAGGAACCGATAGCCAGATTCCTGATGTTCTAGCCCTTTACCATGATTGAAATACTATTTAATTTCATAATTTTTAAACGCATAGTTTTCTGGCACTTCACTACAACAAAGATGGCTTCTCCTCTTTTCAAAACTATATATGCTGTTCTCTGATGCTTTAGGCTCGCACTTCTTTTATTATCAATGTTTTTAGATTTACTGGTTGTTTTTAGATACATTCCTTTGATAAGGCTTTCAAACTTATTAACTTGAATTCATTTTCTAATTAGAAAATGAATTCTTAAAATCTGAAAATGATTTTAATTAGGAAATCCTTATCTTTTTTTCTAATTAATAAACTTTAACTGTTGTTTTTGGAAAGGGAAATCTGAAAGCTTATCCTAAGAATGTAGCTTTTAATCAATAAAACTTTAATAAATTATTTAAATATAAATCAAACATTCCTGACGCAATGAAACTTTCAACAATTATATATATTTAAATATTTACAAATATATACGCACAATCCACGCAGTTGTAATATATATAAGTTCATGAATAATTTTATCATGAATTTATTAATAGAATTGATCAATTTTCTGAAAGAATTAATTTTAATAAGCATTTATAAAATAAGTTTCCTTTATGGAAATTAGCGTGGATTGAACGTATAAAGCCCCATTGCATCGGAAATTTAAGGTTAGTACTAGGGTTTGAAGTGGGTTTACGGCTAGATGTCATGAAGCTAGGATCGAACTCAGATCCGACTGCTTCAATATACATATTATAAATAAATTGTTAGCAAAATATTATATGCATAAAGGGAATCTTAAAGATAAAGTTATAGCTAAAGAAAAAATTATTTTTCTTTTACCACTTATAGACAGTTATGAGTCCCAAAATCACTTATTCTAAAGCATATTTAATAATGTTTCAGTTCAAATAATGATTTCAATATAATCCAGACTATTTTATTTAAAATAGCCTTAAAGTTTCAAATACACAAATGGATAAATTATTATTTAATATCTGAGGCAATAAATATGACACAAACACAATCCAAAATAAGACGAAATTTTAATATAACACATTATTCCTTCTATATCCTAAGGCAAATAATATTTTCTGACATAATAAAGCACACTTTAGCAAATATATTTTAATTTAAAATAAACATAAAATAAATGTTAAATCTTTTTAATTATCTTTGAAAACAAACACAATTTCTGAATGCAATAATTTTCACTTTTTTAAATTATGAGAGCATATCATTCCATTGTCAAAATAGTTTATTCTAAAATAAAGTAAATAAGTTTCAGATATTTATAATTATTATAATTTAAAACTACTATAAGTATCTTCTTTAAAATATAATTCTAGTCAACATATAATTCATTTTTTTGTTATTTCCAAAAATTTAGAATGGCAAAGAATATAAGGGCTATTAATGTCATTGCAGTAGAGTACTATAAAGTTATAATAAGTTTAGAATAATATCTTAATAAGTTATTTATAAATTTAGACATCATCTTTATATCCATAATATTAGCACAATTTTTATTTTAATTCCAATATTAACACAATGCTAAATTGATAGTTAATAATAGTTCAAAAATAATGTAAATTTTACATATGTTAATTTCCAGTCATTAGTAAATCCATGTTGCAGTTTGATGTTTCCTTTATTTGATAAAGCAAGTAAAATTTTTTCATTGTGTATATTTTGACAAATATATCATAGTGGGATAAATGGGTGACTTTGGAGAAGGCCCTAGTAGACAATTCTTTAATCTTTTATTTTTTTTAAATTACAATCTACTGAATGAGTTAACAAGTTCCTTAGTTAGCTAGTTATATAATTAATGATTAATGAATTCATGGAAAGTTATTTTTATGAGATAAATTATGTGATTTTAAAAAAATCAATGATAGACAGATGTAGGGCATTATTAATTGATAATTAATATGACCTTAATTAGTTGTCAAGACATATTTTCTAATAATAGACTTTTTAAAAACCTGTCTGGATTTATAAACATAACAAATTAATATTACATTTAAAATACAATTTATTTAACAATAATTAAAATATTACAATAATGATGATAAATTATTTAAACACATTTTTTTAAAAAAAGATCTCAAAATATAAATATAATATTTTACATAATAGTACATTTTTAACAATAATATCATAGTTCAGATATTATTAATAAATAATAACTCATTTAAACAATGAACTAAATTTAATTGTAATCAATTTCTTTTCAACTTTTCTTTTCATCATAATAATCATTATACATACATGTACACACTTGTAAGATTTAAAATGTTAGTTAGAACTGTCAAAACAAACTATACTAATGATTTGTATTATAAAATACTATAGAAATATCAAATTATTTAAAATGTTTGTTTTAATATACTTATTTACTCTATTTTTCCTTTTAAATTAATATTATTTTTACTTAAACCTATCTAAAGAAATTATAACAGTTCTATAGCTACATTTTAAAGTTTTATTGGGAAAAAATATGTATTTTTTTATTATATATATCTACATTATACATACACATGGTTCTCTAAGAAAATCTTATGGTTACTATATACATATGAATTCATAGTATAATTCCCGGAAGCTTCCATGCAATAAAAATAGCTAAATAGCAGGTGTTCCAGTCCAATAACAAGTAATTTCCTCAAAGCTTTTTCTTTATCAAATCATAATTTGAGAAAGCTTTGAGGAAAGTACGTTATTATATTGAAACATCAGCTGTACTATTTTTACTACATGGAAGTTCCTGGATATAATATTATGAATTCATCTTTTATCCATGTGAATATTACAGTTTATATATATATGTCAACAGATGGCATTCTACCAAAAACACCGTCAAGCGTATGCTCTGATGTTTATGTAAACATACGCTTGACAGAACTACAAGTGTTAGCAAGTTTTTAACTTGTTTTTTGTTTTTCATAAATGTATCTTTGAGGTCTTTCTAGCAATGATATATATATTGCAGAGACTTCTACTATGTGGTGATGCTGAACTGATATCAGACCCATATAGCTATCTGGCTTGCTATGCTGAGTTTGAAGACATTATGTGTCTAAAAGATTCACGCTTGCAAGCTGAATAGAAAGTGTTTCATAAACACTCAGAGTTTGTGTTTAGATCTAGTTTCTTATTCCTGTCTTTCACTGATGATAGCAAATAGCTTGAAATTATGATCTGAAAGTGGAATTAAAGTTAGAGATAGTGAATGCTTGCTCTGACGTTTATGTAAACATACGCTTGATGGTGTTTTTGGTAGAACGCCATCTGTTGACATAAATACAAGTGTTAGCAAGTTTTTAACTTGTTTTTGTTTTTCATATATATATACCTTGTATTCTAGCATGTTCATTTTCTGGAAGATCCTGATGAAAAGAGTAATGAAAAATATACACATTTATCAATCTCTATTTTTTAACATAAAAGAAGCATAATAAGGAGAAAAGGTTGCAAAAATTTTATTGATATCTTAATTATTCAATGATGAATATAAACAACTTTTGTTAGTTCTTTACAAAAGAAATGAAAGTTGTAATCAAAAGTGATTATCAAATCTCAGTGTTTATGAAGCATCCTTTTATCCATCATTAAATAAGCTTAAAAAATAGCACTTCTTTAAAGATATTCAGCTGATTTTGGTCTTTACTAATGGAATAGTCACATGTTTGCGCATATACATATAATATTTCGATTTATCATAGGTACTCATTTTTCTCTTTTAAACGTTTATACATAGCAATTGAAAATGACTAAATTATGGTTTATTAAAACAAATTATGGCAGCTATTTTGCAGACAATTTACCATTGTGTTTATTAGATTATGTAGGTTTGTTAATTATATATATGCACTTATTTTAACAAAAGTATCACATAAAAAAAAAATATTGCAAATAAAAAATATTTATTTAAGTTGAAAATAAAGTCAATGCAATAATTTAACGTAATTTCCCAACATTTAATAAAAGAACATAATTAAGATTACATTCAATCACAGACAGGGTTTTTAGTAATATTTTAAACATTGTTTAAAAAAATATCATTAATTATCTGAGGTCATATTCGATAACATTTCAATCTTTAAATAAGATATGCATTTGTTCTTAGTAAAATTCTAAGAATCATCTGTTTTGAAAATACTGTTTAAGATGATCATAACCCTTATATTTTACAGAAGATTAAGAAGAAATTTTTTTCCACTTGCTTGCTTTTTATTCACAAATCAAGATTATTAACTGTCTTGCGATGGAGTTGAAAATAGTTCATGCATGGCTCAAAAGAGAGATTGTATCAAGTCTTTGGTTGGTCGTCTAGGATAAAATATCTTTCAGATCTGTATTTCTATTGTTAGCTGACAGTTTTATCGAGTAAAAAACATGTAGAAAAAAATATGATTTTACTTTTTCCATATATATTTTCTATAAATATATCCAATTCTGATACGATTAAAGCATTAAGAAAATTGATTAGAAAAGCAAAAGGGCAGAAGGGGGTTTCTTAGAATAAAAAAAAAAAGACAAACTACTTAAAATGGTCATCATTTAAAATTTAAATAAATTGGGACTATGTTGAAATAAAAATATGATTAATGGTTCCATTTATAAAAGGGTTCGTAAAAGTTGATTTAAAATAAAATAACATTAAATGCAAAAATAATAATAATAATAATTCTTAATTTAAAATTTGTTAATAATTTTCATTTATAAATTTTATCATCTTTTATCCTATAAAATGTATATTATTGCCATGATATTTTATAAGTAAAATTAGTTTACATAAAAAAAAGAACACCGAGAAGAACTAATCAGAAGAAAACTATGAATTTTCTATTTGAAAAAGTTTTAGAAAGTTTTCTCCATAACAATAATTATATACATCTTTTAAAAAAGTAATAAATTGTTGCTATTAAATTACTTAATAAATGAAGTTAATCCTAAAGCGATTTCCATAATCTGGTTACAATATGTGAAAATTGTGTGTGTGAAATTTTGTGTATGTATAAATCTAACATACAATGACGTCTTTATTAAATTAATTTAGATATAATATAAAAATTTAAATCCAAAATGATTTTAATTGTAAGATTATAATAAGAATTGATATTATCAACTAATTTACACATACATTGCTGAAATTTATAAGTATAAAAGTAATATCAACCCACAAGTATCATATAAATTAGAAATAACACATACTCTTTTATTTAACTTTATCTTTCAATATATAATAGATATCAGAAGAGTGACTTTTTACATATATTTTAGTAATACAATAAGATTACATTTACAAAATAGGAAAATATTTTTGATAGGAATGACAAAACTAAGCATTGTTACCAAAGATCTAAAAAAAAAAGAGACCCCCTTATAGACTTACGTGGTTCAAGTCTGATTACACTGTCATAATTTTTATTGTCTTAAGTTTATTAATGACTGTTTGAATGCCTTGGTTATATAGAAATACATTTCTATTGCACCAGCGAACAAGCAGAATGAAAATGGTCAAACAAATAACAGAAAACAAATCTCATGAATAGTTAGTCAGATTAGTGAGATTGACACATTATCTGCTAAAAAGCACAATGTATTCTGTCTCAAGCAGTAAAGCAAGACACTGTCTATATAATCTATCATTTTATATTCTTTGTGATACATCAACCATATAACATCTATGGTAAATGTTTATCTGCATTTTAGAAAAGATAAGATTTGTAAGGCAATAAAATTTAATTTGATTTAAAAAGCAAAATATTTAAATTCTAGTGACCATTCTTTGAAGTGATGTGTTAATTTTTTATTGCTAATTTCAAAAACATTCTCAAGAGATATTTTCATAGATTGATATAGAAGCTTTAACATCTTTCATTAATGATATTTTATCACAGAAGAAGGAGAATTTGGTATTTTTTTATTTATTTATGCCAAGTCTACTAAAAAAAATTATGTCGTATTGTCATAGATGCAGTCCATTTTTATCAGAAACTTTACTTTAATTATAAGAACTTAAAAATTTGAAGGATTTATTATTTATTTAGAGACACTTAAATTTATAAAAGTAGAAAAATATTTATAATTTTTTACTTTGATTTATAGAACAAATAGATGCTCTTTACACACAAATGCATATATATGAAATAAAGATATTTATGAATATACACACAAATGCATATATATGAAATAAAGATTTTATGAATAAATATTGAAAATAAATGAATTTTTAAGAAATAACAATATCAATCCTCTCACTGAGAAATTTCTATAAACAGCAATAAAAGATTCAGTTTGAAGCCTTTAAAAAATCCTGTAGTTTAAAATATTCAAAAATATACCAAACCAAGTAGGCAATGGTTCAATAAAGTCTTATTCAGCCTTGTCAAAACTTTGGTATCCTGAAGTAGTGTTGTATCTCAAGAAATATCAATATTGTATGTGAATATTAAAAATTTTATTGCTAGTTATTTATCAAAAAGTTAATCTATTATAGTAAAATAAATTTAAAGTATATTTGTATATTGCCTATTTTGTATTGTATTCAAACTAACTTAGAAAATTATTAATAGAGTTTGGGAAGAAAAATGGAAGAACATATTGAGTTCTTCATTATTTGTTTGAATTAGTCTTTTCAGAAGTTCAACAGAATAACTTGTAATCCACCCATTACCTTTACCTAATAAGGTAAACATTTTAACATTATTAAAATCAGGGATATAGTCAGTAACTATGAAATGTGATGTAAAAACTGATGTAATAAATATGCTTCACACAACTTTTCTATCACATTTTTGGATACTAGCCACAACTCTTGATTTTTTATAATACTAAATGTAAGACAAATTGAAAAAGTATGACTTATGGAGTGTGAGAGAATAATAAAATTAATGAAATTTAAACACATTTATCATTATAAAACTTTGTTATATCCTATATTTCTCCTCATCCTTTAGCAATAATTTACAAAGTCATTTGGCTAACAAATAAAAAAAGAGTGAAGCAAAGAGAAAAAAATATCACATTTATTAATATGGGCATGGAAATCCAACTGCTTGTTGATTTTAACTCATCTGATAAATAAATATTGTTTGAAAAATGCATGTAAAGAGTGATCAGAAATTTTATGCTAATTGCCACTATAATTTAAAAGAAAATTCATAATATGCAGATTTTTTTCCAGCAAATCCTACAATTCTATGTTCATTTCCTTTAAAACAATATAGTGTGATTTATAACTCTCATATAATCTTGTAGTAAGTCAAATGTAAATTCCCTTTTGGCTTGAAGTATTTCAGACAAACATTACTGCTAGGTAGTGAAATTTAGGTCTGTGATTCTTGCTGGTAAGTAGTACCTGGTTCATTATATCATAGTTTAAATTTATTTATAAAACTATATAGACAAATTTTATCAAATTTCTGTCAATTATGTATATATTAATGTTAAAGGTTTGTGATTATTATTTCTGTTCCTTTGTTAATTATAAAAAGTATCATATTTAATAATTGTATGGATTTCATTTTTCACATTTTAAAATAAATCATGTTAATTATAAAAAGTATCATATTTAATAATTGTATGGATTTCATTTTTCACATTTTAAAATAAATCATGTGAAATCTGCTTAATGTAAATAAAATTCAAGCTTATTCTGATTCCTGGCTAATAATATTGGAATTGAAGAGCTAATGATGGGGTGTTTCCTAAAACTAATCTTTTGAGACTTATATTATCATTATTTACAATTCAGAATTTATCTGTTATATAACATCTTATATTTTAGTTATATAATTAGCTAATAGAAGGTGCATAAATGCTTTAATACATAGAAAATACTTAAACACTTTAATACATAATATTATAAGACATAGATCTGTAATGTATTAATTAAATAATTGGTTATTTCATCAAAAGTTATAAGTTATGAAGTCTAAAAGTTTGTGATGTTGGAATTTTACTTGTAGTTAAATATTTTAGACTATTCACATCATCTAGTTAAAGTATCAAATGTTTTTAGAAAAAATCAAACTTTATTCATGCCTTTCTATATATCTTAAACTATAATATTACACAAGAACAGGCAAAACTCTCCATATAGTATGGTGATCATGTGATGTTTATTGACTTAATATTAAGACTTAATATTGCACAAGTTAATATTAAACACAATATTTTGCATAATACTAGTTTCTTTTTTTTTTCATGTGTTTCTGGTCTGCCCAATGCATTAAAATTAAATTAGTAATATTTAGCTGTATTTTTATATTGGACTATTTCCATCATCTAATATGTGTGTTGAATGTCTTTAGAAAAGTTTAATTTTAGTTAAATATTCCAAATGCATATTACTAACAGTTAGTGCATATACTAACTTGTTTGCTGTGATATTACTAACATTTGTTTGCTGTGATATTACTAACAGTTGAATGCATTTGGAATATTTAACTAAAATTAAACTTTTCTAAAGACATTCAACACACATATTAGATGATGGAAATAGTCCAACATAAAAATACAGCTAGAACACCATCATCACAAAGCTTCAGAAAAACACTAGTAACATTTAGATTTATATATATTGAAATTTTATGTAATGCTTCAACAAACTAGACTATTCTGTCAAAGAGAATAATCAATAGAAATTATATATACTTATCTATGAGGATGCTTATAGTTTTTTTTAAAAAGCAAGGTTAATAATTAATTTCCATCACTCAAAATATTTTTTTTTTGCTAAGGTGTGTTTTATTACTTGCAGTCAATTATTTAGCAATTTAATTAGATAATGAAAATAGATAAACATAATTATAAATTAATTATATATAGAACTAAACAAGGCAAAACCCTCCATACAGTAGTACCACCCTGTGCCAACCAGAGTAATCAATGGTACTACTGTATGAAGAGTTTTGCCTTGTTTAATAACAATTATGTGCTAGTATAAGAGATGGTGATAATGTGATATATATATATATATATATAGGACTATTATTCAGAAAATGGATTGGGTACAAATTTAAAAAGAAATTTCTTTATTAAATAAAATATATTTTTTTTACTTAAAATGGCTTTATACTTTTATGGAATTTTGATGACTAAATCACAAGACCTATTATTTGGTATGTTTATTCATTTACTACATGTGATGATATTAAAGTTCCAATTTTAACAGCATGTCTTCATTGGATTGAGCATATGAAGTTAATCAAAAATATTATAAATCTTTAAAAAAAGAGTTTTACACTTAATTTGAGCAAGATTTTCGTAAGAGAGGAGAATATAGATGGGAATAGAATAGAAGATAATAAAGAGTTACAATAAGGAAATGTACTGAAAACTTTCAGAATGAAAAGATTGCTTTAGGAAAAAAATATCAAGCAAGATGTCAAACAAACTCATTTATAACTAGCCACTGGTATAAATATTTTTAATAGCATTCCAAAAAAAAAAACTCATTGAATACTATTATGCATATTATACTAACTGAAAATCACAGCTCTATTTATTGCTTTTAATTATAAATTTATTTAACGCACATTGATTACGTAAGTAATATTTACTAAGGCAATAAACCTAAAGCTTGTGCGGTTAAAAATGTGATGGTAGGGACGTCTACAGGTCTTAACCACAAGCTTCCAATGCGTAAGCTTGTGGTTAAGACCTGTAGAGGTCCCTACCTTCGCATTTTTAACCGCACAAGTTTTGGTTTATTGCCTTAGTAAATATTATTGCTTTTAACTAAATGAATCTAATCTAATTTATACGAAGAATAATAATTTTATTTTGTTATCCCAAATTTTTAGAGATATAAATAACACATTAAAAGTACAAAGATATTTCTTCTAACGTTTTTCAAATGCCAATGTAAACAATAAACAGGCTTTAGAAATATTTATAAACATGCATTTTCTTAATTAAATATAATCTGTTCGTTGCATTTTTAAAAAATGCTCTATTTTTTTATTTAGATGCAGTATTTTTGTTTGTTTTAAAATGACATAAAATAGAAATAAGTGTTTAAAAATAAAATTTAAAACAGAGAAAATAGGAACTGTCATTTGAAAAGATATACTTAATTATTTATGCCTAGGTACTCTCTCACACTGCAATAAATTCATTTGTTTTTGTTTTGTTTTTAAGAACAAGAAATAAAAATCTTTATGTAATTAATTAAATAACATTTTCAGTTATTATGATTTCAATTATTATTTTAATTTTAAATTAAAATATCTTTTTTCCGCGGAAAAAACTTGAAATATTTAAATTGCAGTTAATAACATTATTTATTCTGATGTCTTAAAGCAATTTCATTCAAAATTATGTTTTTTTATAAGTTCTAAAATTGTCCTTAAACAACTAAGAAATTAGAATTTTTTCCTAATTAATTAATTATAACTTTTTATTAATTCTTTTAATTTAATTTATAACGTTCGTTTTTTGATTAAATATTGTTAGTAAAAGTTTAGAAATTCTGATGGAAGTTTAATTCAAGATCAGTAACTTTATATAGTAATATTTAAAATTATTTTGAAAATAATTTGAAAATAAAAATTTTGCACAATTAATTTAAACAAATTTTATAAGTATTAATTTTAAATAAAAAAAACTTTCAAAAAATATATACATTCAGCAAAAAGCAGGATGCGATGCAGTGCACTATGGCTTCTGCTTGCTTGGAATCAAGGATCTGTCAGCCACTTGACCCAGAGAAACCTGTTAACCACTTTACCTTCCGTTTCCATTCCTTACCATAAGTTTTTTCCACATTCTTTTCTATCCTGCTTCATCCCTTTTCCACCACATTATCTTTGTCTACTCTATGGCTTTTATACCTAAATCCCCCTTATCTTTTTCCAAACCAGCATAAAAACCAAGAACTTACTTTCTGTATAATCACTATGTTTATATTTATTCTCCCACAACTTCATTATTTGCATCCTTTCTGCTTGTAAGCATTTATGTTCGATTAACTGATCCCTAATATTTTCTTTGCCTTCTTTACATAACTTGCAGACTAAATCACCCACATTTTTCCATTTATGTGTATATTCCTTTGTTGCTAATGATCCTGTTTGAGCTTTAAACAGTAAACTGCTTTCCTTGCTTTAACTTGCACTCAATATCTTGTTTATTTCTATATATATATTTAAACTTTTTTTATTCTCCAAACTAGTTCTCCATCTCTCTAACTTCCTTTTTTAATTAATGCATCCAATCTTCTATCTCATTCCTTGCCACTATAACATTCAACAATTCTTTTAACACAATCATCCCACCTTTTCTATAATTATATTGACATAAAATCTTTATCTAAATTTTTTTCATACCATGCTACCTTTCTCATCCATCTTGTTTCCTATTCTTTACTCATAACCCAATTAAATACTATTTTGGCTATTCCCTTATTATACATAAATTGCAATTCCATAAATTACAATCTACCAAACATTTTTATTTTGCTTTTTGCATCTCTTGTATAAAACCTTGACCATTCCATTTCTCCTTGAATTACCTCCTTTGCTCATCTGCATCTAATGCACATCTTTCTACTTCTCTTTGTACTTTTTCTATGTAATCTAACATCCCCTTACTAACTCATAATGCATTATTACTATAAATTAACCACTCCCTTCCATACAATTATAGCTATATCATATTCATTATATGAAAGTACTGTTATTTTCTTTATTAGTCTCTTTCTTTTCTTTGCTTTATTTATCAATTTTTTCTCCCATTTATCCAAGCAATTTCTCTGACTACTTAAGATGATTCCCAAATATTTATACCTATTCACCACAATTAATTTAATATCCCCAAATAAAAAAATTTTTTTTTCTCTTTCCCCAACATTTATCATCATTACTTTTGATTTTACTTCACAGAATTTAATCTCCATCTCTTTACCCATTCTTGTGCAAGTCTTCAGTAAACTTCCATATCTTCCCTACTTTCTGCGAACAAAAACATATCAACAACAAATAAAAGATCTGATAATATATACACTCTCTTGCCATCTATTAATCATATTTCTATCCCTCTTCCTAGTCTTTCTCTTGCTCTCTTCATTTCTCTCAAATATAATAAAACAAAATAGGTGATATAGGGCTTTCTTGTTTTAGTCCCACCTTATTTTTAATTCTGATTCAATATTTCCTAATTGATACATATAGTAACTATTTTCAAACAATCTCTTAACAAGATCCATTAAAACTCCATTCATTTCCAAATTTACTAAATTTATCTATATTCCCAAATTTAATAACTTTACTCGTAATCTATTTCTGTTTACTCTATCATGTGCCTTTTCTATATCTATAAAGACCATATATGACTGTCTACCAGTAGAAAACTTTCTAGACAGTACTGCCACCCAATACAAGTCATAGCAATCAATGGGTGATTGTGTATGCATAGAAAATGATGATCATGTGATACATTCTGTTTTCTGAAAGCATTATAATTTAAAAATGAATAATTACATTCAAAATTTATGACTTTTTTTTGTAAATTCTTTTGTATGCTTTTATAATTTAATAAATAAGTTTTTTGATACAAATAATATTGAGACAACACCAGTGCCATCTACTATACCTTGAGTAATCAATAATTATTAGATGCATATAAAATTGTTGTTCTTAGTATATAGGTTGACATCTTCAAACTGCTTTCCGGGGTTTGCCTTTACATTAAGGCCTGAAATTCAATGTCGGAAGGAATGCAAACATTCATCCAGCAAACACCTTCAACTCAGTTTTACCTATCAAGCTAAAGATATAAAATCAAACAGCTTTTGAATCTCAAATTTATTAATAAGAACAAAATTTAGAAACTAATGTGAAGATAGGGATTTAAATACTAAGATTAGAGATTTTATATATCATTTAAAACATTGTGTTACATATTAACATGTGATTTATTACTAGAACTTATAAATAAAATTTTATTTTGAAAGCTACATTCCCTGGTTTAATGAACATTCTAGAAAATATTTTAAAAGTTTAAATAAAATTTAAATGTTTAAAAAGACATTTAATTGATTCTCTAGGCCACCATGTTAATTTTTTTTTAAAATCTGGCTTGAGACACAATTTTCATGATAATTTCAGTTTTAATAACGTTAAAGCAAAAATCTTTACATTGATAAAAACTAGAAAATCAAAGGAAAACAATAAGGCTAAGACAAATAGTGATTACAACTTAAAAAAGGAGAACAAGAAATTTCAACATCCAACATAATTATTACTTTATTGTTTGTTCATAATTTCTAATTAATCATTAACTAAGTTTAAATTACATCTTTATTGATAATTTCTTTGTATTCCTCACAAAATTATCTTTCAAATCATATATAATACTTCTTATCTGAGATAATTCATAGCCTCAGAATCTCCAAAAGTATTCACTTAAGAATTCTTCAATTTTATCTTGTACCCCAAAAGTTGACAAATCTCAAAGGTGTTTATAAGAAAAAGATTTATGATAATAAAAGATACAAAACAAATCATTTCCAGAAGGTGGACATGCATTTGTCATCATAACAATTGGCTTCTTGTCTATCTAAAACTAGAAATTGTATGCTACTGTCTGTATCACGGATAAGTTTTAGCTCTTCATTTTATATTTTTTGTGTAAATCAGTGATGTTTATATTCTTTATGTACACCAGTGATGCTGCCTTGTTATATTTATTGTCCCACAGGGATATAGTTCATTTGCATATAGCTCATTTCCTAGCTATAAACTTGAAAATAATGTGATGCAAGATATGACAAAACTACTGATTCCAAAGCAAGAGTATCAAGACACAGGCAGGAATCAGAATTTTATTCTTTGCCTGCATACAATTTCATGTGGAATATGCATAACCATTGTGACTACCACTGCACACACACACCATTTGAAATCTCTCTTTATTGGTTTTAAGTGTTTATATTTTCACATGGTACTATGCCCAGTAAATTTTGTGATTGCTTTATCAACTGCAACTTTTTTGTACATTTGATTATCAGTTTTTAAAATTTACATTGCACTGCTCTATATATGTACATCATTGTTATACAAACATACAAGAGAAAGCACAAATACACCAATACATAGTAATAAATTGTTAAACCTTTTAAGAATCATTATGTCTATAAAATAAGGTTGCCTCAAATTTGGATCAGACACAAAATTACACTGTACAAAAAACACTTGTTATATTTAAATACAAATTTATACACTGTATAATAAAGAGTATAAATAATTTAACATTATATAATATATATATATAGTATGCAGACACGAAAATACAAATAAATTAATAAATTCTACCATTTATCAAAATAATTTAAAAAAAATTAAATATTATAAAAAATTAAAATTGTATATTGAAACTTTTCTGCACATTTGATAATCAGTCTATTTTTACATTGCACTGCTCTATATATGTAAATCATTACTGTTATACAAACATAAACATGCAAATATAAACATAAACACAATAAATCATTAAACCTTTTGAGAATCATAATATCTATAAAATAAGGTTGATTCAAACTTGGATCAGAGACCCGAAATTACACGGTATAAAAACCACTTTCGTTATATTTAAATAAATTTATATACTGTATAATAAAGAGCATAAATGATTTAATATTATATAATTTATATAGTACTTTATAATTTTAAAAAATTATATATATAATTAAAAAAATTAAAATTTCATACAACTGCTATTTTGTGTTACATTTATAATGCATTCAAGGCCTTGATAAGCAAATCATTAGTGCAGGGATCCCCAACTTCTTGCATTTAATAGCACATTCTATAATACCGTACAGGTGGCGGGCACCATTTATTTTTTCAACTAGGTGGTGGGCACCGTTAATATTTTCAATGTAAATTTATAGTTGGATATTGTTAATAATACACATAATGTACAAAAAAATATTTATTTCAAAAATAAAATTTTAACATATAATTAAAGTTTATATTTTTACGCTGTAAAAGTATAGTATGCCCTACAATTTGATTACAATATAATACAATAATTTATACGAAATTTTAAAAATTAAATTTATTTGTATCAAATAAATAATTTTTTATCATGTTCGAATAGCGGCGGGCACATGTAAAATGATCTGCGGGCGCCATGGTGCCCATGGACATAGGGTTGGGGACTCCTGAATTAGTGTATTTTTAATAGAGTTTATTAATTACTAAGACTGATATAGATTTTTTTCTCTTTATTATTCCATGTAAACTAGAAAACTGACCAGAAAAAAAAATTAAATGCACTTCCTAACAAAAATATTCATATAGTATGCAAAATTTATCGAATTCTATATAATATACCTAATTTCAAACATGGAAAAAGCAGCAATGAATTCTGGGATTTCTGTTGACATCATTCTTATAGTGTTTGTGCAATTTAAAAAAGAATACAAAAATTTCAGCGAATCAACGCATTAACGTATAAGGCACCATAGGAAAGCAACTGGTTAATACTTAATTCTAAATGATAAAAAAAGTTCAGCACATAATTACAACAAATCTTACTCTACACTTTCCAATATACAGGATGTCAAAAATATTAAGTCTATGGGTAATTTATTACATTAATTAAATAAAGTTTACTTCTTTTCTTTTTCATGTAATTCAATGTTAAACATGTTTTCTGTGTTTAAAAAAAAATATTATTATTTATAATATCCCGTAATGCAAAGGATGCTTTCAACTATTTATAGTATTATTCATAGTGTAGGTTAAGGCAGTCTTATTTATCTTCCAAGTATCTAAGGTGATATTTAAATGAGGTGTACATGTAAATGAGATAATTTAAATAGACCATTTTTGAGAGAGGAATACAAGAATCTTTTAGTATAGTTACCATACTAATATCAGAATTACCATAGCACAGCATATATAACAATATAACTATGCTAAGGACAAATGATCACCCCTTTGAATTAACAAAAGTTTGGACTATATGCTCTGAATGAAATAACAAGAAGCACAAATTTAAAAAAGCATGGAACATCCCTAACAATGCCCATGCTATTAATAAAAAAGAATCTTGCAATCCTCTCTCAAAAAAACGGTCTATTTAAATCAGCTCCTTTTCATGTACGTCTTATTTACCAGTAGATTACTTATACTATGAATATGATTACAAATAATCGAAAGCATGCTTAGCACAGAAGTATATTTAAATTAAAATTTTGTCTTTGTAAATACTTATTTATTCAGTTAACACATAATAGCTGAAGAATACAAAACAGGGTGATCATTTTTTCATGGAACTTAATTCAAATATCACTATTTTCAACTAGAATTTAATTTGCAACTTAAAAAAATATATAATGATGAACAAGTATAAATATTATAAACATTCCAAATAAAATTAATTGAAAAAAATTATAAATCATTCATTATATATAGTAGTTAAACTTAATTTAAAATAATCAATATAAATCACATTCTCAATTTGAGCATAAAATAAATCTTGAAAATCATTGAAATCCTTACAATCGATAAGTAAGAAGCAAAACATGTCAATAATATCAATTTACCTTTGTTCTTTTTGGGAGATTGTTAATGGTCGTTTTACATTTGCCAGTACTTTATTTTTATTTTAAATTTATAAAATTTAAAAAAAAGGAGGTATGAAAATAATTTTTTATTCATTTATTTGTTAGAATTATAAATATATTTATCTGTGTGTGTTTATTTTTTATTATCAGAACACATCCCTGTTTGGTTCACTTGTGCATGTTTTTGACTAATGCCTTTACAAAATGACACTCTTTCTTTGGATACAGAAATTTATTTTTTCCATATTTTAAAATAATGCATATGAACATACGCACACAAACCAACTGATGGCATGAGATAAATTGTTTATATAATGGACTCAAATTTTGTTTTAATTAGTGCAACTTGAAAAAAAAAATGTCCATAAAATGAAGTATAAAATTTTGAAACTATGGAGTCAAACCAAAAATGATTACTTATAACTTCCAATACGACAGCATTCTGTGAATCATCTATTATTCTAAAAAAAAATTATCAGAAATAACTCTAATTGAATGAAATATTTTCTTTACTGGATGGATTACTTTTAAGATATATAAAATTATTTCATTATATAGCTATTGTAAAGAATTATTATTTTTTGATTAGAATTATATCTGTATTTACATTGCGCGACTTGGTAAATTAAATATTTCCTACTTCATTACAATTTGAAAACGGTTCTATAATCAATCTTCAATTATATAATAATGCTGATTTTTGTATTTTGTTGATAATTTATTAGATATCCATAATATCTTCAATCTATAAAGAAATAATATAAAATTATAAAAAATTGCATACGGGGCATGACTTCAGACAAAATTTAATATAGTTCTGGGCCTGTACAAATCTTTAATAAATTTATATATTCTTATTAGACGATGGTATTATAATTTTATCTGCTAAAAAAGTCCTAGCAAAATATAAATATTTCAAACATCATTTTTGATTTCTAAAATCTCTTTCTAATCACAGCCGCGACATCTACTGGCGTTTTTCAACATCATGGTAAAAAAAAGGGTTAAATCATTTCAAAATTGAAAAAAAATCTTGTAAAATATATTTACCTCTATTATTTTATATGTAAATTTATTAGTGCTTATTTTAAATATTTATTTTAACGTAAAAACAATCATATCACTTTTTTCAATTCCATTTGCAAAAGCCTAATAGAAGTAAAATAATGACACAAATATTTAGATTCGAAATAACTGCACATTAATCTGATAGCTATTAATTTACATAAATGTCTGTTTCCTTTTTTTTTTTTTTTTATTGAATTTTTGTTTTAATTATACAAATTAAAAATAAAATTGAACTCTAATCAATTCTGTTTTTTTTTTATTATTATAATTATATAATTGAGAAATCAGTAATTTATTCAAATAAAAAATATGCATAATTGAAACATTTTAAAGATTTCAAAATAAAAGTCATTTAATAACTACGTATATATGTAGTATAAAAGGAAGTAGCTGAGTATTTAAAACTTTAAAAAATATAATAGTAAATAGAAAATCACTTCACTCTTTCTTTGATGAAACCTGCTTCATAATTTTTCTGTTTATGATCATTACATTAGCAAACTATCTCAAATTATCCTCAGACTTTTTTGCTCTGGGTAAAGATCGTTCGGTACCTATTTACTCATCATAAATTAAGTTACTCTCTGAACTAACTTGGAAAAATATTAAACTTATAAAATCACTTATATACATATTTGTCAAGCGTTGTTAGCCAAGAGGTCATCGCAGCCGCCTTGCAAGCAAGTAGTTGGCTGCAGACGGTTGTGGGTTCACGTCCCGGCCGATGCTATCACATATGGAAAACACACTTTAATATAAGCAGAAAATTACATGCATAACTTGAAAATGTGCTAACCACTACATCAGAAGACTTACATTTGCTGTTAAAATTTAATTATTGAAATGTAACTATGATCATTGCCTGAGGTTACATTAAATAGAATGGTTCATTGCTCAGGAGTTGACAGAATTGGAGTTTCAGAGTTGGTCTATCTGTCTATCATCATATTTGCAAGGCAAAAATACCATTAATAAATTATTTTTCTTCAATAATGATTTGCCCAATTTTGGACATGGCACTCTTGTATCATATAAACTGCATTAAATCAATTTAATTTTTATAAATTGCAGGTAGCAATAAGAGTATCAATCTCTCCGTACAATAGTACCATACAGTGCAAGCCTTAGTAATCAATGGATGCAAGTAGGCTTGTGAATGGCACTATTGTATGGAGAGTTTGCTACTATTAATAACAGCTTGTGTAAGCATAGCAAATGGTGATCATGTGAGTCTTTGGTACCAGTGTTCATGAAGTTAAAATCGCACTTCTATTGAAAAATAAAATAGATTGTTTATTGCTCAGGAAATCAGAAGGTTTGAATATCAGAGTGACAAGCTAGGCTGCAACTTTGGATCTTGACCTCCAAAATGTGGTACTCAATTATTTCATCAAACTACAGACCAAAAAATAATCAAATGATTTATTGCTTTCCATGGCCCTGTGATTCAAAATTCAGCATTTCACCATTATACTAAACCATTCAGAACTACGAATACCTGTTATAGCTCAACTTACTTTCAATGAATAGATCTGTCCAGATTTCATCTTGAGCAGATTGAGAATTCATTACTATAGATCAATGAATATATAGTTTAAGATATATCCAATAGCAGACAAAGGCTAATAGGTGATAATGCTCTGTGAATTCAATTGCTCATTATGGAAAACAATCTGCTTATAGTCGGGCTATTTTGAAATAAAGTGCAGACAAATGACAAATCACTGTTGAAGCTGAATAGTATTGTGCATATTCACCTCATTGTTAAAGCAGTAAGGCAAGATTACATTAAACGGGAAGCTGCTAAATCTTAAATCTGACATATTGTAAGCTGACATGGTATTATGCAAACTTAGAAGGGAACCAGGGTCCCTTCCTTCGATAGTTGCACAGCAACTAGATGTTATATTTAGCCAATTGTAGCAATTAAAAATATATCAGTTGTATACATTGTAGGTATATGTTGTATATAAGCAATGATAATATATTTAATTACATTTGTATGAGTCTGTGTTTATTATAATCACATACAACACAACAAATTTGCCACAGCCAAAATGAAATTTTAATCTTATGAGTTGTTTACATTTTTGTCATTAATTACAAAAAGTTGACAGCTAACATTATTAGCATATCAATACAAATTAAAAAATCAAACATGAGTGTTTTTTAGTTTTCTATAAACAAAAGTTGAAGGTTTTTTTTCTCAAGGTGAAAAATAAATTAATTAACTAAAATTAGGTCATTAGGAGAATTTGATCTAGCCAATTCTGAAAATTGGACAACCTACATGGATTAAGTACTTTCTACATGCAATGTAATCAGATTAAATACCTGACTTAAAATTAGCAACTTTTGTGACTATCTGAGGAGCACAAACATACAAAATGTTATGATCATGTGACATTACTATTTCCAGTTGAGCTTTATTTTGACGATGCTTTATCTCTACTACCAGCATTTTTCTACCCAAAACTTATAACAGTAATGCAGATATATCACTTTAATCATTGAACATAAAGTGAGGGAAAGAAAGTGAGAGATGTTGCTTCTAAGCTCAGGAGGCTTACATTTACCTGTGAGTTGGGGTATTTATTAAATAAAGTGTTAAAAGATCATTTTATTTGTGGAATATATGATTGTAAGTTCAGGAGCAAGTTGTTAATGGATTCTAATACTAACTTTGACTCTGAAGTCTCACAAGCAATTCTGGCTGAATCCATGGCAGTTCAGACTGCTCCATTAATCTGTTGACCAGAATACCTAATTGTTTAAAAAAAAATTGTTATCATAATGAGCTTAAGGGATCTACTGAGAATGATAATAATGTGAAAATTTGTTACACCTGTGACAAATCAAAACACACACACTGATAGTTTACATTAATATACAGTGTGTAGATTTTGTAAGCATGTCAATCACATAGAAATTGCTTAACATTTCTAGCTAAATTTGACAACATGCTTCATGTATACATATAGTGGTATAGCTGTATCACTATACCTACACATGAGCCACATTGTCAAAGTTAGCTAGAAATGTTAAGTATATTTAGAAGAATATCTGAGTCTTTTTCTTCTATGATTGCATGGAAACTAGATGCTATATCTATCCAATGGTATCAGGTGAAGGTATATAAGTTTTTATATACAGCAATAGTTGTATTTATACAAGTCTGTTATTACATTCAAATATACACACTATATAGCATTAAAAATTATCATATATATGGAATTCATTCACTACCATCTTTGTAAATTTGGATCTGTATCTAATAAATCATATAATAAGTACTGAATTAAGTTGATTTTTACAGATTACAGGTAGTAAAAAGATAACGTTTGTAAAACTAAAATCTCCATTTCTATTAAAAGTAATATAATTGAGTGTTTACTGAAAGTTAATGAGAAAGCAGAGCACTGTAGGAGCAATACTACCTCACTACTTATAGACTCTGAACTCCAGATTCTGCCATTCTATCATTTCAATTAAAACCGTGCAGAGTGAAAAATAATTATTTGTTTTATTATTTGGATATAGATAAAGATGTAAGCTGGAGCAGCAATCGATAAACCTTGAAACACTAGGACCTCCGATGCAGTAAACCATGCGCAGCCACATTTTCATAAACAATAACAATAAATTTTTTGAAAAATTTGCAAACAATCTACTGAAGTACCTTACAGCAATGACTTCCAATTTAATAGTTTTTGCTCTAACGTATTACCTTTAGAATATGTGTGCATCTCTTTTTAGCAATATCATTAATATAATCAAACATCAATCTGTTCATAGCATATATACATATAATTAGTGTTATTCTAAATTTTATAAAGTTATTAAATATTGTGATTTAATATTTTTTAATATTTCATATTTTGTGAGTTAATTCTACTTATATTTAATGTTTGTGATGTCTTTAAACAAACCAAAGTTGTTCAATACCCATTTTCAAAAGAATTGTGGGCAGCTCTTTGCAAATATATATATATATATATATATATATATATATATATATATATATATATATATATATATATATATATATATATATATATTGTGCCATTACAATTTAGTCATTAGCTAAATTTGTAGTAATGTGCATGAAAGAAAATGTGGAACAAAAATCATCATCACATTTTTATATAGTAAATGAAGCTGTAGGGCATCCAAGTTCAAACCCTACAAGATCCAGTTTTAAAAGTTTTAAGACAGATAGAGAGTGGGGCAACAGCTATATTCTTTATTTGTTTGTGTGTTGATAGAAAACTCAAAAAGAGTAATACACACATTTAAATATTCAATATTTAATTTTTTTTTGTTAAAAAGTAAAGTAATAACACATATATAATAGGCAGTGTTTTATAAAAGCTATTTAGTTAGTCATTTTTAAATTACACATATTAACTTTCTTTAAAACTAACCTACACTTGCTAAACTTTAATATCTTATTCTATACTTCTATTTTTGCTTTTCTATAATTGTAATTTGGAATTAAAAGCTAGGGATTTGATTTTAAATATTAAGGTTAGAATTACTCAGCTAGCAATTAGATTATTTAATGTCAGTTTATACATAATTTGAATGATGGAGTGTGTGTGTTATATCACATAAATATATCTACATTTATTAAATATTGAGAGAAAAAGAAGAAATCTGTTATATTTTTTTTTCTTACTCAACAATTTTTTGTATTATAAGGGTTGTTTTTCTGTTAAAAAACTTAGAGACGATGTGAGAAGTCTAATTTTAAAAATGTCTCATCTTAAGATCAAAAGAAAGAAGCTCAAATTTGAGATGTTACATAGGTGTAAAAAAAGGATTAAGACTATTTTTTTCCTTCAAAACAAAAGTTTGTCTAAAAATCAGGATACTGGGATTTTTCATACTATTCAACTAAAAAATAATTTGGTTGAAAATAAGTTATAAATCTAATTAAAAGAGGTGGCCAAAAATAGAAAAAAAAATTGGATATAAAAGCAGTCTGGAAAATCAGTTGATATTGTTATAGAGACTTTTAAAAATATTGAAACTAAAAGAACAAGTGTTTTTAACTCTACAAAAATCTCAATCCAAAAGTCTTTTTTTTATTATTAAAATTTTTTTTGAGGATTGAAGATATAAGGATGGCAGGGTAAGAAAAATTAATATATATCTTGTCTGTTGACCAGACCATCCAACCAGCACATCATATAGGAAAGAAAAGATGTCTTGTCTGAAAAATAATATTCTACACCTTTCAACTGACCGAGAGAAATAAGATGTTTTTAAATAGAAAGAAGAAAACATTCACCTGCATTGGAAGGCGATCAGGAAAAGAGTAATCTACTGATAAATATTAAATCATCAAGTCCAATTAATTGTTCCAGTAACTGAGTTTAAACCCAAGAAAAATTATAAATGTGAAAACAACTGCTGTACTTCATCCACTAAAAGAATTATGCTTGACAGGAAGAGAAGAAGAGTTAATATAATGATTTCCAAATTGTCCACTAAAGCAAATAACCTTAATAGGATCATCATCATCAAATAATTATACACCTCAAGAAAGAAATTGTTCCAAAGAAAAACAGAAATGGTAGATGCAAAGATAGACATTGAACAAGATAAATTTGAATCATTGGAAGTCACGGCCAAAGAATGGAACTGGTAATATGAATTTTTTTTATGTTTTCTTTATGATATCAGAGACTTAGTAAAACTTTAGCAATAAAGTAGGTTTTCGTTTGTTTAAAGAACTTTTAAAACAACCAGGATCAATTGAAATCAAGAATTTCTTAATAATGATAGACATGGACTTTATTAATAATTTTATATGTACTAAAATTATGATTGTCTATTAACCTAAAGTTATGAAATGTTATTAATATGTAACATTTTTTTTATATTATTATTTTGTTTTAAATAATATTTTTGTTATTATGGGGATAAAACACACACACACACAATATAATAATACTTGTTGCATATATGTAATGGTGTGTGAATGTAAAGAAAGAAAAATAGGCGGTATTAGAAATATTAGATTTTGTTTTAAGTTAGTATAGCATTTCAGAGGGTAGAAGGGAGAGGGAGAAAAATAATTTAAAACTTGTTCTGTAAATCTTGCTCTTTCACTTCTACTAACATTTTTTTTATCATTCTACTTTATATGTTAGATTATAAAAGTATGTGTGCGAAAGAGAAAGGAAAAAAAAAGAGTGAATATTTTTTTTTCTTATGAAATATTTTCTTGTGAATCCAAAACATTAGCAAACTTAGTATCCAAATTTATGTATATATTTTTGATGGGAAAGGGGGAAGAATTCAAAATTAACATTATGATTTCCAGATAATCAATTATTGTTCTCATCATTATTTCATATAAAATTTTGTTTTTATCTTTGGATTATTTGTAGATTTTTGTAATAAATTAATAAATGTTAAATTGTTTTATTAAACGAGGCATATGTATTTTATTGATAATTGTCTTTATTCATTGTGATCATTCATCATCAATGGTTGATATTGATTATTTAAGATTTAATTAGATATACTAAAATTAAGCAATAATTATGAATTTCTTTATAACAATTAGGTTTTATGATTAGGCTTAGTCCTAAAGCTGTGGTTGAAACTATTATCTGTTATCATTATCATCATTGTCATCATCACGTTTTAATTAATGAGCTGTTTAAATGTTTAAAGGCCATAAATAAATATTGATTTCATAGTATTTAGTGATTTCTTAGTATTATTATAACCACCATCCCATCATCTATTTCATGCAAGGATGAGTGAATTGCCATCCTAAATTAATAATATAATCTGAGCAAGTAAAACATATAAAAAAATATTGAAACACATTTGTTATGTTAAGATCTAAGAAATGATTTCTGTCTAATGAATTTTATATATTCCACTTTAGTTTAAAGATGTTTCATGTTACCTAGGTGTTTACTTAAATATTAGTGCATACAGTGTTATGGGTCTAAAATCAAAATCATACATTTTGTAAGAAATAAGGTACCAAAGGGATTCAAACCTGGTACATGTGAAAAAGTTATAAATATAACTTCGTCTAGGTCCAGATAACCTAGTGGTGCCCAGGTAGACCATATTCACCTGTTGTTCACATAAATATGCACTTGACATCAAACCAAGAGATGAAAGTGAACAAAATCTACCGTCTGTATACCTGAGAAGTTATTTTATTGAGTTACTAGTGTACTCACCTCACTTTATTTTCATATACCTGAGATATAGTAGAATGTTCTTAATAATTTGTTTATAATTATTGATATTGTGATATCTTGAAAAATCTAATTATAGAAGTATGTTTCATTTAATCCAATGACCCATAATATGATTGATAACTCAGTCTGATCTTTTGTTTAATAGCTTATGCTCAGCAAGTTGCATATTACAATTCTTTTTTTTTGTTTATTAAGCTAAATAATATTTTATTTAATATCTTTTGATCAAGTTAATTATGTTACAATATATATATATATATATATATATATATTGAATTAACTTGATCAATATATATATATATATATATATATATATATATATATATATATATATATATATCTTAGAATATGATATATAACAATAGATAAACACAAAATTTATTTGAAACAAATATATTTATATCTTTTTTATTTTTTTTTTGTCAGACAGACCATTTTCACTTACTACTAATGGACTCTTCCATTTAATTAAATCTATTTTTGGAGGTCACAATTTATTTATAAATAATTTATTAGTAGAAATCCAATATTCTTAAATATATATGAATGAACTAAAGCACATTGTATGATAAAGAGATACAATTTAGTATGTTTAATCATTTATTGAATTAAATATTTTGAAGGCAGGGTGTTTATTACTTGCCATAATCATATTAATTTAAGTGATATATTAGGAAGAAATTAAATTTATGGAAGTCATGCCTATAACTGACAAATTAGGATTAGTTGGATAATTATTTTTCTCTCATCCCAGCTATCATATAATGTAAGCTTTTTAATATCCAAGAGATGCCAGATGATTATCCTTCACAAACCATTATTTAGTGTTATCCTATCTACTGTCTCCAGACTAGTTTCTAATTTATGGATTTCATCAGTGAGGAACTTTAGATTTTGAAACAGCACATATTCCAAAATCTAGTCTGGAGATCGTACTAGATAGGGATTTCTTAAGCATCATCATCAGGCATTTATTAATTATTAAAGCTGCATTAGGCGGAAGCACTATGGTGAAAGAAAAGAGTCTGCTGCTGAAACAGCAATGTGTAAGTTAGTATCATGTGATATTTTCTTGATCAAACAAATAAATTAAAATCACTGTGAATGATCAATAAAATGTTTAAAAAGTATTAAATCCTATGAACAGTAAACCAATTAATAAGCATAATAATTTTATTATGGATAAACTTTTTACTCATAGGGATTAAAGACTAAATGACTCATAATGTGTCTTTAAGCCAAATAATTATCCAAAGCAATATTCTGATAAAGAGAAGGGGGATTTCAAAGTTTTATATGCACAAAATATAGCCACAATGCTAATATAATTAAATATTTTTCGTTTTCTTCAACTAACATTTCTGTATTAATTATACTAATTCAAATATAAATACCAATATTAAAGCATCTTTTATGCTCTCAGTACAATATTTTATTAGTTATTCAATCCAGTTAAAAATTTCAAGTGTACAATGTGTTTTAATAGTTTTTGTTTTTTTTTAATATTAGTAAATAAAAATTAAAAAGCTCTGAGGAAGACTGTTGTACAATTAAAACTGTGACTAAAAATTGGTAATTTAACAAAACATTTTAGTGCATTATATTAAATACATAAAGTAGTGTTTTAATAGTATTATTATTTATATTAGATAATATTATTGTTTATTTATATATACTTTAAATGATAACATTTCAATGTTAAAAGTTATCTATAATGTTGCCTTTTATATATAGAACATTAAAATAATCAATTTAAAACAAAATTAAAACAGAAGACTATAAATAAAAAAAAGTATTCCATGCATCAACACAGCTTTCATTCCTTGTTGGAACTTTATAAAGACATTTCTTTTTTACAATCACATGACCTGTTGTAACTTCACCCAATCAACATTATTTACATTACATTACAATAAATATACCTTTAGAGTTATAATTTAAAATACTTTTTTAGATTGTTTTGTAAATATGTATATGATAGGGGAGAGGTGATTGTAATAAGTTTAATCATTTTTATGTACATGTATGTATTTTAATAATTATATTTATTGTAATGAAATGTAAATAAGGTCTATTGGGTGGAGTTGCAGTAGAATAACCAGCTGTGATTTTTTAAAAAGAAACATCTTAATAAAATTTCACAAAGGAATGAAAGCGGAGTTAATGTATTAATTTTTTTATTATTTATAGAGAGTTTGTTTCAATTTAAATTGATTATTTTAATGTTTATCTATCTATCTATCTATATATATATATATATATATATTCCTTTTAATTTTGTTTCTAAATGGTTAATTAATTTTGTTGATAAAACAGTTAACTTTGCTTAACTCACTCTTTATGATAGAAATTATGGCATGTGGATTTATTGCCATATGCATTGTTGAGTAAATTATTCTAATAGTAGAATTTATAGTTCCAATTTTTCCTGTTACTACTATCAAATACTATTATATACAAAAATCAAACATCATATTGTAATGTTCTTAGCTTCAACATCATCCAACTTAAAGTTTTAATCTGATCTATACTATTAACTATTATGGGGCATCAGTATATGCAGATGTATAAATATTATTAAAACATTAATTATTATCATTTTAGTTTATATTCATCATAGTCCATAAAAGTTATGATCCACATATGGTCATAAGCATTACTATATGTAAGCATATACCTACATTTTATTTGGTCACACTCTCTTTATTCTTACAATGCCTTGCAATTATTTTTTAATAATCAAATATTGAAATTATACAGTTTAATTTAAAAATATTAAATTATATATTCTAATATAGGATTTTTTATAGTATTATGTATGTGTGTGTAAATATTTGTTGTAACTATGGGTGACTGATCTATAAATGTACTTAAAATTTTGGTTAACTTATTTAGAATATGTTGATATAAAACCTTACCTTTAAAAATATATATATATATATATATATATATATACTTTATATTATTATATATATATATATATATATATATATATATATATATATGTAATAAATAAAGTTTGATATCTGTATTCATTTCACAATATATGTAATATACAAATCAATATATATATCAAAATACAGTACAATTTATATAAATTATATTCTTTTAGAAGTACTTTCGACTATACACTTTGTAGTCTTTATCAACTATATAATGTTGAATAATCAAAACGAGACAACCCTTAACAATACCCATAGTTCAATTCAGATTTCCCACAATTCTGTTATCTTAACATTTGATGACTGGCGATTCATTAACATTTGACGATTTCTTGAAATTAGCATAGCCTCTTTTATTTTACGTTCATTATGACAACGTTCAATTTGAATAATTTTCATATTTTTGTAATCAAATTTAAATCCATATTGACAAGATTTATTATGATCAAATATAACAGATGATGAAGGTTTATTTACATCTGTTCCATATTGATTCTCTTTTTGAATTCTTTTATATAAAAGCATATGTTCTTTTATTCTTTTCTCAAATGTACACTTAGATTCACCAATGTATTGTACGCTGCATCCACATATCAATCTATATATAATAGAATTTTGATTAAACTTTGAATTTTGAATTTTAGAATTATTAAGCAATCTATTTATGTTATTTGTAGAGAAAAAATCAATATGACACAAACCATTATAAATTTTCCTAATAAACTTGACCTGCTCATCTGATATAAATGGCATTGAAATCCATTTCATTTTGATATTTTTATTTTTAATTTTATTATAGTGTTGATTTCTTTTAAATCCTTTAATAATATTAGCAATTGCATTTTTATAATAACCAATTTTCAACAAGTCATTAACAAATAAATGTACATTTTTAATTTTATTACTAGAATATTTGCATAATTTTTCATTTCAAAATAAGAATGATTTCAATCCAGACAGCTTATGACACATATGTACATGTGATTCATATGGAATAAAACCTTTTGTTTTAATTGGTTTAATTAACATAAGATAATCCAAACTGTAATCATTAAGAGTAACTTGAATATCCAAGAATTTTATGGAATTGTATTTCTCTTTAGTTATAACCCATTTTATATCCTTAATCTCATTTAATTCATTAAATAAATTGATTATTAATTCTTGTTTTCCACAAATAAAAACATCATCCACATATTTATGATATACTTTAATTTCTTGATATTTCAATTGTTTTAAAATTTTTTATATTCTAAAAGAATATAATTTATATAAATTGTACTGTATTTTGATATATATATTGATTTGTATATTACATATATATATATATATATATATATATATATATATATATATATATATATATATATATATATATATATATATATATATATATATATATATATATATATATTACAGTAGAAGCTTCATTATGTCTTAGTATCATATATATCCATTATGAATAATTATATTTTAGGAAAAAATATACTGTAGCAATATTTATTTTTCTCTGTGTTGAATAAAAATCTATAAATATCAGTATTTATCTTGTTAAATATATTTATTCATGTAAATACATTTTAAATTATATATTGTGGCTAAATGAAGTCTCACTTAGCTCCAATAGCTACAATTCCTTGTATTAGCTTAACTATTTTTGTACAATTGTCTGATTTAAAAAAGTAATAATAATAAAAAAAAAATTAGTTAATTAATGGATATGATGTAAAATAATTGGTAATGTGGTTATATGTGATAAGTTGATATAGTTATATGTGCAAAGTAAGCCACATATTTATAGTTGGTTGTGTTGGAGATGTAATATATAGCATTTCTCTCAAAATAAATGTTTGAGTTACTATTTAAAATAATAAATAATGTTACCTGTGTCATAAGATATCTTTTGTTTTGTTTATTTCAGTTTGTAGCAAAAAAACTGAGCTAATATTATAAATAGGGTAAATAATATGAAATTGATCTAAAATTAATCTTTAGTTTTTTAAAACATTCAGATAATAATTTAATATTTAGTGTAAATTAGCCTTAACTTGTTAAAAGTTATTTTAATATAATATTCCCAAATATTTTTTATTTGTAGTCATTAAAAATTATAATTAAATATTTAAAGGTAAATTGGAGGTCAAGTTTAAGGTCACTTCTCTGTGTGAGTATTTGCATGCATGAACATATTAAAAAAATGTTTTCTAAATTAAAAAAAAGAAGAAAGTGAATAAATAATTAGCTATAATATTAATTTTAAAAAAAATTAAGTAAATGAATAAAACAATTATTACTTTAAATTTTGGATGTAAATCTTAAAAGTATATTGGTCAATAAATGAGACAAGTTTTAATTTTATATCTGTATTTCTATTTTTATTTTATGTAATATTTTTTATATTAATGTTATAAAAGAAACTTTATTAACTTTTTAAATTAAGGTCATTATATCACATAATAGATATCTAGTTCATTCTGACATCATTTATTGATCGATTGTTTTTTCAGCTGATTTTTTTAAAAAAGTTGTGTTTATTAGTTGTTTAAAAGAAATTGACACTGAAATTTGGGAGGGAAATAAGAAAGAAAATTGATATAAGAGAGAAGTTTTTTTTTTTAGTTGTTGGTTCTGGAATTATTTCTGAAGTCTTATCTTCTCTAGAACAAGTTTTAAAAAGTATTAATTATTTTTAAAATCTTATATGTTAAATTATATTTAAGGATTTTATATCTACAATGAAAGATGGCTAAAACATAGGTAACTCATTTCTTGTCATCTGACTTCTAATTAACTTTTAAAAACTTTTGTAAAAATTCTAGGAGGAAATTTTACTTATTCTATCTTCAATACTAACTATATGAATATTATCTTCTATGAAATAAATTTAAAATATATATGGTTATTATATTTATTGTTAAATTACTATTATTGCACAGAACTATATAGTCTACATTTACTCAGTTATTCATTAGATAAAATAAAACTTAAAAGAGGAAAATTAAAAATGTATAGAGATTTAGCTATTTGTTTTAAAAGACTAAATAGGTTTGGATTAATTTTGCCTGGTGCTAATTCAAACCTTCCACATTATATTAAATTTAACTGTTTCTAAACTAATATAGAATGTTTGTACTGCAACTATTAAGAAAGAAATTTTTCAAAAATGCATATAGTATATTAATAATAGTCTAAATGTTTACTCAGCTGGAGCTTTTCTTTTAATTTGTAATTAAAGAATATAGTTTGCTGAGTAATAAAATGATGAAAAAATATGTATGCTTACTGAATTCTCTACTGATGAAATTGCTTGCACTTTATTTTAAGAAAGTATAAAGAAATAACTTGGAAGCATTTTAGTATTTTATGTGAGTAAATTTTTTTAAAAAAATGCTTAAAAATGTGTTCTTTAAAAAAAAGAAATGTAATAAAAATGAAGCTATATTATTGTTTAAATAAACCTGGGATCCCATAATGATATTATCAGCTGAATAATTTGTTACTTGCCATTTTTGTCACCAGCTTCTTTTTCTTCTTCTTTTTCATCATCATCATCATCATCATCATCATCATCATTATTATTATTATTATTATTATTATTATTATTATTATTATTATTATTATTATTATTATTATTATTATTATTATTATTATTATTATTATTATTATTATTATTATTATTAAATGTTGCTTATTTAAATTATAATACCTTGGAATGAAGAATTGAATCAATTTTAAGGAACTATTGTATATAATTCTTTTGGAAATCTTTGCCATGTTTAAGTTAAATATTTTGACCAGAAGCTTCATGCAGAATACCAGCCCATCAGATAAATTGTATACATATGTTTAACCAACTTTTTGCTAATTACGTCTAAAAACATGATGGTTTTCAGTCATTCTAAATCAGGCATTTTAATACTACCATTAAGATTTTGCATTTTTTTTAAAGGTTAAATAAAGTTCCGTAAGATGCTGCCCTCTCTTGAATTATTTTACAAGTAAAAAATCAATAAAACTGACTTTAAAGGTCTAACAAAAGAAGAGTGCTGCCCATTCTTAATTCTGATTGGCTGTTACCTTTTGACAACAAAGAAAATGGTTTTCAATAACTTTTACTGCTTCGATTTCTTTTGTTTCATGTCAAAAATGATAAACGAATGTTTTAGACCATTTTAAAAGTATTTTTTGACAAATTATAAATTATTTTGATAAAATATGCTAAAAATAAAATTATTTTAAAAAAATAGTTAAGACTTTAGCAAAAATTATTTACTTATCCACAATGTAAAATTGGGAAAGAAATCACTGATGTAAGCAAAACTTTTTGGTTGGTGAGTAATGTTCATTTTAGATTTGCTGCTATCGAATATTTTTATAATTATAAATAAAAATTTATTTTTGAAAAAACTTTCGTTCACTTTTAACCTGACAAATTATTAATATACTTTTTACAAATGAAACTAAAGTGAATATAATATTAAAACATGAATATATTTTGATGCTTGAGTTTGTGAATTGACCAATTAAAAGTTTAGACTTTTACCTCACTCAGCCAATAAAATAATCAACAAAAAAGAGGTTAATGGATAGCCAGTGCAGAGAAAGTTAAAATTATGAACTAAAGTTTATTGTATATTTTATTCTTGTTTGTTTTATTGGTTTAAAAAAAAAGAATGTGAAACTATTTTATGTTATATTTTCTTTATATGCCTGGTAATTTAATTCATATAATTTTAGTCTTAATGGGTTTATTAGAATTTAGACATCCTACCATTCTCAGGTAATATTATTATTATTACATTTCATAAGCATTTAATAAGTTAACTTATATTTTAGTCATACTTATCCCATGGAGATTTTCATACTCATTGTTGGCTAATTTGAATGTATGGTACTTCATTCAGTTATATGTAAACAGCTCAAGAGATTATTAGAGGTTTTCCATTGATTTTTTCTATAAATGCTACATTAATAATAATCCTTAATATTTTTTATATATGTACTGAGAATTAATTTTCTGGCACAATGTTTACTAGCCATTATAGTTTAATATTTAATATTTTATTATGTGTGCATTTTGTACTTTTGCCTAGAATTTTATATGTGTCTAATATTCTTAAATAGTTCTTTTAATGGTCATTTTGACATAATTTGCATTGTTGGTTCTGACATTGATTAATACACATTGTAATTTAAAATTCTTGAAGATGACTTTAGTCAGTTAAAGTGATGTTGGTATCTTGTTGTTAGTTTAGTAGTGTTGGCCCCAGAGAGCTTTGGCCTTAATGATTATTACTATTATGTTTGATGGAGTAGACAAAGTCCTCCATCCTCATTTTATTGATTTTCCATGAGGTGATAGTATTCATTCCCATGATAATTATCATACATTAGATATTTGTATTTTCAGTGATAGTAATCACATATTTTGAAGGTGCTTAGATTCCTGGAGATGATTATATATTTCCTGGTGTGTCTTTCCTGTTTCTAATGCACTGTGACAAGGTCCAGGCATTTTCTTTTCTGTCTCAAAGATGGGTATTTTGGAAGCCACCATAGTTTTATTAAGTTGTTCAGCTCTGCGGAGTATATATGTATTTTTGGCCTATCACTCATAATGTATTAATGCTATTTTCTACCACAGTAGTTGAGATTGCATGTGCTTTAGATATAACAAGATGTGTTTGTTTGAGAAACTGTTTCTTCAGGTTGTATTTAGCTATTTTTAATGCTTAAAGTTATATCAATGTCTGCATTGTGCTGTCATAATAGTTTTGTCATCCACAAACCAACCAATAATAATTTATATTTATTTTTAAGTATGTAGATTTATGCATATGGCTATAAGTTGCAATTCACACATACTAAGTAAT
This sequence comes from Epiperipatus broadwayi, assembly GCA_028023455.1. Classification (NCBI taxonomy): domain Eukaryota; kingdom Metazoa; phylum Onychophora; class Udeonychophora; order Euonychophora; family Peripatidae; genus Epiperipatus; species Epiperipatus broadwayi. The sequence goes on from JAQFVV010000173.1 coordinate 106,463, forward strand.
TAATATGTTCATCCAGAGTCTTCACTGAGGGAAATGTAAGGCCTTTAATTTTCAAGTTTAAAACAATGGGTGTAATAATTTTATGTGGACAAGAATTTCTTGATGTGTGTGTATAAATGACTTCTGATGAGTGGCCCATGCATCTAATTTAATTTAGATTTAATTTAAATTTACTTAAGTACATCACTAGCTATAATCCTAAATAATGGAAAAGTAACTAATTATAATTTTCCCCCTTGTTCTTGTCCCAGCTCAAGTGATGTCCTGGGTAATAGGCCATAATTAGTTTAAATTTAGATTAATTAATCAAATCTTTAAATTAATATATTTTTATACTATGATTTAATGAAAGATAGTTATCTTATCTTGGGGAAGCAATCATTACAAGTGTAGTGCTTGCATCCTATGGTCAGACAAGATATCACTCACTTGTTTATTCATCCAAGCAATCATTTATTAGGCAAATTTAACTTTTATCTTTCACAAGAGTTTAGTTAAAACCCCAAAGATTGTTTACTCTTGTTGTCATTGTTAATATTGTATAATGAAATAGTCCTTCAACAAAGTGTCTTTTTCTTTATTCAGAGTATATGATTTGATAGGAGGCTGACTCTAATAACTATTAAATAATGATTTAAAATGTACTTTATATTATTTGTTAGATTATTGAACATGCCACAATAATTATTCACATTGGTGTTAGATTTTGTCTCCATCTGATTGTATATCTCTGTATCATCATTTAGCCTTGATTTTATTGTACCCCACTGATTTAAGTCATTAAGAGTCTCTAATATATTAGAATAGTAGAACACATACAGCACATCTCATATCATCTTCATCATTTCATCTTTCATTCCCATGTCATCTCATATGCATCATCATCATGTCATTTTTTATTTCTCATATCTTCTTTCATCATCATCATGTCATCTCTTCTTTCATCATCATCATCATCTTATATTCCATTTCTCATCTCTTCATTTCTCATATTCATCTTTTATATCATTCTCATCATCTTCAGTTCTCATATCCATCTTCTGTATCATTTCTTCATTCTCATCCCACCTTCCACATCATCATCATTCATCCCCCTCATCTCCCAATAGGTTACAATATATATCTGTGTGAAAGAATATTTTGTAAAAATAATTAGTCCTAATTTTTTTTTAAAAAATGCATATATTTTAAAATGAAATTTAAAAGATTTACAATAGCAATAATAAAGTAGTGAAAGTGAAATAAGGAGGTGTGTGTCAATATTTGTTTTGGTTTACTTTTTAACATTTTAAACTTCATATTTTAAAATAGATTTTTTTTATTTCAAAAAATAATAGTAATACAATAGTAAAAAAATAAAAAAAATAAATTATTTAAAAATATATTTTATTTGCTTGTAAAGTAGTGCAATTTATTTAGAAAAAAATATTTTATTTTATATATTTTTAGAATTTTAAAGAAATTATTATGGAAAGATTTCTAGAACAATTGCTGGAGTGAGATAAGGTATGTAAAATGTTTTCAAATGACAATTTATAATGCCAGAAAACATTTAATGGTTGCTATGGTTATTTTTTCAACTTATTATCTAAGTAATGATGCAAAATCAAAAATTATATAGGTATCCTAAAATTTTTTTGAAATACCTTTCTATTCATTTTTTTATTCATTATGGCAAACAAATACTTATGGAGGAATGAAACCCAATTTTTTATCAAGCATTACAACTTTACAGACTATCTAATGTCTGATATTGGGCAGAAGGATATCTAAAGGAAAATCAATAGGCTTCAAAAAATCTACAACACTAATTGTTTATTTTTAAAAAAATTCAATTATAAATAAATAAACCCCTATATCAATGTCAAAAAAATAATTTAAAAGAAAACTCTCATAATTCAGGTTTCCTTTCACTCCCTTCATTTTTCCTTCTTAGAACTCAGAATCTGACAGTCTTTGCTTATCTTCTCTCATATCTCTTTCTTGCCCTTTCATGGAATTTTCTTTTGGCCATCTTCTATGTTCATCATTTCTTGATTCTTGAGGTTTTTAACTTATTATTTGGAATCCATTTGAGTTCCAGGCATTTATCCACCATCTTGTTGTTCATGCATCTATCCTGAATGGCAACAGAATGTCTTGGTTTCTGATTAAGTTGATCCTGAGTTTGTTTAGATGGAGGATGACTAGGTTTAAAAGCTGAGACCTGAATCACTTGATTTCTAAAACCCATCTTTTCCATCATTGATACAGGTGTAATTACAGGTGTCCACTCAGTATCTTCTGACATGCTAACAATGTTATACAAATTCTCAGAAACTTCCTCTGTTTTATCTGCAAGGTCAAATAACTTTCTGATTGATTCTTTGATCTGGTAGCCTATTAATCTGGCCAAAATTAAAGTTACCATGTGGCTTTTTGATAGTGAAACTACTGTAGTGTGCAATGGAAGAATTTGTCCAGGAGTGTGAGTACTGTATAGTGATCCAGATTTATAACTTATACCAGTAACCTTTTCAAAAAGTATTTGATAGGATGCAGTGACATATTATTGTGACTTTAGATCATGCTAGTTCCAGTTTTCAGGTTGTGTTGTTTACTGCTAACAACTTGGGGTTGGATATCTATAAGTAGGTTGAATGCCATGTCAATTTGGAGTGATATGGTTGTGATGAACGAGATGTGCTATTTAATAACTGAAATATTGTCTGGAAAATTCATTTTATTCTATTAAGATTATGAACAGTTTTATCACAGTCTAAAAGTATTTTACTAATGTTCATGCAGTTGCAATACATGGAGCAATTCCTCTGAATGATGCCAGTCTAATAAGATATGGTCACTTGTTTGTCTATTAATTCCAAGATCTTCATGCCATCAGCTTAAATGGCATAACTAGTAACTGAGTTACCATTGGATCTTACATTTGTCATAGTAACAGGTAATCATGTAATTAAAATGTTACCAGGTTGTGGTTCCGCCTTGATTTGAACATCCAATGTTGGATCAGGAAATCCATTAGGAAGTATTCTGAATTTATGTGAGAAAAACCTATTCACTTTACATTTATTTTCATATTCTGTCAAAACACATGCATTTCACATGATCACAATCACTTCATAAAGGAATGCAAGTATCAAACCTATAATCTTGTGATTGGAAATATCTGGCTTGACAGAGTTGATTTCTACATTATTTGCAGATATTGTGTGATTAAAATTACTGTTGCTAGTCAACTGTGAAATGAGGATGGATGTTAGTGTGCCATCACATGGATGCAATTACCTAGGAGTTGGGGGAATATCTTTTCCTAATACCATTGTATATTCTTGTTATTTTGATTGCACTTTAGCAGTAACTTCCCAAACACTAATTCTATGAGACATAATAGATTCTACACTTTCCATTAGAATGCATGTTCATTCAGGCTCTTTTACTGTAGTTCTCAACTTCCTATTTACATAAATGTAATGTAAATCAAGATGAGATATTATTGCAAAATCGTTTTTGAAATCAGATTTGTACAATGTTTCTTCATTCATCTTCTTAATCTCTTCGAGTTTACCCATTATTAAACTCAAAAGTTAAAAACTGTCAGTTAAAAATAATTTGTGTTTACTTCATCTACAGTTTTTATTTTATGGTGGAAGGTGATGGAGATGCTTCTTTCTAATATGTGACAGGCAATGGCTAATATAGTCTTAAAAAAGTCTTTCTCTGGTAAACTTTCTACAAAATTAGATGGTACTAGCTCTCATTGTCCATCAAGCATTTCTCCATCATAGAAACCATTCTCATCTGTTCCTCCTTGCACCAACACCTGTTTTTTGGCACTGATAACTGTTTCAAATTCAGAATTCTCACTAGAAGAATGTGTTCGTAGATACAAAAATGACTACCCTTTCTTACCCTGGTAAAATCAAATATGTCATAGTAGTAATGTTTTTATCTACAAAAATTTGTTGCCATCACCACCAATAACAATTATTTTAATGGATGAAATAATATAACTAAGCTTTGTGGCAGAAGAAGATAGATTTGGCATTATGTTTCATCTACCTCTGATGTGAGCTTGGTGATGACCAAATGTTTACAACTAAATTCCAAAATTTATATAAAGTGTATAGACTTTAAATAAAATAAAGCAAGCTCTGAGATAAAAATATATATAAGCTGAACTTAAGACTTAGTAATCAGTCGTGATATATTTAAATATATTTTATTAAATTGTTGTATTTGATTCCAAATGTGCCATATAAAAATGATTGTTCATATGAACTAGAAAATCATGAAAGAAGATACAGTCAATTTTCAAACTTTGCTGTTGAAAAAAAAATGCTGGTTTTAACTATTTCCATAATTGTGGGAACAAATCTTAAAGATTTCTTGCAAAACATTAGATATTTATTTTAAAAAGCCATTCACATTTACCTCATTCAACATGAAAACTTCAAGACTCCTTAAACAGAGATAGCAAAGAACATGGCAGAAATCCCAATAAATATAGTAAATGTTGATTATCTTATGCACACCATTCACCTTTGAAGTTTTAAGACTACTTAAATAGAGATTATAGAGAATATGGCAGAAGCCAAAAAGATTCTAGTCCTTAGAAAATCATAAAAAGTATGCTGCTCTAAAGAAAATGCTCCTATTAGCAAAGCACTTGATTCACCATTTAATTCAACTGACTAAAGTACCATGTTAAAAAAACAGCAATAGAAAACAATAAAAATAAAATAGGATCAATTAAACCAAAGATTTAAAAAAGACTAATATTGTCAAATGAAAGTGGAAGAAATGAAAAAAAAAAAAACAAGAAAATTTGAAACTGATTTAACTGTATTATAATATCAATAAAAATAAACTAATTGCCACAAGTACTAAGATGTAAAAGAACTAAAGATCATCCAACTACACCTAATAAATATTTGATGTGGAGTCAGCATTCCTGAAATACCCAAATTAAGATATGGCACAGAAAATTGCACAAGTATAAACCGCCTGTAAAATCTGGAGAAAAATTAAAACCAAATGATTTTAATTTAGATATTCTATGTCAAAATCTTCAGAATGCTAGTTAAATTAAAAATCAACCTAGCAGTTCTGTTTCTGGAAAAAAACAATTTCAAATTATTAGTATGAATTTCTCAGGTTAAGTGAATCTGTTTAATTCAACCTGATTCAATGCATCCAAAAAATCAATATGAAATGGCCAGCAGTGGGAGAGGATATTGAAGATTTTTAGTATTTTTAATTAGGATATTGAAGATTTTTAGTATTTTTAATTAGATTCATTGATTATTCAGTTAATTGTCAATTATGTCATACCATTGTAATTTATAATTGCATAAAAATACTGTAGTGTACTTTTTTTATATTGTAAAGATTTCTGGCATAAAATATTAAAGAGTCTACTTTCTGTCTTTTTTTAAAAAAACTATAATTAATTTTAAAATATTCTCATTTTTAATATTTGACCAAAAGTTTTATGCTAAAATAAACCAAATAATCTGTTTTCGAACATATTTCAATTTTAAAGAGCTCTATTAAAATTATTATAATGACCATAGTAATAGTAACATTTGTCAATAGATAAATTAAAATAGACATAATGAATTATCATTTGATAAAACTTTATAATATATATATATATTACAACAGTTGGATTTGATAAAACTTTATAATATATATATATATTACAACAGTTGGAAACATAATGGATAAAATTAATCATAGAATTAAACTTGGTTAATGTGATTTCGTTAAAAATAATTTAATATTAAAAAAAAATATGTGTATCATTTTGAAAAAGGTTTTTGTAATTATAAATTTATTAAACGCACATTGATTATCTAAGTAATATTTACTGAGGCTGTAACCCTGAGCATATGCATGTAAAATGCGATAGTAGGGACCTCTCCAGGTGTTTAACCACAAGTTTTTGATAAATGTGTTACCTATTCTTACTTATAAGTTAAACACTTAAGAGAAGAGCAGGACAAAGACTTCAGACCCTTAATAAAGTATGGGGAGATGCATTTTAAGAGTAACAAGAACAGATCAAAAATAAAATGCATGAGTGAGAGAATCAACAGATGTTACTGTCATCTTTGAAAGAATTAAAAGACTGAAGTGGAATTAGGCTGTACATATTGATAGAAGAGATGATAATAGATGGACAATTGAAAAGTCCTAGAAAGAAACCATATATGAGATAGATGGATGAAGTGAGAAAGTGTGCAGGGGTGATGTGGAGAAGAGAAGCTAAATATAGGAGATAAATTGAACTTGGAGAGACCTTCATCTTGCAGTGTATTGATGATAGTTGAAGACAATGATGATGATAGTTATATATTTAATATTTATTCTAAAAAAATGAAAAATATTTATTTTAGCTTCTCTCTTACAAAAGAAATTGAAGTCAGAAAAATACATTAGTTGTTATTATTATTCTTATTGACACATTTGTTTTTCACAAATACACATATAATTGGTGTGTATTTTAATATATATGCATAAATTAAATTTTATTGTTTTGAAATTTTATATTATAGATAGTAATTATATTTATTAATTTAAAAAATATAATATGTTATAATGGTTTATGAAATTTGTGTCGTTTGTGTTATAAATAATATGCAGTTTTTACATTTGTGGCAGTTTACTTAGAAATATAGCATCATTAGGGAAAATCCCTTTATTGTATTTATGAAGTTTTACATAAATTTATATTTGGAAATTAAATCACTAAAAGAATTGATAACATTACTTGATGATAAGGGAGGCATAATACTATAAAAAGAAAAATAATTGAATAGATTATTGATTAACTATTGATTGACTATTGATTGAATTGTGGTGACAGTTAAGAAATCTCACAGCTATATAGCAGAGTCCACAATGTAGTGGTCTCTCAATAGATTTTGTTTTCTTTATTTGCACTGGCTGAGGCAACCTCCCAAGTGACTGTTCCTGAATGAATGACAAGCAGCCATTTTGTCTTCAAGGAGAACAATAGACAAAACATAATAACTAGGATGGACTTCGATAACATGAGGATTTATCAAAATATTCCATGGGAAGTATAAACTTTTGAATGCAATATGAAGTTTTAAATAGCTATCTTAAACAAACTTACAATTAGTAACCTGAGCATAACTTCTAAATAAGCTCTTATCTGACAATCAAAGAACTCCAAATTATTTATTAATATTTTCTTTTATATATATATAATGTTTGCTATCAATCATTTCCATCTTTATTAACTAAATTTCTAAATTTAAAGTTAAGTATAGATGGCTTACATAGATTAATTAAGTTTAGGTTAGATTATGTGAGGTTAATTTTGGACTATTTGTTTTGAAGTTGAATCAATACTGGTTGAGGGATGTATGGTATTTCATATCAATGTGATATGAAGAGGTGCATTAGATTCTCATTCTCTTGTGCTACATTGGCATAGAGATATTACCCAAATGAATGCATGGGCCCAAAAAATGTAGCCATCAAGTTGTTATTGGTGATAGAAGTATTCTCTACACCATTTGATTTCTTACACGCTATGGATAGGGACTATAAGTCAGCAAAGTCTGCTCTCTCTCCATATGAAGCATTTCTTTCTCAGTCTATTTATATATGATTTCTTTGCCAGACAGACACACATTCCTGTACTAGACAAGGATCACCTCTTAAATAATATCAGCTACAGATGTGCATTCCTGGCAGTATGGTTTTATGCTAACATCTTCATGTTGCATCGGTTCTGTTTGTATATCAGTAAGCTAGCATTAGTTTAGCAATGAACTTTTAGCCTGAGGTTAAATGATTTGAAAGTCTTTAAGTGCATATTTTATGTAGTCTATCTGTGCTTGACATTATAAAATATTAAATGGTATAAAAATTTCAATCTGAGCAGATTAATAAAAATATCAGAATTTAAATCTATAGAATAATGATAAATAATATAATTCTCAAATTTGTTTTGTATATGTGATGTGCATAATAAATGTTTGTCTTATTAGAGCTGGCAGTGACTTATTATTTTATCTTCATTAATAATACTTTGACATATATAATTAAACATAAGTTAACAATTGTAAAATAATTAAAAATAAGTTTGAAATTCATATTATAAAACTCAACTACTCCATGAGCCGGTGGCTAGGGTTATCGGTCAATAAAAGTTTAATCTTACCCAGACATAAAAGCCTACTGTATAAATTTTCTAATTTCCAATAGCCTAGTGGCACTCTTGTATAGCAGATAGGGAAAGAATTATCACATGATTGTTATAATATATATATATATTGTAACGATATATAAATATATACAATATATATATATATATATATAATATATATATTGTACCGGACAAAAGATTTTGGATTTGCATATACTGACCATAACGGTGCCACTAGTATGAAAATTGGAACTAGATATTTATTTTAAGGCTGTACAGAATATGCAAACCAGAATGTGCCAGACTAAACCCTGGGAGAGCAAAAGCTCGTGAATGTTGTTCAGACAATTGAGAAAACACTGAGACAAATGTCAGCCAGAATAATTATCAGAACTTTTTAATTTATTGGACATATGACAAAATTAATGTAGAAGCTTGACTCCATTGAGTGTATGAGAGAATTAATACATTAAATAGCCAGGATGACAAGTTCATTTCTCATCATTATATAAGAATGGCTTATATTTTCATGCTAGTAGTTCACCAAAAGCAATTTCTTTCTCCTATAGAGATTTAGAAAGATGGATGATTAGAGAGAACTAATGAAATGGTGCAGATGAACTTTTCTTAGCCTGGAATACAAACATCAGAACTAAGAATGTCCTAATGCTGCAAAATGCCATGGTCATGTACATTTAAATGTGCCAAGGTTAGTCTCATGCTAGAAAAGGGAAGATTACAGACTACGTAATTGGAACTATAGAAAATAAAATTTATACCAGAAAAATGAAACAATATACTCGATAGGTCACCAGCCAAAAGATCAGTGGTTTGCAGAAAACTCCAAACCATGTTTGATTAAGTTTAATGACAAATGAACAAAAAGGACAGGTGATTAAAAGAAAACTACTAAGATCAACCTGATTATTTATCAGGGGTTAGTCATATAACAAAGAAAACATTAAGCACATAAAATATCTCTCGCCATACACTCTCAAATGAGTAATATTTTGAAATGGAAAATCTTGCCACTAAGGTTCTAATACATTAAAAAAAAAGAAATAATATTTAAATTAATAGGTTACACATCAGAAATATATTTTTTTTTAAAAAAAAAAATTGAGCTGAGATTTTCTAAAGACTTAATTAGAGATTTAGCCTTGATTGCCTCGAGGTAATATTAAATTCTGCTGTTCACATAAAGTTCAGTTATAAAGAGTTCTATACAACGGTGTTAATTTACTGCAGGTTCAGAAGAATGGAAACACTATCAGGATCAGATCTGGACTTGACACTTAGATCATGATTGAAGTCACAATTTTGGAACTCCAGAAATTCATTTTTGAAAAGATTTAGCCCATCATATTGTGAAGATTCTTTATGGTGTAGGCATGGCATCTGAATGGCTGCTACTGACATGGCAAATAGAAGAATTATTGTTGGTCAATGGAAATTCAACTTGGTGATTCCTGTGGAATAAATATCATCACTTCAATGATGCAGTAGTTCAATAACAGAAAAATCTGGACGAATCCTCAATAACATGAAGCTGAATAAGCTGAGCAATCAGAGTAAAAAAGCTCAGGAACTAGAATAGTCTGAATAATCTGAATTAAAAAAAACCAGAGCTATTTATGTCCATCATTATCTCCCAGGCAATCTTTTTGCAACTATCAACCAGGGTAAATATCTATCTCCTGCTCAATCTTAATTAGAAAAACAATATCTTACAGGGCTTTATCTTACAAAATTAATTTTTAAAAAAAAAAAAAAAACATACCAAACTAAATCTCAGCTTTTTTTTTTTAATAAAATACTTTTATAAAAAGATTATTTAAACTTTGCTTGTTTTAATTATTTTAAAAGAAAACAAGTATCATAAAAAAAATTATTTTATACTAAAATCAACTGAAAATTAAAAATATAAGGTTTCAATATAAATAAGTATGTGTGTTATTGCACATATAAAACTTGGTTTTAATTTATGTGATAAAACTTTTGAATTGAATGAAGTATCCAGTTCAATATATTGTGCCAGGCACGTTTGATGTGGCCAAGCACAAGTTAAGGTCAGATAAATTAATGGTCGAAAATACATAAAAAGCCATTAAATAGGGGGTGGGTATACTATTTATATAATTAAACTTTGTTATAAATTAAGAGAGAGAACTGTGGCTATAGTATAAATTCACACACACATATGTTTAAAGCCGATGTTTAAAGGCTTAAAAATATGTATTTGCAATTTTGATTTTTGTTTTTTTTTATTTTTTTTTTAAGAAAAAGATAACTCCAAAGTGTATGTATAATTTTAAATATTTTTGTTTGTTGAAGAAACAGCTTTTATTTAACAAATTGTTATTCTCTATTTATATTTTTTGAGGGTTTACAAAAATGTAAAAAGGAAAATTTTAAATATTACTGTTGATTAAAAATATTTAAGAATAATTTCAAAATCGAGGTTTTAATAGTCATTATCTCTTCAGTTGCATTTGAGCAAGTCATTGTCTTAAATTTAAGAAAAGCCTAAAGGCACTGTGACTTCCTGTCCGCGCTAAAATAATTTTAACAGGACAAAAGAGTTTAATTAGACTTGTGATAATGCGTGGAGAGAGGAATGTTCAAGTTATATGAAACAATCTTTTAATTAAAACAGAAAAAAACTTTGATTCTAATAATGAAATTAATCAAGAGTAAAAAGATGTTATCTTTTCATTGTGATCTGAATGGGGATATAAAAAAAAAAATAAGAAAAAACTAATTGGAAATAAAATTCTTGAAACAATTAGTAAAACCAATTCAAGGAGATTTGATTAATTTTTGTGTCAGGGAGGGTATACCTGAATTGAGATTGTATGGAAGTGGGATATCTGTTCTGAAATTGTGTGAGGGCAGTTGACTTTTGATTTTCAAAGAAGGCAGTTCACCTTTGCTTTTCAAAGAAGGCGGTCTAACTTTTTCTTGTCAAAGAGAGCAGTTCACGTTTGCAAATCTTATTGGGAAGCTAATGCTATTCTGAAAAATGTGAAGTCATGCAGCTGTTGTAATCATGCTGATTCTAATACCTTGCCATCATTGAAATAACCTAGCAGTTAACTAGTCAGTTGATTCTGATGGAAGCATAACTACAACATGCCATTGAAGCCTGCAGTTAACCTAGGATCCTTAAACCAATAAAGGATGATTGATATCGTTAATATCCTGTTGAATATCCATTCTCCAAATAGAAGATGCCAATCAAGCATTCGCTTGCAGATAAAATGATCATGGAATAGAAGCTGACTTCAGCGTGTCCGTCCAGCTCTGCTCCTGTCATCACAACAGAATGTAAACCCAGAGATTCAAGCACCAAGGTGATGATGATCAATTCTATGAACTTATAACGCAGTCAAGTCCAGCCCTACACTATTTTTTTGTGTTTATTTTATTTTAAGTACCTGGATATAACTTGTTAATTTTTCCTTATTTGCGTAATGCATGTGTGTGAGTTTACTTATAATCCACAGATCACTATCTCTCACATATAATTATTTGATTTATTTTCTTATTAAGAAAGAAATTTTCTTTTATTTAATTTAATTATTGCTTTATTAAGTATTTCTTTATGATTATGATTTTGTTGTATTAATAGGATTTATGTAGTGTAACATTTGTTTCGTATATCTAATCGATCTGGGAATGTATTCATATTATAAATGGTATGGGTAATGGGTTAATAAAATATTTATATTATAATTCTAAAGCGACTACTGCCATAATTTTTCTTTATTCTCTTTGTCATTTACTTTCTCTAACCCCATATTAGTTAATTATGTGAGTTTTCCAATCCCCATTCTTTAACTGAGAAAAGAGTACACTGAGTTAGCAAATGGGAAATCATCTTATTGGGTCTTAAATCTTTATTTTCACGAGGATAATTATTTATTATTTTTTTATGAATAATTATTTATTGGCACACATGCCCTAATATCATTTGAACTTGCATATCCTTTCAGGAGGAGAGTTAAATTTTCTTCTGGGAGTGGCACGAGGGGTTGATTTAGTGTCATCCCCCAAAGGTATGTAAGAGTCAACATTTCCATAAGTATCTTCTGTGTCCGTAACACTGTTACGGTAAAGTTTTGAATTTCTTCTTACTCCGGCATGTCGCCATATTTTCCCTCATGTTCAGTTTATGTGCATGCTCATATTAATGGAGTAAAGGTTAACCGGTATAATATATATATATATATATTGTACTCACCTTCAGTTCAATACAATAAATAGAAAATAAAACTAGCTTAAATAAATAATAATCCTCCTGCTAAAAGACTTATAATTTTAATATAATAAATAATAAAGATATCCTATAATAATTTCTACCATTCGACTAGCTCTAAATAATTAATAAATAATATATGGCTTGATTTATAAAATTAAATTAATAAAATATTGTAATATCATGAGATAATTTAGTGAAGATAAAGCAGTAAAGAATTACATTGAGCCTATATCCCACAGGATACAATCTCAATGGCATAAGAACACTATCCTACCTATTATTTCAAATAATGATAATAAATTCATAGTATTATTAAGACTTTAAAAATAATAAGTAATTTAGTATAATATTACTAAAGATAAACTCTAATCTCTTTTACTAAAATATAATTATAACTATCTCAGGTTCTTGAAAACAAATCTAGTTAATTTATAATATCCTGTAACCAAGTATAATAAGGGATTTTATATCATTCCTAATTACATCTAAACAATAATAATAACAATAATAAATAATAATATTCCTATTCCTAATTAAGTAATTATTAGTCTTATCTACTATTTAATACTAGGACAACTAATAATAATGATAATATTAATAATATAATTCTTTTATTTTTCATGTGTCATCTTAATATGGTATAATCTGAAAATATGTGGCAACAAACAATATTAAATTCTATGCAGAAAATTGTGTGATCAATTATGACTATAATAATATTATTGCAAAAGAAAAATTATTCAAATATCATATTTTGGATAATTATTATTTGTTAAAATGAATAATTTATTTATACTGTGCAAATGTATCATATTTATTTTGGATTCTGTTAATTATGTATTTGTGATGGTGAATAAATCAATCAAAATAACACAGAGATTTATAAAATAAATTTAACAAATTTATTATACTTTTCATTAAAACAAAACTGTTTACAATATGTACAAGTTTCACTAAATAAAATCTAACAAAATACAAATTTAACTAAAGTAAGATTGAGTTACACTCTTCAATATTATAAAAAAAATCAAAAAGTAAATAAGCCTTCACTCTGGCTTATGCATTATTCATCATACATAATATAAAATATAATGTTAATTTAGATCTACACTTCATAGTCTAATGAAATCGTAAAGTAAATAAACAATATAGCTTTAATAAAATGTACACAAAAATATAAATACTTAAAATAATGTTCATTTTGAAAATATGTTTTAAAGTTCATTCAATAAATAAAAATAGAATTTAACAAAAATAGTGTTGCTGTTATACTAGATACTATTGCTTGGCACCATTCTCAAAAATCTGTATATATGTTTTATGTTTTCTCAAAAAAAAATATATATATAAACTAATATTCATAAAATACAAGCATTCATCACACTTTGTGTTGTTCATTTTGATGTTTCATCCTTTTAAAAATATGCATTGATTTGAAAAAATCAAAATATCAAAATTATTTTAAAATATCATGAATAGTTGTCATTTCTTTTATCATAAAAATTGTTTAATAAAAAAAATATGAAAAAGTATTTATGATTCTTTATTACTTGACTATCAGCATTTTTATTCAATTTCATTTCTATTTCATCTTAATTCAAACAAGAAAACCTATCTTACTTCCTTCTGAAAACAATACATCAATACAAAATTATTTATTATCTATCTTTCATAAAATACTATGCCATATGATGTAATAACTATTGAAATTAAGATAGTGATGTGATGCATAGGACATGAAGTAATAACTAGAGTAAAGGTTCAATAGTATAAAATATATTTAATAATCGAAATGGAAACAGTGTGAAAGAATAGGTATGACTTTTATCCAATACCTTCAAAAATAATGTCCAGGCTATTTATTCAGCTCCTATGGATCATCATAAAATACAAAAATATCAACACTGTCCATGAAAAATACAGACAAGACCCAGGGCTACATTAACTGTACTCGCATAAAACTATGAAGATCGAATATAGGCTATTTTTCTATCTTCTTAACATATTCTACATATAAGGCATCCAAGGGTTTGTTTATATACTTCTGCCATCACTACCAATAAAAACTCCAAAATAGATCTAACAATTCACATCGCAAAATAATTAGCATTACTCTTAATAACAAACAAAGTTAACATATGATACTATCCATCCAGAACTACTATAAGAAAAAGATTTTATTCACTTAAAACTCAGCAATAAAAATACAAATGGCTTTAATTTTAAAACATTAGAATCAATATTCAAATATTTAAAAAGTATGGTTCATTCAGTAAAGAATCATTAAAAATTATGAACATCAATAAATAATATTAAAGTTTGTAATATAAGAAAGAAAAAATGTATGCATATCTTTTTTAAAAAAATCATAGCTTATATCTCAGAATAATAATAAAAAAATCTATATGTGTAATTAATGCATACGTACTCATGTTCATACATTCATATGACAAAATGTAATATTTTCAAAAATATTCCAAGCAACTCTAGAAGAAAAAAAATAGTAAATAAAATATATGTCACATAATAATTAATCAATTTAAAAAAAAATACCTAGTGACTTTACAATTTGCAAAAACACTATCTTGACATCTTTGGTTCAAAATCCAGCATAGAAAAAAACATATTAATCAAAAATATCAGTCATCCAATACACACTATTATACTTTTTAAATGTTTGCAAAACTTTAAAATATTAAATGATTTTTTTAAAAAATATTAACATTAATGTTGTTAGAATAAATAAAAAAATATTTAAAATGTAACCTTTCCTATCCTAACAATACATTCTAATACTAAGGTAAGTATATTTAAAATAATTCAAAACTAAATTTACATAATCCAATTTGTCTGTTCTTCAATGAGTTCAACAAAAGTCTTTTATTGCAATTCAATGCTTCTAGTGGGAACCCCTGCAGTTGCCATGTGATGAATATAGTCTGAAAGTCTTTCTAACATAGAGATCTCTCTTCCCTTCCATGGTGCATAAATTCACAAATAAAAAAATAATGTCGACTTTTAAATCCAAAATAATTTGAAAAAATTATTGTTAATCCTGTTCTTGAATGTCCTTAATTACAATCTATTATCTGTTGCTTTCTCGTGATGATAATTATTAATGTGATATCACTTTAAAAATATTTTTATAAATAAGTTCCAGTATTCTCCATTTACATAAATTCTATCAGCTTAAGATGCATCATCAATGGCCATTCAAAATCAGTATGTATGCTAGCAGAAAATAAGCATTTTTTCATTAAAAATATAATTATCCCATAATGCAGATATATAGTAATAAATTATTTTATATTTAAACATTCCATAAATTATTTATTTAGTCCTGATAATATTTATTTTATTATCCATTTATTTTTCTATTTTAACATATATTTAAGAGAATAAATTTTATTATATCAAAAATATTCATGTATTTTTTTTGACAATAACTTGTCAAAGTAATTATATCCGATAACTTTTATTTTTTTACTTTTTATCTTTTTTTTCCAAAAGATTTAAATAACTTTTAAATAAATATCTCTTTAAAATTGCTGTACTTTTAAAATATATAATAAGGAAGGGCATATTTTCTTATACTATCATTTCACCTTGAATATTTTTATAACTTTAAAGAAACATTTAGTTTTCAATCTTTCCCAGGGTATTTTTATTATCTGAATAGTATCTTTAAAAGTTCTTATAATATTATACACAAATGTATTATCTCTCTGAGTGATATTTCCAAATAATATCCTTTTTAAAATCCAAAGCATTTTACATAAATAATTATGATAGTATTTAAATAACAGGAGAAAAATTATACTTTTCTCTGCCAACTGTTTTTCCATTATCCCCATGCACATTACTTCAGGTGTATGCTCCATAATTACTATGAACTTGATTTAAGTTTTAAATAGAAAAAACAAGCAGAAAATTAATTGGTTTTAGGGAAACATTCTTATTTTAACCTAATAAATTTTATACTCCTTTACATTTTTTTAAAATAATAAAAATTTAAAAATTGAGACTAATTGACTATTTTAATAATATACTGGGCACTATTTAAAATAATAAAATATAAAAGAAGTAGTAATAAGTGGGAGTAATAATAAATGTCAAGAAGTGAGAGCATTCATTTATATACCAGCCCTAACTTACAAACTGATTGGTTACTTGACCTCAGCTTATAAAACTAATTTACATAAATGTCAATTTTATATTTTTATAATTTAGCAACAAAATCATGAGTCACCACTTATAACATTAATATCACTATAATATTTAATTCTAAATTAATTTTATAATTATACATAACAAATTAAATACTTTAAAATAACATTTTTAAATAATTCTTTATCAATCTATCCAACCCTTAACTTTAATGTATCTATTTTTTTAATTTATTTTTATTAACTACAATTCTTTTAAAAACAACTAATTAAATAACCTTCTGTGTTTATTTTTATGATATTCAATTTTTTTCAATTTTTTAAAACAATTCTAAAAGTAATTTTGAAACTTTTTTTAAAAAACCTTGCAAGCACAAAGTATGTGTATTGCTTGTCACATGACCAAACTTTCAGACAAATGTTGCAATTTTTTTATATTCACTGTCTGAAATAGAATTAATAAAATATTTAACTACAAAATATTATATTATAAAAATAATAAAATATAATAATAGAATTTGGAATAATAATTTTGACATTATTTAAACAATAAAGAAAATTGAATACACTTGTATCCCACAAAATAGTAAAACTATTAATAAACAATTATAATGTAATAGCTAAACAGCATTAAGCTGTTGCACATGCGCTTTGCAGATTTTAACTATAAATGACTGAATACAAACACTTCAAACACATATATAGTTAAAATCTGCAAAGCGCATGTGCAACAGCTTAATGCTGTTTAGCTATTACAGTTTATAAAACTTCACACTATATAAAATAATTGATTTTTAAACAATTATAATATAAATTTAAATTTACTTTTATTAAAATACATTTAACAACTTATTTAATTTTTAATCTTTATTTAAAAATTAGTTTTCACCATCTTGTTTAACAAGACTTTTAATACATCATTTTCATTATTGTCATTATAGCCAGTTCTCCCAACCATACAAAATTATAATAATTAACTTTTACTTTATAATTTTAACATTTTATCATAGCTTTTTAAATATTTATAACTTTTAACTTTACCTTAACAAAGCTTTAAAAACATATTAGTATTACTATATCACTTACAATATTTAGGTTTCCTTTAATTTAATTTTTTTTAAGAAATTGACTTTCAAAACCTATTTAGACCTAATAAAAAGGGTACAATATATAAAATCAAAGATTGATGAGTTGAGGGTAATGCTGGTTTTTAAACAGTTTGAAGAGAAAAAAAAGTTTTTTTTTCATAGAAGAATTGCAGATTAGATGAAACTCAGAATAGATTTTTTTTTTAAGAAATTAAAATTTTGTATAGCGGTTGTACAACATATGAATAAAATTATGTCTGTAGCTTATTTTAAAAAGTCTAATCTATAAGTGTATTGAGTGTGTAGATGGGCATAAGCTCTCACGTACAGCAAAATTGAGAATATGTTTATTTATAGAGGTTTAAGTGTATATTATTTGAAAAGTGAAAGTTTAATATATGAAAAGGTCAGTAAATTTAACTTGCTTGTAAAAACACTTGTTTTATTAATATTTAATTTAGGGGGGAGAGCTACATAATTTTAAAATACTATGAAATAGGTTTAAGGCTATTCGAGATTTACTTACAAGTAGATCATGAAGATTATTAATAAATGTGTGTGTGTGTGTGTGCAATATATAAAATTTTAATTATAGGAACAATTCCCAAATTTTATATGTCATGTAATATATCATTGGAAAGGGATTGAGAGAACAATTGTTTCATATCAGTTTTAAGTCAATCAGTAATTATAGTCATTCAAGAATTTTAAATCAAAACTTTAGTCTATTTTGTTGTTTACTTAGAGCGGGAAAATTTCAAGCACACCATGTGTGCTAGGCTGCATTGTGCATAATTATTGTCAAAATTATGCTTGATGAGCCAATTAGCACTTAATACCAAGGGTCAAAGATTAAGTAAGTAGGTTGGAGGATGATAGATAATCAAAGTTTATAAAAGGGTTGATACATTTTGGGCAGGTGGTTCTTCACTAAAGTGTTTGTGTCGTGTTTACACGTAATTAAAATTTTGCTTCATTTTTTTTGGGAGAGTAAAGCTATACCTTTGATAGTTGCCATCTTCTGACCTATGAATTATTTAAAAGTATAATGTAATTATAATATATGTCCGTAAAGAATTAAGTGAGGCATGCTGGATATCTTTCAGAAATCAATTATAACTAAAATTGTCAGCACAACGAAAGTTAGTAAATCATGTTTAATGCAATGCATCTAGCCCAGATACTTCAATCTTTCCTGTGCCAGATATTTCAGGTAAAACCTTTTATTGATATTTATTCTGCCGAAAATTTTTCACGTATGATACTTGGATGGATGTCTTTAATAAGTGCAAGAAGAGATTGAAAGGAGAACAATTGCTATAATTGTGCATCTGTGTTATATTTATTGGAAAGACAAAATAAAAATCTGAGCCGTATTTTTTTTTTTTATTAATTGCTATCATCAGAGAAAACTTTTGTGTTCTCTTATGAGAATTTTTTTTTCTTAACAGAAAGATTTTAAATATATGTCAGAATAACTGAGATCGAAATGAGAAAAGAAGAAAGTATTGAATAAACAATTGATGAATGATTTTATAAATGTACAGTAGTGAGCATCGATTCTAAACTGGATATCTGATTTGAATAGTAAAAATTTAACCAAGGAAAAAAACCCAGGGAATGACTTATTAATTCATAGAGCATGAGAAGAAGTTAACAGTTATAAATACCTTGGTCAGATTATTAATACAGATGGAAACATAATGGAAGAAATTAATCATAGAATTAAACTTGGTTGGAGTGCTTTTGGTAGAAATAACTTGATACTAAAAGGAAATATGCCTATGTGTTTGAAAAGGAAGGTTTTTAACAAATGTGTTTTACCAGTTTTTAATTATGGATCTGAGACTTGGACACTTAATAGAAGAGCAATACAGAGACTTCAGACTACTCAAAGAAGTATGGAGAGATGTATGTTGGGAGTAACAAGAAGAGATTGAAAATGCAATATATGGGTAAAAGAACAAACAGGTGTTACTGACCTCATTGAAAAAATTAAAAGATTCAAGTGGAGTTGGGCGGGACATATTGCTAGAAGAGATGATAATATATGGACAATTGAAATTTTAAACTGGATTTCAAGAGATTGTAAAAGATCCCGAAAGAGACCACATGTGAGATGGATGGATGAAATAAGAAAGTGTGCAGGGGTGATGTGGAGAAGAGAAGCTAAAGATCGGAGATGGATTAAACATGGAGAGACATTCATCCTGCAGTGAATTGATAATGGTTGATAATTATGATGATGATGATGATGATAAGTGATATTGCAAATGTATAAATTTCCATAATGGATTAATAAATGAGCAAGTATTCTGATAATTAATGTAGCTACTTTCTAAGATGTGCATCTCAAAATTCAATTTTGTTCCAAATAAAAGTTGCAATTTGGATAATGTTGAAATTTCTATGCCGTGGCCATATATCTATTTTATTTTGGATAATATGTGTATATTAAAATATGGACAAACTTAAGCTATCAAATGGAGAACAGTTGCGAGTGGTGTTGTTTGCTAAAAAGGAGTTTAAATATAAAAAAAATTCTTTATTATTATTTATTATGCTATGTGTTGAGTTTCCTTTATTATATGTTTTTAATTAGGTATGAAAATTTCAACCCAGTATTAAGTTTCAATTAGAACAGAAAATTGAATATTGTTCATTATTTAATCACTTTAGCCCATATATGGAATACTTTAGAAGGATTGCTATGCTAATAATTTTAAAATTAATATTTTCATGTTCATTTAATTCACGTATATTTTTAAGTATTTAATTGCTATGCCCTAAAAAGTGAATTAGTTAAGATCAGATGTATTTAAAGTAAATGATGCCCATTTATTAGTCTACTGTATTAATGTTTTAATGAAAATTTATGCTTAAGTCACATTAGACTAGTTTTAAAATTATTGGTTCATACATCAATAATATAATACCCTTAGGTTAAGTGAGAGTGCAAATGACTTTTGTTTGTTTGAGATGAACTCAATCCTTGCTACTTCGAAGTCTGAGGTAAAGAATAGCTCTCTTGTGATTAAATGTATTTAACTCTGAAGGTATCTGGCGATTGACAATATATTCCCAGCTCCATTATTAGTTTGCTTCATAAGACATAAATATTTTATACAGTTGTAGTATGTGATGATTTAGTATACCCTTTTCTATATGTGCAGCACCAAGGTTCTCACATATTCTATAGCCTCAGGTAGAAGGCACACTTAGGTTTATGCTGTCACCAAGATGTTTTTTGATTCATTTTCTTTTATGAGGATCATATTATTATCACCAGGGAGTGAATTGAATATTGTTTGCTATTTTGCCAAGTCATTATGTATTAGTTTAAAATAGTTATTTGCTATAGTGAATTATAAGTAAAACATATTTCAGAAATTGATGTATAGTGTAGCTGAGCTTAGCTCACAGTTTGTTATCGAACCAATAACTATTCCAAATTTAAGGTTAATAATTTAACTCAGACAAGCAATGTGCATCATATACAGCTCATGCTGAGGCAAGTCACTGCTGTACTGGTAAGACAATCATACAGAAATTCATATTGGGGACATAGTATGCAATACAAGTGTGGATGTATGAATGTAATTATCATATTATTATACAATTATAAATAGAAGTTAAGCATTAAGTTTATGGAAAGTAACCACTTATAAAATTAGTTGTAGGTTTAAATACTAAAATAAAAATAATTTCTAGGATACATGAATTCCTTAGTGGAGAGAAAAGAAATATTAATGTGATTTATAAAATAAGTGCTAAAAGTTAACTGTTCTAATGAATTATATTTACTGTAATATTAGTACTTATAAAGCTCTGCTTCAGAAAATAAAATAATTTGAATCTTAAGCTAATAAGTCACAGGTCAAAACAGTTTATTTAACAGTTTATCATATAGGAGTTATTTGTTCCCAGTACTAGAATATGAGTACGAGAGTAATAAAATGAAAGAAATTGTAATCCATAGCCAATGTAAATCCATTATAAATATGTTTTTGATTATTATTTTGCTATATTTTTTGCTAATTGGATCACTACAATGTTTGTGCTATATATTGTATTTGTTATAACTAATATGTTAATAAATATTTTGTTTTGAATTTAAACTTTGGTGATGTGTCTTAATGCTTGGATATCCATTGATTCCAGAAATTTGATATAGAAAAGTTGTAGAAAATATTCCATACTTTCCAGTACAGATATGTCACAAAATATTCTTATTAAATATTACTATTGAATTAATATTTTTTTACTTTATTATTTATTTATTAGATTTAAGAATTAATCTGCTGAAACCTTTACTCGAATTTGAAATTATAATGATCATATGGCAAACATCTAAGAGAAGAATTTGATTTTAGATTTAATATTTAGTTTATTAAGTTTATTGCATTATGACTAATGTCATGAGTGGACATGAAATCCCTTTTCCACTCCTAATATTTGAAGATATTCCCAGTCGATGAGATCTAATCAAAATTTAATGTAAAAAAATATTTCATTTAAGTAACTGTTTAGTAGCTTTTTATTTTTTACTACTACTACTACTATTATTATTATTATTATTATTATTATTATTATTATTATTATTATTATTATTATTATTATTATTATTATTATTATTATTATTATTATTATTATTATTATTATTATTATTATTATTATTATTATTATTATTATTATTATTATTATTATTATTATTATTATTATTATTATTATTATTATTATTATCATCATCATCATCATCATCATTATTATTATTATTATTATTATTATTATTATTATTATTATTATTATTATTACATTCATATATGAATGTGATTACAATTGTATACAGACGCTATAAAAAATAAATGCTGATTTATTATTATTATTATTATCATCATCATCATCATCATCATCATCATCAAAGTTATTATTCTTAGTTGAGAGTACACATGACTATTTGACTTAAATTTACTGGGATAATTTTCAGGGGTCTGCAATACATTTGGGAGTAGTTGAAGCTCCACACTATAAATCTGGACCATGAGAACAAGAGAGTCACAGTCATAAAATTTTAAATGAAGAGGTTATCATTGCTGGTATCTTATAATATTAGAGACTATATGGAGTTGAAAATATTGTACATTCTGCTCTTATGTGTGTGAGAGAGATAGCATTATGGTGAGCCATATTTTATGGTAGAGATGTGATGGAGGAAAACTTACACATATAAAAGAAATTAATTGTAACTTTGGAGGGTGAGTCTGTGGGTGGAGAGTTGTTTTTAGCTTTCAATAATTTGTCCTTTAATTTATTTATTTAATAATTGCTGAATTCAAAATGAAAACTAAATGTACTATTTATAACTTAAATCATAATCTTTTTTTTGAAAATTTTGATAACTTGCTTTATTCACAGACTTACAAATTGTTGAGTGATGATGATCTCGAGTTGGCATAACAACTGACAGATGTAGTTATAATTTGGCTCCCTGGTAAACAAATTATTACACATATGTATATCCCTCTCTGTCACTCCCTCTCCATCTCTATATAGCTAAGCGGAAGGTTACAATTATATAATTTCTTTATCAATACGTTGTTTCTTCTATCCATTCCTTTATATACAATGGTTAACTTTTCCTATATAATTGTAATTGACCTAAGTGCTAGGAATGCTGAGTAAAAATAGCTTAAAGTAAAAGCTTTATTATATTATGCTGAGGAGTTTTTGATATCTTAATCCTGATATCATACCCATAGCAATGGCTAGTAGATGAAATGGTTGTGAGTAAAAAATATATTAATTTTATGCGAGAATACTATGACAGCATCACAACAAAATTGTTCCAACACTAATACCTTTATAGAAGAGCTAAAAACAACCCAAAACACAAATCCATATTCCTAGAGCATGAATACAATTTTGGCCACATATTCGAGTTTACATCAACTAGCATCGTATGTATAGAAAAAAATAATTCTAAATGCAAAATCAAGGAGGCTTAGCATATCACAACAATGTTAACTTGATAAATAAAAAGAAATATTGTTCCCCCTTTCTAAAAAATGGGTCATATAATTCATTTGTACATATTTACATAAAATTTACATTATACCTTTTACCCACAACCCTTTCATCCACTACTCATTGCTATGAATATAATATCATAATTAAGATGTCAAAAGCTGCTCATATAACATAATAAAACTTTTATTTTAAACTTTTCTTACTGCTCCTAGTTTATATCAATAATTATTCTTTTATATTATATTTTTTGTATATTTCTACTTTTGTCACTATCTTTTCTATCCTACACAGAATTATTTAACTTTTTTGCTATTCTTTTTACTTTTAAGTTAGGCAACTGCTATTATTGTTTATTTATCAGAAATAGACAGAAATATGGAAAATAAAAAGGGCACTAAATTAAACTAACAACTTAAAGTTTAAATCAATATTTTTTTAACTAACTTTATAAAATATATTGATAAAAATCATTAAAGAAAATAAAATAAAAAATAAATAAATAAAATGAACAATTGGAAAATAAACTGCATTCAAGCGAATAAACTTATTTTTATTAATATCTGTTCTCAATAAAAATAAGTTAAATACAATAAAATAAATAATATTTTTAATCTTTTGAATTTTACAAATTTTCATAATTGCATTATCAGTGCTACGAATAAAAGCAATCTTTATTATTTTTTCTAAATGTCATTTTCGTTATTAAATTATAAAACTATTGGCTAGAGTTATATGAAATTGATTACTTATTGACTTTAGTCTTTCTTTTCTATGCTATTTCAAGTTTTCGATTTATTTTTTCAATAAACATTTAAATAATAATTGCTTCGTTTTGCTGTACTTTTTTTTATTATTATTTATGTATCTGTATGTTGTTTGTAGTTTTCTCTTTTGTATCGAAAAAATTATATTTATATATTCAAATTATTTTAAAATTTTGACAAACATTCATATTTAAAAGAAATTTTTATAGAAAAAAATATTGATAATTTTAAATTTAAAATATGAGTATATAAGAAATTTATCTATTATAGACTATTATTGTTTTGATTAAATGTATTGAAAAAATAGTGCTGAAATTAATATATAAAAATAAAACAATATTAAATGTTTTAAATTGATCGAATACAAAGTGAAAAAACAAAAGATATAACTGTAATAGCAGTTAGTGCGACATCTGTTGATGTTATAAACTTAAATACAAATTAACAATACAGGTAAAACCTTTTTGATATAGCTTTGCTATTTATCTCGCAGTTAACCCAATCTATATTAAGCAGCAAATACATTAAATAATACCCTCTAGTTATTTTAAGATATAATGTATAATTGATTCCAGAATAATCCAATTCAATCAGGAGTTTTAATAGAGTAATGAAAACAAATATGATTTAAATATGGTGCAATCTCAATGATTGATGAAGAAAATACCATTCATATATATATATTGACTCAAGTTTATTTTCAATATATATATGTGTGTGTTTATATATAAACAATGCGTAACACTAACTGAAATTTATATAAAATATTTAAAACACCTCATATTTAATATTGTTCCAGCCACTCTCCCACTTCAAATAAAGAATAACCTGAATTTTTGTATCCCATTGAAAAAGAAAATATCTTACAATGTATGCTGCAAGGATTATATATATATATTAAAATTTAGGTCAATTTAAATAAGAAGTGTGAAACTAAGTAATCAAAGATCTTATATTGCAAATAAACAAACGTGTTTAATTTTAAATATACTTAGAAGGACTATACAGTAGTCATTTTTGCTTCCTAAACTCAAATATAAAAAAACAATGCATAATACTAGCTGAAATCTATATAAAATATTTAAAATGTCTTATAGCTGTATTACTTTCACCACATTTCCCCATTAAATATAGATTTCAGCTAATATTATGCATTGTTTTTATTTCTTATATTTGAGATTAGGGATTAAAAATTATTATTGTATATTACTTTGTTGTAGGGTATTTGATAATTATTTTTTATTATTTATTCTTGTACTTTTATTTGCTATAGTTAATATCTCATAACATGTGGTACTTATTATTTTATTTGTTTTCATAACATTATTTATTAAACAATATATTTTATATATTTTATTTCATTACGCAACTATGCAATTATATCTTTAAACTACAGGAATGGACCAGCCTTTCAAGAAGAAGGAAGAATATCATTGATGGCTTAACCATTAATGATACCCATGGTCATATCAGGCTATACGAAGCACAACACAATCACAATTTCCTGACCATGGTCCACCTTGACTGCTGAAACTAAAACCTGCCAT
Organism: Epiperipatus broadwayi; assembly: GCA_028023455.1. Lineage (NCBI taxonomy): Eukaryota > Metazoa > Onychophora > Udeonychophora > Euonychophora > Peripatidae > Epiperipatus > Epiperipatus broadwayi. Next base: position 132,498 of record JAQFVV010000173.1, read on the forward strand.
CCAAAGCATTTTATTTGTTTTGCAAATAAAACTCAGGCACCACCTGACAATAAGTTATATAGTTGACATGCTTGGTTGACAGGCACACCAACCAGTGCTTGAAATATCCCAACTAATTCCTATTCTTATGCAAGAGAGTCCAGTGCATTATCTTAACATATATAAATTTTTATATCCATAAATAAATAGTGATGCAGTGATAAGAGAGCAAGAGAATAGAACAAATAATAATTAAGCAAACAATATTTATTTATGCACACAAATCTAATATAACACAAGAAAATTTTACATAGAAAGATATAAATGATTAGTTCAGGCTAAAATTTATAATAGTCCTTCGTTGGTGTTTTTTCATTTAAAAATAAAGTGTCTATAGACAATTATTATGGAAAATATATTTACCTGGGTTTTAGTGAGATTGAGATGATACTGTTTTTATTAATGCTATCTTTCAACTGGCTAACCTTTTGATCTCCCTCAGTAGTTTCACGGCTTGTCTTTCATTTTGAGACTCAACAATAGGAGGAGTTTGCAGCATTTATTTCATCAATTTTCACATTATTTTCCAGTGAGGATTCAGGCAGGACAGTTGATTTTGTGGAGGACTTAGGCATGAAGCCCAGTCTAACACTTTCAAAGATGGTCTAACAATGCATGTTCCTAGTTTGGTGACTTCTACGATATTTTTCACAGCAGTAATGACTGGCTCTATTTTGTCCTTAAATTTCTGAATCTCTGGAGCAATGAATAATATAATGCATCAATAACAGCATCATAAAGACTGGAATAACTCAATCACAAAATGAAGACCGGAATAAATAATAATAGATCATTGCAAAGTTTATACCTTTTTACCCAGTGTTCTTTTCTTTATCATAGCTTTAAATTTTGTCATACCTTAAATCTATTTATTTAATTAAATTTTACATTTTTCTTTAATTTAATTGATTTTTACATTTTTCTTTAATCTAATCTTATTTCTAGATTAATCTATTATTTTGTCACAGATAGTTTACATACTTTGTAATTAAATATATTGTCAGTTTTATTTTTAAACATTTCATATTTATTATCAACCATGAAATTTACTGGCATTTACTAATTAATTAATTAATCTTTTTATTTTAGATTTTTCACTAACATTTATTTTTACACATTTATTCTTTTAACTTATTTTTAATTTATAAAAAGGAGAATGAATGTTAAGATTTTCTTTCTTACTTTTTTTGCTATTCCATTTCTCAACTCAAAAGCTTCATTGTCTTTTAACCCAGGATCATCAAGAAATGTCTTTTAGCTAATTTACCTCCTGGTGAATTTTTTCATAAGTATTATACATTAAAATGCATGTAAAACAGAATATTATTTATCATAATAATTTTTTTTCCCAAAAAAGCACAAAATTCAAAATTTCTGCTTTTACAATAGACATAAGCTCCATTCTGAGATGTTCAGCCATTGTGTGTTTCCAAGGTTGTAAAACATTCAGCATTTTATGACACTGAAGTTTCCAATGATGCAAAAACATATGTATTTGCTAATTTATTAGTTTTAGATATTTTTTAAAAATAATTTATACTATATTTATTAGATATCAAGAAATATAAATTATTAATGACTTATTTTTGACTTGAAATATTTTATTTTTAAAAATATGTTATATTGGCAGCTAACACAAATATGGCCTGAAGCAAGTTTGGAGACTTGCTATGACATAAACAATCTACCTATATTTATGAAGAAAAAAATAATCACAATTTTGCAATAAATATTTAAAAAATTTACACTTTTAAAACATAATTCGTTAGATATTAAAAAAAATAATAATTATTCGATCAGGTTTTTAAAAATATTTAGAAACAAAGAAGATTTTGTTGATTTTATAAACTGAAAATAATCTTTCTAGAAACAATGATGTATAACATTTTTGTTTTGATTATGCTCTCATTTTTTTAATATTTTCAGAAACAAAATGTGAACATTTAAAATTTATTTCAGTAGTAAACAAAAATATCTATTGAATGAAGTCAAATTTGTAATTTTCTGATAAGTAATAATCATTTTATCATATATTTTATATTGACATAAACTGAAAATGATTTTTCTAGAAACAATGACATATAAAATCTTTGTTTTGATTACATCCTCATTTTTTTATATTGACAAAAACAAAATGTGAATATTTAAAATTGATTTCAGTAGTAAACAAGAATATCTATCAAATGCAGTAAAATTTGTTGTTTTCTGACAAGTAATAATCATTTTACATATATTTTACATTGACATGTGAGACAAAGAAAAACATCAGAAAAAGCAAAATACAATAGGATTAAAAAAAATCTATACAATCTTTTACTTTTACAAAACTAGATTTTAAAATCTTCTTAATTATTGATTTTTTTAATTATTTTTTTTCTCAATACATTTGATCATCTACTTTTAAATTATGAAACATGTAAGACAGATATATGTAAGTTTATAACATATATCTCACTAGGATTACATGACACTCCTTCATTTAAGAGATAAAATTTGTCAATTTGACCATTTATGCTCTGACATTTTTTAGCTTTACTATTTGATTTTTTATATTGATTTATTTAGTTATTATTTTTATCTCAAATAAGTTTTGAATTGTAGATATTTCTTTTACATGCAGGTCTGTCCAATTCTGTTGATACATTTATGTTTTGCTGGGTGATTCATTTTTTCTTTTAATCAATTTTCATGAATGAGTGCTATAAGTTCATTTTTCCTCCTGACCCTTAGCCATGATAAATGCATTGTTGTCATATTTGCATAGTATGACATAATGACCCTTGTAAATTGGCAGGAACTTTTATATAATTCTTATCATAATGCTATCACCTATCATAAATGTACCATTTACTTTTCCTTGCTTCTTCTGTCTTAACTGTTCCAACTTCCTTAGCTTATGCTGTGCTTGGATAGCATTCCTATTCCTATCTACAGGACATGTTTCCACTGGCAGTTTAGGTTTAAATGGATAGGATATAATCTTCCCAAAATGAAGCCATTCATGTTCTAATCCTATGGATTAATTTTTGATCAATTTATCACATTCATAATCCATTGAATTTCCTTAACCTACCCTCTGTGATTATCATGTATATAAACTTTAAATAATCACTCTAATTCCCACATGATCCACTCATATAGATTAGACTATGGGTTACAAATAGATAAGAATACATGTTTTATCTTATGTTTATTGATCCATTTTTTCCATTCTTCAGAGATGAATAAAGTTACATGATTGGAGAAAAATTTTATCTTGGATTTCAATAGTTTGTTTGGAAATTTCTTGAGACACAGGGAATGCAGCCACTAGTTTAGAAAAAATATTATACACTACTACCAGATACCTCATTCTGTTAAATGAACAATCCATAATAATTTGTAGCTTCTAATTTGTTTGGTTGTTGAGAATAATAGGCATAAGTGGACCTATGCCTGATGCATTAAGTGATTTTGTTTTAATGTATATCTTACACATGTTTATTATGGCCAGGATACTGTCATACCTTCTCAGCCAATAAAACCAATGACTTAACCAACCCTCAATCTTATTTGCTCCATAATGACCATATATTTTATGAATATATTTAACCATCCACTTCCACAGGGCAACAGGTATAACTGTATGTTTTTGTTTACTTTTTGTGTTGTAAAAGCTTCCCTTTCATACAATAGCCCTTTCTATCTTTCCACAAAGGCTTATTTATACTTCCTTTTACAGGTTGATAATGCAGATATTTCATTATTTGCACACAATCAGAGTATGTTCTCTCTTTTTCTGTATTGCTCTTAATCCCTGGAGATCATTTTGTACTGACTTGCTTTCATATATTTTTAGTGAGGCAATACATATATGATTACAACTTAAATGTTGTTGATCCACTGACATTGGATAGTGATTTAATGGAATATGGTCAACCTTATCAACTGGCTGTTTGTTAAAAACTATGGTTTAAAAATTTGAGTTTTTTGTGATCTGTGATTACAATCATCTCTGTTCCTATTAGAAATTGACAAAAATTTTGGAAATGCTCAAATTATTGCTAAAGCTTCATTTTTTCTGTTACCATGTTATTTAATTCAGGACCCTTCAGTAAATGACTTATAAAAAGAACTCCCTTCCAGCACCCTTCTTAGATTTGGAAAGAAGTAGCACCCAAACTGACCCCAATGCTGTCAGTCTGTATAAAAAATGGTTTTCAAAAATTGGGATATGGATATGACAGCATCACTTCATATAAGAACTTCATTTTTACACTTTGAAAATTGCTATCATGTTGCACCATCCATGCCCAGGTCTATCCTTTTTTAACAATTGTAGTAGCAGCTATATGTCATAAGAATTTTTTTATAAAATCAGTTATAAAAATTACATAATCCTAAAAATGATCTTGTGTTTTTTATTTCTAGAAACTGGAACTGGATTGCTTAAATTTTGTCTGGATGTGGTTGGATTCTTTTCCCACTTATTACATGGCCTTAAAATGCAATCTTAGTTGCCATTAAATTGCCTTTTTTTAAATTTATTTTAATTTCCTTTTGTTTACATTCTTGCAGTAGTTGTCTTAAATGAAGTGATGTGTTTTTTCCATAATTTCTTATGCTAAAACTATGTCAATGACATACATCACTACTGAATTTTTTATTTTGTCTGATAACACCTAGTATAAACATTGTATTAACCCCATCCTGGTATTTTTTAAACCAAATGGTATTCATTTGCAAGTTGTATGCATGCTCCTTATATTGAAATGCAGTATATTTTTGATTATGGGGGTGGTATAACTTGATCTGCCAATAACTGGCAGTTAAATCCAAGATTGAAAACACCTTTCTGTCATGAAATTTTACTAATAGTTTATGGATAGGCAGAGGAGTACTAATGTCAGGGATAGTTATTTTGTTCAATTTTCTCATGTACAAGCATAGCCAGATGGGCCCATCCTTTTGGTTTACTGTTACAATGGGATGATTAAATGAATATGAGCATTTGGATATGATTCACCCCTCCAGAATTTTATCTATCTGCTCTTTGACCTTCCCTCTGTATTGGTGAGGAATAGGATACACCCTGGCCTGATATGATTGATCTTCCATGAGTCTTATCCTGTTCTCATAGCCTTGAATTAACCCAGAGATATCTGAAAAAACATTTTCATATTTTCTCAGCTCTAGTTACTTCCTTTGAATATTATTTATAAATTTTGATTCTTTTACTTTTATGTATATTTCTAGTTTTGCCTCCATCATTTGTATGCAACAAGTCATGGCAGATTTATACATTTTGTCTGGTGAAACATCAATACCTTTTCATTTAGTCTTATCTGACTTAGCTTATAGTCCAGCACACAGCCAGTCCTATACATAAAATCTGATCCAAGTATGATCTCATGGATTAATCCCTCTAAAATAAGCAAAACATGACTGTACTCTTTCTTATTTATCCATGTTTACCCAGACCTTCTTTGACATCAATTTGGTCTTTCTACTATTTGCCATGATTACATACACAGTATTTAACAGCAATGATTTTATATTAGGGTTTATATGGCTGATTTGTCTTAACATAACCTATGACATTAGGAACACTTGACTGCCTGACTTCAGCAGTGCAACACACCCCCATTACTTTTACTTTAGAGCAATGCTAAGGTGCTAATATTGGCTCTTTTTTATTCCAGATGCATACTAAGTTTGCTATCTATGAGTTGCTATCTTCTTTGTTATATTCTATCCTTTGTTTTGTTTTCTGCCAATATCTCTTTAGGCTGTAAAATTTTCTAAAATTATTTCTATTCCAGTCTCTTTTATAAATATTGTATTTCATTCTATTTATATATCTGCCTATTTCTAGGGGTTTGAATTCCTTTTTCTTATTTTCATACTTTGGCCTTGCACTGTCAAAGGCACTGAGCAACTGGGCCATCTACTCTACTGCTTTATATTCAGTTCCAATTACCATTTGTTCTACATTACATGAGAAATTATGCCTTATTATTCATATGATTTGAGGTTTTGACAGAGGGTTAGCTGTTAACAACCTTACCTTTGTCACTTTCCAGTAGAAGAATAGAATAAAAGATTCACCAGACCATTATTTATCCAGCAGCACCTGGTTCTACTTATTTTTTATGTTCTTCACTCCAGTAGCTTGCTAATAATGATTGCCTATATTCTCTGAACATAGCTTATTTTGTAAAAAGGGAATCCCACCAGAACTGAGTATCACCTTGAATATGACTTCACATGATAGTGACCTTTTTCTCTTCACTCAGCTGGCTCCATGCAAAATACCTTTCCAGTCTGCCAAGTATTCAATCAGAGCATCTCCTGAATACCCAAAAAATATTTCTATTTTTAAAAATTGGTAACAGTATGTGAATTATTCTTTCTAATCTGTTAACTGTTTTATACTCACTTTCATACTTTCTATTCTTTCCCTATTTTTTTAGTATTTGGGCTATCATCATTTCCTGTATTAACCATTCTATTTGTTTTTGCACCTTTTCTCAAACCATTATTTCATTTTCTTTTATGTTACTTCTTTCTTCTTTATCAGTGACTTTCTGCACTTTGCTGAGTACATCACCTTCTATGTTTTGAGCTTCCATTTTTGTTTTGGGTCTAATATGCATTAAAATTATAATTTTTCCTGTCTCTCAACACAAATTTTTTTTTAGTTAGTTTATTTATTTTCAAATATTTTAACTCAAACGAAGTGTTTTATTAACTCCAAAACTCCCTCAATCCTCTCTAATGCTCACCTGACTATAAACAATCCCCAATAATAAATTTATTTATCTCTCTGACTTTTGTCTTCTCTCTTTTTTTATTTACATTACATATCTTACTCTTTTTGTTTTTATATTTTTAATTATTTTAATTCTTAATATTATCATTTGTTAGTTTTGGCCTATTTCTCATCTCACATTGCGCACTAATTTCATTTTTATTAGTATGCAATGTAGTGTTTATTCTACATTTTAGTTTTAGACTTTTTAAATTTTAATGTTTTAAAATATATTTATTAAACATAGTAACATAGTAATATACAGTTAAACTTTATAAAAATTTACATAGTATTCAGAATGAAACTTGAAAAAGTCAATGTAGAGAAAAGGGTATCTTAATAAGATTAAGAGGAAAATAAAACTTTCACCCAAGTATCATCATGTAGACTCAAGGCAAACACTTAGAGACTGAGAATGACAAAGATACTCAACTTCAACCATAAAAAAATTTATAAAGATAGATAATCTTATTCCAAATGATTCCTTCTAAATGTAGAAACAGAAAAATCCTAAGATCCAGAGAAATTCCAACAATAAACCCTAATCACTTAGACAGACAGATATAGAAAATATGGAGAATTGCTCATCATATAATCTACACAACTACACTGAACAAATCCTAATAACCTCTCTCACTAAAAAATAATTTTGGAGTATTTAAATTTAGTTTAAGTACAAAATTAAATTCTTCTCAAAAAAGAATTTATTTACCAAGAGAATTTATTTGAAACACCTAATGAAGTCAAAAGAGGAGTATAATGTGGAAATTTTAATTTATAAAACCCAGAAACAATTTCCACACCAATTAACCAGAACTTAATAACCACTTCCATAAACACAACCAATAACTTAAAATAGGGGCGTATCTGTAGGATCAATAACCAAAAAAAAAATGAAACTAGAAAGTTAATAAAAAAGATATAGATCTCTAAGATATAGATTAAACAAACTAGATATTAAAAGCTTATTAATTTTACAATACTGACTACGACCTTTTTTCCAAAATAATTTAATAAAGCAAATTTATAGCCCTCCAAAACGCTTTGCTAATAATTTAAATAATAACTAACCTTGAATATCCAAAGATTCAAGAGTAACTACCCATGCAAATATTTAATAACAACCAACTACCTTTTTTTACAAAATAATATTTTTAATCCCATACGAACAAAAAATATTGAAAACCAAAAATAGTGTATGAAAGGAAATAATGATAAACCAGATTTAATTTAATTTTTAACATTAATCTGAAGATAAAAGTATTAGAAAAAGAGTCCAATATTTCAACAAACCAGAAGAAAAGACTTATCAGAAAAAGACAGAAACATCAACATAAGAAAAAGAGAATAGTTTTTAAGAGCAGAACATAGATACCAGCAGTTTAGATTCTACTTAAAAGTAAGGATTAAATATAATAAAACAAAGCAAGAGAGACTGTGCACTGAGAGAGACAAAAAATTAATTTACCATCCAATGAAGTAAGATGGATTTAATAAAAGATGGTATAATATGACACATGGAGTAGGAACCTGATAATCCCAAAGATCTGAAACAAAAAGAAAAAACAATCAAAGTGATGAAAATTGAACGAAATTTTATAATTAATAATAACTAATAAAAAAAAAAAGAAATTAGTTTTGAAGACCTTCTTAAATGAAATTTTATAAAGAAGAAAATATTATTTATAGACTTTAACAATAGACAATACTTTATCAAAAGAGATAGAAATAGGACAAATATAGATAATGGAGAAGTAATTTCTTCTTAAGAAAAGGAATCCCATGGATAGAGATCAGGAATATTACAAAATCTAGTAGAAACAACCAATCAATAGGAGCGTAAAAAGAAAAGAAAATGGAAACAACAGATATACTGGAAAAGAATAATTTTAAAAGTATATAATAAAAACAATAAAAAGTTTAAAGATAATAATAAAGCCAAAGCAACATGGGAGCTAGAAACACCAAAAAAACTAGGATTGAAATTACTACCGACGATTTATAGTCAAATATTTCTGTAGAACAAAATAAATGGAGAAAAAAAGCTAGTAAATGTAAATAAAAAGACAACAAAAAGAAGAAAACTTTCAAAGAAAAAAAAAAAAAGTAAGAGAAGAGAAAAAACAACGCGAGAGGAAGAGACAGGAGAAAAAAAAAAATAGGGAAAAAAAAAAGAGAAACCACAAAAATAAGTAGGAATATATAAAAAGAAACCATGGATAAACAAAGGAAAATAAAAAGAAGAGCAAAGAAAGATACAGAAAAACAGAAAGCACAAAAAATAACCAAAGATAATAAAAAGAAACAAAGAACAGAAACGAAAAAAAAACCAAGGATAGCCCAAAAGAAATAAATCAAAAAACCAACAAAAAAAAAAAATAAAATATTGGAGGAGGGAACGAGGGCACGTATTTTTCGGCGCAAATTTCACGCGTAGTCCGAACAACTTTTGTAAAATAAACTATTGATAAACGGGAGTGTTTTGTGGTAAGCGGCTGGGGGCTGGCAAAGGGGGCAGGTAGCCCGGGGGGGGGCTGGGCCCCAACGGGCCCCTACACCCTAAAAACCGCATAAAACGCCAACCCCCCCCCCCTAAGGACAAAACCCAAGGACCCCCACCTGCCCCCCGGCGCCATGGGACCCACCAGGCCAACACACCCACCCCAAACCACCGCCCCACCAGGAGGAAAAAAAACAAAACACAGCAACAACAACCACAAAAACAACAGACAGAAACCAACAACCGGGCCCAAAAAATTTTCTATAAAAAAAAAAAACCTCCTTCTCTCCCAAAAAACCCCTCCTGATTTCTTAAATTCCTGATAAGAGGACCCTACGCCAAGTAGAGGAAACAGTAACAACCTATAACTAAAGAAAACGGAGGAAACCAAACAACCTCCAGAAGAATAAAGAGACACCAAATAAAAGCCCGAAGACCCCCAAAAGGAAAAACTCCCAAGACCAAAGGCCATACAAAACAACAAAAACGATTAAAAACTCAAACCCTCCCAGAATAGAAACCCAAAAAGGGGGAGAACATCAAACCTAACACGAAAAACCACAAGGGGTAAACGACAAAACGTGTAAGAACAAAAATAGAAAAAAAAAGGAAAAAAGAAGAAACTAATTGTACCTTAATGAACAAAGACAAATCCACCAAACACCAGAGAATCAGGAATATATAAAGGAAAAAAGGGGAAAACCTTAAAAAGAGGAAAACGCAAGAAAAACGAAGAAACAAAAAAAAAAAGACAAAGACATAAAAACAAAAACAAGAAACGGAGAAAACACCAAAAAACAAAAAAGAAACAACAAAAAAACACGGACAAAAAGGCCAAAAGGACACAAGACAAAAAATTGAGGACAAAAAAAATGGATAACCAAATAAAAAACCTAATAAATTTAGAACACCCAAGCAAAAATAAGGTAGCTCTTGAACCTGCAGACCGCACTATAAAAAACAATGGGAATACACCCACACACTGGAAAAACAGGCTATGAAACATTCAGCCAAACAAAACCAAGAAGGAGGCTTTGGGCAAAGGTTTGGCAAACCGACAGAGAAAAAACATAGAAACCGATTAATACCCCCACTCAGAAACACAGATGCCGAGCCATCAGCCGCCACAAAACGGGACTTGTGAAGTTTGACGAACCTTGTCAACCTTGAGGGCGAAAACGCAACGCCCTAAACAACGAGAATGGATAGCATTTGGATCAGATTCCCCCAAACATACTTTATTGTAGAATATTTGATGATTATTTTTCATTATTTATTATTGTACTTTTATTTGCTATACTTAATATCTTTTAACATCTTGAGAATTCTTATTTTCTCTCTTTTCATAACATTATTAATTAAACAATATATTTTATATATTTTGTTATTATGAAGCTATTCAATTATATTTTTAAACTATGGGAATGGCCCTTCAAGCAGAGGGGAAAATATCATTGATGGTTTAATACCCTTGGTCAGATCAGGCTATACAAAGCATAGTACAACATTTTCTGACCATGACCCACTGCAACTTCTGGAACAAAAACCTGCTGTCCAAAACATTTTATTTGCTTTGAAAATCAAATTCAGATGCCAGCTGATTATAAGTTATGTAGATGGCATACTCAGACAACAGGCTTACCAACCAGTGCTTGAAATATCCCAACTAACTCCTCCTGTTAATCAAAAGATCCAGCATCTTAGTTTAACACATATAAACCTTTATATTTTTAAATAAATGGTGATGCAGTGACAAAAGAGAGAGAAAATAGATAAAATAATAATTAATGAAACAATATTTATTCATGCAAACATATTTAATATAACACAATAAAATTTTACATAGAAAAATATAAATGCATAGTTCAGGCTAAAATTTATAATAGCCCTTCACTAATGTTTTTTTCATTTAAAAATAAAGTGTCTATAGACAATTATTATGGAAAATATGTTTACCTTGGTTTTCATAAGATTGAGATGATATTATTCACTTTGTTTTGATTTTATTAGTTATTTTTCAATCAGTTGGCCTTTTGGTTTCCATAAATGGTTCTAAGGATTGTCTTCTATTCTGCAATTCAACAATGGGAGGGAGAGAGAGTTTGTGCTAGCATCTATTTCATCATGCTAGCATTAGTTTCCGGTGTTAGTTTAGGCAGAACAGTTGATTTTGTGAAGGACTTGGGCATGAAGCCTAGTCGAACACTTTTGTGTGAGTCTAGAAGCATGCATTGCTAGTTCTGTGGCTTCTGTTGTAACAGCAGTAATGATTGTCTCTATTCTGTTCTTAGATTTATGAATCTATGAAGCAATAAATAATGTAATGCATCAATAATAGCATGATGACTGTAATAACTCAATCACAAAATGAAGACCAGAATAAATAACAATAGACAGTTGCAAATTTTATACCTTTTTCTCCCATTGTTCTTTTCCTTATCATAGCCTTAAATTTTATTATACATTTAATCTATTTTTTAATTAAAATTTACATTTTTCTTTAATTTAATTGATTTTTACATTTTTCTTTAATCTATTTTTTTCTAGATTAATCTACTATCTTATTGCAGATCATTTACATACTTTGTAATTAATTCTATATGTCAGTTTTATTTTTAAACATTTCCTATTTATTATCAGTCATGAAATTTACCTGGGAATTCATTAATTAATTTTTTTTTTTTAGATTTTTTACTAACATTTATTTTTACACATTTATTCTGTTAACTTATTTTTAATTTATGAAAAGGAATGTGATTTTTAAGATTTTATTTCTAATTCTTTTTTCCCACCCTATTCTCAATAAAAAGCTTTATTCTCTTTTAATTGAAAAATACATGCAATGTTTTACTTTTACAAAATTACAATTTAGAATCTATTTAACTGTTGATTTCTTTAATTATTATTTTTCTCTCTAATAAATTTCATCAACTACTTTTAAATTATGAAACATGCCATGCAGATGTGTTTTATAACATATATCTTGCTAGTGTTACCCTAAAAATAATTTAAAATTAAACGTGTTTGTTTATTTCAATATAAGATCTTTGCTTACTTAATTTCACACTAAATTGGTTTGAGTTTAATATATATGTAAGATCATTGCAGCATACATTTTAATAAATAAAGTTTTACTTTAATGACATAAATAAATCTATAAGTGTGCTGTGCATGGTCAAAAAAGCTTTTAATTTAATTGAATACTGAGCTAAGCACTTTTAGGAGATATATACTCCTATATTCATAGCTAGGCATGTAGTGAGATAATATCTATACTGAATGTAAGATACAAATCCAAGTAAATTTGAATGCATAAATTATGTCCATTTTCTAAATATAAAGAAGCAGGCTTCTTTTCTGTTGATTGCAGTGGGATCACTTGCTATGTAGCAAGCCTCTTTAATTTTACATTTTGCATCACTTCTCTCAGTACAAACAATGGTCACTGATGATCATTAAAAAATGTGGCTGGAGATTTTCTCATGTTTGGCGAATATTGAATTGTCATCTGCCTTGGTTTTTTGTATAAGTATTTGTGCTGAGATAGTCTGGTTGCAATATTTGCCTTCGTTTCACTGTAATAGGTGGCATGACAGTTATTATGGGGGCAGATGATTTCGTATATGATATGAAGAGTCAATTGAGGTGTTATTCTATCTTTAGTGTTAATGATTAGTCTATTAGTGGGGGGGCATGAGTGAAAAGCAATTTTGAATTTGTTGGAACATTTATTGGTTATTTGCTTAGCTAATGAGTGGATGTATGGAATAAGTATCCATGGTTTGTTTACTTTCTGTTGTTGATGATTTATTTTATAATTTATGCACTCAAATTTACATGGATTTGCATATTACATTGAGTATAGATATTTTTTCACTACACACCTAGCTATGAATATGGAAGTATATATCTCCTGAAAGTACTTAGCTTAGTACTCAAATAAATTAAAAACTTCTTTATTTATGTGCAATGCACTTATAAATATACATTGAAGAAAATTTCATCTTCAATGGACTGGATAAATTTAGGCTAATTTTTGTTTAAAGAGGAGTGTGACTGAAATAATATAGCTATGAGGTGTTTAAAAAATATTATAATATATAAATATATAGTATTATTTCTGAGAGCTCCCATATAATATAAATATAATAGCTAAATATCTCACATTTCAGTGCAATAACAAATACTTTACTCAGAGCTTATTTTTTGTCAAATCATAAGAATGTGTGTGGTCAGATTTATATTCATTATTTTTTTCTTTTATTATTTTCTTCTCACTTTCAAATTCTTTTTGCTGAGAAGTTTTAAAAAATATTTTATCCTCCAATAGCTTTTTCCAAATATTGTTAATTTTCTTTAATTTATACTTTTCGTTTATACTCTTGGGCCTTTTAAAAATTTCTATAGCTTCCCTTACCATTCCCTGATCATATTTTTCAATTTTTTCCAGAATATGTGTTTTATTAAAATTGATATCATGGTTATTTAATTTAATGTGTGAATAATTGATTGATAAATTAGAATTTTTTTAACTGCCAAAATGTGTTCTTCCTTTCTTATGTTTATTCTATGATGGGTCTATCCAATATATAAATGTAAACAAGCTTCACATGGAATTTCATATACACCATGACACTCCAAAAGAATTTTTTTCTTTAGGGGATGTAAATACTTCATTAATTTTTTAAATGTAATATAAATTGTGTGAATATTATTTTTTTTTTAAAACATTACCAATTTTATCAGTTACTCTCTTTATGTATGGCAGAACAGTCTTAATTTTGAAGTATCAAAATCTTATTTTTTACTATGTAAAAAAGCCATATTATATTTTTATTACATGGAGCTCCCAGATATAATATTATGAATTCGTCATTATCTCATATAGATGAAAGTGTTGCTGTGATAACATTTAATATAGTATAAAGGTCGGGGATGAAGGGATCTAGAATGTATCCAGTCTATACGCACTGTTAAGATCACGACTGCCAGCCCACGTCACTAGCTCATGAGGCACTGAAACTTATATATTTAATGAAAAGATATTTTTAATAATAAAGAATAAAAAAAAAGCAATCACTGAGTATTAATACTACAAAAAAGATTTTATTTACGTATATAATTAATAACACACAAACTTTAAAAAATTAATTTTTATAACACAAGAAAAAATTTGTTTTATTCTGTTCCATTATTATTTTATTTGTTTTTAACTTTAATTCTAAAATTTAGAATGTTGAGTATAGATGAGCTACCTAGACGCACTCATAAATTTTCAAATCACTTGACTCCGGACTAAAAATCCACAGCCACACCAATACTCGCTTCCAGATATATATCAGCAACCAATGCAATGTGAACATGTTAGCATAGAATCACGTCGACAGGAATGTGCGTCTGAACAGTGTGATATTATTGGAGAAGACATGGCCTTCATCCTGCAGGAATGTGCATCTGTCAGATGAAGGAAACATGCATATAAAATAATAAAAAAAAATGCTACATATGGATGGGAGAGTGGTCTTATCTTGCTGGCTTATAATCCAAAATCCATAGAGCTGGAATGAGTCAATGACGCAGGAAATATGTCTGCGTCCATTTCAACGGTATGACTGCCTCTTTGGGGTCATGCATTCAGTTGGACTCGTCGCCCTAGGTGCTAACATACTTCACATTACATTGATATAAACATCCATATATCTCTCCACCAGCTTTGACACAACTACAAACAAATAGTCCGAAATCAAATCCTCTTTAAACTAACATATATTTAAACTAATCTAGCAGCCATATATACTCAACTAACATTTAAATCATTTTATTAATTTAATAAAAAGAAAATATTTAGTTTAGTTTTAAAATCTTTTTAAAATGAGCATTATATTTAACTTATTTTCTTTCCAGAAATACTTTTTTTAACCTATTTTTAAAATTTAATAATGCACAAATAACGGTGTGTTTTCTATCTTTACATTCATTTGCAATAGCAAACCCCTGCCCTATTACAAACAGATATTAATTAAACATGAATAAACAAAAATGAAATACAATACATTTTAAAGATTACGTTAACTTTTGATCAGAGTTTTAAAATGGCAAAGTTTATAAAAGATAAAGTTCAGGTTTGTTCAGGAAAGAAAGTTTATAGTTCATTTTTAGAAACAAATAAAGTTCGAAGATCTTAAATTTAATAGTTTATATTTGATATTTCAATTATTTATAAATTATACTTTCCTTTGTCCGAGCTCGTTCCTTCGTGACGAAAATCTATGAAGACTTATGACGATTTCTGAAGACATTTTATGAAGACGGTTCCAGTGGTTCGATCCTGGGATCCGTTAATAGGAAAGCTACCTTCAGCCGGCTGCACTGAAGGAAGCCCGTTGATGCTGACTACATTCTTAGTGATGGTGATAATAGCTTTTTTAAAATTTTTTGCTTTCAACAAAGACAATTGAATTTAAAGTTTTGATTTTCTGATTCTCTCCAACTCACTAATTATATTTTTGAATTTTTATTTTATAGTCCTCAGGCACCTTATCTCTGGAATGCAGGATTCATCATGCATATCTCTATCTTATTGGTTAATTCAGTTTGTGGCCAAGTAGATTTTGAATTTTCCACTGAGGTCTGTGTCTCTATCTCTGGGCGGGAACTCTTATCTATTTTGTAATCATTTTTTTAATTGTCATTTTGCCTTAAGAATCTGTTTGTAATTTTTATATTTGAAAATTAAAAAAAATCTTCGCTATTATTAAAAAGGTTTTTATTTTATACTTTATTTAAAGATTTAGAATCTTTGTTTCGATTCTTTAAAATTTTTTTTAAAACTTATTTTAATATTTAAATCAAACATTAATAAATTAATAATTCGTTATTTGTGCATTTTGAACGTGTGTGTTTTTAATTCAGTATTAGATATTTACAAAACATTACGTATTAGAATTTAAATGTAACGATTATATATATCCTGTTACAATAGATAACATGACATGATCACCATTTCTTATGCTTCCATTGATTACTCTGGCTTGCACTGAGTGGTAATACATATAGAGGGTTTTGCCTGCTTATTTAAATAATATACTATTTATTATGCTGGTCTTTAATCAAAATTTTAATTTGATCGACATATATCTAATAATATGGAAAAACACAGAAAAAAAAAATCATTTATAAAGAAATTCAGTATTACTATATATTGTTAAAGCTTAAATATTGTTAAAATCACATATCATAAAAATATTAATGTGCATCATAGCTACTTGATAGCATACATATAAAGAAACCATTTTCCTTGATATTTGTCTGTCAATAATTATTTCAAGATAGATTTAAAATAACTGTGGAAAGCCAAAATAATTAAATCATATATATATATAATTTTAGAATGAATTATTTTTATTAACTGTTCTCCTAACTGTTTTTCAACTATTAATTTTCACAATGTCAAAAATGTGGAAACATATACAGCTATATTTATAATCAGAATTAAATTTATTAAAACTGAATATAAATTACAATTGTGTGTATATATGAACTTAAGTTATAAAACATTTAAATTTATAAATTAAATCTATTAATCAATTAAAGACAAAGTAATTAAAGAGTTTACAAAAAAATATAACCATTTAATTAGAATACATAATGAATTACATTTAATAATGTTTGTCAAACAATATTAAATGCATACACATTTGATTGTTGCCTGCAATTAGTATTTATTTTTCAGTTCTGAACTCCAATTATCTAAGTTATTTATTCTACTAAAGTTGAGAATCAGAAAACTGTGTATAAAAATTGGCAGAAAAAAAATAATTTACTAGTATTTACCAACTTGATGCCAAAATTGTTAATAGAATAGCTAGCTATTTTCTATAATAGATCAAATTTTTAAGAATTATCTGTATTTTTAAAATTATAATAATCATTTTTGAATACGCAATGAAAAATATGAAAAGTAACTGAAAATATCAAAGTATTACAGAAATAAAGATCACATTGAAAAAAAAAACCTTGTTGATAAAAAAAAAAACACATTTTCACATATAGTCACAGGAATTATTTTCTTTCAATTTGATGTCACCATGACATTATACATTTATTGTGGATGTAAAAAGGCCTACTATCTCCCCTATATTGCAGCTTTAATACCTAAGAACCAAATAACCAAAACATGTTTAGTTTCAAATTTATTATAATTCAAGATTTCTTTTGTACAATAATTTATATAATATTTATTACAAATCAAAATTATAAATTATTAATAATTTATTTTGAATGGAAATACTTTATTTTTAAAAATATAATGTTATATTTTTGGACAATACAAATTTTCCCTGAAGGCATTTATAAACTAACTTTCTATGTCACTAGTGGTGAAAATATAATATTGCAATAAATGACAATTAAAGATTTTGTTGATTTTGGAAAATGAAAATAATCTTTCTAGAAAGCATGGTGTATGAAGCCTTTTGTTTTCATTACAAATTTATTTCTTTAATATTTTTAGAAATAAAATGTGAATATTTAAAATTTGTTTCAGTAGTAAACAAAAATATAAATGAAGTTAAATTTATAATATTCTGATAAATAATAATGGTTTAATCTTAAATCTTAAATTCAATGTTACACATGAAAATAAAGAAAATGTTGAAGTGCAGAAGGGTTGACTTTCCATGAGGATAAATTCTCAATGCTTCTATCTATTCATAGATTTTAAAATAATACAAATATTACCCTGATCCTTCAGTGCTTTTATTTTGTAGATATCCAAAGTATGATGCAATAATTTTACTTTTGTACAATAGGTTATTTTCAAATATAATATACCAATATTTTTTCCTCCATTTATCAGCTAGGCTCTACATGTAGAAATTAATAGCATTCTTTTAGACAATTTAATGGATTTAAAATTTTAAAAACATTTTGATTTCATTAATTTGTACATTATTTGTTCTAACATTTTGCAAATGTTATTTATTTCTTAGGACAATCCCAAGAATAGGTATTTGTGCTAAGGCAAATGCTTTGTAAAAGCTTTCTAGTTTTGCATTTTAAAATAATAACTATCTAATATGACTATTTTTGTACATACACAAATGCAAAGCTAATGCTTAGCAAGAATGTAAAGATAGGTTTAGTCAACTTACTTTTATTTATAAGTTCATATTAATAACATATTTGATGTCACCACCCCTTTAGCAATGTAATAAAATTCTTAATTTCATTCTAATTCATTGCACTTTTCCCTGATGTCATTTTTTTTTAACATGTCAAAGCATTGACCGGGAAGCGAACCCATGCCAGCTGCTTGAAAAACAGCTATTCTAACCACTAGACCACCGATATTTAATAAATTGGTTAAACTGGCACATACACATTTTTGTTTGCAAAAATTTCTGTATGAAATAAGTTACAGCATTCTTTGTAAATATAACTTGAAATTACTAAATATCATTTAACAAATATCTAAAATAAAAAATATTATTATGTTTCCAAAAAAGTTAAACTATATAAACCAAATAATATAAATAACTTTTATTTTGTTTATTTATTAATTTATCTCCATAATAGACTTTTTATTTTAAAATTAAAATAATAACTTTACAGTAAAACTTTAAAAATAATACTTTAAATTTCAAAGACACACTCACTAATCTAGATCATTTTAGTTGCACACATAAACTAATATAAATATTGCTTTATTAATTTTACTTTAAATCACTTATTCGCTTATTTAAAATAATATATGTTTTGACAGTGTATTGACGACTCTTTACTAAATTTAATATAGTATGCATATTTATATAAAAATCAATGTTATGTTGCTTTTACTACAAATTTAAAATTTGATATAAAAATTTCAAAATGTTATAATATATGAGATGACACATTAGAATTATGAGAATTGTTTTTATAAGGTATATAATTTTAAATAATAATGTCATCTCTTTAATAAGCTAATAAAAATTTTAAATTATACTTATTATATTTAGAATGATTGTCATATATTACAATAGAGAAAAGCTAATATATAAAACTAATAGGAGAACTGATGTATTATATTTAAAGGCTTTAACAAAATGCTACAATATATATAAACTACAAATATAAAGTAATGGTAAAAATCCAAACTTTATACAATCTAAAATGCTAATTTCACAAGCCTTATTCTATAAATATTTTAATATTTTTCTTGTAAGTTTTTAATATTTAGAATTATATTCTCTCTTGATATCTAATATTTATTTTATTCTTAAATGTCATTCTAAAATATACTCTAATCTAACCTCTGAATTAATGTGTAACATACACACTTTCCCCTGCTTTATTTAAATTAAAATAAACAGCAAATTTTTTAATTATTACTTTTTGTTGAATAATTTAAGCAAAGAGATATGTGTTGGGGTGGGAGAAATGCATTCAAGTAACATATATACATTTATCTATAAGATTTATTTTATTATATAAATGTGTAACTGTACCTACATTTTAACTTTGAAACCAAGATATAAGACACACATATCTCATTCTAACCATATAATATAACAAATTTAAAAGTATATTTAACTATTCTTTAAACTTCGGATAGAGTAGTGTACGGGTGTAAATTTTCAGCTACTAATAATTATATATTTATTTAATTTGTAGTGTGGTTAACTATTTGTTATATGTTAATTTTATATATCATATAATATTAAATATCATGTATAATCTCTGTGCTCTAAAATTCATATATATATATATGTGTGTCTGTGTGTGCATTTTCTTGTACATTATAATCAAAAAATTATATTTTAAAAACTATTAATAAACAAGATATGTGAGCAGTGGATGGTATTGGAATGATATCAGAAAATGATGAAGATAACTCATATAATAACAATGACAGTAACCTTTTACAGCTATTGAAATTAAAAGAAATAAATTTAGAGATCCTTGTGTAATTCCTTTTGCACATATGTATAAATCTTGTACTCTCATATTTCAACTTTATTTTTTTCTCATAAATTGTTATACTGATGTGTGATCAATCATATAAGTCCACGAGGATTCTATCGCAATATATATATATATACACACACACACAAAAGTTTTTCCAACATTATAAGCAATTTCTGGTTTTGGTAAATAAATCAAATTATATTAATAAATATTTTAGCATCACTTTATTTATTAGATTGTCTAGCCAATACAAAATTATCTATTGCATTAGCTATTCCAGAAGTATATAGGGATTAATAGATCCAGTAAGTTTGTAAACAAGGATAAAACTCATTACAATCCAGATGTAAAAACAGTCTCATTTATGTATAACCTACTTCTAATTTTTGTAGGAGAATGATTTTTTTGTTCATTTTCTAACCTATGCAATTGAAAAATTTTGAGTGAAATATAGAAAAATTTTGAGTGAAATATTTATAATATCACAAATATAGTATTTTTTCCAATACATAAATATATAATATTATGATTCGATGTCTGTATTTTAAAAACAATATACGTAATTATATAACTGAATATTTGTAAATACAGTAACTTAATAATTAAAAAATATTTTATCCACTTAGGAGCGCTTTTGATTATCCCAGTAATCTGTTTCAACTAAAGCTTTGAAATGCTAACTTTCCCATTTCAAAGCTTTAGTTGAAACAGATTACTGGGATAATCGAAAGCGCTCCTAGGTGGATAAAATATTTTTTAATTATTAAGTTACTGTATTTACAAATATTCAGTTATATATATATTTATTTATTTATTTATTTATTTATTGAGAAATACTCTTATGTGTATTACTTCAAGTGTTTATATGTATTATTTTAATAGAGACAAAAATCTGTACTTGAAATATTTATACAGTTATATTAAAAGTTTTAATATTGTATAAATAAAAATTTCAGTTTGAACATATATGAATTTTAAAATCATTCAGTATTCTATTGTAATATTTAAATGCAATATTGAGCTATTCTTTCTGGTAAGAAAAAGCAGTTCTTTAAATCTCTGTCTTATATAAAAGTCATTGGGAAATATCAATCGATTGTTTCTTTAATCAAATACCTTATGAATATGTAGAAGGCAGTTCTGGAATGTTGTGAATTAATTTGATCAGTTATATATGTATATATTTCCAGAAATTAAAAATAATGATTTTCTATGTCAACTACACAATTATAAGCAATGATAAAAATGCAGAACAATAGCTTCTAATATTCATTTTAATAAATTAGATCTTTCACTTAGGCCAAGTCAAACAATTCTCAAATATGATACTATATATTATTTCTTTATATTATATAAAATTTATTTATAACAGTTACCTATTCATAAATATGCAAAGGATTATTAATCACTTTTTATTAGAACAGAAAGTATTCTATTTCTTTTAATCTTAGATATAAACTTTAAATGTATTAAAAATTAAATGCCTATAACTCTAAACATATGGTATAACTTATTCACAGGATTCTATCTTTCTAAAATTATACAATTAATACTTCTTTATTCAAACATAATGCTATAAACATTGAAAGAAATATGACTTTTAATATTAAAGTTGATTGAACCTAATAGGTATTTGTTAAAAGTAAGACAAAATATGATGACACTTTTAGATTCTAATCTGTTTTCTTCAGGTAGACAGACTACAAATAACTAGTTAGGCATCTATGTATTGGTCATCAAATGAGTAATTAGCTATTGTTAACTAATTTAAAATGGTGATTAAAAACTGCTCTAACCTGGGAACTGATCATTCTATTTCATTGTACCTTAAAGTGAGAATGGATAGTGATTTGGAGATATTGACATGCAATGGGCTATTTAAATGTTATTTTTTATTTATTTTATGCATAAGGCTTTTTTCAACAACTGCAGAATCTTGCAAAAAATAAGATGGAAAGGGAAGGGAATTCCTTAGGGAATCTGATATTTTTTGTCTGATATTTTATGTAACAATAGACTTTTTGGTGTATGTCTCATAACCAATCTTACTAATCATTAAACTATTATTTAGAAGATGAAAGTTTACTAATATCTCCATGATTCAGTAGTTCTACAATCTGATAATTATTCCTCTTAAGGAGTGGAGTTGTTGGGAAATTAAATGTTAATATTGTATATTGTAACCTTATGGTTGGGCTCAATGCTTGTCAAGCCTATTTAAATGGTCAATTATATAAAATTTTAAATTTTAATTGTTAATAATTAAACAATAACTATTCAATATTAACTAGTTATATTATATCAATGGCGTGTTATCATTGTTGCCAAATTTTAGTATAAATATAATAAATTTTAGTTAATAAATCTCCTGAGAGTTATAAAGGATTGGGCTGTTCAAGAAATGTGATAGGCCCTCTGCCAGATTGTGTATGAGACTTTATATGCAATCAGTCAGATGGACTAATTTCAATAGTAACAAATATAATAATTTACTAACGTTATAATTAAATTAAAAGTATAGAAATATTTTTTATTTTATTATTATTAAATAATAGTCAAAAAGACTCAAAATTATCGTTATTCTAAATTAATCTTTATTATTAATTTTCAAGCATATTTTTATTGCAATTTAAAACAGTTGAACAGCTCAATTAGCTATCACTTATGCTTATAGATGGGGTATTATAATGGTATGTTAATATATGCACATACAACGATTCAATTGGTTTGTTAATTTGTACAATAATGGTCTCTGATGAAAGTTTATAAATAGGCTAACAATCTCAACTTTAACTTTAGTGTTAGTTTTCACTTCTGAAGTTATTTATTATGCTTTGCCTTGATCTCTTATGTTTATCCTTATTGTTTGATTGATTTAATAGAAGTTCTAAAATGTAAATTTCTTTTCTAGTTTAAAACTTATAATCTATCTTAATTTAGTGGTTAAATATTCTGTTTTAGTCCAGCTTAGAATCTCTTGCTTTTATATAATTATTGTCTTGCTGTTACTTGCACAATGTTAGTTTTATAGTTCAGACTTTCATTTTCATCATCAACATTGTTATCATATTCCATCCATATTTTCCTTTCTTTTATTACATTCTCATTTCATCTTAAGTCATTATCATAATTAATCCATCTTTCATTGACTCTTATTCTATCACCACCTCCACCATTCACCACCCTAATACATTTTCCTTTTCTTCTCCTCGCTCTTAAGTTCATTCATTTTTATTAGTTAAGTATTGTTTGTTAATCATCATCCATTCAATTGTCTATATCTTAATTCATATATTACGCAACTCATAATTCAAATTCTAAATCCACTTCATAGACCTGATCATTAACTATCTATTGATATTGCAAACTAGATTTATCTTATAAAATTTTTGCTATAGATCTTAAAGTTCATTTAATTGATATTTAATATTGGAGGTAATCATCTTCATGACACTTTGTGACCTCTTTCTTTTGCTCATGCATAAGCTAACCAAACATTTTTCTAATATTCTATTTTGTAATTATAATTTATAGTTTAATTAAGGTCTACTATTAGCCATAGGAGATGTAGGCCCTGATATAAGGTAGTATAAGAATTAGTAGTGCCTTGTGGCCTCTATTTATGTTTACTTATGCTCATACTATTCGAGTCTGATTCTAATAATATATTTACTATTGTTATTTGTTGAAGGTTAAGGTTGGTATAATGTAGTGTATGTATTAAGATCGGTAATGGGTGGTGCTTTGTGACCTTTCCTTTAAACTCGTGCTCATGTTATCCAAATCTTGGTATGCTAGCCAAATCTTCGTATTCCTTTGGATTTGATTTTAAGAAGATAATAGTATTTTAATGTTTATTGTTATTGTTAATGGTTACAATATATACTATAATATCATTTTGAGCTAGTCGACAAATCTATTATTTAAAAAATTTATATTCTTTTCAAATAAAATTTGGTATTTTTTCCCACCCTTTCTACTTGATAA
The DNA here is from genome assembly GCA_028023455.1 of Epiperipatus broadwayi. Lineage (NCBI taxonomy): Eukaryota > Metazoa > Onychophora > Udeonychophora > Euonychophora > Peripatidae > Epiperipatus > Epiperipatus broadwayi. The sequence continues at coordinate 156,761 of JAQFVV010000173.1, forward strand.
TAGTAATTAAAGTGGAGAGAAAAAAATTATTAAATTAAAAATAGAGAAATTAAAAATGTTTTATTATAATTTGTAATTACCTGTGAAAAAATAAATTTATGATATAAAAAATTTGCAAATGAGGAAATTGTTTTAACATTTTAGAATGAAATAATATATAAACGAATGTTTATTGCTCGGAATTCGTTGGAATTCAAGCTAGGAAGTGATAGGGGAGTCGCGATCAATGAACTTCAAAATCTGGAATCTGCCACTCTATTGTAGCACTAAACCACTCTGGGCTTTTTTAGAATAACTGGATTTTATAATTAAAATTCATGGGATGCTTTAATAAGTCTACAAATATTCCTAAATTTATTTATTTTTAAGAATCAAACACTTAACTGCATTTCATATAAATAAACATTATCTATGCGTACTTATGTGTTTTATTATTTATCGAAAGATGATTATAAATATAGTTTTATATATTTAATATGAGGTAAAAGACATACCCTTGTGATTTTATATGCGAATCTATATTTTGATTAGAAAATGACTTTGAGTAGTAAACAAGTTAAAATAACATTTTTTTGTGCTGGAGAATAAAGGTCAAAATTTTTAATATGTGTGTGCATGTATACATGCGCTCTGTAAATTTATAGATTTCTCCTATCGTTATTAAATAGTGAAAAGGGAAAATCCCATTGGAGTTATCAAAAACGATGAATGCGATCCTAGAGAAACTAACATGATTTTAAGTAAATAAAATCTTCCAAAGAATTATATATATATAAATTACAACTAATAAGAAACAATAACGTAAGGATTACAATAAATATAATCTGTTACAAACTAAAACTGATATATAAATATAGTTATATAGATTATATAAAACTGTATATAATTATATTATATAATGAAATTATAGATTAATAAACTTTTTTATTAGTAAATTAAACATTAATAAGTTTTACTAACAAACTTTTAATAATAATAATAATACCAATAACATCAACTGCAACAACAATAGTAATAATAATAATAATAATAATGATGATGATGATGATGATGATATGATTATGATGATGATGATGATGATGATGATGATGATGATGATACTGATGATGATGATAATAATAATAATAATAATAATAATAATAATAATAATATAAAACAGCTAATTCTCAAAACATATAATCTATTTTTTCTATTCATTTACTTTCAAAATGAAAATAAAAATAGGAGCTTTCAATGTTCAAGGTCTAAACTCAATTCAAAAAAACCTTCAGGTAAGTAAATTGATTCAATTTACGCAACCACACATCCTGGGTCTGCTGGAAACAAAAATATATAATGATTCTCAGATTGACTCCACAATCTATCTAAGAAAGCAAGATTTTTTTCACCTGTTCCCAAGATTCATCATCACTCTCAAGAAACACTAGCCTGGTTATTACAAGAACCTGCCAATTTTTATCTTTTAAAATCATATATATCAACTCAAACCTATTTATGTTCACTTTTCATCACCATACTGTTGCACTCAATATTACCTTTTGCACCAGCTTTCATCTCAAGATTAGTGCTTACTATCAACTCACTGCTATTATCAACCCTTACCCAATTGTTCTATTTGGCAACTTTAGCATGAGTTATCACACTTTTGATTCAAAGTGGTTATGTCAACTAATAATAACCCCTGATAAGTGCTGAAGGTTTTTTTACCCCCCAATTCCATCTCCTTCTTCAACATACCTTACATATTGACTTGTGCTTTTATTCAGCCATGATTCATCACTTAATTAAGTTAATGTTTAATCCCTCACCTCTTTCTTATCTATCACTCTAGTCAATGCTCAAACTCAGTCTACGTGCAATGCAAACATCAACAATTCAACTTCATAAAACAATAAAAATAATTTTTTCTGCATGCACTTCTAAATTTTTGTACTCTGAATCATACATTATCCTATTTAAACTTAGCACTATGCAATTTGATTTTGTTCAATGGTATATTTCCTTTATCAACATTCTGGCATTCAATATAAATCATATTGCCAGCACCATCCCACCACCATCAAGAAGCCTAACTTTGGTTGATGAGTTACATAAAAGGATCACCATGAATAAATCTGCACCAGATATCTATGCACATATAAAAAGACCTTCACAAGTATATAATGATACTTGCAATACTCTAAAAAAGTACCTTGCTACAAAAACGAAAATCTAACAAACAACACACCTAGACACAAGGATATATTAGATGGGCTCTGGGATATCCTTCCACTGTCAGAGTTTTACAAGCACTTGAAACCAAGAGTATCACCAAAGTTGGACATAATATGATAGAACCAATATACAAATATTTCAAATGAAAGCTACAGTCACATTGTGCCTTCACACCACCTGAAGATCTCTTTAGCCAACCAGAGTTAGATAAACCATTCCATGTTACTAATTTCATGCTGAAACTAACCACAATTCTAAACTTTTGTCATCCAGGGCCACATAGAATTCCTAAATTTGTATTCTCACATCTCTGTCAGTCTATTAGGTGATTTAGCAAATTATCTATCACAAAGATTGTTTAACATAAAAGTTCTATATCCAATCTCCTTAGTTCCATTCAACAAAAAACAAGCTTCAGTATCCAATCTATCTAATCTGTGACCAATCTTCATGGAGCTTCTTGGTATTAAAATTTTGTAAAAGGTTCTAAAACATCAGCTCAAACATATATCCTCCCTCTATTATCATTTATGCAACATGCAAAAAAGGCTCCTCAATGGGCCAAGCTGCCCTCATTTTCAAAACTATTATAAAGTCAGTTTGAGAGCTGACAAAATATGTTCCAATGGCTATTTAAATTTATATTGAGTCTGTTTTTGGCTCAGTTCCTATTGAAATTTTAATTCAGACACTTGCTGATACCAAAATACCTCATCTCTCTTATACCTATTAACGAAAACTACTCCTTAGTCATAAAATCCATATTACAATTAATGGCAAAACATTACCTTCATTATTTTCTCACTAATCCATACCTTAAGGAGCTCTAGTCACATTAATTCTCTCATAAACAAAATATAACAAAAATTACGAGGAATACAAATTTCATGCACTGGAATATATATACCATGTATAGATGATTTTACTGTTTTTCTTACCTCCAAAAAACAACTACCTACTCTGGAAAAAATACTTAAATACACCTTCAAATATAAACTCAACATCAACATTAATAAAACATCAGCTTGGTTTCTTTACCTGAAAGATACATACACAAATTTATCATGATAAACCAACTAATTTTCTTTGTATCTAGGGACCTCTGAAATGAGACAAAAGATCCAGATAAAACTGAAAGAAGATGCAGAATGCATAATCAACTCTCTTTCTAAAACCTCTCTCTAGTTATATGAAAATGCATAACTTTTCAATCAGCTTGTAACTACAAAAATAACCTGTTACTCACCAATCATAAACTTCACTAAATCTTTTACTTCATCCATTTACTCACTCTGTATTAAGTTATTATGGTGAAGAAAAGTAATCTCCATGTTTGTAAAATGACTTAGTTCCCTACCAACTAGAAATGGATTAGGTCTTTATTCCATTCAAATTTTTCATACAAAAAAGTATTAATCTTCCGGCTGCATTGATAATATGTTTTCTAGCTCTTGAATGCATGCATCCTTCAAATAAGACCCACAGGCTGACCACCACCTTCACATGGATATTTGTCTTTGCTCCTGCACACTCCAAAGCATTTATGATCAGGTGTTCTTTTTGGGGGTTGATAGATACACATAGTGGAATATTTATAATATGCTAAACCTGTACCTAACTATTGATCCACAGTCACCAATGCTAAATATGAACAACAATCATTTGATGCAGTGATTTAAAAATGGTCATTGGAAACCCTTTTTTTTACTTTCTCCTAAGGCTAAGCCTTCATGCCCTACCTACCTCCTATTTTTTCTAAATTCTGCAGGTTTTATATTAAAATTGATGCCCTTTGTTCATTGTGCCAGAGGGATAAAGAAATGCAACAGCACCTACTCCACACCTGCACAGTTCTGACAAATACCTGAGAGATTCATATAGACAAAATAACATCATGCAATAATCTAATTCAAATACTCAACAAAGGCTCAATACTGGAAGCCCATGCAGCATCTTTTTGTTTATATACTTTATGGTGTATTAAATGTACTTTTTGCCTTGAAAGGAGACCTGAAGGCACCCAGCCACATTCTCTAATTAACTCAAAGAACTGAAGGATAGAGATGGAAAAATTGCATACCCAGATATTTTTGCTGGTACATGGTCACTATTAAAAACCTGAGTGACACCATAACCTCCAACAACCAAATGGTTCTTGTTGTAACAAGAACAATTTTTGTCATATATCTCATTTTCAACAATCTTTTAAACACATCACTATGTATTGAATTATCCAAAGGATATATTTAATTCAATTAAAAGTATTTTAAACTGATGAACTAAATCTCAGACAATGAAAATAGAACTAAATGTAAATACCCCGTTTACAAGTTTACATTTACTAGACACCTGCCTAGCAATATATTTGAACTGTACCAATAATATCTATATGTTTGTACTGAAGCTGTGTAGTATTTAACCAAGTATTTTTAATAATGTAATTCATTATGAACAATAATGTCTGATTTGAAACATAACAATAATAATAATAATTTATTAATATTTCAACAGCTAACAAAACCATTTAAAGAAATACATTATAACTTAAATATTTGATAAAGTATTGTTGTTTCCTCAACAAATGTCTTTAGATCTACTAAAAATATGTCAATGTCAAAAACTATATTATAAAAATTTGGCAGTCTGTTTAATGCTGCCAAATGTAAAGTTTCACATTTATATTTATCGATACTAAATAAATTCTTATTCCTTGTATATTATATACATGATGAACTTTTATTAGTACTTTTGAAATACAATATTGTAAGAAAATTTTCCCATGAATGACTACATAAAAAAATTTCATATCACGAATCACTCTTCTATGAAACAAATTTATACAAACATCTTTTGCATTAATTATATTAGTGAATTTACTGTATATTGACTGTAATTTATCTATATGAGATAATTTATCAGAGTTCCATATTATAGAACCATATTCCAATATAGGAAGTACAAGTGTTTTAAACAAATGTATTTTAACAAAAATATTAAAGTAATGTCCATTACAAAAAATAAGACCCATTATTTTATTGGCTTTACATAAAATATTATCCACATGAATTGTAAAAGATCCATTTTGATTAAACCATATTCCAAGATCTTTATAATACTTTTTTATATTCAATAGTTTCATTATTTATAAAATATGAGTCTACATAGTATTGAACTTTCCTTGTATATATAACAGCACAATATTTCTCTATATTTATATGCATGTTATCCTTTAAACATTATTCATAAATGCTATCCATATAAGATTGAAGGTAGAAATGATCGTTATAACAAGTAATTAATTTAAATATTTTACAATCATCAACATATGATAATGAACTATCCTTCATTATATATCTATCCAAATCATATATATATATATATATATATATATATATATATATATATATATATATATTTGCATATATATATATATATATATATATATATATATATATATTGCAAATAATAATAATGCCAGTACACTACCTTGTGGAACACCTAATTCATTAATATAACTATGTAAAACATTATTATTATATATAATAAAAGAAGGTCTATTGTGCAAAAATGACATAAACCAATTTAACAAATTCAATGAAAAGCCCATAACAGACATTTTATTTAAAAGTTTAGAATGAATAATTCTATCAAAAGCTCTAATTAAATCAAAATAATTTTCAGCAATTTGTGCTTGATTATTTACAGAATGGGCAATATGATCATATATAGTTAGCAAATTTGTTTCAACAGATCTACATGATAAAAATCCATGTTGAAAACTTGTAACCAACAAATTATTTTGACCAATAATACCATTATAAATACACTTCTCAAATATTTTTGAAAAAATAGATAAAACTGATATTGGTCTATAGTTAGTAACTTGTAAATGAGATTTTTTTATGTATTGGTATAACCTTAGTAATTTTTAAGTAAGAAGGGAAAATACCTGTTTCAATTGAAAGATTAAAGATATATTCCAGAGGACATGACAGAATCTCCACACAACCTTTTATTAAAAATGCAGGAATATTATCAAAACAGGACTACTACTACAACAACAATAATGATGATGATGATGATGATAAGTAGTAGTAGTAGTAGTAGTAGTACATAAAGAGAAGTAGTGATATTAATATGCATTAAAATAGTGAATAATTAACTGAATAAATAACACGGCCTTACAATAATGTTGAAATTAAGTAAATAATAACATTACCAAAATAGCACCAACATTGGTTGCAAAGATGGATAGTAAGTGAAAAAGGTTATCTATTTTCTTCACATTAATGGCAAAATGTAATAATAAAGTCTGTGCCAAGATAAATTTCTCCTTCTGCTCTATATCAATTATCAATTGCATTTTGTTCTATGGATTAGTTCAGAGAATAGTCACATTCAAATTCATCCATTTCTCCAGTTCTTTCTATTCATTGCCCAGATCTTCAATTTTACAGAACTCTTCCCATCTCTTATGTGATCCTGCAAGTTCAATCTTTTCTGTCCTTTCTTTTTGTTTTCCATTTACCATTTCCTTCAAAACATCATTTATTAAAGTATTCTTTTTTCTTTATATATGCCCAATCCAGTTTCTTTTTAACCTCTAATTTTTTCAATCAATCTTCTATTTTCATTTTCTCTTTCCAAAACTTTATTTGTCATTTCAGAGTGCTGAACCAAATATATAAAATCCCCCTCCCCCCTAAGTAAAGAAAAATATATCATAGTTCCAGTTTATACAAAGTTTTATGTTGATAAAATCTAATATACTTCTATTCTGCCAATTATTGCAAACTTTAGTAATAAATGCAGCCAGATGATAGTGCTTATTAAATATATAACTAGCATTGACCATTTCATACCTGCAGACTAGTTTTTATTTATTTTTCAGTGAAAAGTTTTTGAATGTTGATCTAATATATCTGGATTTTGGGATCTAAATGCTTTTTTTCTAAAAACTTTATCTTTTATTCCTTTTTACTAGTAATTTTCCAACTAAAAATTCACTAATATCTTAATGTTTTGAATCCTAGTCAACTTATTTGCATAGTTATAAAGATCTGGTTTCAGTTTAGTATTTATGTATTTTGGTACTCAATTTTTTAAATACTACAGGAACATATATCCTTTGTTCAGGATTAATAGAAAAAAAAAATATTAGTCTGTTTTTATCCAGCTAATAAAAAAAGGGGGAAGGTGGCTGCTGAAGTAAAAAATACATTTCATTCAAAAATTTCTAGTCATACTAAATTAAGATACAAAACTCCTGACTGATGAAGGATAGTTTAGAAACAAATCTGAAAATATGGATAAAGGTTAAATAAGTACTTTGTCAAGCTAACAATAGGTACAGAACTGAAGCACTACAAATACATTTTGAGGCTAATAAATTAATTATTATGTAATATTAGAATTCATTTAGATATAAAAAAGTAGTAAAATAGACAGTACTATAAAGCAACAAACTAAATATCAAAATAAAATAGTCAAAACTTTCCATACAGTAGTGGCATTAGTGCAAGCCAGAGTAGTCAATGGATTTCACTGAGTGGCATTATTGTAAGAAGAATTTTGTCTCTGCTATAGTAGCTTGTGTAAGCATAAGAAATGGTGATCATGTGATGTTTAGTGTTTTAAAAATTGTTCTAAGCTCTATTGATAAATTCTCATATAAGCGAAGCTGATATATTTTTAAAGAGTGAACAAAAGAAAAGCTAACAAAAACCCAAAAGGAATTTTAAAGATTTATTATCATCAGGCAGTGTAATATTAAACAATAATATATCCGATTATGAAATTTGTGTTTTTTAACTGTTTTGCAATTTTTAGTAATAGGGAAAAGAGCAACATGAAAACATTATGCACTAGAAAGTTTCTTAATTTTACATATAAATGTTTATTGGACTAAACAACATTCAATATAAATATTGATAAACCACAAATTAATGCATACAAACACAGCTAAAGCTTCTAATCAAGATGATAACAATCATTGCTTCATCACTAAATAATAAAATGTCATTTTATAGATGATCACTATATCTCATATAAATATAAACTACATTCTTCAATCTGGTTTATTAAGCTACAAAATTACTTTAATAGAAAAAAAATCAGTTTTTAAAAAATATTCAAATTAAGTTATATTTGATAAGAATGTTCAACAGGACTTCTCTAACTTCAGCAATGTTGAAAGAATGAATACATGCATTTCCTTTTAAAGAAATTTTATAATTTATAATTAATAAATAAATTAAAAATATTGAAAGCATTCCGTTTCATGCTTTTTGTTTTAATATAATTTGGAAATCAAAAAACCTGTGAAAGTTAACAAAAACTTTAAAAATATATATATTGCCTAAAATTTCTTGTGCATTTGCATTTAAAAGAGTAAATCACAAAAGTGAAATTTACTTTTTCATTACCAAGCTTTACAAATGTCATCAAAATTAAAAAGCTAACATTAAATATCTCATTTATGTTTCAAAGGTTGTATGGAAATAACTATTAAAAAATAAAGTGTAATATATAACATAAAGCTGATACATAAAGTCATAAATTGAAAATTATCAATCTCTTCCATTTTTAATATTCTGAACCAATCATATTACAAAAAATTGTTAAAATGATGATGAAATATGACTTCAGTTTTATTGATGAATTCAATTAATTATCCACCAACAACATGGGCTAACAATCTGAAGTATACTACATGGAAACAATGAATTTCTCTTAAAACATTTCTCTCTCAATCAGTAAGAAACCAAAAGATATAATCAATGCATCTAAATAACTCTTGTATTTTAAATGTAACAATTTTGTCAAATAGCATAAGTGATGTGCTATTTTCTCTGATAGTCCTAACAATAATATCTTCATAATAAGATTATAAGTTATGCCATTAAATAATAAATAGATAATCTGGTCTTTACTATTCAATATTTTATGATAATAATAATTATAGATTTATGCGAATTGTAAGGCCAATTCAAACTTTATCTTGTTGTCATCATTTCATTCCTAAATTTAAATAAACTCATTTGGTCTCATATAAAGATATAAAATATATAATATTTTAGAAACACTCAAATCTTAGTATTGCACTTTATATGATATCTAACACAAGGGTGCAATTATTATATTGTTATCACTATCCTATTATTACTCTTAATTTTACATCTATTTAATATTAATGTAAATTTTATTCCACTTCAGTTTTATCTCAAACTACCTTTACTTACATATTAATGTACTGGTATGAAGCTCAATAATCATTATAAATAATACTATATATGAATGGCTGTATGATTTAATTCCCTGTCCCATTTTCTGTGAATAATAGTTCTATTCGTTACATACTGATTGCCATCATGTTGGTGTATGTTTTGGATTTTTTTTTTATCAAACCCAGTTCTTTCAATACTTTGACAATTACAATATATTAGCTATATTTGTATATTCTAACAAAATATATTTATTTATATCCAATAAAATGTATTTTTAAAAAAATTGTGGACATTTGTTCTGTTTACAATATTTAAATTATAAAAATTGCGCCTAATTTAACCAATATACAAGTTATTTTCTTTATAATCAATATTCGCCCATGTTTTATTTTTTGTAAATATATTTTCAAATATTTTTTCCCTTACTTATTTAATTTTTTTTTCATTAAAGATTTTATTTGCTATTTTTATCCAATAATTCAAAAAAACTGGCCATTCATCCATCACTAATCATTTATGATGAAAGTTATAGATAATCAATACATGAAGATTATAATATTATTCTATACAAATCAGAATGCTGAAAATAAAAATTGGCTAAATAATAAAGAAATCAATAAAAGAGAAACAAATAATCATTTGAGGAGATAGAAAGACACTAACGGCAGTATTTCCAATTTATATGCATAACTTTCACTGAGATACAGATTTTCAAACATTTAGTTTTATTGAAGAACCATTGAATTAAATGTGAAAAGAGAGAACAAAAAATACTTAAATACATCAAAGAAAAAAGTAATAATTAATTATCAATTTAAAAAAATCAGGTAATTTAAAACTTTTTAGAGCATTAAATAATATCAAAATTGAGACAAAAAAATGTATTAAAAAAAATCATTGAATAATCAGATGAAAAAAAATTATTTTTTTTTGTTTCACTTACTTTTTCTTGATAATTTGAAGATTTGACATATGCAAGATTAACATTTCATAAAATTATTAGTAAAGAATTATGCTTGTGGTATTTTTTAAAATAAAAAATGAATAAATTAGAAATATGCTACCTGTTAATGATATCTGAACTCACAATTAATCAGTGTAAGAGAATCGTCATTTACATTCACATTATGGAAAATTTAATCCTAAAGTGAATTAATTAAATTGTTGAACTTGATTACCCACATATGTAAAGAGATAGATCAATGGATAGATTGATGGATAACCAGATACAGACAAGAGTTGATAGATAGATGGATAGATGAATGGATATGTAAGTAGAAGTGGTTGAACAAGTAAATAAGCAGGAAAACAGATAGACAGACAAATAGATAGATAGACAAAAAAATAGATAGAAAGGTAAATGAATGGATGGATGGATATGTAGTTAAATAAATAGATATAAACAAACAGATATACAAGACAAATATTTAGGTAGATAGGTCATTAAGTCATTTTTATTGATTGATGGATGGATAACTAAATAGGTAAGCTTTTAAATTGGTAAGTAGATTGATATGGAATATATAATACATATTACTGATGTAATATAAAATCATTCAGACTTATGACATAATTTTAATAGGAAAACTATTAGTAATGATTATAAAGTTTGATTATTTGTTGGAATATCATACATTAACTCATAACAATGAAGCAGAACATTTCATTTTTGTTATTATATAAGCATAATATTTTTAATATAAAAATATTGTTTTTGCCTTTTCATGTTTGTCTATGTTTTTCTTATAATGCGACTAACCAATTCGCTTTAAAAATTTAGAACCATGAAAAACCAATATTTATTTATTTTTAGATCTTCATGAATGTTTTAGTATTTCCTATGCATTATAAAACAAAAAATTAGAAGAGTCTCATTTAAAAAAAAAGAAGTTGGTTACTTTTGGCATATATATTTAAAAAACTTTATACTAATGTATTTTATTTAAAGTTATCTGAAATAATACTTCATGTTTGGCTTATTCATATATCATTTTAATTGATACATGTATTAAACAGGCAAAACTCTCCATACAGTAGTGCCACCCTGTGTCAACCAGAGTAATCAATGGATGCCAGAAGGCTTGTGCATAAAATCCCCATCTAGTCAGTTATGTGCTAGCATAAGAGGTGGTGATCATGTGATGTTTAGTGGTTTGATACATATAGGTACTCTTAACATTCTTTTTAGTTAATGCTTTATCATATCAGTATAGTTATAATTTTTGTCAACTTAGTAGACATATTCAATTTTTGGATATCTATTTAGCTGTCCAGCTGTTTAAATGGTCCTAATATGAGATAACTTCTACAATGCTACTTCAAAACCAGAACTACTTTTAAAACAAGAGTCCAAGCTTGATGAAATTAAGGTTTTCTTACTACATATACAAAGAATTTTTTATTGTAAATATTAAATGTAATTAAATTCTTCAATTTCTGTATTGCTTCATTTTCAATAGACAATAAAAGTTTTGACATCAGCCATTGATGTTTTAAGGATGTCATTAATTGTATCATTTTATTGAGTAAAGAGTATTGGGATGTCTTTCAATGAAAGTCAGTATAAGATTTGCTATTTCTGCTTTTGAATATTCAATTTCTTCTGGTACTTCAAAATAGTTTTTAAATAATTTTTTTGAGAATTCCACATATGACATTAAAATAATAGGCCTGCCATATTGGAAATATTCCATGTGCATTTTCAGATTGTCATCTTAATATTATTATAAAACATTAATTTTTTTTTTTATTTTTTACTGTTATGATATTTTTTTATTAAAATACCGTTTTTCTAAATGATTGAGCTTATGAAAATGATTAGCTGAAAATAATTTCTGGTCAAACTATTTGAAAAAATCCACTCTTAAGATTTTATAAGATCATGTATTTCTGAGGTTGATTTTAAAGAATATTTAAATCAATATACTATATTACTTTGAATATTTTTTATTTAAATTTTGAAGAAGTAAAATTAGAGTGCAGCTTAAATTGGAAGCAAACATTTTAACGTTTTATTTCAGCTAATCTCACATTCTCCAATGATCATGTCTTTTCTTTACACTCTATACATGAGCATAGTATTACAAATTGTTTATAGAAAGCAGTTAATTCAAGAATTCCCATTCACACTTTTCTGAGTTAATCCAGTTGCTGTTTGATAGCAGTTATGTAAAATTATGTCATATCTAGCTGTATTTTAATTTTGAATTTTTTTATTAGTGTACTAATTTGAAGCTAATTTTTTAACATCTTAATTCTGCCAATCTCACACTCCCCAATAATTGTGTTTTTGCTTTATGCTCCATACATGCATTCACTGAGTATTATGATCATTGGTAACCAATTGTGTAGATAGAATCAAGTGATATCTGGACATATTCAATTTTCAAATTTTGTACCACCCATACTCATTAATGGTGGAAAAGCATCTACATATGATTCTGAATTAAAAAAAAATATATTAATTCCTATTTAAGTAAATAAAAATGTTTCTTTATATTTTTTTATACTGTACCAATTATTTTTAGACCTTTTTTTTTTCAATTTTTGAAACTTAAAATCATACTGCAGCTTAAATTTGAGGCATTTGTATTTGAAGTAATACAATAAGTAAAGACAATGTAAATAATTTATCAAATAAATTTAGAATCTTAGAAAAACATTTAATTTGTAATGTTATTTTGAATATGTTTTGTTAAACACTTGATATTTTTTCAATTACATTTTACTTACATAGTTTATCATATAGTTAATTTATGCTACCCAATTTACTCTAATAAGCCTAAATGTGTATATATCATCATCATCAGCATCCTTAACCATTATCAATCCACTGCAGGAAGAAGGCCTCTCCAAGTTCATTTCATCTTTTCTGATCTTTAGCTTCTCTTCTCCACATCACCTCTACATACTTTCTTATTTCATCCATCCATCTCACATATGGTCTCTTTCTGGGTTTGTTATGATCTCTTGGAATCCAGTTTAAGATTTTAATTGTCCATCTATCATCATCTCTTTGAGAAATATGTCCAACCCAACTCCACTTCAGTCTTTTAATTTTTTCAATGAGGTCAGTAACACTTATTTGTTCTCTTATCTTTGAGTAGTCTGGATTTTCAATCTTTTCTTGTTATTCCTAACATGCATCTCTCCATACTTCTTTGAGTAGTCTGAAATCTCTGTATTTCTCTTCTATTAAGTGTCCAAGTCTCAGATCCATAAGTAAGAACTGGTAAAACACAGTAAAAACCTTCCTTTTTAAACACATAGGCATATTTCCTTTTAGTATCAAGTTATTTCTACCAAAAGCACTCCAATCAAGTTTAATTCTATGATTAATTTCATCCATTATGTTTCCATCTGTATTAATAATCTGACCAAGGTATTTATAACTGTTAACTTCTTCTAACTCATCATAATCAATCTTTATTTTTATATTAGGAGAAAATCCATTAAACATTATTTTAGTCTTTTTAACATTTATCTTTAGTTCTACTTTCCTATTTTCATCTGATAACTCCTGCAACATTTTCTGCAGCTCTAAAACATTATTTTCAAAAACAACTACATCATCTGCAAAATCTAATGACTTAAATTTTTAGAGGCCATTATGTGTATAGGAGTTTCTTTTGTTTAATGAAAAATTGTAATAAGGAAAAGAAATTAAACAACTGGATTCTTCCACTAGTATAAATAAAAAATTATATAGGCATTTTCCCAATAGAGTGGTTACAAGTTAAATTATATAGATGTTACAATAATGCCATGTTAATGAAATGCTGGCAATATCTTTTTAAAAAATTATTTTTAATTAATTTCATTAGCAATAACTTAATAAAAATACATGCTTTAAAAATCCAACCTCTCACAAATAACTTGTCTACATTTTTTTAAAAAAAAAATAGCCTCTCTTGTTTTCATTTAATAGTAAAATACACTATTTTATTATGATGTTTAATTTTTTAATGCCTATTAATAAGTATTTTATATTATGTATTATAACAGTCGCAGAAGTATCTTTTACTCTATCTGCCATACAGAGTGCCACTAGGCTATTGGAACCTAGAAAATTTATATAATTATAAATATGCTACTTTTTTTTCTTTTTTTTTTCATTAGATAGTGAAGCTATAATTTTAAACTAATTTATAATAAGTTTGCTTAGTGCTTTCGAGATTTCATGCTCAAATCTCACCCTCATATCTATAAATAAAAAATTTTTTGTTTTTTTTAAATAAATTTGAATTTTTATTTTTTTTATTTTTTAGAAAAGAAAACCATACCTCCCTCCTATTAATGGGATGGATGTGTTTTGTTATATATAAAGCTTCTTTAACTTTTCTTTTGGCGTCATTTTTTTCTATACAAATTATTTGGGCAGAACTAGGTTCAAATACATGGCCTGTTTGTAAGATTTTATTTTTATTTGACCGATATGTCCTAGTCACTAAGCTCAAGGAATAACTGAGATTTAATGATATATACTTTTAAACACACTTTTAATAAAGAAAAAAGATAATAAAATAAGCCACTGCCAGTAATAATCACACAAACATTTATTCAAGTACATATATAAAATAAATTTGAGGAATAAATTATTTAACATTGCTTTAGGATTTATTATTATTATTTTTAACTTTAAGTTTTAATATCTTGATAAGTTCACTCAGATATTTTATACAATTTAATACTTTGGTAAATGTAAATATGCTACATAGACAATGCATCTATATACACTACTCATTTTTTTCTTTTGACTCCAGGTTACAAGTTCACTTCTAAACCAATCCTGACCATGATAATTGGCTTCCCAATATGGCATGATATACTATAAACCATGAATACCTTGATTGTTTTCTGAAATGAAATATTTTATTCGTATTAATGTAAAATTATGAGTGTGAATTTCTTGTAAAAATACTGCCAGTAAGAAAAATTGTGCATATATGAATAAATGCCAGGAATAAAATGTAATAATTAATATAAATAATAAATTTTAGGAAAGTCTAATTTGAATAATAAATGAATAAAAAGTAAGAAAAGGGAACTCTTGAGGGAGGAGGTGTAGGTTCAGCTAGGGAGAAAACAATAGTCAACATTTCTTTTTTGTAATTACTAACCAAGTTTTTTTTTTTAAAAAATTTTAGCACTAATCAATTTGTGTAACATAATTACTAACACTAAGTAAATTCTTTTTTTTTGTTGTTGTTGTTCTTGTTGTTTTTGTTTTTCAGGAAGTTCAGTGATATGTAATGGTATACATATGCTGTTACATTATTTTAAAACTAAAACAAAAGGGGAATATGAATTGTAAATAAATTGATCTTTTAAAAACATAAAAGGAAATTAAAATATTTTAACATATATATATAATTGCACAGATGGAAATCTATTAAAAAAATTATTTAAAAAAAAATTTTTTTAAAAAAGTAAAGATCTAAAGATTAGTATTTTTGTTAAAAAGTAATATAAAAGAAAATAGAAACAAATATTAATTAATTTCTATTTAAAAGAATCATGTTTAAATCTTAGTGAATGGAAATAATTGTTCTATTAATTAAATCTAAAGCAAATGAGTCCTTGGGCACTTAAAGGATATAAAAATCAAATAAGAGCTAAAAATAAAATATTATGGTGTTTCTCACTCTGGAGCAGACTAGCTAATACAGTTACTAATAAGCACATCAGCCAAAAATAAAAACATCATGGCCAATAAGATTGGAGCAATGTCAGGTGATCTGAAAAATTAGTGATAAGGGAGGAGAGATACTATAAAATGAAATAATTGAATTTAAAGGGGTGATTGACTATTGATTCAATGGTGATGACCTGTTAAAACATCTTGCAACTATATTGTGGACTCCATTATGTAGGGGTCTTGCAATAGATTTAGTTTCCTTTATGTACACCAACATAGGCAGCCTCTCGATGACAATTCCTGACAGAATGGCATAGAGTGGCTTCATTTCCAAGGAGGACAATCTACAAAATGTGATCACTAGAATGGACTTTCATAAATCTGCCAAAATCTATGGGATTCATAAAGACTTATCATGGGAAGTATAAACTGATATTCAATGTGAACTTTTAGATATTTTAAACAAAATTTCAATTAGTAACCTAGTAGTAACTTTTAAATAAACTCTTATCTGACTATCAAAAGAAATCAAAATTCATTATTAATATTTTATTATGTACAACATTTGCTTTAATCATTTCCATTTTTTATATTGATTAACTGAATTATTAAATTTAAAATTGGTTATAGATGACTGCATAGAATCATTAAGTTTCAGTTAGGTCATCTGGGGTTAATTTCATACTGTTTTATAGTTGAATGGAGGCTGGTGGAGGGATGTACGATATTTACATCAATGTAATATGAAGTGCATTAGCATACAGGGCAGTGATCCCAAATGAATGCATGTTCCAGAGATGTAATCATCACATTGCAATGGACATGGATGTATTTCCCACACCATTGATCTCCTTTCAATCTATGTATAGAGATTATAAGATCTCAAGGACTGCTTTTCCACATGTGAATCATTTTTTTAATGTTTTATATACATGATTCCTTCACCAGACAGATGCACATTCCTGAACTGGATGAGGATCATTTCTTTTAAATAATATCACACTGCAGATGTGCATTCCTGTCAGCATGGTTTTATGTTATCCCTTTCAACTTTCAGATGATAGAAAAATAATGTTTGGCCAATTTGGCCCTGGTGAATTTTTTTGTAAGTATTATATGTTAAAATGCATGTAAAATTATACATTTATTATAATAAATTTTTCTGCCAAAAATTCTGCAAAAAAAGTGGAAAAATTCAAAATTCCCATTCTTACAATAGACATAAGCCCCACCCTGACAGGTTCAGCCATTGTCTGTTATGAAGGCTATAAAATGTTTGATGTTGGAGGGGCATTGAAGTTCCCAAATGATGCAAAAATATGTTTATTTGCAAATTTATTATGGTTTTAAATAGTTTTTTAAAATAATTTACACTATATTTATTAGATATCAAGAAATATAAATTATTAATAATTTATTTTGACTTGAAATACTTTATCTTCAAAAATATAATGTTATATTAGCAGATAACATAAATATGGCCTGAAGCAAGTTTGAAAATTCTAGATCTGATGTAAACAACCTATTTGATATTTACAAGTAAAAAAAAATCGTAAATTTGCAATAAATCTTTTAAAAATTTAAACTTTTAAAGCACAATTCATTAGATATAAGAGAGAAATAAATAATTAGTCATGAAAGTTTTAAAAATAATCAGATATAAAGAAAATTTCATTGATTTTGTAAACTGAAAATAACAAAATAATCTTTCTAGAAATGATGATGTATAAACTTTTTGTTTTAATTACAGTCTTTTTTTTTTTAATATTTACAAACACAAAATGTGAACATTTAAAATTTATTTCAATAGTAGACAAAAATCTGGTCATATAAAGTCAAATTTATTATTTTCAGGTAAGTAATAATCATTTTATCATATATTTTATGTTGTCCTGTGAGACAAAGAAAATGTCAGAAAATGCTAAAAAGTAAATGACAATATGCTGCATAGTGAAAAGGTTAATGTTTTCATGTTGCATTGGTTATGTCTGTATATCAGGAAGCTAGAGTTGGTTTAGCTGCAAACATTTAGCCTGAGGTTAAATGTTTTGAAATGTTTTTAAATGCACATTCTATTTAGGCTATCTATGCTTAACATTATAAAATATTAATATGTACAAAAAATTTCTTTTTGTGCAAATTACAAAAGAATATCAGAATTTAAATCTAAAATAATGTTGATAATCAAATCCTCAATTTTGTTTTATATAGGTGTGTAATAAATTTTTGTGTTATTAAAACTGGTGATATTATTTTTATTATTAAATTAGAGAATTTAAAATCTATATTATAAATCTCAGCTATTACTTGAGCTAGTGGCAAGGGCTATCAGCCAAATAAAAAAATTTTTGATCTTTTCCCAAGGTATATCTGCCTATTTTATAAGATTTCCAGGTTCAAATGACCTGATGGCTCTCTGTATGGCAGATATAGAAAAATTTAACTACCCCAATCATTATAATATAATTAATATAATGCTAGTTAGCTACAATAGTAAGTTCTCCATTAAAACTTTAACAAAAAAAGAACTTAATGTTATAACAAGATGGAGTAATTTTGAGATGAACCTGGGGTGACAGCAAATCATTATCCCCAAATAAAATAAGCAGTTCAAATAATGAAATTTAATATTAATTTAAAATACATTAAAAAGGATTATATTTAAAATATAAGATATAATATTAAAGTAATGTTCAATATCAAAATATATATAAGTAATGTTATTATAATTGAAATAATAAATTTAATGGTTTACAAACTATTATAAACAATCCTTAAATTCACAGAAGTACTTTTGGTTAATGTCTTAAACCTGCCTTGACTGCCATTAAATTCAAAAAAACAAAAGCGGAAGCAAACATCATCAATTCAAATCCAACAAATCTTGTATTTTATTGTTA
The DNA here is from genome assembly GCA_028023455.1 of Epiperipatus broadwayi. Classification (NCBI taxonomy): domain Eukaryota; kingdom Metazoa; phylum Onychophora; class Udeonychophora; order Euonychophora; family Peripatidae; genus Epiperipatus; species Epiperipatus broadwayi. The sequence goes on from JAQFVV010000173.1 coordinate 175,738, forward strand.
GCAGCTTGTCAATTTATTAAATGCATTTTATTCCTGTTTATAAAATTTGTCTCTTTAAATTTTTTTTTACTGTGGTTTCTCTCTTCATGAAGAATTTTCACATTTTTAAAATCAAATTTAAATTTATATTTACATGTTTTTTCATGATCAAAGAAAACTGAAGAAGATATTAAATCACCATTATTTTTACTTTTTATATGCTTATATAACAATTCATGCTCCTTCAATCTCTTCTCAATACTGCACCTAGATTCACCTATATATGATAGCATACAATCACAAAAAATTTGATATATGACATTACTTTTCTGCTTGACAGGTATGACATCCTTAGAATTATTGACTAATTTATTAATATTGTTTGGAATGTAGAATGAATCATTAAACACATTCTTTATATATATATATATATATATATATATATATATATATATATATATATATATATATATATATATATATATATATATATATATATATATATATATATATATATATCCTTAAAAATTTCACTTGTGGATTTAAAATAAGTGGAATAGATATCCATTGTTTACTATTAATCTTCATTTCCTTTAAATCATTATAACTTTTTTTAAATGTTATATATTATAGGAGCATGAGAGATCACATTGAAAGATTCCACTGAGAGATCATCCCAATTAGCTCACTAAAGACTATAAGTATAATTAAATAAATTCACCAGCATTATCAATAAGTATAAGTAAGTATAAGTAATACTCACTCATCATCACAAATGATCAAATAAATCAACAATCAATCTTGTGACTGGATTTAAATTGGGTCTACTGTAGACCAGGCCAATTATATAGTCTTAGCCAGCTTGGGGCAATATTTAAACATAATTTGAATGGACAACGTTAAATGCTAATCTATAAGAATACAGCAAAAATAATGTTGGGGTATTAAAACATTCTGATCATTATCAATGCTATGACTTCTTACTATCATTAGTGTACTGGCCAACTATAAACTTTGATAAATACCAAACAAAATAAAAATGTAGTGCACGGACTTTAAAGAATATTCTCTTTGTGTCAATCTGGGGATGATAATGATCATTATTAATGGAATATTTTCATCATCACTGGATGCCCATACTTCAATATATATATATATAAAAGGGAATATATATATATATATATATATATATATATTCTCTTTTATATGTCAGACCATTATGGATGAATCTAGCTCAGAGAACATAAGCTCTATAACTGTTACTGTGATCAAGAGATAATGCAACATATAATATTTTAAAAACCATTTAGAATTAAATTCACTCGAATAATTTTAACAATGATATACAAGTTTATTAATAACAATAAAAAATGATATTAAGATTTCTAAAATATGACTATACACATATAAGTCTTCTGTTTTTAATTAATATGCCAAAATAAAAACTATCACTTTGTGATTTACAACAATATGTCATAAATGGTTTACATTATATATATATATATATATATAGTAACCATATGTCATAAATGGTTTACATTATATATATATATATATATATAGTAACCAAAAAGTTTGATCAGGTCAACAACAAACAAAATTAATGATATAACATGAGATTGTTATAATCTAATCTGCTCACAGCCAGAGTACACCATGAAGACCCATTGTAGCAGTATGCAAAAATATGTTAAATTACCTAAGACAAATTATAATTATGTAATTTTATTATCCTTCAAAACCTTAATCTGCAATTTTTGTTGCAAGAGACTTTATGGCCAACCATGGACAAGATGGTACAATTTGTGAAAATATTGACAATTACTTTTTCAGATATACTTAGGATTTTTGTACAAATGCTAGTCTATGTATGTGCTTTGCAATAATAAGTAAGTATGGAAAATGTGGGTTCCTTCATTATTAATTTAAATTTATAATTACATAAATAGCAGTGAGACTCTTCTTGTGTTTAATTAATTGCAAATTATAGCATTAAAAGGATAAATTTATCATAGCATTATCTAGTAAATTTATATATGAATTTATAGAAACAATCAATTTTGTATCATATTCCAGAATTAACAAAGCAAAGCTAAAATAAAGGAAGAGGTAAATAGGATTTTATTGTACCCCTTACATCATGAACTACCTGAAAGCAAAAGCATTCAAATATTTTCCCAGAATATTAGTAAGACTTATATACCCTATTAGTGACTATAAGTGCTCTAATGTATGCTCTACTTAACATGTAGGATTTTCTGGTTTTGTGAATGACAAATAGCAATGACACAGTAGGTTAAATTATGAATTAACATTTATTTACAATTTTATGATTAATAAACAGTTGATTGTATAATGTCTCAATATGATAGATAAATAAATAAATAAACAAATAGTATAAACAGAATAAATAAAATACCATTCCATCTGTTTATTTCAATAGATGGATACTATACCCAGTTTTATAATAGTCACAATCACAAGATTTTACTATAAATTGACTTAATTTCAGCACTGAGAAGAGAGAATAGAGTTCTGTTATATCCGCAAGTATGACTGTGTGGTCAGCAAATAAATATATACAATAAAAGATTCACAATGTTTTATGTAATCTGAATAGCGAATAGTCTGCAACACTCTATCTCTACAGTTCGCTAATGTTCAATTCCCTCGATGTTCATTCAGGCTGGCTGCTACAAAAATGGTTCACAATGGGCTAGGTTTACGCATACCTTGGCCCCAGTCCAGTTTAGCTACACTCAAACTCTTTGTAGTATTGCACTGCAACTGACCTTAAGCTCCTTACAGCTTCTGTTTCTGCAACAGTCTACCAGTTACTTCACTTGCAAACTGCCGGAAACTCAACTCTTTATTCAGCTGCTATCCAGATGGTTTCTTCAGGCTATGGTCTTCCCATCTCTGTGGGCTCTTTCAGCTATGCCCGTGGACTACATTTCCACTGAGTTCTGACATTTACCGAAGCACTGACATGAGATCTCTCTTACTGGAATTGAACAGGAACATCTACTTGAGATGCACTCAAATGCCACCCTGTGTAGTTGTTACCCAGTCTTTTTATAGCTTTCTGATAACTGCAGCAATTAATTACATTGTCCAATAAGGCAAGGTCTCTTATCTAGAAATATTTGCAATCAGCAAATATTTATTGGAATTATCATTCACCATTACGTTAATGCCTTAATTAAATTCCTCAGTTATCAGTGTGTGATCTAAAAACAACCTCTCGAATAAATACTAGTTTTTCTGGAGTGCACAAACTTGCATTCATTTTTTACAAAATACAACAAGTTCAACATCAAGTCATGAAATATCCAATGTGTCGTTCCAGAACCAATTAACCTATACTGTAAACTTATAATAATAATCAATAAGTAATGGCATATTTGTGAGAATTAGCCATAATAAAAAATGAAGTTTCAAACCTCAATTCAGCTAAAATATTATGTAAATAAACATCTGATACATTAAAGACAATTTAGATAAGATGCCCTACTATTCCTTATAACTGAACTAAAAAAGAAGATGATTTTAGCATAATAGTACAAAATACTTTGCACAAACCTACATTTATGAAGTAAAATGATATTCCTGTGGATGCATTCATCTACACATAGAAATAATACAACACTGAATGCCCTGTGGATTTCTAGACCACCATCAAGCAACAAGTATAATTACACACAGTTCTGTGGATTAACCACCAGTGCAGGAATGAGTGCAAATTACAGAAAATGGCAAATAATTATTCTGAAGATTACCCACAAGCACAGACTAATGCCATTTAACATTATAAAGCAGTATTAGTATTTACTTCAAATCAAAATGTAAAATCATCCTTTTCAAATATTCTGCTAACTCAGAATACATTAGCAGTCTAGAAGACATGAGTTCAAGCATAATGAAAAAGTGTTTCATAATAAAGAATGACTGAGATATTGACTTGACTGACTCTGCTTAAAATATGAGCATAATAATAATGTAATAAATATGACATGAGTATAGGCACAGAACCCTGGAAAAACTCATAGGAAGAATTAATGTAATGTTAATCAACATTATAAATTCACCAATAATTATAAACTTCTTGCAAGCACTGTTTCCTGAATTAATTATTTTCTTCAATCCCTTGAATTTAAATTAAACATTGTAAAATACATATCCTCACACATAAGTTCATATGAAAATAAAATAAAATACATTCTTTTTTAAATCAACATTGAATTAAATACACAACATTTTGGATATAGTAAATATTCACTCAAAATAAATATAGCAAATCTTGACCAATTAATGTACATCACATAAAATAATAATTTTTAATTACAACAACAAATTTTCGAGGTGTGATTATATTTCTTTTGTTCCAATTATTGTGCGCACTGCTAAATTAATTAATGGACTCTTACATGAGTTCTATGAATAGATGAGATAATTTTTAAAAACATGACGTAAAATTTTAACGAAAATGTTCCTTATAAGTTATTAAATTCTACATCCTATGTCAAGTATTGTTCCAAATTTATAATATTTAGATTATATTAATTTGTCTATTCACAGCAAAAACTAGAAATAATAATCAGAGTAAATAATAATCTAATAGTACAACATCGATGATGGACATCAGAAAATAATTTTTTTTTAGTTTACAGCTGTTATCTTTTTTTTTTTCAGATAATAAACAAATTAAATAGTAGGTACATTATTGGTAATAATATACGTTCAAATAAGATAATCAATTTCTTATTGTTCAGCCATTGACACACAAAGACATTAAAATAGTGTTTCACTCCACATATGCATAATATAATAATACATTTTAAAATAATGACTGTAAGATTTTATAAATTAAATCAGTATAATATAGTTATCCGAATAAGCAATGAGATTAAAATATTTTGTTATTTAAATATTTTGTTTAATTTTACTAGTTTGCATGCATTAGAAAGTATTCCAAATACATTGACCTTTTTGCTATTACTTCCACTTTCAATAATAATTGTTCCAATATATTTTAATTGTATATAGTTGAGAAGATTATCAGCAACTTGATTCTCAGTTGGAAAAACTTGAACAGATTATTTTAAATTCAGCCAGTCATATTGTTGTTACAATATCACCAATCTTTTAGTTTGATTCATAGAAGAATTTTGGTTTGATTCATTTTGTCATTAATTTTTAAAATGTTTGTTACATGTTTTACTTACATATTATCTTTACTCCATTTTCTTTTTCTTTTTTTAATGAATGCTATATCACACTGAAATGCAAAATGTGTTTTTAATATTTTTATCTAATAATTAAAAATTAATTAAATAAATGGCTTTTAATTTAAATGGAAGATAATTTCTAGGATTATTTTAAATAAATAAGAATTATTATTTTTTATCACATTTTACTAAACTTGATATATATTGTTGATTTCTTACAAGTTAAGCACATCTGATCTAAATCAGTGAATGGGAAAGAGCAATTTTAATACATAAAAAATTTATGCAATAGGCAAGGCAAAATATTATATATTCTCATCAAGTTATTTTAAATGCAAGCATCAAGTCGATATAAAATGCAAGCGAAGACAATCAAGTCACTTAGAAGATGACAGAGAAATTTTTAAATCAGTTCCATCAAGCTTTATATTTTACACTAAGATATACGGTTACTATATATATATATATATATATATATATATATATATGCATATATATATATATATATATATATATATATATATATCAGTGCACAGATATGCAGTGTAATATACTATGAATATATTTCAGTTGACAGTTAATATAAATTTTAAAATGATTAAACCCTACACATTTGTTTACTTGACACTCATTGATATATATGCACACAGATAGGTGACAGTAATTTCTGAACATGTTTGACTTGCCATAAAATAAATATACAAGATTAAAATTTACCTATAAATGTTTATATGACATGCATTAGTATTTGCACCCAGATGTGCCATAGAATTGATGAATATATTTTAATAGGCATATAAAATACTATAAGTGATTACAATTTTAGTTATCCCATTTTAATAATATGAATACCTTATATAGGGTTTACATATAACATGTATATATCATTGCACAAATGTGTGCTATAATAATTTATTAATATATTTGAATTGTAATTTAATAATAGAAAAAAATTCATTTTTTTATAGTATATAATTGATCAGATTTAACATATATATATATTTAGTAATTTATGCATACACTGGAATTTACATCATATGATATTTTTGATTTGACAAAATAATAAAGTTATTAAAAATATTATTTTTCTAATTAATTCCTTGTTGAATATACATAATATTCACACACTATATATATATTGTAACAGATAATATATATATATATATATATATATATATATATATATATATATATATATTTGTATTGATATATATATATGATATATATATTGTACCCTTACTTCTTGATATATAAAATAGTTTTAAATACAACTAGCTCAGTTACATTATTATGCTTAATTAAAATTTGCATATCTATTTTTAATATACTTTTTATATTATCACATCTTAATTAAATTTATTATCAATTATCCAAATCAATATAGTTCCAGATTATATTAATTAAATAAGTATTTAATAAAATTATGAGACTGTGAAGTAAAGTTACAAAGTAATAAGCAGATTTACACTGAGTTAATATCTTCCAAGATACCATCTCAATGGCATAAGAATACTACCACTACCTTATCATCCTACCACTACATCTATAGCATTCTTATGACTTTTAAATGAAATAAATTATCTTTAATAATACTAAAATAATTCCTAACTTTTAACTTAAAATATAATTAAATAATCTCAGGTTCTTCTAAGTTGTTTTATAACTAATAATAACTCATGTAAATAAGTATGATGTGGGATTTTATATCAAACTTAAATACACCTAACTTATTTAAATAATAATAAATAGTACTAATCTTAGAGTGTAATTTAATCTCATTTATTTCTATAATATAATCAATCATTAAATGAACAAACAATCATATGTATATCTTTTATTTCATATGGTATCTTCATTTTAAAATAGATCAAAATCTTATACTTAATAATCTGTGGCAATGAACAATATTGTATTCTTATAAGGTGCATTATAATCATTTTATGACCATTGCAATATTTTCTGTTCATGTCAATCAATTCTTATAAAATAATGTTAAGCAAATATGGTATTCAATTCTAAATAATAATAACAAATTCATTTTGTGCAAATATTATGTTTATTTCAAATCATCTGATGTCAAAATGCTGTGGTGAAAAATAATGAAACTCGACACACTTTTAAAACAAATTAACAAATTTATTTACAATAACTTCAAATAAGAATTTATTTACACTATTTACAGTTTTAGAATTTAGAAAAATAAATAAAAATAAAATAGGAAAATACAAATACAAGAGGGTTATACTGTTACTAATTCATATGCTTAACAAGCAATTATACATTCTTCAAATACTATACTAATAACATTATAGTATGTTTTCAAAAACTTAGATTTTTTAAAATAAATAGTAGTGTACTTTAATTACTACAAATAATAATATATGTCAAGACTATTTATGTAGCATGTGTAAACAATGAAGCTCTACTAAATAAATAGTTACATTAATTAAATATCACCATTTATAATGTATTATCATATATTTACTTCATTATTAGCATTGCTTAATAGCTTTATAAAATCAATGTATCTTTGTAATGTAAAACAAATAATTGACTATAATTGTACTTTACTTAATGTAATACCTGTTATATGTTTATCAAATATGCATTACATATCTGTACTGTTCAAATACTATTCTTTAAATCATTTATTAATTTCAAATTCAGAAAGCATTACCTTAGATAAATTCTATGATTCTTTTCTGTGTAAAAAAAAAATCATTACTTTACTTTATGTGTTATTTTAATCCTTTCTAATAAATTTCTATCTATAAAACATATTCTAAACTTATCTAAAATTTCCGGTAAATAAACATCAATTTAAATAAAATATTCATTATCTAAACTACCTATACTACATGGTCGATATTTAATAAACTTCAATCCAAATATAAGCTTCTACCCATAACGTAACTTAACTTATTTAATAAAACAAAATACAAAAAAATAGACTTCTCTTAAAAATCCCTTTCTGATTTGTAAAATAAAATAATTACTTAGATAAATAATAAATATAATTCCAATATCATAACATAATAAAATATCAAAATTTCTCTATGAAAGAATCATATAATTATTTCCAAGTTTCTTATGTAATGTTGTATCAGGTTTATATTATAAATTAAAATTATGCATATTTTAATAAAGTTCGTTGCCAATATAATGTATGTGTTTTCATAAAATATCTATCCATTCATTCTACAACAACATAATATTCAGTTGATCTAAAGAAAAACATATTAAATTCATTAAAAATCATTATACAATATTTTTACCATAATAATAATAATGTCCAGTCTGCTATCCAGCATTCTTCGAAATTTGCAGCTTCATAAAATATAAAAATCATTCACATCTCCACTCACACACATTCATTAGAATATTCCGTGTTACATTAATTATAAAATAAATTTACGTAATTAATTATTATATTATTTTCAAGTTAGTATTTAATAAATGTACCTAACCTACTTTTAATAGTTTAATAATATTTTAAATTTTATGTTAAATAAATAAAATAAAAGATTATATTACGTATTCCAGCGACGACTTTTGTTCTACCATAAAAGTTCTAACAAATATCCTACGTATAAAGTCAATAGAACACTATTTCCTGTTCTGTCGTATCACGTGTTTCTTGAAAGTTTATATAAAAATTGATAACGTTCTTTTTTAAAATAATAAGTTCCCATAAACAAATAAAATTAAAATAATAGTTTATAAATTCGCTTTCTGGATCCAGTTCTTCATAAAATACTGTTCAAAAGTTATTATTCTAAATCAATCTATAATTGTTGAATTATTCTCATTTAATTACTTCCATTAACTTAGCTTGGCCTAATTTGGTTTGGCTTGGACGTCCATGTATTACTTGCGCATTTTTCAAAACAATATATCTAGGTAAGAATCTATTTTTCCATCTATAATGACCAGCGTTTTAGACTACTTCAATAAAAATAACTTTATTATATTACGATTTTAAAAATCATATTTATAATCTATTTGCCTTTTCAAATCGTCAATATTTAGTCTTTTAAGCACAAAGACTTAATAAGGCAAGTATTTATTAAACTTACTACTTCTTATATCTTTACTTAAGATATACATTTTAATCTTTTTAAAATCTGCAAAATACTTTCTTTCTATAGAAGTATTCATAATTTTTTTAAATATCTATTTATAATAGACAATAGTAATTTAAACTTTTAAAACTATTTATAGTCCAAAATACTACTTTTCTCCATCTCGTAGTTTCATGTACTAATCCAGCGTCTATTATTTCTCTAGCATAAAGTTTCTGATATATTTCTCCGATATGTAATGTTTCCATGATTATTCATACGTAAACTGAGTTTCGATATTGAGAAGACCAACAGGGAATTATTAAGTTTCTACTGCATACTTATCATTTAAAAATTATAAAATTATATACAATAACACTCTTATAATTTTAAAACTGATTTTAAGAGCGTTTATAAATTTTCTTGGCTATTTTCTCAATAGCATGATTAACTTAGAAATTTAATTACAGAGAGCCCCCTTCAACAATTGAATCCAGCTTTTATACTAGAAGAGTCTCCACATCTGATTGGTACGTTTAAACAATCAAACTTTGCTGGCTTATTTACATATTAATCAACACACTATTAAAATAAAATAATGACTTATTTAATATTTAATATTATTACATTTTAAAAATAATTTTTATCGTTTATTCAAATCTATTAAACATTTTTTAAAATATTCTTTCTCACTTAATTTAAATCTTAACTTTTATAAGATCATTTAAAATAAACTAAATCTTTTAAATACGTTATATTTCTAACGTAATATTTTTAAAAATCAGATTTAATATTTTACATTAATATCTTTATTTTTATCTCGTGATAACTCACGTATTATTTATAAATTTTACAACATGATTTTAAAATAGTTTTGCAACTTTATGAGAAAGCTTCCAAGCATGTGTGTGTGTGTCTCTAATTAACATCTATTTTTACAATACAAGAAACGCTTCCCATAATCTAAAAATAACTTAACAATTGCTTTTTTAAAACAAATACTTATTTTTAAAAATAAATAAAATATTACATCAGCTTTTAAAATATTTATTTGATATGATTAAAATCAAATATTAATCTCAATTTAAGTACTTATAATTTAAAATATTTTTATTCACTTTTAACATATATTTTAAACTAAATAAATATCTTTGTCTAATTTTAACTTGTCTTTTAATCACTTTAGCTTCAACATTTGTTATTAAATTTATTAATGCAGTATTACATCATAATCATCATCATTTTAAATATCTTCTCAATATCAACACAATTCACATATCAAATACTCATAGATTGCTTTAATTAAACTTATGGTAACATTACCACAAGCAAAGTCAACATCACATTTTTAAAACACTTCTTAAATTTAAAATTTTCTACTAGATTAGCACAAAACTTAAATGGTGACCCATACAAAAGGGCACAATATATATATATGTAAAATAAATAAAAATATCCGTTAATTAAAAATAATATTGTAATTATAATTGAAATAATATTTTTAAACGGTTTATAAACAATTCAAACAATCTTTAAATCTGCAGAAGTACTTTCAGTTACTTTCAAACCTGCCTCAACTGCTATTAAATTCAAAAACTAAAAGCGGAAGCAAACGTCATCAATTCAAATTCCACGAATCTCGTATTTTAATGTTAGAAGCTTGTCGATTTATCAAATGTGTTTTATTCCTGTTTATAAAAATTGCCTCTTTAATTTTTCTTTTACTATGGTTTCTCTCTTCATGAAGAATTTTCACATTTTCAAAATTAAATTTAAATTTATGTTTACATGTTTTTTCATGATCAAAGAAAACTGAAGAAGATATTAAATCACCATTATTTTTATTTTTTACACGCTTATATAACAATTCGTGTTCCTTCAATCTTTTCTCAATGTTGCACCTAGATTCACCTATATATGATAGCATACAATCACAAAAAATTTGATATATGACATTACTTTTTTGCTTGATAGGTATGACATCCTTAGAATTATTAACTAATTTGTTAATATTGTTTGGAACATAGAATGAAACATTAAATACATTCTTATATAAATCCTTAAAAAATTTTACTTGTGGATTTGAAATAAATGGAATAGATATCCATTTTTTATTATTAATCTTCATTTCTTTTAAATTATAATTTTTTTTAAATTGACTTAAAGTATTGTTTATTTGTTCCATTTTATAACCAACATCAAGCAATTCCTTGGCAAATATCTCAATATTTTTCAATTTATCACTTTGGTAACGACATAATTTTTCATTTCGAAACAAAAAAGATTTAAAACTTGCCATCTTATGCATCATTGGTACTTTTGATTTAAAATTTATATATCCTCTTTTTAGCAATGGCTTAATTATTAGTTTATAATTTAATATACTGTTATCTCTTGTGATCATTAAATCTAAATAGTTAATCTTATAATCCTGTTCTTTTTCAATAGTCCATTTCAAGCCATTCAATTTATTTAATTCCTCTATAAGCAAATTTATACTATTAATGTTTCCACAGACAAAAACATCATCCACATATCTTTTGTAAATTTTAATATCTCCAAAAATACACATATTTAAAATATTACTCTCATATGTAGATAAAACGAAATTGCAAACTTGTGCAACTACAGGCAATCCCATAGGCCAACCTTTGGTCATTTTATAATATTGACCTTCAAAAGATGCAACAATGTTATCATTAAAAATTTTAAAGAGTCAATGATAAATTTTATCATATATTTACAAATATTTTTATTTTTTAATGCATGTTCAATTATTTTTATGGAATTCATTCTATCAATAGATCCATACATTTCTGTAACATCCAATGAAGCAATGATATCATTTTCATCAATAATTAAATTTTTAATACTATTTACAAAGTCAAATGATGAAGCAATAGTATTTTCTCCAAATCCTAAAAAGTCTTGTAAAAGTTTACCAATATATATATATATATATATATATATATATATATATATGGTAAACTTTTACAGATTATATATATATATATTACAAATGAAATGTAATGAAATGATGAAAGAATTTAATTTATATTAACTAAACACAGATATATACTCCATCGGTTCCTCATTTGTGATTTAAGCATTTTTCAATATTGGGAAGTCATTTTTAACTAACAAAATATACTAGCTATTGTCATCAGATAAACTAATACTAGCCATAGCAACTGGACAAAATTATTGTGAAATCTATGGAGTGCATTCTGCTTATCTCCAGTAATAGGTTCTTTTAACCAAGAATCCTTAACATTTCTCTTTCCATATATGTATAAGACCATTCATGGTCACATGCATACACTGGTGCTATTTATAATAACTTTAAAAAAAATATATAAAATTAATACTATCAATTTGGAAAAGGACTATTTCACTTTTATTCAGCTTAGCTATGTATATGAGTTTTCCATGGGTGCCACTAGATTGTTTTAAATCTAGATAAATATTATCTGCACATAGTGTACTGAGTTCAAACCCATTGGGTACATTTTTATTACACATGGCTTAGATGACTAACGAACAAAAAAATGACATTCTTATATTTTATCCATGTCAATAAAATTATAAGATCCCAATATATCAAAGACTCTTATAGACATTACTAGCTTAGTTTATGTATATTGATGAACAGACGTAAATATACTCTAACTAATGGCTTCCTAACAAAAATAGTGAAGACCATTACTTACCTATATGGCCATTAAACCTAGTTACTTAATTGAATTAAATATCAGAATATAATGATGATGATGATGACAATACCAGACATAGCTTTATAATGAACTTGCAACAATAAATTTATCTTTCATAAACTTATAGGCACTTTCTTTAAAATCATCCTATGTCAAACTGGGATTTCAACATAACACTCCCTAGCATTGATATATGTGTATAGTTATTTATTCCCAAATACTTTTATAGTTAACACTAGAATTCAATAATACACGTGATGATGAATGATCATCACATATCTCTATAAATGATATTCAACTTTCTATAAACCTCTATTTACTAAACATATTAATTATGTTAAAGATTGTGTTTAATGATTATTATTTATTAAATCCATGATGATGGTGATTAAAACTCATGTACAGTACTATGTTTAAATGGTGTTTTAACCAGTAATATGATATCCATCTTTGATGAGGATGATCAAAACTCATGGACACAATATAATTTTAGTCTTTTATTATTAACCTCTATTATAAAAAAAAAATTTGGTTATCGATCAAGCACATTCTTTACATCCTTAAGTGTAAATCAATATGCTACACTTGCATAACATTTGCGATTGATTGCTTAATATTTGCAAGTGATGATGATCATTTAAAACAATAAAATCAAGACAAGAAAAATACAATATTTTTAATAATAACTCGAAACCAATTAAGATATATAATTATATTTATTAATACTATTTCTTTTTTTTGTTTTCCCTTTTTAAATCAAATTTACTAATTATATAAATGACTTATTATTATATTAATTAAATATAGAATTAGTACAAAAATTTATATACGCATAACCAAATAAACTTAATATACAAGTTTGTCATTTTTGATATTTTAAAATAAGCTGGCTAAAATAACATTAAAAAAAAAATTCTATAAATGCTCATGCAAAATTTTCACTACTTATTATATGTCATAAAAGCAAATTACATTTATGTAATGTGTGTGTTCTCTTTCCACTTTCATACATATGTGAAGCCCTCATCTTCAATTTACTATATTTAAATTAACTATGCATAACCTATTCTTTTGATGGGTCTGTATAAGCAGTTACACATGCACACACATTTTGTGATATGTCAACATATATATTTAAAATGTGTACCCTTATATTAGAGATTAATACATAAATCACATATATAAAAAAATATTATTGCAACTTTGAGCAAAAGAAATAAAAAATACATTACATCAAATTTAATATGCAAAAATAATAATAAAAAAAAACATTATAAGTGTATATTGATAAAGTTGCTCAATTAACACAATAAAGAAAGAACAATAATAAAAAGACATTTTATCATTACAATATATAAATAAATAAAAAAATCAAAATAATGAAAAAATTAAGTTTCATGAATTTTAAATTATGTGTATGTATTTCATGTATTATTAAGAATCACAATCACTAAATAAACTCTTAATGTTTTCTGTATCAAAAAAAAAATGCTTTGACTTTATAAATTAAAGTCTACTTTTAATAAGCAAGAATAAAAGATTTTTTAATGAAAGTCCATAGTTACCTGATTATATTCACTTCTTATGAATGTCCCAGGTTTTAATTTTCAGACCACTGCCTAACTCTAGCTTCCACAGGTTGATTTGCTTGTTTCCACCATTTAAAAAGAAAAGTTCTTGTAGATACTTTTAAGATAAATATGAATTGGTTGACTTGCTTGTTTCCACCATTTTAAAAAGAATCTATTGTTGATACTTTTAGATAAATATGAATTGTTTGACTGGTTTGTTTCCACCATTTTAAAAAAAATGTTGTAGATGCTTTAGATAAATGTGAGGAAAACTTTAAAAAAATTGATTTATAGCTTAATCAAACTTGGCTATATATATGGCTTTCATATCTTTCTTTTTTTCCTTTCTTCTCCTTTTTTCAAAGATGATGATCAGATAACATCTGTGGCTGTTTTAAATTTGACCATTCTTTTGGAACCTATTGACCAGTATATGAGTCCACAATAGATTAATGATTTAACCCATTATGTCAGATTTCAAAGACCAGAAACAGTGGGTTTTAGCAGAGCAAATTTATTGTATTATACACAGCCTAAAAATATATTAATATCATTTTACAGAATTTTCAATAACTTCCTCCAAGAAATTCAATTTTATTCCATTTCTTTATATTAATCTTGCTGTGATATACTTATATATAAACACAACTTCTTTAGCTGATTTTAAAAACAAGAGTTACATTTTCTTCTTTAATTTCAAAGAGAAAAACAAAATCAAACTCCTGAGTTTAAAAAAAAAAACTTTAACTTTAGCCATTCATTTCCTTTTTTTAATAGTAACAATTGTGTTTTAGTATTATTAATGACTCTCTTTCTTAAAAATTATTAATTGAATCTCTGCCATCAAAACTACATATTGTTAAGTGATCCTTCTTTTTAAAATTATTAAACTGAATGCTTTTTTCTTTCTCTTTAAAACTGCATATCAATGACTACATCTCTCTCTCTTTTTAACAGTAATAAAAACTGACCAATAAATATTGTTTCACTCATTTTTATATTTCGAATTTCTGACTAAAAGCCACCTGCAAATCCTGTTATCTTGAGATAAAGATCAAAGTTTTACAAGCTGATGGTCCTTTAGCAATTAACAAAAAAATTAATAACTGCATTTATTCTGTCAAAGCACTCCCCTCTTCTCTCAAGACAATCCTAAGATTCAGATAAAAAAGTTTGCAATCTAATTGTATATAAGATTTGTGTAAAATGCACATGTGCTTTTTTTATCCACTAATCGTTTTTACACCTTTCTTAACAGTTTTTTCCTTCCTTTATTTTACAGAAATAAAACTAAATAACTGAAGATATTAATTATTTAATAAGAAAAATCATATACCAAAATATCATTTTTATAACATTCATTCCATTCACTACTGCTTATTATTAATTATATATAAACTATATAATAATACTTACACACATAAATCTATATATAAAAGAATTTTTTTTAATTAAAGAATATGTGTGTGAATAAAAACATATATGTATGTACAATATATATATATATATAATCAATTATTAAATTCTTTCATAAAAAGTTTTTCTTTTCTTTACAAAAAAATAAAATCAGACTTGACAGGATTATTGTTGATTGATTAAATATAAATATTATTAAATTTAAAATAGATTTTAAATGTCCTTTTTTTCAACAAATGATTTAATATATATATATCACTACCACATATCACTCTTAATTATAATGTTTTTAATTTTAAAATATAGATTTTAAATGTTTTTTCAATAAATGATTTAAAATAATATCATATATATATATCACTCTTGAAAATGTCATTTGAATGAATTATTGGAAACAACTCACCAGCTATACTTCATGCTCATTCTTCACCAACTAACTGATGGTTTCTCTTGATGGAAGCCAGTCCAGGATTGTCATCATCAAGAAAGCTATAATCAAGTAATAGGTATCACTCAATTGGTTCCACTTAGACTTCAGGCAAGCCATCCATATTTTAAAACATATATGTGCAGGCTAATGAACACCAAAAGTGGGTCATGCTTTCATAGAAATCAAAATTCCTCCATAGTGAACTATAGAGCAGCTTCTTGACTTCCATCTTTGTTTTCCATTAGCTCTTTATACCACTGTCTAACTCTCTAAACACCAGCTACTCTTTTCTAAGTTCTAGGAAAAACCAACAACTCAAATCTTTTATGTCAACATTTTATAAAAGATAGGGTGACTAAAATACATTAATTAAAAACTGTTTTTATCTTTTTAATCTTTTCAGATTACTTTTAGTTAAAAGCTACTTTTGGAATTTTATCAAAGTATAATCTACAAAGATTTTACTTAAAATAAAAGATTTTTAGAATAGATAATGGATTTTTACAATTGTCAGGAAACATGCTTCTTTTTAAATTCAAAATCAGAATTCAATAAAAATATTTATTTAGATCATTTTAACTGATTAATTTATAATAAAATTTTATTTTAAATCCAAAATTATTTAAACTTTTACTATGATTATTTCAGGTAGATATTGATAATTTCTATAAAAATTTTGTCTGTGTTTATTTACATTTTTCCTTTCAGATTTACATATATTTGTGCACACACACTGTTATTGTGTCAATGTGACACAACTGTTACATGACTAATCAGTTATGAAACTATGTGATTATATAATTAATATAATGCTAGTTAGTCCCAATAGTAAGTTCTCTACTATAACTTTAACAAAAAAAATTAATATGTTAATATTTATTATATTTCATTTACTGTATTTTTCATATGATTAGAAGTCTATATATTGTGCTTAAAATGCACATACATGAAGCTATATTACAAATTAATAATTGCTTAGTGTTTTCAGGAGCTTCATGTTTCCATATTCATAGCATATACTAGTGATTGTTGTAGTTATCTTTTTAATAAGGATATATGCAAATGTATGCAAATAGCCTAGATGGCCCATTTTTTCAAAATGGAAAAAGAAATACCTCTTCTATTGATATTGTTGGGGTCATCTGCAATAAAGCATGCTTCTTTAATCTAGTGCTTGGCATCATTGCACTCAGTATACACTATTTCAGCTATAGACAGTTCAAGCACATGGTCTGTGAATTTTTGATGTTTAAAAAATATGAGCTGCCTTCAAATTTGATTTGAACCCTGTTGTATAAATATTGATATTGTGATACTCTGATGGCTATTGCAGCATGTGTTTTGCCATAATATGCCATAATGCATCTGTTTTAGGGGCATGTTCTTTTGTAAATGGACTTGGGTATGGTCAGATGTAAATGTGTCTTTTGAATTATTAATTAATCTGTTAGTGACCAGTGGAGTGTAAAAACTTAAATTAAACTGTGTAGTAAGTGTTTTAATAAGTTTTTGGCTAAAGTAAGTATATACGGTAGAATCATACATGGTTTATCCTCTTTGGCTGGGTTAGATCTTAGTTTGTTATAAAATTGTTTGACTTTGCTGTTGATGGTTTCTTGTTTAAATCCAACATTCATCAAGTCTTTGAGGTGGCACATTAAATTATTTTTTCTATCTGATTCAAATCTGCAGAGATAATGGTTTCTAAATAAGAATGCTGCCAAACCTGCTAATTTATGTGTTCCTGGTGTTTTCCACTTTGGGTATGTGTAGCTGCATATTTCAAGTGGCTTGATGATCATGTAGTAATTGAGTAATATTGAATCTCTTTGTATTTGTAAGTCTAAATATTTAACTTTCATGTTTTTTTATCCTCCTGCATCCCATTTAGTATTAATTTCATCTGAGCTTGGATGTCATTCTGAATATTTGTGATAACATTCTCAGGCGCAGTTATAAACACATCATTCACATAAAGCATATATCATATTTTAATTCAAGTTTTTACACTTCACCATACACTAGCAGATTAATTAATAATTCAAAAGACAAATTTGCATCTGACCAAACCCCACAGGCCTTTTACAAAATAACATGCCCCCAAAATGGCTGCAGTGTGGTATATTATTGGGGAAACATGCTGTAAAATTATCCAAGGTATTACAATATCCATATTTATACAACAGTATTTGAATCAAATCTGAGGGCAGTGTCTATGTTTTTTAAACATCAAAAATCCATAGGCCATAGGTTTGAATTTTCTACCATTGAAATGGTGTGCACTGATGCCAAGCCCAAGATTAAAGAAGCATGAATTCATTGCAGACAACTCCAACATAGGAGAGATTCCTGCTTCTCCATTTTGAAAAAATGAGACATCTAGCTATTTGCATACATTTGCATATATATCTTTATTAAATAGATAATTACAACAATCATTAGTATAAGCTATGAATATGGAAACATGAAGATCCTAAAAGCACTACTCAATTATTAATTTGTAATATAGCTTCAGATATGTGCTTTTCAAGTGCAATATATAGATGATGAACCATAAGTAAAGTAAAAACTAAGTTATTACATTAATATGATTAGTAATTAAATTATTTTATTTATTTTTTTAATTATTTAATGTAAATAAATTGACTTTGTAATTTTATAAATTCATGTTGTCAGTGCCTATCTTATATCTCAAATTCAAATTCAAATTTCATCATTTGTATGTTGATATAAAACTATAAGGAATACTTAATTACTGAGAAAATGCTTAATCTTAGTGGAATTTGAGACAGTGGGGAAGAGATTATTCCTTTCAAAATATTTATTTTCACATAGAAAGATAGTGTCCTAATAAAGGTCACTAGTAAACCCATGCCTTTATCATTAGTTAAATAATAAATTATTTCTGAATGGGAAAATCGATTTTCAGTTCCTAAAGTTAATTTTGAAGAGGTGAGTGAAAAATATAATCTATTTGGGTTCAATCATCATCACCATTATTTACTTTCTTTATAACTGTATAAAGATTAGAATATTTACAGTTATATTAAAAATCATACCTCCAAATTACTGGTACAATATAAAACATTAAAATTTTATATTTAGCATGCATAATCCCTTTCCTTTTTTATGTGCTTTCATTTCTATCTTAATCATTTTCTCTCCAAGTTTGAGATGCATAACACTTCAGTTATAAGTCAACTAAATTAGACAAGACAAAGAAAAGTTTTTTTAATAAATACAAAATATTAAAATAATTAAGATCATTTTTTCTCTTATATCATAATAATCAAAAAAAAGCATGATAACACATAAAAATAAAAACATATTTACAGTGGGTTAATTGTGAATTAATTTAAACTAATAGATTTTCACTGTTTATAAAAACTGCCTTAAATTTCTTATTAAATATAGATGTTAGTTTAATTTCAGATATTCATATGATAGTTAAAATATTTTTGTAAATACTCAAACATTAATTAGTTGATACTTATCTATTACACACCAATAACTTTTATCTAATGATCTGAAAAGTGTACATGTTTTAGTTTGTGTTCAAAGCACACATGTTTGCATAACATTAATAATTAGGTAATATAAAATTATATTAATTATTTCAACCATGCATAGTTGTTAGTTTGTAACAATAGAACTTAGCATTAAATGTTTAAAAGAACTTTCACATAATGTTTCAATGAATAATTACATATATATATACTATGATAGATTTGTAGTTATTATGTAACATTTTATTACATTTAATCTCCCATAACCAATTTTCATCAAGCATTTAATAACACATGGTATCATTAATTTTTATATGGATATATATTTTTTGACTTTATTTAATTTGAAGAATCTTTAGAAAACTTCTCTCTAGGATTTTATATGTGATACTTTGTTAAGGGTTGGTAAAAGAACCTTCTCATTCTAGCACCATCAATTTAACCTATTTAAAATGATTATGACTTAATAAATAAGAGTTGTCAGAAGACACTTTTTACAACTTCTTGATTATTCCAATATTAAACACTTCTCATTCAGCTTCAATTAACTAGTTCAAAAATGCTTGTGGAATAAGAATAACACTATGAAAGGAATATCTTACTAGTAACCTTGACTATACTCTGTCTGACCTTTCGTTATCTGTTTATCAACATTCTTAATCACTTATGATTTTAAAATATTGACCAAAAATGTATGTGTGCATGTGTGACTATGTACTTCACATGAAGAAAATATTTTTAATTTAAATATATATTATAAAAGATTAGAATCCAGTCTTTCAAACTTCCTACAGCTATCCACTCCATCTTATACAACTGATATACATGACAACATACATGTGAAAAAGATAAGTGATATGGATAGCGAACAAGTTGGAGGGTGGAGAAGGCTGAAGTTTTTCCATTAAAGTTTGAAGATTTCCTTTCTTAATATAAACTGACCATTGGAAATGATAATCTGTACCAACTGATGAGTGATGGTTCAGCACAAAATACTTATATTCAATATCATTTATCTTTATCACATGTATGTGTTCATGTGTATCAGTTGAATAAGATAGTGTGGATAGCTGTAAGTAGTTTGAAAGTCTGGTTTCAAGTCCTTTTTAATTACATTAAATTTGATATAGACAATATGCATGTATTTAAATATTATACTGTATATATTGTTTTCCTTCTTTATAACTATTTTCATTTATTCAAAAATGACCTCGTGATAAAAAAAAATGCACTTATTTTTTAAATTGTGAAAGTTTGAAAGCAAGCAAAGAACTTCAATTTAATTTGAAGCACAGTATAGCATTTTCATTCAAAGACAATCACAGTATTCTCATTGTTTTTTTAATACCGTATACCGTTCCTTGAGTTAGAAAGAATTGATTGACTGAGAGGCTTTTACATTATAGGAAACAATTTAATAAGATTTTTCAGATGAAATTCAGGTTTCGTAAAATTTTCTATTTATTCTTCATTCCAAGTTATTGACACAAATCCATATACATGTTTGCATATTCATTTCTTTTTTTTAACAACGAAAAAACATTTCAGTAAACTGAAGTTTATGTACATACTAAAATACATGTCGATCACTAGCCTTGTATATACGATCAAACAAAAGATTAAAATAAATTATTAAATCAAGCAACAAATTTACTTTGCGACATAATATAGATTAAAAAATAGAAACTTTGCCATCAAAAAACCCAATAAAAGCAATGACAATAATTAGATTATTAATTATTTAAACGTGAAAATATGAACAAACATCTATCTGTTTTGCAAATGCACATGTAACATATCAGTAACGTAAAATAAATAAATATATAAATTAAATAAATAAACAAATGCTTATATAACTTTTAAAAAATGTGAGATAACTCTTATAATTTTACTGTAAAATATATACAGTCGATATACTATATTTAAGCAAAAGTGTAGACAAAAGAGTAAGAGTTGGAGGAAAGAAAATTTGAAGCCTGTCCATTAAAGTTTGAAGATTTGCTTTCTTAAATATAAACTGAATACTGATTATATATATATGATGATCTGGACCAACTGGTGAGTGCTGGTTCTGCACGAAATATTAGTACTGGAGATCATTTATCTTTTTCACATGTATGTGATCTTGTGTATCTGTTATATAAGATGGAGTGGTTAACTGTAGGAAGCTTGAAAGTTTGAGTTCAAATCCTTTCTAAATTAAAAAAGCTTCTTATAGATTTGAATGATAATTATATAAGACATAACTTCAATGCACTTATATCTTCACAAATCATTAAATATTGTAAACGAATTAAAGTGTGGGGTCATTTCATGTAAATTAGCTTCAAATTTATTTTAAGCAGTAACGTTGCTAGAAAAACTATCAAAGTCACTGATAGCTCCAGACTAAACCATTATTTTACTCTATTTCTTTACAAATAACTTTTTTTAATTATATGTTTAATTAGATATAAAAGGAGATATTAAATATTATATATACATTTATAGATTAATTAAAAACCACCACCTTCCCTCTTTTTTTTTTTTTTTTATTTTTATGTTTTTTTAAAAAAAAAAAAAAAATTAAAAAATTTAATACTTTACTACCATTCAAACAGTTTGTAGTCTTTATATATATATATAATAGGCATTTCAGTACTTTAAATCGCTCCCTAGCTCTAGTTAGACTTTTTATATCAGTTTTTGAAATGTTTCTCTATTGTAAAAACATATGGATGAATGATTTTAATATATTATAATAACCATGACAACTTAGTTTATCTTCTTGAATGTCTATCCATATACTATGCAGATATTAATTGCAAATAATGTAGATTTCATAATTATGAAAATATGTACAGATTTTCCTGAATTAATTGTTGTAGTTTTAATATACTGTAGAAAAAAAATCTAAATATGCTAGTATTAGTAATTTGTAAGCATTATGAACAGATTATTATGGGGAAAAAAACAATCTAAAGCTACTGCATAAAAAGTGTGTGAGCTAATTAAGCACAAATAAAATATGGAGTAAGCATGATCCATTTACTTTTAATAATAGATTGTTGGCTAAAGTATTGAATTATCAAAAGTATAATTGTTCCAGAAAACATATTCACACACACAGACACACACACACACACACACATATATATATATATAATGGTAATTAATTATTATAAACAATCTTTCAAATCCACAGACGTACTTTTGTTTAATTCCTTAACCTGCTTCAACTGCCATTAAATTCAAAAAACAAAATGGAAGATCATCAACTAAAATCCCATGAATCCCAAATTTTAATGTTAGCAGCTTGTTTATTAATTATATTCATTTTATTTCTATTTATTAAAATTGCCTTCTTAATGTTTCCGTTATTATAGTTTCTCTCTTCATGAATAATCTTAACACTTTCAATATCAAACTTAAATTTATATTTACATATCCTTTCATGATCCAAGAAAACTGAAGCAGTCATTAAATCATTATTATTTTTACTTTTCACATGCTTATATAACAATTCATGTTCCTTTATTTTCAATACTGTACTTTGATTCACCTATATATAATAAAATACATCCACAAAAAATTTGATACACAACATTATTTTTATGTTTGGTAGGTATGACATTTTTAGAATTATTCACTAATTTATTAACATTATTTGTAACATAAAATGAAATGTTAAATAAATTATTATATATATCCTTAAAAAATTTCACTTGCATATTTGAAATATATGGGATATCCATTTTTTACTATCAATCTTCAACTCCTTTAAACCATTATAAC
Organism: Epiperipatus broadwayi; assembly: GCA_028023455.1. Lineage (NCBI taxonomy): Eukaryota > Metazoa > Onychophora > Udeonychophora > Euonychophora > Peripatidae > Epiperipatus > Epiperipatus broadwayi. The sequence continues at coordinate 199,416 of JAQFVV010000173.1, forward strand.
TTTTTTAAAATTGACATAAAGTATTGTTAATCTGTTCCATCTTATAACCAACTTCAAGCCTTTCCTTGGCAAATATCTCAATATTTTTAAATTTATCACACTAGTAATGACCATAATTTTTCATTACGAGACAAAAAAGATCGAAAACTTGCCATCTTATACATAATTGGATATTTTTGATTTACAAGTTATATATTTTCTTTTTTGCAATGGTTGGATTATTAATTTATAACTTAATATACTATTATCTCTTGTAATAATTAAATCCAAATACTTAACACTTTTGTCCTGTTTCTTTTCAATAGTCCATTTTAAGCCATTCAAATTATTTAACTCCTTTACAAGCATATTTATAGTATTGGTATTTCTGCAAACAAAAACATCATCCACATACCTTTTGTAAATGTTAATATCTTTAAAATAACACATGTAAAGTATTATTCTCATATGTAGACAAAATAAAATTGCAAACTTTTGCAACAACAGGCAGACCCATAGGCCAACCTTTATAATATCCACCATCAAAAAAAAAAGCAGTTGCACAAGTTTGCAAGTTTGTTTTGTCTACATATGAGAATAGTATTTTAAATATGTATTCTTTTAATTATTACTTTTTTAAAAAAATAACTACATCATAGTACTATTTAAAAATAACATTTGCTTTTTTTAAAAAAAAATTACAATATCTAAGATTTTATTAACTCTTTTTTTTTTGTGGTGATTTTAATTAACTAATCATATTTTCAAAGATTTACTAACAGAAATATTTTAAACTAATAAATATTTGTAAATAAATCAATTATTTTATATAGTGCGAAGTTTTATAAACTGTAATAGCTAAACAGCATTAAGCTGTTGCACATGCGCTTTGCAGATTTTAACTATAAATGACTGAATACAAACACTTCAAACACATGATAAAGTCATGACCTATCTTTTCCCAAAGACTTTATCATGTGTTTGAAGTGTTTGTATTCAGTCATTTATAGTTAAAATCTGCAAAGCGCATGTGCAACAGCTTAATGCTGTTTAGCTATTACAATAATAAATATTTAATGAGATATTATTTTATATAGTGCGAATGTTTATTTATGTAATATTAGCGATTAAGCCAATGCACATGCGCTTTAAAGAGATTATATAAATGAATACTCAATTTTCCAGACATGAGATATAGTATTTTAGAAAGAATGGAATGAATCCACCCATTCTTTCAGACCCAAACGTTTATGTATGGGCAAATCTTAAGTGTGTGAAAATAAGAGTGTGAGATGTTACACGATCACTTTAAATTACATTTATTAAGTTTGAACGAATGACACTTTGCGAAATCTTTACAATTTACAAACCGTCATTCTTTAGTTGAAATTAAACATATATAATGAGATATTATTTTATATAGCGTGAATGTTTATTCATGTAATAGTATTAGCGATTAAGCCAATGCACATGCTTAAAGAGATTATATAAATGAATACTCAATTTTCCAGACATGAGATATAGTATTTTAGAAAGAATGGAATAAATCCACCCATTCTTTCAGACCCAAATGTTTATGTATGGGCAAATCTTAAGTGTGTGGAAATAAGAGTGTGAGATGTTACACGATCACTTTAAATTACATTTATTAAGTTTGAACGAATGACACTTTGCGAAATCTTTACAATTTACAAACCGTCATTCTTTAGTTGAAATTAAACATATATAATGAGATATTATTTTATATAGCGCGAATGTTTATTCATGTAATAGTATTAGCGATTAAGCCAATGCACATGCTTAAAGAGATTATATAAATGAATACTCAATTTAGAAAGAATGGAATAAATCCACCCATTCTTTCAGACCCAAATGTTTATGTATGGGCAAATCTTAAGTGTGTGGAAATAAGAGTGTGAGATGTTACACGATCACTTTAAATTACATTTATTAAGTTTGAACGATTTCGCAAAGTGTCATTCGTTCAAACTTAATAAATGTAATTTAAAGTGATTGTGTAACATCTCACACTCTTATTTCCACACACTTAAGATTTGCCCATACATAAACGTTTGGGTCTGAAAGAATGGGTGGATTCATTCAATTCTTTCTAAAATACTATATCTCGTGTCTGGAAAATTGAGTATTCATTTATATAATCTCTTTAAAGCGCATGTGCATTGGCTTAATCGCTAATACTATTACATAAATAAACATTCGCGTTATATAAAATAATATCTCATTATATATGTTTAATTTCAACTAAAGAATGATGGTTCGTAAATTGTAAAGATTTCGCAAAGTGTCATTCGTTCAAACTTAATAAATGTAATTTAAAGTGATCGTGTAACATCTCACACTCTTATTTCCACACACTTAAGATTTGCCCATACATAAACGTTTGGGTCTGAAAGAATGGGTGGATTCATTCCATTCTTTCTAAAATACTATATCTCGTGTCTGGAAAATTGAGTATTCATTTATATAATCTCTTTAAAGCGCATGTGCATTGGCTTAATCGCTAATATTATTAAATAATAAATATTATAAATCTATTTTATATACATATATACATATCTGACCTTGCCTTCAGAAATAGACTAGTTCAGATTCCTTCCTTATCTGAATGGATTGAGCACTCATTACCACTAATCAATATGTAAACATGTGGATATCCAATGTGTAAACATGGGTAAAAGGTAAAACATAACTATGGCCAATATGTAAACATGTGGATAAATCTACCATTGGTTAATATGGGTCATTAGGCAATGATACTCTCTGAATCTGAATGGAGATCTGGCAATAAATAGTCACCTTTTTTGGAAGCAAGTCAGAAACATAGAGAGATAATATCTGTCTAACCTGAATAACTGAATCTGCTCTCAACCCTTTCCAACTGTGAAGGTGTTTCTATTATAATCATTACTGATATGTCTACACAGTAAATCAATTCCACAACAAAACTGGAAGTTGCTAAAACTATGGTCAACTCAAGGCAAGCTGTCCAGTACAGCCAGAAGAGTCTTGACTAGAACTTGAGGCAAACTAATATATACAGCTGGAAGTGAGTCCTGCATAACCAGCACAATATTAACTACATTTATCTATGTACAACTGTATTTCTTGAGTGTTCATATTTTTATTGATATCATTGTTGGTTTGAGCCTAAAACCTGCAATTCAGCCAAACAGAACAGATTTGGCAGTCAACAGGATAAGCCAAATACAACACATATGGGGAAACTTTTTATAAAGCAAAAAATGAGAAAATCCAAGAAAATATTAAAATTATCATGCTTGTGGTAAAACACATAACTGAATATGCTTTAAAGTGCTGCTTAGAATGAATGTTTAATGTCAGATTTTATGAAAAGCTTCTACAGGTAGGATTTCATTGTTTTTTAGAAATTTTTCAATTACTAATATTTTACTAATTTTATATTTTATATTCAAAGTAATAAACTCTTTTTTTCAAAGTTTTAATTTATTGTGCATTTATTTTCTAAAAATAAATTAATGAGTGAACATTGACCATAACATAAAATGGAGGTGCTGTCACTGTTGAGACTCTATTGCATTGCTTAGTTTCACTCTTTAAGTACAAAATTATACAAGCAGAAAAGAGAGATATAACACACAATCAAAACAACTTAACAAGCAAAATAAAAGTATATAAATTCAAGGTTACTCTTATTACACTCTTTGGAAATATATGTTAGAATTTCTCATTTACCCTTTTTCCTTTCCCACAGAACATGTGTGTGCTTTTATTTTTAGAGTGCTCTCTGGGGGATTTTGTAGACACTGACATACATGCAGTACTGATAGACTATCCATAGTATTCATAAAGTACAACAAAAATTTAATGAATAAAAATTAAAATATGTTTTTATATTCATAATAACACATGCATTGATACCAATGAAAGTAAAAGACACAAAGGATAAACTTGTAGGATGATGTCTTAACCAAAACTGAGAAGTAAACTTGAAAAAGAAAATTAGACTAATACTTTTAGCCTAATAAAATAGGGCTGGTGTTTAAAACCCTTCTGTTTATATAAGTGAGAGAAGTATATGGCTTTTTAACTACATTCAAACTTTCACTTCACACTTCTCATTGTGCATCTAAAGGAAGTTTGTTATGACTATACTAGAAAAAAACTCAATTACAATATAACAATTAACATGACTGCAATATGGATTAAATAATCAAATGCAGACAAATATTTGCAATGTATGAAAATGTCTTCCAGTGTTACATCTTGTACCTGTAGATATTTAAAAAACAGAATTGCATCTCAACTAGATGTTGTCATCATTTTCAGACCTGAGGCATTGGCTTCCATTCAAATAACCTATTTTTTATTTTACTGCAGTGGCTGCAGAAAGAAGTCTGCTGTCCTATTGGAGGTTTTGAAGGAACTGAGCAGAGCAAATTCTAAATGTCCACTTCATACATTCTTGTTGTTGCAGCTGTTATTACTATGTACTTATTCATATATCATATGAACATGGATGGACTGCTCACTAACATACATTAGCCAGCATGGATGACCAGATTGGTTCAATCAAAAATAGGAACCAAATGACCAATTATTTTTATAGTATTGCACCCTTTTTTATAAAACTCCATTCCTGTGTATATTCATCATCCTTTTTGGCATGTTGTCTATTATTTAGGATTATTAATATTCCTATTAATTTTATCACTATAGAAAAATAATATCAAAAAAACCTAGTAAAACTGCACACTCAATCAAAGCAGGTGCAAGTGCAGTTCAAATTTTAGCCTACAAAAATCCAACTGTGCATGCTTCAATGCAAGGTTGGATGCGAGAATGTGTTTATCTTGAGAATTTGGCCATATAATGTAATAGCAATTTTTGTTTTGTTGTTGAAACTTATCTGAAGTTTTTATAATACTACTGTAGAGATTGAAATGAACAGAGAGGGCCAAAAAACTATCATTTTTGCAATGAATTATTTATGTAAGACAAATAATAATTACGAATATTTGAAAATCAGGACATACAAGGTCCTGAAAATACATTTTGGGGACACTGGGACATCTAATCCAAAATAGGGACAAATTTCAAAAAATTGGAATGTCTGGTCACCCTAAAAAATGACAAGGTCTCTCTTTTCAGTTGACTGAACAGGCAGAATGAATGTGGGTGTGAATAAAAAAAACTTTAATAGATATATACAATCATGACAGACAAAAATAAACCATGGCTCTTACTCCTAGGAGGTTGTACAGTCATCAAACAAAGTAGTTGGTGATCAAAAGTGAAGGATGCTAAGAATTTCCTGATTGCAAATCTAGGCTGCCATTTGATGGTGACTTTTTATTTAGATACTTACAACTGCAGATCACTTTTAACTGAATAAAAATTGCAACATTTGACAGAACTGTCTCATATTAAATGGGACATTATTGGACTTTTTGAAGTTAAAAGAAAAGGTGAAGAGACAATTGATTTAAGTAATGGACATGCACTCTATTACAAAGGCACATATATTGGTAGTTCAAGTAGAGTAGGATTCATTATAAATAAAATGTGGAATAACAACATTGTGGAGATTGATGGTGTATCACATAGAGTAGCAAGATTAGTTATTCAACTTAATAAAAAATACCAACTGCATATAATTCAGTTATAGTGATTAAATTGTAAAAGATTTTTATATGGATGTACAAAAGGCTTTTGATCAGACTAAACACATTTTAAAATTGTTATGGGAGACTTTAATGCTAGAATTGGCAAACAAATAAAGGATGAAAGTGCTATAAGTAATTTTGGTTATGATAACAGAAATGAGAAAGGACATAGATTTGTGGAGTTTGCAGAAATAAAAACTTTATACTATCAATTCGTTTTTTGAGAAAAATATTAAAAGTAAATGAACTTGGAAGCATCCAAATGAAGGTACAGCAGTAGTAATTATATTTTGACTCACAGAAAATATTTTAAGATTATAATGTCATTAGTAAATTCAAAACAAGATGTGATCATCAATTAGTAAGATGTAAGATACATGTTAATACAAAACTAAAGAGACAAAAATTATTAAGAAAAACAATATTTATAGATGATATATCTAATCTTCAGAAACACTTTAATGAATTTATATTAGAAGTTGCAAATCGTTTTATGTTTACTAAATTTTGAATATGATTCATATTTGAATGAAATTAATAGGAAAATAGCTGATATACTTTTAAAAACTGCAACAAAAATAGCTATTAGAAAAAATAAACAATTGCCAATACAATTTTAAATGAATTATAGAATTTATAAAGAAAAGAATGAATATGAAAATATATAAAAATGATGCATGAGGAAGGATTTCTTATCTTGAATTTTGAAAAATGGTGCAAAAAAGATTTGATAATGATATAAGAAAGTATAGGAAAGCTGTAGAAGAGAATAAAAGTCTCAAGACTGTAAAACAACATTTTGGTATTGGTAGAAAACTTATATCTGCAATAAGAAAAAAAGCAGGAACAATTACTAAAAATAATGATGATATCATAAAATGGGTAGAAGAGTTCTACCAAGAATTATATAATAATAAAAAAGAAATATCTCCTGTATCTATTATATCTTCTGAATTGCCAGTATTTTAAATAAAGAAGTGAGACATGTAATTACATTTATAAAGAAGGAAAAAGCGCCAAATAATGATGTAATTATGACTGATATATTAAAAAAAACAGGTGAAGAAATAGGTTGGCAAAGTTATATACCAACTGGATAAATGATAAAGATGTACCAGATGTTTGAAAGAATGCAGTATTAATATTAATATTTAAAAAAGGTGATAATGAATATTTTAGAAATTACAGACCTATTACTCTTTTATCACTTTTATACAAAATTTTTACCAAGATAATTACGACTTGTCTACAGAGAACATTGAATTTCAACCACCCAAAAGAACAAGCTAGATTTAAAAGTGATTTTAATACAATACATTATATCCAAGTATAGAGAAAAGTTAGAAAAGACCAATTAATTTGAATTGCCATTATGCTTTGTATTTGTAGATCATGAAAAGGCATTTGATTCTATAAGCATTTCTTCAGTGATTAAAGCAGTGGATCATCAAGGTATAGCACAGGATATTGTCATATTCTGAAGAATATTTATAAAAATTTAACAGTAACAATTAGATTGTATAATAATATTAGAAAGGTTAATATAGAGAATAATGTAAGACAGGATGACTCCTTATCTTCAAAACATTTTACAACAGGGCTCTAAGAAGTATTTTGTGGATTAAAATGAAAAGCTAAAGAAATAAAAGTAAATGAGATTATTTAAGTCATTTAGATTTTTCAGATAATGTAGTTGTTTTTGCAAATAATGCTTCAGATCTTCAGAAAATGTTGCAAGAGTTATCAGGTGAAAGTAAGAGCCTTAGATTAAAGGTAAATTTCAAAATGACTAAAGTAATGTTCAATAGATTTTCTCAAAAGATGAAAATATAGATTGATAACAATAAGTTTAAAGATGTTAACAACTACAAATATCTTGGTCAGATTATTATTACAGATGGAAACATAATTGATAAAATTAATCATAGAATTAAACTTGGTTGTAGTGCTTTTGATAGAAATAACTTAATATGATTACATGTTGGAAAAGGAAGATTTTTAATAAATATGTTTTACCAGTTTTTACTTATGAATCTGAGACTTAGACACTTAATAGAAGAGCAATACAGAGTCTTCAAACCATTAAAAAAGTATGGAGAGATGCATGTTAGAAGTAACAAGAAGAGATTAAAAATGCAATACATGGCTAAGAGAACAAACAGGTGTTAATGACATTGAAAGAATTAAAAAACTGAAGTGAAGTTGGGATGGACATATTTTTGAAAAAGATGATAACAGATGGACAATGTAATCTTAAACCAGATTTCAAGATATTGTAAAAGACCCAGAAAGAGACCAGATGTAAAATGGATGGATGAAATAAAAAATGAATGCATGGGATGCTGTGGAGAAGAAAGGCTAGAGATCAAAGAAGTGGGATTGACTTGGAAAGACCTTCATTTTACAATGGATTGATAATAGTTGACTATAATGATGATGATTGCCTAAATAATTTATATTTATTCTTAAGTTTTTTTTAATTAGTGCATTATTTTATCTCTGCTTTATTGTGTCATGGCCACTTTTCAATACAGAGACTTCCACTATCCTCTCACTTGTTATGTTAAAGACTAATTGTGATATGAACTTGAAATGAAGGATATTAGATAAATTTATAACAGTTTACAATTTTTTTCAATTAATTAAAAATAATGTTATTTTGATTACATTTTTACCATGTAATCACTTGCACAAAAGTTAAGTTGATCTTCAAATGCTAAAATGTTTAACAGAGCACCAAAGTTGTATTCAGTTACTTAAATAGAGTCTTTTTTTAGTTGTAAAATAATAAGTCACTACAAAGTATGATATTTCTGCTTATAGATATAATAAAAAGCCATTAAATTAATAATTCAAAATAATAATCTATATAAGTTTAGTATATTGACAATATATGTGTATTAAATCCAGAAAAACAAACTATCTTCAAAAAAGACATGGGCCTAGTTGAGAAATGGAAAGAGAATATCAATAAGAAGACTTCTTGTAGTCTTGTTTCTGTTAAAAAAAGTTTCAGAAAATAATAATTATGCTGTGATTATTTTTAAAATTTTCAATGATAATAAATTTGCATTATGATTGCAAATAAAATATTATAAATTATGCTTGTAAATATTAACTTCATAAAGTTAAAAAAATAAAAAAAGATTGCTGATTCCAAAACAATGTCACTTATATTAGACTTAAGACTTTATGAACTATTATTACAGACATTAGAAAAATCCCAAATTAAAATCGAATTTGACATGATTTCTTTTTATGAGGGAAGCACTTAGATTCATAAGTAGGACTTATCATTCCATTATGATTACAAACTTTTAAGTTATGTTAATATTGTAAAAAGTATTATTAATAATTTGCAAATATAAACTAACCTATAAATTATGAAATATCCTATATTTTAAAATGGGATTTTAAAAATTATGTAATTTTGAAATATTCTACCAATATCAATAAATTTCATCTCATTGTAAAAATAATATTACCAATATTAGCACTGTTGATAAAAAAGTTCAGTAAATAATACATGTACATTATTTTTACCATAAGAATAATAAATAAGAGTCAAGGTTTTTTCCACTGTGCAGTACTAAATAAAATATTAGTATAACAGATTTACCGTGTAAAATTTTGATGTTTGATAAAGCAGACCCTTTATAAAGAAAAGGTACCATATATTCTCAGTCATCCCAATCTTTAAGAAAAAAGATTATTATTATTATTATTATTATTATTAATAATAATAATAATAATAATAATAATAATAATAATAATAATAATAATAATAATAATAATAATAATAATAATAATAATAATAATAATAATAATAATAATAATAATAATAATAATAATAATAATAATAATAATAATAATAATAATAATAATAATAATAATAATAATAATAATAATAATAATAATAATAATAATAATAATAATAATAATATCAGTGTCAGCAGTCATTCACAAACAATTGAGTCATTCCAACTTCTGAAAAACAAAAGACATAACAAATAATAGTAATATACTAAAAATGATGTTTTGTGATGGGTATATCAATCAAACTGTGAAATAAAATTATGTCCACATATATAACATGCTAATGTATTGTTATATTTAATATTTTATAATTCTAATTTATTAAAAGTGTTATTTGTTTTTTATTCATTTTTAAAAAAATCTCACTTAATTAGTTCTTTGATTTCTTAATTTCTACTGTAATAAATATCTAGTTTATGAAGTAACTTTCTTTATTTTAAATATTTCAAAAATATTTTATCAATTGTTAATTTATGACATATAAATATAAATTATGGCTGCCAATTCCCAAAGCTCACAAATTCAGAATAGTGTGACCAAACACAAGAATGCTAAGAATTACTGGAATATTGCTCACAGTTGCCATTCATTGACTTTAAATTTGAAACCTACAATTGTATAAATGATGTAATTTGCAAATATTAAAAGAACTGTCTAATATTAAATAAAAGATTTATTGAAAATAGAAATAATGAAATCCAATATGTTGTTCTTTCATATAAATTATAACAAAAAATAAAAATCATATACAATAGCTAATATAAATATATATTAATCATACATAAAAAGACATTTTGGCACATGGTTTAGTGTTCTTTTCAAATGTTTATATTATATTTTAATGTTAACCAATTATTGTATATATAACACCATCTAGGGCTCCATAATGGAATTAATATAACAACCATAATAAAATAAAACATTAGTAAAATAGAATAAAACTTTCATATAGACATCCAATATAACTCCAAAAATTGAGTATATAAAATAACAATATACTAAAATAATATATATATATTATTCAACTTTATATATATATTATTGGATTAAATTCAAGGTAAACCTAATGTGATGGCAAATCATCATCATTAGTCCACAATTGGGCAGCCAAAATCTTGTATTGATCTAACAATATTTTTTCCCTTTTTCATATGTGCGTGAAATCAAGTTAATTGACAATTTTGTAGTGATAGTCACCAGTATGTGAGCATCATCAGCCCACAGCTGTGCAGCCAAATTCTTATATCAAATTAATGTGTAGACTATGTCCCCACTGGTAAAATTGATCTAGTGATTTCATGAGAAAATAAACAAATTCTGGTACTGGATTAACCTAAAACAAATAAATAGGCATATATAAGTCATATTTAACCACCCACCATCATAGGGCTTTATGATTCACCACTGGAAATCATATTCCTAGGCTAGTTCCTAAACTACAAATAAACAAAAAAAAAATCATCATTTGTATGGCCATTTAGTCTATTTATCCTTAGTGTAATAATTAATATAATGATGATAATGATAGTCATGATCCTCCTATCTGTGGTTTTATAACCAACACCATACCTAATATAAATCATGTTTGTAATTAATATAAAATTAATGAATAATGCTCTGGTATGCACCAATATATATTATTACAACCATACTCTAATGACAATAGTTTAATATGCAGAGCCTCTTTTAAGTCACATTATGTAACTTCCTATTTCTAGTTATGTATTAAATTATCATTACAACTCTAAACTATAGTTCATGATTAGAATCTACTAGCAATAATGGTTGCTAGGCTATTTCTCATAAGAAAATTAATCATTCTTGGGAAACATATAAACCCCTTTGATTAGAGAATTTAATTTTATTATTAGTTATTTATTAATATACACAGAAAAATTTACTTAACATTTAATAAAGATTGGTGACATTTAATTGATAACAACAACAATTATATTTTCCCCCCTTTCCCCCTAATAAAATTTAAGGTCAATCGTTAGATGAATATAGTATGATATATGTATGTTGATACATTTAGTAGGTGTATAGAAGTCTCAGATCATGGAAAATTTAGATTTCATAAATAAACACTTGAATTACACACATACATGCATAGTATACAACACAACAAGTATATGTATAAAATCCCACACACAAAAAAAAAATTGAAAGGTGGATAAAAAAATTCCCTAAATTATAAAGAGAGATCTGTTTCTAATTATAATCCTCATTCATCCTATCCCCTCTCTCCATTAAGCTAAATTACTGATTACCTTAAATTTATTTTCCATTATAATAAATTTCGACCCTTATTCTCTTTCGAGATTTGCACATTTAAACAATAACACATACCCAAGCACACACAGATATTATTGTAAGTACATGTGTTATTTCCCAATTCATTTTTTCCCATGATAACAAAAAATTAATAAACAAAAAGAAAACAGCATTTTATAAATACATATGTATATAAGTCATTATATATAATATTAAATATAAAAAACAATTTATCATCAATATCTAGCATTATTGAAAACTCTTTAATAAATAATGCCTATTATAATACTTGGAGATAGAGAGAAGAGAATGAACAATAATAATAATAAAATTGTTGAGAGTTATTGAGAAAAAAGTTTGATATTACCAAAAGCTTCCCTATTTTTTTCCTAATGTAGAAACCATTTCAATTAATGTAATGACTTTTATTTCAGCTGGGTGTATTCCATATTAATAATTTGAATTTAGCCACACACTATCTGGAAAAATTCCTTTTAAACTCGGGCTTGTAATTTTTACAGTGATGATGATGATTATATAGGTCTTGGATGAGAATTTCCAATTTACAGTCTGCATTCCTTTAGAACAATTTGCTGCAGTATTGCAATAGGTTCTTCTTTTTGTATTTTTCTTCCTTCATAAACTTCTTACATTTTACTCTGTGTTTTATTTGACTCCATCAATGGGAGATGTGAAGCAATAGCCATGTTGGAGTTCCATTTTGTCTCCTATAATTAGCTACAGGATCTTCTTGGTTTACATATTCTATTCAAACTTTCATATGTGCAAGAATTCTTGGATGGTCCACAGCCTTCCAACAAAGTATCTCTAGTTTAGCACTACATTTTTGTTTGCAAAATCTCAAATATATCAAAAACAATTCTCTAATGAGTTGGTTATAAATTTACTAAGAAGCAATAATACATAATACTTAATTCAATCTCATTTTTTCTTAATATATGTGTTAGTTTTGGTGACATCACAGCAATCATCTATTGGAATTTCTAAAGCTGTAGATATCACCTGTTATTTGTAGAATGTCTTTAGATGTAAAGCTGAGAGATTATTATCTGATTATGGATTTCTTTTTTATTTCTTTTTTGATCTCTTCTTTTTTTTTTCAAAATTTATATTTTGATAGTCAACAATAATTAGCAGTTTTTTTTTAACTTTCAACTGCTTATGATTTTTTCCTCTTTCCCGTTTTTCTAACACTGGAGTTATCTTTATCTTTCAAATTGAACTTATCTTTTTTTCTGTAGTTGTATATGCACATGCATGCATATTCACACACATATAAAACCTGTATAATTAATAAAAGCAAAGACAAAAAAATATTAAATTAATAGATGATTGGTGAAAGTAAATCAAACAATATAAAAGATAAAGGTTATGAGGACTGTCTGGAATAAATGTCATAGACCAAATTAGTAATAAAAAGTATTAAAAAATACTATTAAAAAAAAAAACAAAATTATAATTTTATTAGATATAAAAAAAATAGAAAAAGTTAATAATTAGACTTAGAAATAAACTCATATACAGAGTTTGCAGCTACAGACAACTATTCAGATGCATAAAACTACTGAGCTAAGTCATAATTATCGATATATTGGAAATCCAAACTGAGACAACTTCTTATATCCCTATTTAAATTTCACCTTGCAGTAAATTGTTAAAATATTCATAATATATACATTATCATTTTCACTAGTCAAAGTTTCACCAATCTTCTTTATTTTTTACTCGATGCTTAACATTTTCATAACCATATACCTTTTTTAGTTCATTTATCTGTTTCTTTTTACAGTCTTAGTTCTTCTCATAGATAACTAACATATCACACTAGAATTTGACAAAAAAAAATATTCCCTTTTTCCTTCTATAGTTTTTGAGATTGGTGATATAGGGTTTGAACTCAATAACCTACATTTTCCCCTCCTTAATCTTTTATCTTTTTTTTCTTCCTTTTTTATAATTCATAATAGCATCAAAAATTTTATAAATAGATCTGAAACAAGCATACAGAATGCATTTCTATAATCTTCATTTCCTCATTACCTTGATCATTTTTTTAGCTTTAGGATTGTAAAGATTTTCACACCTAAATACCTTCACAATCTGTATTTTGTTAAACTTTGTAATTTTTTTTACTTTTACATCTTCTTTTCTTATTATACCATCTATTATGGGTTTGATTATCTTTTTTTTTCCACTTGATATAACATGGATAAATCTTATTCTTTCATACATATTGCTAATACTATATATTATTTCCAACTTTTCAGTTTTCTTTTTAAAATTAATAATCTATTATTTCATTTTTTAATTTTCTACTTTGTTTTTATCTTTTTTTATCTAAATTGTTTTCTCTTATATATTAAATGAAATTTACCACTTATATTCTAATTATATTTTCATAATTATATTTATTTTATATTTAGTAAGTCATTATGTATTTTTTATTTTATTGTTTCAAGCATTTTTTAATCACATCATTACTAATCTGATATTTTTTTTGTTTCTGTCTCTGTTTTTTTTTTTAATTTTTCTTTAAGTAATTTCTTTTTCTAATTTAAATTAATTTTATAATTTAGTTGCTTTTTAATTCAAGCTTTTTTTTTCAATATATTTTCAATATATATATTTTAAAATTTATTAATAATTCATTTCACTTTTACTTTAATTTTTATTCTCTTAATCTTCAATTCTATCACTATTGAATTATGCTCCTATTCTTAAATATATTTTAAGTCAACATACTATTCAAGAGAGTTTTTTCTGTATTACCTGGAACTTTTCATTTATAAATTTTCTGCTCACAATTATTAAATTTTGTAAATATAATCATTCATTTCTTTTTTTAATTCTTAAATGATAATCTCTTACAATTTATCATCTTTTTATTAATTTCATATGAATAAATGTGACTACTTTTATATTATTTTAAATTACATATTCAATTTCTTTAAATATACAATAAGATTCCAGATGAAACATTATAAGTATTCTGGAATTTGAGAAAAATTTTTGATGTTTTTAATATGACTTCCAATTCACTGTGAAATTATTAAGAAAACAAATAATACAATGGAAATGTCAGAATTTTAACACTCACATAAATATTATTGATAGTATTAAATAAACATATTCTAATAAATTAATTGTTTTTATGTAAAAAAGACGTTTGAATTTTAAACTAGATAGGACAAAATATATAAATAAAGTAATCACACAAATTAATCTGTAGAGAGAAAGTAATCCTTGATTTACTGATTTTAAAATGGCTTTAATATGATAAATTGCATTAATTTTTTAGTTGAAATATTGCTTGTAAATCAAAAAAGATTTGTAAGATGAAAAGCTCTTCTTGAATTTGGAGGACTAAACATAACAGAAAGCAAATACAACTGATGCAATTAATGGAAATAGAAACTTTTAAATATAGTAATTCTACATAAAGTTTTAAAGTAAATTATCAATGTTAAATACATAAGAAGTTTATTAAGTGATTATACAATTAAAATGGGAATTACAGTCGTTACTAAATTAGAAGGTTATGTGAAATCTTTAAAAAAAGTGGAGGCAAAAACCATAAAAAATAAAAGAAATCAAAGATTAATGATTAAAAAAAGAAGATAGTTGTAAATTAATGAAAAGAAAATCATATAATAGATAACCATAATTAAAGTGATTTGAAATGATTTTTGAAATTTATTTTATGTTACTTTTATTATTTTATACTGTTTTTTTTTTTTTTATTGCTGTTAGTAGTGGATTTTGTAATAGGCTTTTTGTATGTGCCTGCAGAAAATAGTGGGTTAAATAAATTGAGTTACCATTATAAGTAATCTAATGAAAGATAAATTTCAAATATCATCTCAAACCACTTATTTCTGTTAATAATGGATTTTGCAATTCGGCGTTTTATATGTGCCTGCAGAAAGTATTGGGTTAAATAAATTGACTTACCATTGTAAGTAATCTAATGAAACTTAAATTTTAAAGTTTGTAAATTTTTTTATTCTATTATTCTAGACTTGTTTAAAAATTCGCACTATTATTACAATGTGTTAAATACAATCTATTTTAAAAATATATAAAGAAATACTTTTCTTCATATAATTAAATGTTAATCGATTTTCTGTTTAGAGTGATAAATTTGCTTGCTTACCAATATATTGAAGGAATATTTTTTATATTTGGAAATATTTATACAATTTTATTAAAATTATTATTAACTAATATTACTTTATGAATTTCCATGTGAAATGTGTCCACATTGCCATTGTATGAATCTCGTCTTATTTAAAATTTTTATCCTACTATGACTGTGTAATAATTGCAATCTACTTTAAAAAATCTTAAATAAATAGAAATATTTTTTTTCTCATTTATTTGTGCAAGTATTTATAAAATGTATCTTAGGTTATTGTTTATTGAAATAAATTTATTTCCAGTAAATGTATTAGATGAAAATATAAGTATAAACATATAATTATATGTATAAACTCGTATAGATACTTTTTCATAAACATATTAAATTATATCTATATGCATTGTATTACAATTTTATTCATAGTTAAATAATGAGTAACAATATAAAAGTTTAAATAGAGTTGAATGATTTTAACAATAACTTCTAAACTTTGCAATATAAAATGTCTTTATATTTTAAATGCATATCAAAACATTGGAAAAAATAATAATAATTCAGCTTGCTATATTAATTTTTACCTGATTTGTAGAAAATATATATTAAGTTTTTTGCTTTAAACGTTATACTACAACAACATAAAATATATGCAATATAATGAGACTAATTCTCACAGTTTCAAATAATGGAATTGTATGCTTTTGCAATCACATTTCCATTCTTTGAACACTTACACAACATTTCTGAATATACTTTCTTCTCTCTCTCTCTCTCTTTCTCTCTCTCTCTCTCACTCACTCTCTCTCTCTCTCTCTCTCTCTCTCTCTCTCTCTCTCTCTCTCTCTCTCTCTCATTTTTTTGGCTCAAGTCCTCAATAATTATTAAGAAAGCAATGACAAAAGTAGGTTTAGTAAACTGGTTATTTTAATTATAATCTTTGCTTAAAACAATAGTTATTAATAAATTAGAATAGAACAGGACTGGGATAGGAATTTCATGTGGGAATAGATTGTACATTTATGCAGCCCTATTTAGGAATACCTCTGCATAACACAGAAGAAGAAACTTTTGAAAATGTAATCTAAAAATTTCCAGCCTTGCATAATCTGGTTAGGATGGAATACGTGGTAAATTAACCAATAATGTGATTAAAATAATGCTATCAATAATAAAGCAAGAACGTCAAAATGGAGTACTGAAATCTGAATGATGATGCCATCAAGATTTAAGAACAATATAACTATTTTTATTAAAACTTATCTTTCAAAGCAAGATAATTTAATAAAAGTAAGAGGAAGATCATTCGGAGAAAGGAAAATATATGGCATTGGATTTGCTAGAAAGGTTATTTTTAGTATTTTCTATTTTTGGAATCCATAACATTGTATCAGTGAAAGACTAATAATATTAAAATTGGCTCATAGAATCGTTCCAATGTTTATTTTATTAATGCATATGTTTTAACATTTAATTCAATGAATTCAGAAAAAAAAGCCTTTACAGCAATACTATTAAAGGTTCAGATTTTTCTATTTTTAAGACTGTAATATGCATGTTAGAACAAATAGTAGAATTTGGTACTGTAAATTTAAATGATCACTATTATTGAATTTTAGCACAACAACATGGATTGGCTATCACAAAAACTTTGTTTAGAAACATGGATCCATCTACATTCAAAATAATAGCATGTAATAAATTGCAGTATAATTAGAAATCATAACACAAGAGAAGTTCATAATGCATAAGCACAATTTATTGGATCATTATGCAAGCACTCACAAGTGCAGATTGTTGAATAGATCACAAATGAGTACAATTCTATATTATAATCATAGTGACCTTAACAAAATAGATCTTATTCTAACCATTTTCACAAGGAAAGTAATGCTCATTTTTAAAAAATATTTATTATATATACTGTTTTATCAGCTAGTAAACACTAAAATTGCTAATTTGGACATTCATTCACTGAAGCATGAAATTTTTATAAAGAATATGTTATAGAAAGTATATCTATTTTTAAGTTTATTAAAATAAAGAATCATGAATGATTTTCTGACAATGATCTTATTTTTAGTGTTTTTATTTAAGGAAATATAATAAATTAAGCTTCACAATAAATATAAAATTTAATGGCATATGTTTAATAACCAACAGAAATCCTTAAAAATGCTTAATGGATTAAAACTGTAAATGAAATGTAAACACTCTCTAATCATGTTCATATATATCTTTTTTACATATTCTGAAAGAAACATATGGGTTTCAAAAATACAATCACAATCCTATTAACTCCAGCATTAGTACTCTCTTATATGCTGAAAATTATACTTTTAACCGGTGAAATGAATGTTTGGTCCATCTTTTCAATAATAATACAAGAATTCAGATGATGACTTTAATACCAATTTAGATTTGGTCAAAAATATCCAGTCTTTAAAGTCAAAACAGCTTTTTGTGGCCTTGAAAATGGAATGGCTGCAGAAATGGTGGTATATCTGGAAATGTTTTCAATTATGGTAGTGCTATGCTTGCATCAAGAATATTAGAATATTTTAGAAATGTATAGATTCAAAAAGTTGTGCTACCAAATTCTTAAAGATGCTTATTATTTTAGTTTTTAAAGCTAAATGAAATAGACACCAATGCAATAATTATCGAGGCATATTATTATATATTAGAGCAAAGGTATTTTCAAGGATTTTGTTTAATTCATTGCTTTCATTCACAAATGAATAGTTACCAGGGTCTAAATCTGGTTTAAGAAAATCAAGAAGTACTCTAGATATGATTTTTATTGTCAAGTAAATAAAAGCAAGAAATATTTCAAGAACAAAAAGGTAATTCATATGTTGCTTTATTGATTTGGTCAAGGCATTTGACTCATTTAATTGAAAAAATGTATTTATTGTATGAATTCAAAGTTTATTTATATTATACAGCTTCTACATGAAGTGATGAAAAGCAGTGTTATTACTACAGATGGAAAATCTGAGATAATTGAAATGAAAAGTACTGTAAAAGTATGAGGTTGACTTGTTCCAATATTGAATACAGTTTTTATCAAAATATCCTTTGGAACTGTTTGTACATAGTTTAATAAAACAATGAACAAGATGCAATACAGATTTGGTGGTGGATATCAGTTAAAAACAAAATTTAATTTCCTTGCCTCTTGGATTTACAATATGGTAATGATTGTCCTATTTTTTTCAATTCAAAAAACATCTGCTTGTACTTATTGTTTTAATGCAATATGTAAAGACTTTGGTTTAATAACTAATGTTAAAAAAAAACACTCAAGTTTGTTATCAGCCAGTGATTGAAGACAAGATTTCAGTAACTTTTAGTTTGGGTGGCTATCAACTTGAGAATGTAAGCCAATTTAAATATTTTGGAAGTTTTACATGTAATTTGAACAATAAAATTATATATTGAGATGAAAAACAGACTATAATATGCTGCTCTTGTAGACAAGTTAAAAGATAGGATATTTTATCCCAGGATAATAAATATTACAACTAAATTATATGTATATAGTATAGTTATTTTACCTTATTTTAATATATAAAGTTGAGTTTTAAATATGCTATTAATGCAACAAAGACAATATCATACAACCAATAAATATATTCTTTAATTTTCTAGATATAATACTATAAAGTCCACTATTGTAAAATCATACTTTTGTTGGATTTGCATGGTTCTTGTGGGAGATAAACCCCATTGATATTTTAAGGATTATCTCAAAGTAGCTTTATAAAGAAGTGCAATATTGATTGTTTTTATTGGGGAAAAATATAGCAAAAAATAGAATACATTGAAGAGACTACAATTAGGCATAGTTTTTGCAGAACAAGTTAAAGGATAGCATCACAAAATATAAAATAAAAAAACAACAACAAATAAACAGAAAAATTGATCAGAATGTTTTTTTATACTAACATATTTGTGTTTCACAGATTGGTTTTTATATTCATCACAGAACTTATCTATAGAGTAGTTGTTTTTTTTTAATTTGGAATTGTCATATTCATTTGCAAAAGACTGTAGATGAAGATGATAGCTACTGATGATAATAAACCAGCTATTTAAACTGATTTAAATTGTTTAATTCAACAAATGTACGATATAAATTATTACAATTCCTTCTATTTCAACATAAAACTAAGATTCATTTTATATTAAATAAATTATAAGCCCTGAAAAACTAACTAATAAAATACAAGGATACAAAAACACAGTCTGAGTTTCAAAAATATATATTTTCCCATTGCTATGACCTCTGGTGCTAATAAGAAATTAGAAATTAGACAAATTTTGCATAAAGGTAAGGCAGACATCACTTTCTTGATCAGGTATCAGATTCATACAAAGATTTAATAAAAGCTTTATATTGTATTATAAACAATTATACTTAATTACATTTGATAGTCAAAAACCAAGATGTGTGGTATAATGATAGATAAAGATGTTTCAAATGCCATAGGTTCTATGGAGAAAGAGTTTGAGAAAATTTATCACTATTTGTAACTCAGTAGAGGTGCTAAAATATTTAACTTCAATAATTGTGCTACCATGAGGAAGAAAGCTTAATGCAGTTCAAGTATAAAAATAATGAAAGATCAACGCTCTTTTTTTATTTGAACATGTATGAAATTTAAATGTGAGATCATTAATTGTAAAGATGCTATAACAGTAGAATGAAGAGAAAGTTTCAAAAAATTGTTAACTGCACCCCTATTTTTTTATGTTCATTGGCTAGTTTTTTAAGTTACTGACATTTATGTAAAGTCGAACTTGGTTCATACTTTGATAAAATCTCAGTGCATTATACAGCATACATTTGTATATTTAATAGCTATTTATGTAATAAAATTATAATTTATTATAAGTGTATTAATAGGTAAAATACTTTTCAAGGCCTTATCAAAGATAATTATTGATTAAAGAAATAAATAAATAATTGAATGTTTTTACACTCAGAAAGTCATATGATGCTTGAGAACTAGAAGTGACAAGGATTGAGTTGTGGATCAATGGATCTTTTACTCCAAACTCTATGACATGATCTAAACTATGTAGGACAATTCCTTTTTATGAAAATTATAACTTACTCTTTAAAAGTCTTGCAGATTGATTAATGTAAAAGTAGATCTTTTAATAAGACAGTAAAAAAACTAACTACTCTTTGTTTTTGGTTATTATTTTAGATTTTGCAATGTTTTAATGCAGATCTTCGATTTGAATATGCATTACATTTTAATTATTAATTAGCATTTGGGAATATTTATCAAACTATAATACCACTTTTGCTTTTTTTTATTATTGTTATATAATAAATACAGTTTTACTTTCCGTTGATATGTAAACAAACACACACTTATAAATAAAGTTTTAATGAAGAAGATATGTTAATTAATATTAATAATAGGCTAAAGTTTTCGAGGATCCATGCCTCATAATCATAACTGTAATAAAATACATACAAGAACATGTATGCAAAAATATTATATCTTCTGAATTGCCCAAAATTTTGAATGAGGAAGTGAGACATGCAATTAAATTATAATTATATATAGATATATGAAAGGCTTAATAAGAAAAGGTTATATGTTAAATGTATTTATATATTGGACTATTTCTATCATCTAGTACAGTGTTTCCCAACCTGTGGTACGCGAGTTGCTGGTTGGTAGTACACGAAAAATAATCAATAATGGCAGACATAAAAAAAATAATTAAATCATAAAAATATAGAAACGTTTTTTCCTATAATTCATAAAAATTATTTTAATTAATAATATTATACAGTAAAGTTGTTTATATGTACAGTCGATAACGATCTTTAATGTTAATGATAAAATTGAAAGTATGATTAAGACATTAGATTTTTGGAAACAGTAATATATATAAGTATCGAAAACAATCAACTGAAAGTATTCGAAACTCTACATATTTTTTTGTTTGAAAATAAGGTTAGTCTGTCTCAAGATATACCAGAAAATATAATAGCACATTTAACAGGATTAAAAATGTCTTTCATGAAATATTTTCCAAAACCCGAAAACACAAATGATAATTGGATTTCAAACCCTTTCTACGCAGAAAATTTAGAAAAAGCTACATCATTATCAATAAAGGATAAAAAAAAATTAATAGAATTATCATGTGACAGACCTTTACAAGTAGAATTCAAACGACACAATCTAATTAATTTTTGGTTAAACATTAAAAAATATGAACAACTTTCTGAGAAAGCTCTTAAATTATTATTACCGTTTACTAGTACGAAATTAATAGGAAGAGCTTTTTCTTCATATATTTTTTAAAAAAATAAGTATCGAAACAGATTGAATGCAGCTGTAGACTTAAGGGTATACCTAGCATCTTTTGAACCAAATTTCAAAAAATTATGTTGTTCGAAACAAGCACAAAGATCTCATTAAATTTATTTTATAAACATATTTGATTATGATAAGAAAATATACTAATTGTTTTTTTATAATTTTGTGTTTTTATTAAAACCATTTATTAGTTAGTAAACGAAATCATGACAAAATAGTAGATAAAGAATGAGTCGGATCAACCCAAATCAATCCAAATTATTTAATTTGAAAGAAAGTATCAGAAAAGAATCATACCCAGAAATTAGACTCTCATTAATTCTTGATCATCTATTGTGGGTTACTAGATGTAAGCTAGTATTTAATCATCAAAATTTTAATCCTATTAACTTCATGCTGAACAATATAAAGAAAATAAAAACAAGAGATAGCCTGATAACCCTTGAGGTTATTTTTACCATGACTTGGGACATGCTGGATTTATCCTCTCCATGGCCCAACCAATAGCAAGATGCTCCGAAAAAGTGAAAACAGACTCAAATTCAGGAAAACCAAATGAAGGAATGAGAAAACACTTTGAACAAAACATGTACCAAATAACCTTTAATGTAATAATGTAATCTTTAATAAATTATTTTGGAAAAAATATGAAACTTTGAATAAACACATATATATAAATATGTTACAGTGTGTTTATAATTTCAGTGAGTTTATAATATGGCATGATGTTTAGGTGTGTTTCAATGTAATTTGTCTCATTATGAGATGTGAATACGTACATGGTCACCCTATAATATTTATAATGCAAATAAAATAACACACTCGCAATAACAAATTTCACAAAATACAATTATTTTTATGAAGTGGTACAATTTAGCGTGATGTACTACCAAGTGGTACGTGAGCCAAAAAAGGTTGGGAAACACTGATCTAGTATATAAGTAGTGAATGTCATGTTAGAAAAATTAAACTTTATTTCAATTACATTTAATTGTTAGAAATAGTACACAGGTTAGTTTATACCCTATATTTGAAGAGGTATTAGTCTCTCTTCTTAAGGTGTTGTTGACCTGACCAGTGACAGCACCTCTCAATATGTTGTGCTATTACTAACATGCAATTGGAAAATTTAAATAAAGTTTAATTTTTCTAAAGACTTTCAATACTTAATATTAGCCTAAAAATGATTTACTCACTGACGAAGAAGCTTCCAAATAAACAAAACAAATTTCGCATAAAACTATTAAATGGGCCAAGCGCTTTCAATGTTTGCCCTCATATTCATGGCCGACAAACATAATAAATCTTTAAGTAGTGTTATTAAATAACAAATATGCAAATGTAAATGCAAATCAGTTTGACCATTTTTTTGAAATGGAAAAACACGTGTCGCGTCTATTGATAGAATTGTTGTCGCAAACAATAAAGTACGCCTCTTTGATCTTTCTCTTACAGTCGTTGGTTTCAGGGCATACAATCCTGGGGTTGCCTGGTTCGAACACATGGCCAGTCTGCTTTTCGTGTTCCTGAAATATTGAAAAGTTATCGCTGTTCTTTTTTGCTCTTCTATAGGTATACAAGTGTTGAGCTGCTCTGTTGTGAACAGTGGCCTTAGTTTCCCCATAGTATATGGCTTTGCATCCGGCCTGTGGACATGACATGCTGTAGATCACCTGGGGTGTTTGAGGTGGGTCTGTTCTATCCTTTGAATTATTAATGAGTCTGTTAGAATTAGGGGGAGTACGAAAACCAACCTTAAATTCCCCAGTTAGAGTCTTTATTATCTGTTGTGATACTTTGGGAATATAAGGGAGTGTAATATGAGGCTTATCCTTATTTTTGTGGTTAGCTATTAGTTTACTGTGAAATTGCTTAATTTTCTTTGCAATTGATCTGTAGCTGAAACCTACGCTAAGCAAATCATTTATATAAATTGCGATGTTGGTCTTTCTATCGGCTTCAAATTTACATAAATTTTGATTTCTAAATAAAAATGCATTGAGCCCTGCGAATTTATGTGCAGTAGGTGACATGGATTTCAGGTGAGTAAAGCCTCGGATCTCAAGGGGTTTAACTATCATACTATAATGCAGATCTCTGTTTTCTCTATGGACCAGCAAATCCAAATATTTAAGCTTCTGCTCTTCGTTCTCCCAAGTGGTGTTTATGTTCAATTTAGATTGTAGTTGTAATTCATTTTGAATATTAACAATTACATTTTTTGGTGCTGCAATAAATACATCGTCTACATAGCGCACGTAAATTAATACAGCAACGTTAGCAGTGTGTTTAACAATGGTATGTTTTTCAAAAAAGTTTAAAAAGATGCTGGATATTATTCCACTTAGGGGAAGACCCATAGGCCAACCTTCTTTCATATCATACCAACGATCCTCAAAAGTTGTAAAGATGTTATTGTCCAACCAGTTGAGGAAGGATAAAATGAAGTTCATGCGCTCATTTGGGCAATGCTTATTTATTAATTCTTTGTGGATGATTTCAATTGACCATTTCCTATTAATCGATCCATATAATTCGGTCACGTCCATGGCTGCAGTTACAAAATTCTGATCTATTAATATATCCTTGATTCTTCTAACAAATTCAAATGAAGATTTGATGGTGAAGTCACCAAAACCCACACAGTCAACTAACCACTGATTTACCAGCTTGGCCGTTTCAAAATAGTGCACACCTCCAAAATCCAACATAAGTCTTAAAGGTTCTTGGGGTTTATGTAGCTTAGAATTAGCAAACATTCTAGGTGGCCTGGTAGCAGAAGGATAAATCCTATAATATTCTGCTCTCGATATGCCTTTATCTTTGTGAGCTCTAAGAATTGTGGAAATGAATTTCTCCCTATTCAGCTTGTTGTTAAAATTTGCAACTAAATTGAATTTTAACTTTACAATTTTGGTGGTCATTTTTTCTTTATAATCTAAGAGCACAAATCTGTTGCCCTTGTCTTCTTTTAAACATATAATGTTGTTGTTTTTTAAAAATTGTTTAGTTTTTTCAATGTTGTTGTTCCAATTGTCAGATCTCGCATATATTTGTTTATGTCGTATAGATTTAGCAATATTAGCAATAATGTTGTCTCTCTGAGGGTTGTTTAGAAGACTAGACTCTGTGTCTGCAATTAACTCCAGTTTTGGGCATTTCCATTGTCCTCCAACAAATTTAGGACCCAATGAGAAAACTGTTTTAATTTCTGCTGAAGGAGCAACAGTAGCTCTGTTAACAAAGTTCTCTTTCAATGTATGAATGTTAATATTTTGTTTTTCCGCTAAAAACCTTAATTTGCGTTCGAACTTAACTGCGAACTTTCTTTCAGAAATTTCAATTTTTTCTGTAATCCAAGGTGGCAAGATTTCTCCTGCAGTTATTCTTCTCCATCTTTTATTTTCTTTCTTCAGTGTGCATTTGCACCCTTTAATGATAAAGACGAGAAGCTGCGTTTGGAGTTGCTTCGTAATTTTGTTATGATTATGTATAGATCTATTAAGATTTAGCTTACAACAATTCGGAACAATAAAGAAATCTCTGCATTTTGATAAGAATTCAAATCTCTGTTGGAATAATTTAATAGATATTCCTAAACGTAGAATAAATTTTGCTTTAGTATTATTCATATCTGTAAAACGATTTAATATACTTCTCCTAAAAACGTAATAGCCTAAAAATGATTTACTCGCTGACGAAGAAGCTTCCAAATAAACAAAACAAATTTTGCATAAAACTATTAAATGGGCCAAGCGCTTTCGAGGTTTGCCCTCATATTCATGGCCGACGAACGTAATAAATCTTTAAGTAGTGTTATTAAATAACAAATATGCAAATGTAAATGCAAATCAGTTTGACCATTTTTTTGAAATGGAAAAACACGTGTCGCGTCTATTGATAGAATTGTTGTCGCAAACAACTAAAACACAATCATCACAAATTTTCAAGCAGTAGCATTAAATGTCAAGAATCTTATATATTATCTAGTCTAGTATACAGTTTCAAGGTACAATGTATGTAGGTGTTTGAAGTGAAAAGGGAGATTGCTTAAGTAAAAAGGTAATTATATAATAAGATTTATTATTTTTGTAGCAATTAATTGTAAATTATACATATATATATATATAGGAGATCATCCATAATTATATTTAGTAATAAATTATTTTTCTCTTCACTAGTAAAATCATAATTATAAATATGCGACTTTTTTTCGCATCAAATAGTGAAGCTATAATTTTACTCTAATTTATAATAGGTTTGCTTAGCGCTTTTGAGATTTCATGTTCAAATCTCATACTCATAGCTTTGTAAATAAAGATTGTTATGATTTATGCAAATGCATTTGAATTTTTAATGACATCAATGCCATTAATAGAAGAGAGGCAAGTTTTGCTCTCTCTAAACAATGGACTAATTAAAAATTCAAACGCATTTGCATAAATCATAACAATCTTTATTTACAAAGCTATGAGTATGAGATTCGAACATGAAATCTTGAAAGCGCTAAGCAAACCTATTACAAATTAGAGTAAAATTATAGCTTCACTATTTAATGTGAAAAAAAAGTCACATATTTATAATTATATTTAGAAAATGTATTTATCTGATTTAAAATAGACACTCGATCTAATAGCCTTTAATTATAGAAAGAATGTAAATGCTTTTGGTCTAATTAAAGATGCAATTGTATGTCTATATACAATACCATTATTTAAGAGGAATGTGTACTTTAATCGTATAAGATGTGAAATAATATAAATAAATTATATAAATGGTACACAAATATAATCTTACCTTTTTATTTGTATTTTGTTTTTGTAAAGTATGCTGTTCATTCAGTTATAACATTGTTATTATGTACTAAAACTGGAATATATAGGATATATGAGCACAGACTTTCACATGACCCACCACTCTCCACACTATCTCATAATACTGATACACTTGAACACATATATGTTGAAAAGATAAATAATCACCAATATACGTATTTCATGCTAAACCAGCAATCTTCAGTTGGTCCAGATTACCATCTCTACACATATATGCTATAAGTGCTCAGATATATATTAAGATAGCCAATCCTCATATTTTAATGAACAGGCTTCACTCTACTCCACACTCCAACTCTTCAACCATCCATCCAATTGAAAATCTGATGATGGAACGCTCAAAAGCCACCCTGAGACTGAGATTCTTGTCACACCCATGTTGACCTAAGATCAATATGACCCCACATACACAGGACATAATCCATTTGATACAAGGGATGGGCAGACATCTCTACTATGTAATAATTGAAACACAGGCTTATTATATACCTGTCTCTCAGGGTGGCCTTTGAGCATTCCATCATCAGATTTTCAATTGGATAGACAGTTGAAGAGTTGGATGTGGAGTAGAGTGATGCCTGTCCATTAAAGTATGAAGATTGGCTATCTTAATATATATCTGAGCACTTATAGCATATATGTGTAGAGATGGTAATCTGGACCAACTGATGATTGTTGGTTTAGCATGAAATACGTATATTGGTGATTATTTATCTTTTCAACATATATGTGTTCAAGTATATCAGTGTTATGAAATAGTGTGGAGAGTGGTGGGTCATGTGAAAGTCTGTGCTCATATACCCTATATATTACATATATAAACATAGGTATATAATAAGCCTGTGTTTCAGTTATTAAAACTGGAATAGAAAAATTATATAAACTTTGTAAAAAGATTTAAGAGAATTAATGAAAAAAAAAAGGTAAACAAGTGTGAAAATGAAATTCTTAGAAAAAAATTGAGATGGCCTTGAACATGTTCAGAAGGTAATGGTGGTATATATAAAAAACATGGAGAATAATTAATTGTGATTACTCTTATAACAATTATGGTTAATACTGTTAAATTCTAGGGCATTTTTGAGAAGCACAAAGTGTAAAAGAAAAAAGAATATATATAATGAAACATTAGCACTATTTGTAGCCAATTAAAAATTTTCACCTTGTATGAAGTGAAAGAAAAGATGTATGGCTAGATTTCATACACATTCATTGATTATACTTGCTGCCCATGTTCCCATAATACTTACCATGAGGGTTGCTGCTCTATATGTGTAATGCCAAAGATCTCCACATATACACACTCCTGTAGAAACATCAGGCCAAAGGCCCCACACACAAATTTTGAAATGCCAGACCCATGATCATGGTTAATATCTTAAAACTGTATTTTGATGCCAGAAACTAAAGAACTATTTGAGTAGAAGAACAAAAATTTAATAATTCTCTGTATATTAATGAATTTATGAAATTCTTAATATAATATTGCCAAAAGAAAAAAGATATTTGATTTTAGGAGCTTTCATAATAACTGTAAATATTATCTTTCTGTTGTGTTAGATATATGTTATGTTTAGTAAATTAATAATAAATTACATAATTGATCTTTAGGTACCATATATATATATATATATATATATATATGTGTGTGTGTGTGTGTGTGTGTGTGTGTGTGTATTGTACCACTAGTCAAGCATTACATGTTGTAATAATTTCATCTAAAATTAGTAAAATAAAAATCTTCCTAGATAATGCAAAAGTTTTAAAATTAATTTTAGAAAAATAAAATCACTGCAGTGTAAGTTGTCAGTAAATGAGTGAATTAAAAACATCTTAGTTTGAAAGAAATCATTTATAAAAGTTTGAAGAGTTCTTTTTATTAGTTTAAAACAACATGCAGTTTGCTAAAAGACAATTCATAAAATTTTACGAATTAAAGAATAATTAGAAGTGGGAGAAATTTTAACTTAGCAAAAATTAAACTTTTGAATAAGTTAAGAAAGGTGATATTTAGAAAATTAAAAAGTTTTATTGAAAGAAAAATGCAGTTAGCCCAAGTGGGAATATAGTTAAAAAAATTAAACTATTAAAAAAAAAAATCTTAAAAACTAAAAATCTCTCTTTCCATTTGTTTTAAGAATAAGTGATGCATGAATAGAGATTGATTTGAGGATAAAGAAAATAAATGTATGCGTGTAAATAAAATATGAAAGTTAAATATTAGAATAAATAAAGGAAAGACCATAATATAAATTTTAAAGCTCAAAGATTGTTTAATAAATACACTACATAGGAATGGGATTAGCAATGGCTACTAATTAATTAATTAAAATCCATAAACAACAGGGCTAATTAAAATGCATCTTATCCAAAATTTTATCAACATAAGCAGTGGACAGATTTTGAACAATGAAAATAATTAGATTTGAAATTAATTAAAAGATAATAACAAGATGGCATTACATAAATAGAACTAAAAATTTTGGCATTTAGTCATTCACATATTTAGATTCAATCACCTATTAGACTCTTATTTTTCGACAAATACCATGTCATGCTAAGCAGAAGTTGAAGCATGTGACTGAGCACTAGCCTTCATTTGGGAGAACATCAGCCATCTGCTCGATAGAAGCCATGCCCATCTAATAATTTGAAGCCACCAAGAATGTCTAACTGTCTGAAGTAAGAAGTAACCTGGAACTGCAATCATCAGGACCACATCAGAAGCCTAAAATCCAACCAGTTGGTAAACCACACATGCAGCAGCAAAGAGCAACAAGCCACATCATCCTAGAGGAACATTTAAAATTCTATAGGTAATAACATTTTCTTATTTCTATTCCTGATTTTTTTGTATTAATCTATAAGTAGCCATTGCAATCTTTGAGTATCTCCAGAGTCAGCATAAGTGAACTCTATAGCCAGCAAATAATGAACTATAGTATGTGCAGGTTCACGTGTTTCCTAATGTGTCAAATAAATAGTTACAGAACTTTCAAATCATGAAATAATTAGCTGTAATTCCAAGATTATGTGCAGTCCATCCATATAGTGTTTATATTACATTATTATTGTATGCTTTATTAAGTGTGTGTGTGTAGCTATTATATATGAAATCATTGTTTATTTAATTATAAATTCATAAAATTAGATTACAAATTATAGTAAACATTTTATTTAAAATAAAATATTTGTCTGTCAATTACTGTCTGTCAGTTCTTTTAATTATACTACAAAAAGCAATTTAGCAGAGAAGTTATACAAGCAGTTTATTGAATTATATATCCATTGAGCTAGTTGGGATATTCAGGCACTGATTTGGTAGCTGTAATCCAGAGTATGTTAGTTACTTCTTGTAATTCACTGGCACCTGAAGTTTACTTCAAAACAAATAAAGTACTTTGAAGACAGAATTTGAATTCAGCAGTCAAGAAGTTCTGTAACCTGGAATTATGGCTGTAGGTTATACCTTATGTAACCTCAGTCTGGCTTCAGGTACTTCTGGTATTATGCTTCTCTGCCTGAGGGAATGGTGTGATGTAATACTTAAATTGCAACTTAATAAATAATTGTGTTACATTTTATATATAAAAGAAGTCAACAATATTGTTTTTTATTAAAGAGTAAAAAAAAAAATTTATTCTATTTTTTTTTATTCGATCTATCTCCCACCCGGTTCAATATATATATATCATCATCATCATCATCAACCATTATCAATCCACTGCAGGATGAAGGTCTCTCCAAGTTTAATCCATCTTCTCCGATCTTTAGCTTCTCTTCTCCACAACACCCTTGCACATTTTCTTATTTCATCCATCCATCTCACATGTGGTCTCTTTCTGGGTCTTTTACAATCTCTTGGAATCCAGTTTAAAATTTCAATTGTCCATCTATTATCATCTCTTCTAGCAATATGTCCAGCCTAACTCCATTTCAATCTTTTAATTTTTTCAATAAGGTCAGTAACACCTGTTTGTTGTCTTACCCATACATTGCATTTTCGATCTCTTCTTGTTACTCCCAACATACATCTCTCCATACTCCTTTGAGTGGTCTGAAGTCTCTGTATTGCTCTTCTATTAAGTGTCCAAGTCTCAGATCCATAAGCAAGAACTGGTAAAACACATTTGTTAAAAACCATCCTTTTCAAACACATAGGCATATTTCCTTTTAGTATCAAGTTATTTCTACCAAAAGCACTCCAACCAAGTTTAATTCTATGATTAATTTCCTCCATTATGTTTCCATCTGTATTAATAATCTGACCAAGGTATTTGTAACTGTTAACTTCTTCTAATTCTTCATAATCAATCTTTATTTTCATATTTTGAGCAAATCGATTAAACATTACTTTAGTCTTTTTAACAGTTATCTTTAGTCCTACTTTTCTACTTTCATCTGCTAACTCCTGCAACATTTCCTGCAGCTCTGAAGCATTATTTGCAAAAACGACTACATCATCTGTGAAATCTAAATGACTTAAATACTCTCCATTTACTTTCACTCCTTTAGTTTCCCATTTTAATCCACAAAATATTTCTTGCAGCACTGCTGTAAAGAGTTTTGGAGATATGGAGTCACCTTGTCTTACACCTTTCTCAATGTTGATTTTTCCAGTATCATTATGCAATCTAATTGTTGCTGTTGCATTTTTATAAATATTCTTTAAAATATGACAATATCCTGGATCTATACCTTGATGATCCAATGCTTTAATCACTGAAGAAATGTGTATAGAATCGAATGCCTTTTCATAATCTACAAATCCAAAACATAATGACAACTTATATTCATTTGTCCTTTTTATGACTTCTCTCAATACCTGGATATGATCTATTGTACTAAAACCACTTTTAAATCCAGCTTGTTCTCTTGGTTGGTGGAAATCCAAAGTTCTCTGTAGACGAGTTGTAATTATCTTGGTAAAAATTTTATATAAAACTGATAAAAGGCTGATAGGTCTGTAATTTCTAATATCTTCTTTATCACCTTTTTTAAATATTAATATTATTACTGCATTCTTCCAATCTTCCGGTACATCTTTATCATTTAGACATTTGGTATATAACTTTGCTAAAATTGTTTCTATTTCTTCACCTGCTTCTTTTAATATATCAATTATAATTCCATCATTTCCTGGAGCCTTTCCTTTCTTCATACACTTAATTGCATGTCTCACTTCCTCATTTAAAATTCTGGGCAATTCAGAAGATGTAATAGATATAGGAGGTACTTGTTCTTTATTACTATATAATTCTTGATAAAAATCTTCTACCAATTTCATGATGTCATCTCTCTTTTAGTAATAATTCCATCTTTTTTTCTTATTGCAGATATAAATTTCCTACCAATACCAAAATGTTGTTTAACATTTTTGAGACTTTTATTTTCTTCTACAGCTTTTCTTGCTATTTCACAGTTATACTTTCTTATATCATTTTCAACTCTTTTCCGTACCATTTTACAAAATTCGAGATATTCTATTCTTTTTAATACATCATTTTTGTATATATTCATATTCCTTCTTTTCTTCATAAATTCTCTAGTCTCAGTAGAAATTTTATTAGTCAATTGCTGCTTTTTTCTACCAGCTATGTTTGTTGCAGTTTTTAAAAGTGTATCAGTTATTTTCATATTAATTTCATTCAAATCTGTATCATGTTCAAAATCTCCTAACACTTGAAACCTATTTAAATAATAATTTACTAAGGCTGTAACCTTAGAAATAAGCGTCTGAAAAATACAAAGGTAGGGACCTCTATAGGTCTTAAAACATAGAGGTCCCTACCTTCGTATTTTTCAGATGCTTATTTCTAAGGTTACAGCCTTAGTAAATTATTACTTAATATAATAATGGGTGTTTAATAAAATTTATAATTGAAACCTATTTGTAAGTTCTAATTTAAATTCATTAGAATGTTTCTGAAGATTAGGAATATCAACTGTAAATATTGTTTTTCTTAATAATTTTTGTCTTTCTAGTTTTACATTAGCACGTAACTTACACCTTACTAATCGATGATCACTTCCTGTGTTAAATTTATTAAGAACATTACAATCTTGAAATATGTATTTCTGTTAGTCAAAATATAATCCAATTCTGCTGTACTTTCATTTGGATGCTTCCATGTCCATTTCCTTTTAACATTTTTCTCAAAAAATGAATTCATATTATAAAGTTTTTTCTTTTTCTGCAAACTCCACAAGTCTATGTCCTCTCTCATTTCTATTACCATAACCGAAATTACCTACAGCAATTTCATCTTTCATTTGTCTACCAATTCTAGCATTAAAGTCTCCCATAACAATTTTAAAATGTTGTTTACTCTGATCAAAAGCCTTTTGTACATCCATATAAAAATCTTCTACTACTTCATCACTATGAGAACTTGTTGGGGCATAAACCTGAATTATCTGCATTTGGTATCTGCTATTAAGTTGTATAACTAATCTTGCCACTCTGTCCGATACACCATCAATCTCCACAATATTTTTCTTCCACTTTTTATTTATAATGAATCCTACTCCACTTGTATTTCCAATATGTGTGCCTTTATAATAGAGTATATGTCCACTTTTTAAATCAATTGTTTCTTCTCCTTTTCTTTTAACTTCACAAAGTCCAATAATGTCCCATTTAATATAAGACAGTTCTTCTTCTAATTCTTGCAGTCTTTCTTCACTTGAAAGTGATCTGCAGTTGTAAGTACCTAAATAAAAAGTCGTCATCAAATGGCAGCCTGGGTCCACAATCAGGAGATTCTTAGCACCCTCCGCCTTCGGCCACCAACCACTGCCTTGGTTGGTGACTTTACAGCCTCCTGGGAATAAGGGCCATGCTTTATTTTTGTCTGTCATAATTGTATATATGTATTGGAAAAATATTTATCATTTATACAAACATTCATTCTGCCTTATCAGGCACTGAGAAGAAAGACCATGGTGTTTCTTGATCTTAAACTCAGAGGTAAAAAGCCAATAAACTCACCATGCTGGCTAATGCATGTTGGTGAGCAGCCCATCCATGTTTGTATACTATATGAATAATCACATAGTAATACAGCTGCAACGACAAGAACGTATGGAGTGGACATTAGGAATTTGCCCTGCCCGGTTCCTTTAAGGCCTCCAAGAGGAATCAAAGGGTCTCCTTTCAGTTAATAGCAAACTCCTTTCTGCAGCCATATATATATATATATATATATATATATATATATATATATATATATATATATATATATAATCATCTTATTAAAGGGTTAACAGTGGTGGTAAATTATGCTTAGTTAAGAGTATAGTTTTTTTTTATCATTCATCATTCTTTTATTTATTGATTAAAATATGTTTTTAAAGTTGTTTAGTA
Organism: Epiperipatus broadwayi; assembly: GCA_028023455.1. Lineage (NCBI taxonomy): Eukaryota > Metazoa > Onychophora > Udeonychophora > Euonychophora > Peripatidae > Epiperipatus > Epiperipatus broadwayi. Next base: position 233,858 of record JAQFVV010000173.1, read on the forward strand.
ATAGCAATCAATTTAGTTTTATTATCCAATTGAACAAACACCAGTATACAGGTAATTTAATTAATTTCTAAATAGAAATTTGAAACTTCTACTTCAGTATGAGTAATTATAAAGTACAGATTTTGTGCTTAGTGAACCATCACTGACACTAGCATCTATAAATAATATAAAAGCTGTCAAGAGTTTATAGAATAATTAAGACTAATTTAAATAAAGTGCCAAAGTTTAATCTAGGGGAAATTGGATGGCCAGGAAATATAATTGTCTTTTAAATAATGAATTATATTATTAGTTGATAGAGAATATGATTTAGTCATACCAGGATTTAATGTTAAATATATTTATGAAATTCCTGATTAGTTACCAGCTGATCAAAATGATTGTTTGGCTTCTTACAGCATAATTAAGGTTAACATTTCTATTTAAAAGATACATAAGAAATAAATGACATGGTACAATTGTGTCTCAAAATGGGGATATGAAAAAACCCATAAACATATTTACTTTGTGTAGGTATTAAATGACATACAGATTAAATCATAGTCTTATATAATCAATGAAAATGAATTTTAATCTTTTTTTTAAATTTATCTTTATTAACATATACACATAAATAACAGTAATGAATGCATTTATCTGACCTAAAAACTTCTGTCCCAATTTTTAAATTTGATTTCTATTTTTTTTTTTTTTTTGGTTTATGAATAATATTTAAGTCATTTGCTTAAATAATTATGCAGTGAATAATAATGTAAACATTTAAAATAATTACTTATAAAAGTTTTTCATTCAGGATTATATTTTCCCATCTGAATATTTCTGTTAATTTTATAACTAGTTAGAGAAAATGTCTTACATTTGAGCCTCTCAATCATAAAATCTGCCAAAATGATGAATTCCTTGGGCATAATAAACATTATATTTCCATAGCAACAAATCACAAGCTTATGAATATTTTTCTCTTAATGATTTCTTCAAAATGTTATTTTTCATATAATGAAAATAAATAATTTATTCCTTTCAATAAATTATAAATTTTTTTGAATAAGGCTTTCTTTTATTATTTTTTTTTATTTGGCAATTCATTTTATAGTTTTATCAAATTTAAACAGACTTAAAACATTTAAAATTCGCTTTAAAGTTTTTTTTATGAAATATAAATTATATTTAAAAAAACAACATTAAGAAAAATAAAAGAATAATAGCCATAAATACATTAACTAATACATATTTGATATTTAATAAATATAAATTTATTGAGAATATATATATATATATATATATATATATATATATATATAATGTTTTGAACATATTCTAAAAGAACATTGTGCAGAAAATTTAATAATTAATCAATTTCAATTTTATTAATGCATAAAAAACAGAAATATTAAAAATTTAATTTGAAGGTGTATAAACTATTATTAAAAACATTTTTTAAATATTTTTACATTGTAATAATCATTCCACTTTCATAAATTATCAAAAGTGGACATAAAACTAGTCCCTGATTTGCAAGAAAGTGGTGGTATAGTGGATAAATTATTACACTGTCAAAACATCCAGGAAAATCCAGGTGTTTAACACTTCTAACTCATCTATAACAAAAATTGTTTATAATATATACATAAGTGAATTTTACACTGGTGGATAATGGTATTATAATAAAATGTGAGACATATATGTTTTTATAAAGTTGCTTGCCCTACCTTAAGATTTAAATATTGAATGGGGCTCAGAGAGATTCTAGATAGCTGGAAATTTCCAAATAAAGCTAGCTAATTTGTACTTATCGAATATTTGTTGTTTTAACAGATATTCAGCAAAATTTTTAAAAAATATGAGGTAAGTTGAAGTATAAAATGTGATTATAAAAAAACATTATTGTAATATGATGTACTCATTACTATTAGTAGAAAAGTTGCTTAATAAATAGTGAACTCATCATTTATTTTCTGAATGTTTTATTATACGTATAAAAAAAAATAAAGAAATATGTCCCTTAATAGCTTTAGTTATAATGTTAACTATATATTGAGACAACTGGCAATCATTAACCAAAAACGATCATTTCAAAAAGTTTGTTTAAGGTAAAAGATAATCTGTTTGCCACTTTCTTTATAATTCAGAAATTAATCAAGCAATTTTAATGTTTTTTGCATTTTTGTTCACCTATAGCACAAATCACAAGGAAGATTTTTAACTATATAATTTTCAGAATATACCAATGGAGAAGTTCTAGGGCAAAAAACTGCATCTGCATATTTCACACTAGTCAAAAGACAAACTATATTTATTAATATGCTGCAGCTATTTTTTGCATTAGCTATAAAGACTACTGTCATATTTTTCTTGTAAATTCAGATTTTCTAGCTTTTGTATCATTTCAGAAAATGGGTTTCTCATCTAATCATCTAAGTTTGCTGCTAAAGAAAGAACATATTTTTGCAGTTGTACTTCTAAAGCTCCCAAATGATTTTGAATGTGCTGTGCAATTTCTTTATTTATCTCAGAAGCTTGGTCCAGAAGGTGGGAAACATTTCAAAATTACCATTACAAATGTGTTTTTATATACTATGTTTACTTTTAAAAGTATGCACTTTGCAATAAATTTTAAAATAATATCTTAATTTCCCTGCATTTTTTTGAGTTAAGTTGTTAGATAAATATCTTGTAAATACACTAAATATACAGCCATATATCATCTTTAAAACCTAAAAAATTCCCTGTTCTTTAAAATATTGTTAGTACTTTGGTCATGACTTTATCTCTTGGGAATCATCTAATATCAGTGTGTTTCAGAAGCATTACATGATCCTTCTCCATGTTTTCACATAATTTGGCAAACAAACATGACAATATTGGGCATTGATTATTGAAATTTATCATAGTCACAGCATTGTTAAGAACCTTATTTGAATATTCTCTAAAGTTTTTGAAATAAGGATCTCACAGTAAAAGAAGCAATGAGTTCTAATCACATTTTCATTTTTTAACCAGTGAAACAAAAGTCTTTATTTCACCAATCATGTAAGGGTTGCCATCTGTGCAGATTCCAATGCAGTGTTTCCAAGATAATTCTCTCCTTTTAAGATAAACTAACTATGTGTTAAAAATGTCTTGATGCTTTGTTGTGTCTGGAAACTTTTGGCAGCATAAAAAAATCTTAATTATTTATTCATTTATAAACCTAATTAAAATGATAAAATGACATTTGTTTGTTACATCAGTTGATTCATTTGTATTATTTAATTTTCATATATATTATTTTCAGTCTCTTATGACACATTGTGTATACATCTACTAAAGGTGTTGTCAGATAGGCATACCTTCTTTGCTTCACCCAATGCTTCTATGCATAACACAGTATTTACAATTTTTTGCATTTAGGTATTATTATGCTTTCAGAAATAATGTGATTCTTTTTAAAGTGGATGACAATCAAAAGTTTATTTTGTTGTATTTGTGACTCAAGAAGACATTTAAACTAATCAGTTATTTTGTGCAACAAATGACTAAGATTAGTTGTAAAATACTATTTTAATTCTGATGTGATCATTGCAATGCTAATATGTTTCTTTCCACAGACAAGACCCAATGGTAAATGGCAATCAGGATCACTGCACTTAGTAAAACAATTCACAAATTTTTATAACAAAAAAATTGATTCTTTTTAATCTCAGAGGAGGTGCACATTTGTTTATTATCACCAATCCCATATCTCTGCAAATTCATTTTCTTTGCTATTCTTCCAAGCATACAACAGACACAATTCCTAAATTATTCTAAATGTGATATATAAAGGTCTGGTAAGCAGCAACATAAAAATCTCATTTCTATACAAATCTGTCCACTGCCAATGAAAACTAGCCATGCAAGAAATCTTACACTATTAAAAAATAGAAATCATCTGTATAGTCAAGTATGGATATATATCTTGGTGAGAAGTTCTCAAATGTCATGACATTGTAGTAATAATTATATTGTACTAACAATTCTGGGAACCCATACCTTACCAAGCATGATTCAATTGCAACTGGAACATTATCTTTTCTACACTACATGATTGCACTGAACATGAAAAGAATTTTTTTTGTGGCACACTTAGAATACTGGTGGTAATATAAGTTTTGTTGTATTAAATATAATTCTATTTATCTAAAAATTTGATGTTATTTTATTTCTACATCTTGTTGTATACTAGGAAGTGTCCACAGTATTCCCAGATATCATTGCATAAAATTTTTTATAGCAACTAGCATATAGGAAGGACACTTTATTTATAATAGTAATTATAATTTTCATATTTTATCAAAGGTATTAAATAATGACAGATTTTAACATTCAAGCTTCAACCAAAATATTTGTATTATAAACATATAATTTGGCGTAGGTTTGAAAATTGAACCTTTTTAATGTAATCCGTTTCTAAAAATATATTAATTTAAATGTTTTCTGATGTTCTATAATATAATTCACCTAATATTTTTAAGCAATATGGACAATTACTCACTCATCAATACAAAAGCACTTGAATTATTGTATATTTTCCAATAAATATTTTTTTAATTCAACTGAAAAAATATTCTGATCTATTTTCAACAGAGAGATAATATACTTTGCAATTATTAAAATACATGGTCTTTCATTTTTAAAATGAACTGCATTATATTAGGACATTCAATAATTAAAAAGCAAATGTTATGAGTATTGGAATAAATAAAAATTTGAAATTTAAAGATAGTTAACTTATAATGCTTTTCTAAAACATTTTGATGTTCACAATTTTCTACATGATATAACTGTTCTTAAACTCTAATTTTTTAGTGATTTTATTCATAATATTCTCTATTATATTCCTTTCAATTTTGGCAATAATTTTCTTAGAATATAACTGTTGTTAAGAAATAACTTTTTGTGATTTGTTTGATAATATATTCTATTATATTCCTTTCACTGTTGTCATTTTTAGCCATTTTTATAATACCACAATAAAATTTCTTATCAAAATAAACTACAAGACCTGTCAAAATTCAATAAAAATCTTTTTTTTCTTGTCTACAAGCTTGTATCCACTCTTTTGAATTGCTATAGATTTACAAATAAGTTTTTTTTTTTACTTAATTTTAAAACATTTGAAAAAAAAATATTTTATTTGAAATTATAAAAAATATTAGCTGCTGCCATAGAAAATTACCACTTTTTTAAAACAATTAAGTGCTACAAAGCAAAAATCCATAGCCTAGCAAACAAACTTTTTAAATTTATATACATAAGTATAAGGAAAAAGGAATGGATATTTACATTATACTACTATACTTATTGCAGATGCTTGCTTGCGTATATATACCACTAAACATCACATGATTACTATTTCTTATTCTAGCACACTACTGTTCTTAAAACAGGCAAAACTCTCCATACAGTAGTGCCACTCAGTGCCAACCAGAGTAATCAATGGATGCCAGAAGGCTTGTGCATAAAATCCCTATCTAGTTCCTACTCATCCAATCCCCCCAAACTGGTTTCTGGCTTGTGGTCTTGGTCAGTGAGGAGCTTTGGATCTGAGAGCACTGCACATAGATCTTAGGGTCTAATGCAACCCTCCAGCAGTCATCTTTTATCTCTACTTAACTACAAAACTATGAGAATAAAATTGAAAATGCAATATTTTCAATCTAAACTCAATAGCCTATATAGTCATATGGGTCTGAACCCAGTTCAGTACACACATTTTGGTGTCTTTGGTTCTTTAACAACCATATTCACCACTATCCTATTAGGCAGAATTGGTGTTAAACCATTAAACATCACATGATCACTATTTCTTATGCCAGCACATTACTGTTCTTAAAACAGGCAAAACTCTTCATACACTAGTGCCAACCAGAGTAATTAATGAGTATATCGGATGAGTAGGCATTATATAGTGATTTTATGCACAAGCATTCTGGCATCCATTGATTACTCTGGTTGGCACTGAGTGGCACTACTGTATGAAGAGTTTTGCCTGTTTTATTGTGTGTGTGTATATATATATATGTGTGTGTGTGTGTGTCAAGTTTAAATAGACGTAGCTTTTCTAAATACTTACTTTAAAAAGTAATAGCAATGTTCATAATAAATAAACAATCTTTAATTAAATATTTTATAGATTACTTTAAACAATGTCAAAAATTATCCACTACAATATTTTAAATAATACACTTTATGTTGTTACCTACATTTTATTTTATCTTTAATTGAATCTTCAAATACTGCTGTAGCATCATAAAATTAATACTGGGATGATTAATTAAACAATTTAAGATACTTTTGATTTTAAAAAAGAATTTAGTGTAATGCTATTGACATAATTTATAAATTCAATACATAACCTAAAATCATAAAGGCAAAACTCTCCATACAGCAGCACCACTCAGTGCAATCCAGAGTAATTAATGGATGCAGGAAGGTTTGTGCATAAAATCCCTAACTAGTGTCCACTTATCCAATATCCTCAGACTAGTTTCTAGCTTGTGGCTTTCATCAGTGAGTGTGTGGAGAGTTTTGGCTCTGTGAAAAACAGCTTGGGTAAGCATAAAGAATGGTGATCATGTGATGTAATCTAAAACCTCTTATTACTTTTCATTTAGTTTTTTTTTAGCTTTTAGTATTATTTATCATTTCAATTTTTTATTTTGTTTTGAGAAAATAAAAGAATGGAGGGGAGAGTGGTAGAGACAGGAAAAATACAGACAATTGTAAATTTTCAAGGATTATTTTGATTTCTCATAAAAATACCTAATATTGACTTAAAAATTAATTTATGTATAGTTTTGTTTGGAATTATTGTTATTATCATTATTTGTCTTTTAAAATGTTTAATTTTTTTTTTTGGGGGGGGAGGTTTAAAAAGTGAGAGGAGTGGATGGAATTTTTTGTTAATTGTAAATGTTGTCGACTTTTATGAAAACAATAATTGTTAGCTACATTCAATAGAAATTACAAATAAAAGAATCCAAATAAAAATGAACTGATTGACTTTGAAATAACAACAACAAATTAAAAGAAGATTAAAATAAATCATTTATTTGGATTCCCACCACCTTATAGTTGTTGCTTTTTTATTTCTTAAATATTAAAAAAAAAAGGCATCACCGCTTCTTATGGATCATATAATTTGGCAGTCATTTCATGAATGTGCAATGCAAAATCACTCTACACTTCCCTTTAGGTTTCTTTTCTTTATCATAGATCATGTGAAGTCTAAAGAAAATACATGAGATTCATTTTTACATTTTTTTAAATCTAAAAAATAAAAAACAATTTAAATGAACAACTCAAATTTTATGTTTACACAAGGTTTACTTTTAAATTAATTTCTAAAAATGAAAAAAAGTATTTATTGTAACACACATTAAAATTTTTTATTTTTATATTTTATTTTCTGATTTATTTTTAATTAATTTATAAACGTAATATTTTACATATGTAAAGTATATTGAATCTTCAATTTATTGATTAGTTATGTCAGTATTATTTTATTATGTAAATTCAATGTTTTAAAAAAACATACATAAAATAAATATGAAGATATTGTTGTCTAACTTATATATATAATCAATATACTTCAAATAGATGTGTATGGATATTAATTAGGGCAGTTTAAGATAGAAGTGATATTAATACTTATAGAAATAATTATAAGGATAATTGATTAATGGAAGAAGTAATTATAAAATTTAATTATTCAAGTTAGCTTTTGTTTATTTAATATTTCTGTTTTAATATTAATAATAATTTTAATCTCAAAGTATTAACTCTCTTCATAAAATTATGTAATTTTAAATGTCTTGTTGATTTCGAGTTCAAATGAAAATGATTTTGCTAGTCTTTTGCCGAAATCTGCTCAGTGCAATTAATAAGTTTATATTTATTAATTTATATCTTTTCATTTGAATTCAATATCAATGAGTATTTTATAATTAATAATAATTTAATATATTTATTTATTATTAATCTTTCTTCTACATACTATGCAATTATAACATAAATGTAATTATATATGTGTGTGTACATTTGTGCATGAGTTATATTTTAAATAAGTTTAATTAAAATCAATAAATAATCTAAGATTCACATTTGTAGAAGAATTTTCCAAACAAGATAAAAGAGTAACCATAATTTTGTCTGAATTTTTGATATAAGTATATGAACTTTAATCAAAATTAATAATCATTTGATAGATTTGACATACTTTACATATAATATTGAGATATAAATTTTTAGTTATTTGATCTACAAATTCTTACTTAGAGTTTGATTTAGCTTAGTGTTTAGACAACACTATTATCTGCAATTTTATTTGTTTATTTGTAAACTGCATTAACATAGTAGTAAACATTTAATAGTTATGTAAAATGAAATAAACAATAAATTTATAATATGTTTTGTCATATTACAATTAACATCAGTTGTAAAAACAATGTTCTGGATTACTTTTATTGTCCAAATTAAGAGGATCTTCAGAATTTGAATAATTTACATTCAAGGAATAACAGATATGTTTATTAATATTTGTCAAGAAGAAAAATAAATTGTAAAAGGCATCTCAATTACTTTATTACTGATATGCAATATCTATTTTATTTCAACATTAATTTCATCACAATATTTATCAATCAGGAGAAATATATTTTTGAAAAGATCAAGAATTAATGAGATGTGTGTTAAAATTTGATTATTCTACTTTAGAAAAATAATTTTATATAATTATCACTTATAAAATATTCTACACACTACCATAGAATTCATATTTTTACAATCAAATACCTAGCTCTATCTAAAAAAAAAACAGAGGTGAGGAATAGATTCACAAGGACTTAATTGATGGGAAATAAAATTTTATAAACTGCCATAATATTACAGATTAAAGGTTGTGTAACAACCATGATTTATACTGTATTTGTTTATTTTTATATACTGAATAAAAATCAAATAATATAAAAACAATATGATAATTAAAATAAAAATATTTACTGGTAAAATTAACATTATATTTAATTTATCACTATTATTCTTTTATATTACAAGTAAATAAAATTACAAACAAATAACAGAATACAATATTTTCTGCATTTTAAATATTTATAACTGCATTATACACATTTATTATTAAAAGTGAAGCTTTAATCTATGTGAAATAAAATAAAAATTAGTTAATAAGTTAATAAATAAATGATCACTTAATAAAATGTGTTTAAGATATAAAAATTATATAATATTAGTAATTAGCTTAATATATTAAATTAAGAAAAATCATATAATTTAACTTTGCCAGAGTAATCAATGGATGCCAGAAGCCTTGTGCATAAAATCCTCATCTATTGCCTACTCGTACTCTGGCTTGCACTGAGTGGCAATACTGTATGGAGAGTTTTGCCTGTTTTAATAATAGTATTTTAATGACAAAATTAATAAAGTTAATCTGTAGTATGCAAATATTTTTTTTAACATTTAATTAACTCATTATAATGGATATAGTGTAGATAAATCTTTTATAAAGATTAAGAATTCAAAATTATTTAATTGATCCTGAATGTATATTTAGTGAATATGAGTATCTAAATTTTTGATGTAAATAAAGTTTTGCCATCAAAGCACCCAATATTAAGTTAAAATTATATATAAGTATGTATAATTGATTGCCTGAAATAAGTATTGTCAAGACATATATTTTAAGTTTTATTTTTCTGAGTCCCATATAAATGTTTTATATTGAATTTACAAAAAAGAAAAATTTAATAGTGAATTTACATAAAAAAAGAAAATGCAAGCACTCATCATATATTATAATATAAACAATAACTTATAGTAGTATCACATTTAGAACATTTTTATATTTTTTTATTTTTATGTAATTTTTAAAAAATGCATAAATTCTTCAATCTCAAGGACAAAAAAACTATAATCTCTAAGACATATATGTCATACAAATAACTGGCATCCATCCACAAGTATGTATATATATATATCGAGAAGTGAGGGTACAATATATATATATATATATATTAATTTTATCATTTCCACATGTTATATTAGTGTTCAAATTATAAACTGGGAGATGAGTTGCACCAAATTATAAGTTCCCATGACTGGATTTATTGTTAAACATTAAATGTCTAAGTTAGCTCTGAAAGATTATGGAATCAAAATTTCAATGCAACTTTTTTTCATTTTTGATTTATCATGGGAACAAAATTTGCTTACATGAATGTATACACACAGAGAGATTTACAGACAAATATACATATTATTTAATTACTATATAAAATAGTATTTAATTTCTCCATGCATATTGTTTTTATAATAATAAGGGGTTTGAAATTAACTAAATATTTTCTTTTATTTTCCACATGATAGTAGGAACATTCTAGACAATTTTTTCATAATTGTCAAACTTTTTTTTAATTATAATATGCATATTTTAATATGCATTGTAAATTATAAATGTTGGTAGGAGAGAAAAGTATAAAATGATATAAATATTTTTTTTTTGTTCTCTCTCTTCAATAACTTTATTTAATTATTGGTTGCTCTTAAATTTTTTTTAAAAAATGTACAATGTACCAAGATTTTAAAAAAAAAAAGAAGACTCTCTTTTTAGTAAATTGGTTAATATTTTTAATTTTAATCTTGTAAGAAACATAAAGCTTTATGTTTAAGAGTATTTTTTTAAATAACAAAATAAGATTTTAATATTTTTGGTAAATTTTATTTCTAATTAGAGTTGTTGTTTTTTTTTACTTTATCTCCATTACAAAAAAATCAAATCAGTATAATTAACTGATTCTCTTATTTTGCTTTTGCAAAAAAAAAATTTCTAATTAGAATGTAATGCCAAGAATTTTATGATGTTAATTTAAATTCTTGACTGGTTCTTCAATGTCCATCATTAAGGAGGGCAATAGATGAACGATTGTATTTATAAAATTTATCTAATTGATTGTTATAAAAATTATCATGTTAGAGACAGATTATGATTGACTTGCAGTCAATATTGTTTTAGAAAAAAAATGATTGGGGTGTGGATAAGCCAGAAAACCCAAGTGTCTAGTAAAAATAAATATTCCTAACTTAGCTGTTGAAGAGAGAACAATCATCTTAATTCAACTAATAAAGAAAAAAAGCAGAAGTCTTCATCAAGTGCTTGCCAACAGAAATCATAACTAAGACATTGCATAGAGAAGCAGAAGTTTTATTCAAGTTTTTAGCATATTATGAGTTTAGCCATATAAATGATTTCTACAATAAAAACCATGTACTAAATTCAGCTAAAAGCTAGAAATCATCTTCCTTTGTGTAACATGCCTTTACTAGAATAAAAATGTAGAGGAAGTTAATTCCTAAAGTAATCTGAAACTTTGTCTGCCACTAAAAACAGTCTCTGTCTGTGTTTGTCTCACCTGAGAAATTTATTAAAAGAAAATGAATAAATTTTTGCTGTTGTTTATCTGGAATTACTGTAAACCAAGAAAAGAACAAATTAACCATGTATTTGTGTAGAAATCTTCAATAAAAAAACTCAACTTGAAAAACTGGAAATTATAATTAGGAAGGACTCCACAAAAAAATGAATCAAACCATTGTTAAAGATATTTTTGTGTTCACACTAAATTTTCATGTACTATAAAAAAAGATTTTTTAGTTATTGCTGTAGAATTGATCATCTATGAATAGAAATCAACTGATTGATTATAATTTTTATGAAAATATATTTTTAAAGAAATTTTTAAAATTTTATACTATCAACATTTTTTTTGTTTATTGTTAGTCAATTAGCTATTAAATAATTGTTTTGAAAAAATATTTTTTAGTCTTAATTTCTTTATTCTACCCAATTTCTGTTTTATAAATTCTAGTGGATGAGACTTTATTTCATGACTGTTTAATGTTTTAGAATTTTTTTAAATGATCCCAATAAAACTATTTACTTATAATAGGATAAATTTGGGAATTATTTAAAGTTATTTATAATAAGCTGCTTTATTTATTTATTTATTTATCTCTTGCTCACAGTAATAGTATATAAAATTCTTACTTCCCAAGCTAGATCTGTGCATAACCTGTTATACAGAGTAGGGGGTTATGTTTAGTGTTATGGACATCCAGATGATGATGATAATCATGGTTGATACAAAATGAATATTTTTTAAAGTCCACACACTACATTTTATTCTATTTACTAATTTTTAGACATTTAGTTTAAAGTTGTCCAGGACATTAATGGTACTAAGTGGCAGCAGCATTGATGATGGTCAGGATATTTTAGTATCTCAGCATTATTTGACCTATTGTTGTATTTTGATGGAGTAGCACTTAAGTATGTGCATCCAAATAATTATTGTTTGTATTTTTGTCCTAGGTTTAGCAATGGTTAAATAATTATCATGGTCTATTTTTATTGTTGATTATTCATGATGATGAATAATTATTAATTTTGTGTAATGCTACTAAACTTATAGTTAGTTCTGTGCTGATCTCCCATGTTCATCTCTTTTATATTTAATTTTATATTTTGTTTATTTGGGGATGATGATAGTTTCCATCTCCTCATAATTTATCTCTAATGTGGCATACTGTTACAATTGTAACCCAACATGTGGGCCCATTATTTGCATACTATTACAAATGGCAACCCCTATATTACAGACTATTACAATATATACTGTAACAGGCCATCTATGCATGCATGTGGTCAAGCCAACAAATCACAATGGACCAGATCCTATACTATGAGAAGAGAGGAAGGGCATCTCACTACAGTCAGGCCTAGGGTCTTCAGGTAGGATTCAGAGAATGATTTGATGAAGTACCTAACCAAAGATTGTATCTGTCTCAATGGATTAGCTCTAATTTACCTATCATATTCAGACATAATTTAGGCTGGTTCATCCATATCTCATCCATCTTTCAGATCCCATTATGCCCAGGGAGAAATTTGCCTTTAACTCTTTTCAGCATTGAATTTCAATCAGGATGACAATTATCTAACTTCTATATAAGTTCCTATTGGCTTGTTTCAATTAACAGTATATTCATATGGAGAAAATGTGTGAGTATATGGCTGTGTAATCAAATAATTAGATGGATGGGTGTGTGGATGATTTTTGATAAACTAGAGACCAAATGAATATTTAAATCAAAGTAACAGCTTTTATTGATAACAAGGGAAATTTAAAATTCTTTAATAGCAACCAAAATATATAACTCTGTCTGTTGAGCATGCAAATCTAACATATCTTATTCAAATGTATTTACAATTCCATCCCTTCCTATGGTAGAGTTACATACCTCAATGTTTACTATTTATTAAACAAGATAAAACACAAATCATTATTAAGTTAATGATGAAGACGGCTAATTGTTTTACATGAATATATGTACTTTTATATATATAAACATATATTGAATAATGTTAATATATATACTTTTATATATATAAACATTACAAGAATAAAGCTAAACTAGTCAATATAAAATCAAAACTACCCCAAATCCAAAATTCAACCAGACCAGCATAAAAATAATATTAAAACACAAACAAAGGTTTCTCTGCTACAAGCAATTAACTTATTTAAGAGTTCTTTTAATATTAAGGATGGATGGGAAGTGAATGGATTTGTGAGTAGTTTTTAATATTATATATATTGTGTAGTTTTTGTAGTTCTTTACACTTGAGAAGTCTGCTTGTAGCAGTGAAACCTTTGGTTGTGTTTTAATATTATTTTTACGCTGGTCTGGTTGAATTTTGGATTTGGGGTAGTTTTGATATATATATAACTTTGTTCTCCAATTTCAAATGCATATGATTAATATTCCATCTTCTAGGGCCCCCCTACCAAAACAATTGATAGTAAAGAATCATTCATTAGAGGGTTAGTCTTTCACACATAATGATAACAAGAATAACAATTGTTAATCAACAGTTGCTAAACAAATAATTATGTCCTTTAAAAAGTGATTGCAAATAATCCTTTAGAGCTGCAGGAAATGTTGCAGGAGTTATCAGATGAAAGTAGGAAAGTAGGACTTAAAAATAAATATTTAAAAGACTAAAGTAATGTGTAATGGATTTTCTCAATATATGAAAATAAATATTGATTATAAATGAGTTAGAAGTTAATAGTTACAAGTAACTTGGTCATATTATTAATACAGATGAAACATAATGGATGAAATTAATCATAGAATTAAACTTGGTTATAGTACTTTTGGTAGAAATAACTTGATACTAAAATGAAATATACCTATGTGTTTGAAAAGGGTTTTTAATAAATGTGTTTTACCAGTTCTTACTTATGGATCTAAGACTTGGACACTTAATAGAAGAACAATACACAGACTTCAGACCACTCAAAGAAGTATGGAGAGATTCATTTTGAGAGTAACAAGAAGAGATTGAAAATACAATATATGAGTAAACAAATAAATAGGTGTTAGTGACCTCATTGAAAAAATTAAAAGACTGAAGTGGAGTTGTGCTGGACATATTGCTAGAAGATATGATAATAGATGTACAATTAAATTCTCAAACTGGATTCCAAGTGATTGTAAAAGACCCAGAAAGAGACCACATGTGAGATGTATGGATGAAATAAGAAAGTGTTCAGGGGTGATATGGAAAAAAAAGCTAAAGATCAGAGAAGATGGATTGAACTTGGAGAGACCTTCATCCTGCAATGGATTTATAATGGCTGATGATGATGATAATATCATAGGGTATTTAGTAATATATATTTAAGCATTTATTGCCTAGCTTATTTTCAAATGGTTTTGGTGTGTTGGTGTGAACATTAGCAGCATAACCTGGATAGGATTATAGGTCACCCTTACAATATGTATACCATAATTTCTTCCACTACACTTATAACTCAGGCTAACACTTCATGGCTCAATAAATATACTATATATCATAGTGTCATGTCATAAATAATAGGTTTTACTTGGTTGTATATTATTATATAAACCTAGATGGTGATGATCAACCTATAATTGGTTATATTTTCTGATCATCTTACATTACCACAATACTCAGATAATAAAAGCAACAATCTCTCATGACTAAAAATATTTTATTAGATAGTTATTTTAATATACCATTTTCATTGTTGAAAGAATGCTTTTAGATACTTGTCTGACAATACTATCATAAGAACGATATAATATCTATGGCTATCCATCTAGACATGCACTTTTTTCAAGTTATGTGGCAAACTATTACTAACTAGGTTTTAAATGAGGGAGAGAAAATGGACCACAAAATTTAAAATAATATGAATAAAAAAATTATAATAAAATTTATTTACAACTACAGTATTTACAATCTTTCTAAACTATGTCTACATAAATAAAATTTATATAAGTATATATTCAGGCAGTGATATATTCACATTGGAGAAAGGTTATTTAATCTGAATGAACTTATTGCATAAGCTCCAATAATGCTTATATAAACTACTGTCCTCATCTTCACATAATTATTAACCTTTAAACCACTAATTATTTTATTGGCCAAGTGAGGTAAAAGTCTAAACTTTTAATTGGTCAATTCACAAAATTAACAAACTCGAGTGTCAAAATATATTCATCTTTTAATATTATATTCACTTTAGATTCATTTGTAAAAAGTATATTAATAATTTGTCAAATTATGAGAGTGAATGAAAGTTTTTTCAAAAATAAATTTTTGATTATAATTATAAAAATATTCGATAATGGCAATTCTAAAATGAAACATTACTCACCAGGCCAAAAATTTTGCTGACATGGGTGATTTTTAAGTTGTGGAAAGGAAATAATTTTTGATAAAGTCTTAACTATTTTTCTAAAATAATTTTATTTTTAGCATATTTTTATCAAAATAATTTATAATTTGTCAAAAAAATACTTTTAAAATGGTCTAAAACATTCATTTATCATTTTTGAAATGAAAGAAAAGAAATCATAACTTTTTAGTTTTGACAGCCATTTTCTTTGTTGTCAAAATTTAACAGCCAATCAGATTTAAGAAGGGGCATTATTTTTTCTTTGTTAGAACTATAATGACAGTTTTATTGTTTTTTACTTATAAAATAATTCAAGAGAGGCAGCATCTTACAGAACTTTTTTTAACCTTTAAAAAGAGTGCAAAATCTCAAAAGTAGCATTAAAAATGACTGAATTTCGAGTGACTTGAAGCAGCTTCGAGTTATCTCATAACAAGCCTTTAAAGAGTTAATAGTAATTAACAAACCACTACTTAAAAAAATAAATATTAATATATGTTATTATAATATTAAATATTAGGCATAGAAAAAAAATACATGTCAAAATAAATTGGTTAATAGCTTTTAAATATTAAGCAGAGAAAATTAAAATAAATTTAATTTATGTAGTAAGCCTACTATTTTAAATAACATTGATCTTAACCAATACTTTCAGAAGTCTGATTTTATGACTCATCAAATAGAATAGATTCAAACCTTTGCATAGCCAATATAAAGAACAGTCATTATCATGTTAAAGTATAATACTTTATCAAGTTGACTTTCTTTAGTTCTTTTCCATCACTAATAGGTACAGTAATGGATTGTGTTTCTATTATAGATAGGTCTAAAAAATCAGGAGAGAGATGACAAGCAACTACTTGATCTTATTTCATCAATGACTAGCATGGCCAGGAGAAAAATGTTTTTAAAATGAATAGGATGCTATACATAGTGCCAGAAGAAATGTGTTATTAAAATGAGTAGGATGCTATACTTTGTTCCAAGTTTTAATGACCAGAATATGAAAAGTTTTATCCTAACATGATGAAATTTTCAACCATACTATGTTTTTTCATATTAACTTGATCAAGAGTTAATGATTCAGGAGTTACTTAAACCTCTAGACCTTACTCTGACATTTCTCTCTGCATCAATTCAAAAAGTAAAAAAAAAAATTCTCTCTTGTATCCCTTCGCTATTTTATATAGGATGCTATCTACATTTTCATACAACAATCAAGGTATTCATGAACCTCGATTAAATTTAAATTAATTTTAACTAATTACATTTGTTTCACTTTTAATACCAATTATATTTTTTTCTCTTTTAATACCAAAAACAACGTTTTATTATCTTTATAAAAATAAATAAATAAATACAAGCAATTCTTATCTGCACCTTCTTTCTAATTACATTCATTTTTATTAACATATTTCCAAACTTAACCTTTTTTTTTTTATCTATATACTGTACCGGTCAAAAACGTCTGCACACACAACAAGACTAAAAATACAAGCAAAAGTACCTCAAGTCCAATCATGCTCAATATACACAGGTCAGGAGCAATCCTGGATTCTAACTTATTTGCCTATTATTCGAGTCTCTAACCCCATGAATAACAGTCCAGATGATACAGCATAATTATTTTAATTCCAGGCCTGGAAGCATAGCAGTAGAGCATAAGATCGAAAGTGATGATGATAATCGAGACCAAGAGTAGCCCTGTAATTACATTCATTAGAATCATGTTTATTAATATTAAACTATTAAATAAAGGAAAATAATTTGAACACAGGATTTACATTTTAGATATAGATTTAATATAATAATAAGAAAATGTAGATATATATGTTATATAAGTATTTCATGCTTGCGGTTACATTATTTATTTACAAAATTTGGGGATTTGTTCTTATAAAATTACCATACACTAACTATTTATTAGATACAAATTTAATTGAGTGATTTATAGTTTGTGTGGGATTAATAAGCCAATTTAAAGATATTTACATTGTGAAGGTGATGGATGCATGAGATATAAAGATCATGACCAATTTGGATTATTAATTACATGAAGAGTGCTTTAGCAGTAACTGATTTGATAAATAAATATGAACATACAATTTCAATCATTTATTTACAGTATGAAAATGAGTACATATATTTTAATGGCATTGTTTAGAAATAATGTCTTCGGAATATGTACATAGGGAACAAACAATGTGTTACATCTATGAAGCCACATGAGATATAAAAATCATTAAGATTTTAAGGAGATGCATATTGATTTACTTATATGGGACTCATTCACTATTTAAAAGAGAAGCAGTTTAAATCTGGCGTACTGAGTAATTAGTATTGACTGAGTATTTATGAATGATTTATTTTTCAACACATCATTGTGACTAATGAAGACCAAATAGATGATCATGAAATTTATAAAAAAACAAAGGCACTAGCATACTATCAAAGGAAATATGGCTCCTATGGCAGTTTGGATACTTTATCATTTAAAATATTTAACTGAAATCAAAGTTGGTATGTCCACATATTCTAGCGGAGCATTACCCGAATAGAGAGGTTGGGTTTCAAGTCCCAGTGCCAGCATATGGTCTCCCCAGAGCTATCAATCCACAGAGAGTAGCATATATCCCTACTTACACATAATTTAGGAAGGTAGATGGGTGGCTTTGGACTTCCAAAGTTCCAAATGACAAAGTATAAACGATATATATATAACTGAGGGCCCAAAGTTATAAATGACAAAGTATAAACGATATATATATAACTGAGGGCCATAATAAAACCAAAAGTATGCCAGTAATGTTATATTAACAATAATGAAATATATTATATTATAGTTGGAATCCTAAAATAGTTTAACATCTGTGCAAAGATCTGTTGGAAAAATGAGTCATTAAGAAAATTATAATGAAGAATTACCTTTTTTAATTATTACATTAAACTAAAAAAAATTATATTTAATTTTGATTCCCATATATGTATTAAATAATATAAATGACTCTCAAGGCAGTGGCAGGAGGTGATGGTGGTCATAATTATACAGTTCACAATCTTTAAATGAAACTTACAATAACTTCAATAGCAATAAATTAAATGGCATCCATAAATATTTAATTTAACTAAAATCAACCTGACAAGCGATTTCCATGAAAATAAGCAATAACTTTAAACCTTGATTCTGGATGAGTTCCCTACTTCTCACCAATTTAACAATTAATAACCCCCCCCCTCCTTTTTAAACTTGTGAGGTTGGGTAATATTGGCATATTAAAAAAATAAATTATATAGATATATAAAAACAGAATAAGCTAAAATATTTAGTAGAGCCGCAGCACAAAGCTATATAACTATAATTAAGCATGAAAAGGGTGGTTAGAAATACATTAAGCTACTATGGGATTCTAGAGAATGTTTAGTGAGCACACTTAAAATAAAATTAGAAACTATTATACGGATCACAAGATAAAAGTTTCAGTACATCTTATTTGGACAAACTACAAAAGAATTTATATATTAAAGGCAGCTCTATACATTGAATGAGTTTATCTCAGGATCTAGTGGAGACACACATGGATAGATCTATTTGCTCCTGTGCTTTCCAAAATGACAGGCAGTTACAACATGGCAGTCAGCATTCAGGGTCAGCACTCAAATGGTCATCTAGTGTGACTGGACAGATAGATGGAGTATCGCAGTGGCAGGCGGCAGATGGCCTCTGAGAGGTCCAGAGAAAAGTGCTTGTTTCCCTCTACTTGCTGTTTATATTTGCTGAGTTCTTGAAGTTTTTTATCAAGAATTCTCTTGAAAATTAGTTACTGAATGCATCAATCTAGCAATTCAATTACTGAATGAATGTCTCTAGCAATCTAATGACTGAATAAAAAAAACTTTGACTCAATCAATTCTTTTGTTCTTTGGGCCAGGCTCGAAACACTTTTAAAATATTTTAAATTTTTTTAAAGATTTGAAAACGAGGTGACAAAAAAATTACTTAGTATTTTAATTAAAATCTTATAATTTTTAATTAGCAAAAATAATCTAACATGGAACAATAGATCACTTTCACTTAGTAATGATTCTAAAAGTATCTTGAATCTTTTAAGCCCAAAATATAATCAATAATATATATATACAATTTTTCAGCAGTAATCTTACTAAGATTATTGCCTCATACATACAAATACATCACACACATTACTGTTTACTTTTACTAAAGATATTTATATGGCTGTTTCTAATTATTATACATACAATGCATGGGTGAGACAGCCATATATATATATATATATTGAAACAGATATTCTGTTCCTCATATAAATATTCAAAAGACCCCCCCCCCATTTAAAAACGTCTAGCGTGATTCAGTCTAATTGGGAACGCAATAAATTTTGATTTGTTTAAAAAAAAATCATATTTTTAATTTTGAGATTGATGAATTTGAATAAAATGTTATATCGTCTTATTTTATTTTTTTTTTATCTGTCTCAATAAAAAAAAAAGAAATTAATTATCCAATCATTAAAAAGAAAGAAGAAAGATACTTGAGTTAAACTGAGGCAGTATTCAAATTAGGAACGTCATCAGAAGAAAAGAATTTTCGTCTTACACAGAGAAGCAGAACATATTAAATTTTTTTGTTTTAAAAAAAAAATGTATTACTTAATTCTTTTGACACGTTAAAATATAATTTTAACGGAACGTTAAAATGGAAAAAGAAACCTTTGCTAGAGGAATTATGATAATAATGGGGTAATTTAGTGGCTTCATTCTCTCCACGCTATGCCATGACTCTCCATAAATGAAATAACCTGCCTTCTTTATGAATAAACTGGATTGTAAAACTGGAAGGTAATTATGTTATAAGAATATTAAAACATCTTTATTTTACATTATAAAGTGAAGTTATGAAATAATTACATAGAATTTGTTTTTATAAAATATTAAAACACGTTTATCATACGTTATAAAGTGAAGTTATGAAATAATTACATAGAATTTGTTTTTGTAAAATATTAAAACATGTTTATCATACATTATAAAGTGAAGTTATGAAATAATTACATAGAATTTGTTTTTGTAAAATATTAAAACATGTTTATCATACGTTATAAAATGAAGTTATGAAATAGTTATATGCAAATTTATTTATAAAAATATTTGAACATATTTACTATATAAATTATAAATGCTCCACAAGCCAAACAGAGTTTATGTATATGAATATAGTTTTATATTTGGCTAAATTATAAATGCCTCAATTATCAAATGATAAATGCTCTACAAACCAAGAATTGCTGAGTTCAAATGTCTACCAATCGGTAATAATTAATAAAATGATGAAATGCTGTATAAATCATAAATACTTGACTGCTTCTAAGCTTCTTATAATGTAACAGAGTTTATGTATAAGAATATACTTTTATATTTGGTTAAATTATAAATGCCTCAATTATCAAATGATAAATGCTCTACAAACCAAGAATTGCTGAGTTCAAA
The DNA here is from genome assembly GCA_028023455.1 of Epiperipatus broadwayi. Lineage (NCBI taxonomy): Eukaryota > Metazoa > Onychophora > Udeonychophora > Euonychophora > Peripatidae > Epiperipatus > Epiperipatus broadwayi. Next base: position 255,169 of record JAQFVV010000173.1, read on the forward strand.
TGTCTACCAATCGGTAATAATTAATAAAATGATGAAATGCTGTATAAATCATAAATACTTGACTGCTTCTAAGCTTCTTATAATGTAACAGAGTTTATGTATAAGAATATACTTTTATATTTGGCTAAATTATAAATGCCTCAATTATCAAATGATAAATGCTCTACAAACCAAGAATTGCTGAGTTCAAATGTCTACCAATTGGTAATAATTCATAAAATGATGAAATGCTCTATAAATCATAAATACTTGACTGCTTCTAAGGTTCTTACCTTAAATGAATTCAAAATGAATTATTGTACAAACCATAAGTGCTTGACTGCTTCAAAATGAATTATTGTATAAACCATAAATGCTTGACTGCTTCAAAATGAATTATTGTATAAACCATAAATGCTTTCTGCTTCTAAGCTTCTTCTCATAAAGGAATTAATGAACTATTGTTGAATTAGAATATTCACAAGCTTCTTCCTATAAATAAATTCAAAATGAACTATTATTGAATTAGAATATTTCCAAGCTTCTTCTCATAAAGGAATTAATGAACTATTGTTGAATTAGAATATTCACAAGCTTCTTCCCATAAATGAATTCAAAATGAACTATTATTGAATTAGAATATTTCCAAGCTTCTTCTCATAAAGGAATTAATGAACTATTGTTGAATTAGAATATTCACAAGCTTCTTCCCATAAATGAATTCAAAATGAACTATTATTGAATTAGAATATTTCCAAGCTTCTTCTCATAGAGGAATTAATGAACTATTGTTGAAATTGCAAATTAATTGTTATTTAATAAATTTTTTTTTGTTACTAAAATTAAATTGGTTATCCAGTTGTCCAGTTTTGTTTATTTATCGCATCACTCACCAATTATAGCACTGATTCATGAGAATCTCATGTTCTCTGAGCTACGTCTGACATAACTTGACCTAGGCCAGTCAGGTTGTAGTGAGATGGAACTCTAATGGTGCTCTTTGGGAAACCAAACATAGAAATATTTAGATGTTTCCAGTCTCTATGTACTACATCCTCTGATGAGCAGGAAATATTGTTGTAGGGGGGCATTAACATCTGCATTAAGAATATCAATTGATAGTTCCTTCCTGCAGCATGCTCATCAGAAAATTGTTACAACTGACGTAATAAAACGGTTGTATGGCGGTCCGGTTACAATATATATATATATATATACAGTGAGATCTAAATTATGGGTCCTGTAGGAGGTTAGTATGGAAGGTGAAGCACGAAGCTCCATGTGAAGAGACATCAACTGTTACAATATAGAAACACTAGGTAAGAAATAATTCTTTTAAATTATCGTAATTAAAGAGATTATCTATTTTTGTTCAGTACATGAATTATATTTATTAATTACTTCTGTTTTTTACTATATAAGCTAATGGGTTTGGATTGAAAACATTAAGGTGTTTTTAATTTAAGACTCATAGTTTTGTAGTTAAATGAAGATAAAAGGTTGTTGTTGGAGGGTTGCATTAGATCCTAAGATCTAGGTGCAGTGCTCCCAGATCCAAGGCTCCTCACTGACAAAGGCCATAAGACAGAAACTAGTCTGGGGATATTGGATGAGTAGGCACTAGATTGGGATTTTATGCACAAGCCTTCTGGAATCCATTAATTACTCCAGCTTGCTATGTGTGGCAATATATAGTTAGTTTTTCCTGTTTGAAAAAAAAAAAATGTGTGCTTTAATAATGGAAAGATATGAAAAAAACGAAATAGAATTGCAACCTAATCCTGATTTGAATATTTTTGATTATAAATTCATTCCTTTACAAATTTATTATTATAAATGGAATATTTGAATTCTTCATCTAATTTTTTTAAGGCAATATTATTTATATATTGTTGCCTTACTTCTAAGATCAGTATTCAAAAATTCTTTAATAATTAATTGCATTAGGAGCATCAATTAATATGTGCTAGCTGAATGCATTGCTCCCACTTAAGTTTTATAAAGCTGAAATTAATTCTACTATTTCTTTCTTTCACATAGCCCTTCTTTAGTGTAGCCAGGAAGCTTGTATGAACATACTATTTTAAATGGTTTCTGGATTGTTACAATATATTAGGAATAATCTTTATGATCTGCCAAACTAAGGGTAAATACAATTTTTATAATATAAAAATAGATTTAAGAATTGATAATTCTATGTGATTATTGTATACATGAACACTTAAATATTTTTTTCATAAATATGATTGAAAAACAAATCGCTAAGAGACAGCAATTTTTCATAGTTAATAATATACTATTTAGTACAAAAATTTAAATAAAGTTTAATTTTTCTGAAGACATTCAGTATTTAATATTAGATTATGGAAAAGTCCAATATATAAATACAATTAAAACACCATTATAACAAACATTCAGAAAACACAGTGGAAGTTATTAGTATGAAATATTTATATTGAATGAGAATTGATGATGATGATGATGATGATGATGATGATGATGATAATAATAGCAACAACAACAACTTTAAGAAAAATAGAAATGCCAACAACAATAATAAAAAAGCAACAACCACTCAATAACAATAACAAAAGAAAAAAATAGACTATTACTAATATGTTGATAATAATCAAAAGTTTTCCTCAACATAAATTCTCAGCTATATGTTAAAATATAGGAGGAATATTAAACATCCTCATAATACGTACAACTAACCTAGTAAATATTTGCATTCTTCATCGTTTTTCAATCAAAAGCATTAGACAGATTTTTGCTCTTCTATGGGCTATTTTTTTATATGTTAAAGCATTGATCGGGGCCGGCTGCTTGGAAGGCAGCTATGCTAATCGCTAGGCCACTTACGCTGGACTATGGGCTATTTTAAAGTCTGTTGCATCCGTATAATAATAATAAATGCATATATATATAATAGAGTTATAAGCAAAGTAAAAATAAAATTAATGAAATTAATAAAAATAATCAAGTGCTTTTTGAAATATTCATTTTTTCAAGAATTAATTTAAAATTCATAAGAAATTTCTATAATGGTTCAAATTGTTAACGCCAAAGAAAAATCAGTTCAATTTAAAGTGCAAGGCAGTCATTAATTTTATTCTTGTTACCCAGCATGCCTTGAGATGCTTAGAATCGATCATTTCAAAAATATAAGTTTGCATTTTTATTAGCTGATGCTACTCACTTCTTTTGCTTAATAATAACGTGAAAAAACTGTGGGATTCTGCCCTGCTGCGATCAATCATTTAATGATAATGCCTTTGCCAAAATTTACGATTTCTGAATTAAATACTTATATATATATATATTCCTTTTTTTTTCTTAATCTTTAAATTATAAAGGTGAGATTTAAAAAAATAAATTATCCTGCATAGATTTAAAAAATGAAATATTTTGATTCATTAAGTATATAATTTGTTTTTCTTTTTCAGTAGTTAAAACAATTATTATTTTAAAACTAATAAAGATTCCTTTAATGTCTTTTGGTTAAAATAAAACAAAAATTACAGACCATAATTTAATTATGTAATATAAACATTTAGATATTTTGTGCAGGGAAAACGAAATATTAAACCATCTAAATGCTGTAAATTTAATTACGGATTTATTTATTTTTAAACTGTAGTGAATTTACATTTGTTTTATAGTGATTTTCGACTGATTTTTCTAATTATCAGAGCTCAAGAAATATGTTGGCCTGTAGGGATGATTTAATGATATTAATAAAAATTAATATTAATGACATTAAGTTTTTAAATAATTTATTCTTATAAAAACAAAAAGTTAACGCATTATTTAAGTACTGGAATTACCAAATCCAATGAAAGATAAGTTGTTGTTTTTTCATGTGTCATAGCATCGGCCGGGAAGCGAACCGCTAACCGGGGAGCGAACCCGCAAACCGGGGATAAGTGCTTGTAAAGCGGCTGTGCTGACCTCTCGCTCTCGACCACCAATGCTTGACAAAGAAAGATAAGTTGTTGTCTTTTTATGCTTAAAATATTTTACAGATTTTTTAAAGCATAGAATTAACTATCTAATATAGTGAGTTGTTCTTAATTTTTTTTTTAAATCACAGAACATTTTTAATTACAAAAAAAAATTATGAATACCAAATACTACATTCATACTAACACTAATAATATGCATGAATATGCCTTTTACTAAAAATTATAGATTGCAGGGTATATAAAACTAAAAAAAAAAAAACATTATACATATGGTTGTAAAAATTATAACTAAAATATATCTTTTATAAAAGTTGAACTTTTTAAAATTAATTTTAAAGTAATATTTGATCATCGTAGATCTAATATGTGATATAGTTATCCCCATTTATTCTTTTACATTAGTATGACTATTTTATGCTTTAGCTTTTCATTGATTAATGTTGAGAAATTGAATTCATACAAGTGTAATATTGAAAAGTGTAACAAAATTTTTAATGCTGTTGTAGAAAGAACTGAGTATTTGATTTAGAGAAAAATCCAAAATTACGAGTTAGTTCAAAGAATTTCATTTTTTAGGCAAGATCATTATCAAGGTAACCAATTTTTGTAATTACAATTCACAATTGTAAATAAACTGTGCCAAATGAATTTTGTATCAGGCCATTTTTTTTTACATATTTCAGGAAAGAAAGGAAAGTTGCAATCTTTTTTCTTCTCAAAATATGATTTATTAACATAATATTAATCTTTGAATTTACATGTTATATGTAGTGATATACAAGATTCAAACTACAATTTAAATGTTCTGTTATAATGAAAATAATAATTCCTTTGATATTTTTATTATGAAATGAACATATCTATTTTTTTATTTTTTTTTTTTGACGTCATTCTTTTAAAGAAAGGTTTTTTTTAATGCTGACAATTTGTCAATGAATGACAAAATATTTTCATTTTTTCTTCGAATATTTACATTTTTTTTAAAAAATCAGCTAAATATGCCATTTTAGCACACTAAATATTACTTTCAAGACACTATACCTTCATTTTAGAAAAAGACCAACAATTCTTTTTTACATTTTGAAATTTGTAATAGAACTTTATCTCTGAATAACCATTTTAATTCAGGGTCCAAAAACAAAAATTTATACTGAGCTTCTAATATTATACAAAGTTTTACTTATCTTTCTGAAAGTTTTGATATAATTAACTGTATTTATATTTTTACTTATTGTAGATTTTAATGTCACTGATAATGATTTTGAAACGGGGAGATTCTTTATTTAAAGAATAGTGCTTAGATATAATATTTGAGTTTACAGTTTTTGCATGGGTAATTTCATTAATAATGTTAGCCATTGAAGGAGCTCTATTTTTGCAATATTCAGCTTTCATTATATTTAAGTTTTTCTAAACATGATGTTCAGTGAGTTCTTTGCAGCCTAGAAATTGATATACTATTTTCTTTTTGTTAACTAATAAATCCTATTATATGAACATTATTGACTTTATTTAAAATATAATTTTTATTTATTTTAATTATTAATCAAATATCACAAAGTAACTTATAAAAACCTCAATTAGAAGATAGATCCCCCAGTGATTTTATTAAAAATTTCAATTTTATTACAGTAGAAATAGATTCGAGAATCATTAATTGTGGTCCATAATTTATCTTTTCCCCCATTTATCAGATCAATATCTGCTTAATTCCATTTATGAAGCATATAAATGCAAGAACTATAGGTTGCCTTGAATATGTTGGAAAGATTTCAGTTAAGGGTCTACAAATATCAAATTCAGTTGATTTTATGATTGTATATAGAAAAGAAAAATTGATGAAATTTTATAATAATCTCATTTTATGTTATAATTCTTCAAATGTTGATTGTTGGTTGATTATCCAAAAAGGAGATCTTCATTTAAGATGAGTTTTAGTTGGTGAAACTATAGCTTGGTTTATTGGCAAGTCTTATGTGCTGAACAATCTTTTATATATTCTGTAAGCAACTTTTTGATATCTGATAGAAATAAAAAATTGAAAACCAATGCAAAGAGGTAAACTTTAGTTATACAGTGTATTTCTAATATTAATATTTAATTGAGAATCCAGAAGAATAGGAACTTTTTAATAGGGGCATAATATTTACTAACTGAATATGCTAATGCTAAGGAAGCTATTTGTATAGTATTAGCATCACAACCCTAAATTATTTTATTATATTTCCAATGAGATTATTTCTAAAAAATGAATTCTTATCTAACTTTAGATCAGTTTGCATTTTAGCCCCACTATTGCAAAAAGTTATAATTCATAATATGTTTTCCTGTTGCTTAGATGAAAACATGAGCATACTGTCTTCATAGAATTAGGAATAAGAATCTAGTATTTGATGACAATTTCAACTTTCCTATTCTTATTGAGAAACTTTTTTAGTTTAGGAATAAATCTTTTTTGACAAGTCATAAGCAGTATTATTAGCATAGATTAATGTATTTGATTTCTGGGAGAACATTGATGAATATACTAAATAAAGTAGGTGATAGAACTGAACTATGATGCTGTATAATTTTATATATAGTACTAATCATCATTAAGAATCACTTGAATTTTTTATAGGCAGCATGCTTTTGAATAAATTTATAGGTTTTTTTTTGCATTTAAGAATTTTTAGAAACTTTTAAAAAAAGTATTTTTTCAAATGGAATCACAAGCTAAGGACATATTCATAAAAATATCAATTTTTAATTTATTTTGAATGACTTTCTTTATTGTGAATAGTTAAAGATAAAACTTGTTTACAGAAGCTTTTCTGATGAGTTTAGCCTGCTATATAAATAAATGACTCTCAACTATTATCAAAATTCTTATTAATTTTATTTTTTCAAAAATTTTGTACAAAATGCATATCAGTACTGGGTGATACATTTTGAATCATTTGTTGAATTTAAAATTGTTATAGTTTTATTTTTATATCATATTTTTGGAATAGTTTCTGCATGAATAATATTACTGAATAATTTTGAAATCATAATTTGTTTTTAGGTCTTATGCATCTTAGACGTTAAAAATATGCTACCTACTCTTGAAACCTTTTCTGGTTTAAGACAATTCTAAAAGTTTGAAACAATACTACATTTTTAATAGGTTGCTATTAAAGAAATACTGTAAAGAAAGTCTTACATTTCTGCTCGTATGATACCTTTTCTTATTGTATCAATTTTTGAGCTTAAAAATCTAATGGATAAGATTGGAAGCCTGATTAGAAGGAGAATTAGTAGTTTATTTAGACTATTTTTACAGACACATAAATTATGTAAAAGTGATCAGATTTATGAATAAATCTTGTAAGGTTATGCTTCTCCATAGTTTTTCTTCTCTCTTGTTTTCTGTTGTTAAGTTCATCAGCAATTTTTGATTTTTGGAGAGATAAAAATTGAATATGTAGAGCAATGGTGATTTTGTTCCAACCTGGAATGAATCGTTTTCAATATCCATGAGGGATGGACTCTTTGTGAATTTGTTAAAGTTATCATAACAAGAGAGAATTGGAGAAATTGTACTATTATTATTATTATTATTATTATTATTTTCAACATATGTTTATATTTATCACAGTCAGGTTTTATTAAATTTCATCTTGGAACTAACTAACTTTCAACTATAGTGATGTGGATACAAGAATAGTTAGACTTAGTTTATATATTTATGAAGGGAAATAATTCAATATCAATAGATCAACATGTAATGGTAAATCATTTTTATTAAAGCAAAATATATATCAGGAATTGTTTTTGTTTACCATCTAAGTAAAAGTAAAATTCCTTCTTTTGGGGAGGATCATAAAATAAGTCCTCATTCTCTAAGTTTATATATTCTGAAAGTTGATGACTTGCTTGTTTGTCACATACATATCCTCAAAGACTATTATGATAGGTGAAATCTCCAAATACATAAGATGTAGGAATATCTGGAAGATAAAGGTAGGCTCAATTTGTATAGAGATGTTTGGTAATGTTGCATACATGAAAGTTATCCCAATAGCAATTCCAAAATCATTTGAATTATTTTGAACTAAAATTGTTTGCTTTTTAAGATGTTTCAAAACAAAAATATCTATACCATGTTTATAATGTATTTTATTAATAATGATAATAATTCCAGGAATTTTAATATGTACAATATTAGGAAAATGACAAGTTTCCAGAAATACATTTATATCAATACTGCAGTGATCAACTAATTTGTAGAGGTTCTCCATTTTTGAGTTTGTTATATTCTTAACATTATGTTGAAGTAATTTTATCGCATACCTAAATAAAGATTGCTCTGTTGAGAGTATGCCCAAAATTTAAGATTGAACATGTAGTCCTTTTTCATCCTGAGAGCCTAGGACTTTCATTTTTGGAGCCATGGTACAGTTATCCCCAATAACATCTAATATTAGCAGTAGCAAACTCTCCATGTAGTAGGATCACACAGTGCAAGCCTTAGTAGTCAATGGCTGCAAGAAGGTTTGTGCATAAAATCCCCATTCAGTGCCTACTCATCCAATATCCTCAGACTAGTTTCTAACTTGTGGCTTTCATCAGTGAGGAGCTTTGGATCTGAGAGTGTGGTATCTAGATCTAAGAATCTAATGCAATTCTCCAGTAACCACCTTTTACCTGTTTAGTTAACTATAAATTTAGGAGGTAGAAGGGTTGCATTAGATCCTTAGATATAAGTGCAGTGCTCTCAGATCCAAAACTCCACATTGATGAAAGTCACAGCTAGAAACTAATCTGGGACTATTGCATGAGTAGGCACTGGATGGGGATTTATACACAAACCTTTCTGCATTCATTGATTACTAAAGCTTGCACTGGGTGTTTGATAATGAAGAAAAAGTATGCACTAGTGATCATAACTTTATTGTAATTGAATTGGTTAGTAATGTGATGAAGAATAGAAAAAATAGTGAAAGATGTGGATGGAGAGTGAATGATAAGAATAAGTTGGAAGAGTATAAAATACAAGTTGAAGAAATCATGAAAGAGTGGGTTGGGGATGAGTATAAGAACTGATGTAAAGAAGTAGAAAAAGTGGCAAATAGGGCTTTAGGTAAGAATATTCAGAAGAATAAAAGTAATAAAAAATGAGAATTAGTAAAAGTGTAAAAGAGAGGAAAGAATCATGCAGAGAATATAAGTGTGCTATTAAGAACAAGGAAAGTGAAAAAGATATTAATGCTAAATGGAAAAATTAATGCTAAATGGAAAAAGTACTTAGAAAAGAAGAAGTTGGCTAAAATAGATAATTATATAGAGAGAATGAAATTGAATAGTAAATTCTTGGAGGATATTAATAAAAGTGGAAGAGATGGGAATAAAAAATTTTGGAATTACATTAAAAGGAGAAATGTAGGGGAGAGAGAGATCGTATTGCTAGATGATGAGGGAATAGAGTGTAGCTCTAGAGAATATTTAGAGAGAATCTTAAATAGATATGTAATGAATATAGAAAAGATGTTAGATGTGAAGGATAGAGTGATAGAAAACATGAAAGTATATAGTAATGGGAATATTAGTTTTTTAGAAAATGAACTGAATGAGGTAGAGAAGAAATTGAAAAGTGGAAAGGCAAGAGGTTTAGATGAATGGGCAGAAGAGATGGTAATGAATTTAGGATATAGGGGAAAAGTAAAGTTAATATCCTGTTTTAATAAGATGGCACAGAATAGAGTTTTCCCAAGTAGTTGGAGTAATACAAGAGTAAGATTATTATTTAAAGGAAAGGGTAAGAATCATAGAAAAGTTAAATAATTATAGATCAATAGTGGTAACATCAGTTTTATATAAAGTTTTCTCATATATGGTGGCTAGAAGAGTTGTAAAATGGATAGAAAGGAATAATGTAGTGGGGGAAATGCAAGGTTTTAGATTAAATAGGCATATAGGAGATAGTTTATTTGTAGTTACACAATTTATGGATATGAGTATAAGTTCAGCAAATTTGGGAATGGTTGGAGCTTTAGTAGATATCATTAAGAAATTATATGAAAATAATTATTATATATATCAATTAGGGAATATAGAATCAGTTAAAGTTAAAAATGGGGTGGGACTAAGGCAAGGATGACCTATGTCACCTATTTGTTTGTGTTGTATTTGAGTGAAATGGAAAGAGCAATAGAAAGATTAGGAAGAGGGGTACAGATACTGTTAATAGGTAGTAAGGGAGTATATATTTTGTCAGGTCTTTTTTGCAGATGATATATTTTTGTGTGCAGAAAGAAGAGAAGATATGGAGGTTATGTTGTGTGCAAGGGTGGGTAAAGAGATGGGTATTAAATTTAGTGAAGAAAAATCAAATATAATGATAATTAATACTGGGGAAAGAGAATAAGTAGAATTTTTATTGGGAGACATTAAGTTAAATGTGGTCAATAGATATAGTTATTTGGGAATTATTTTAAGTAATCAGAAAAATTATTTTGATGAATGGGAGAAAAAATTGATAAATGAGGCAAAGAAAAGAAAGGGATTGATAAAGAAATTAACAGTGTTTTCATACAATAAATATGATATAGCTAGAATTATATGGAAAGGAGTTGCAGTAGCAGGGTTAACACATAATAATGATGCATTATATGTTAGTAAAGGGGTATTAAATTACTTAGAAGAAGTTCAAAGGGAAGTAGGAAGACATGCATTGGATGCAGATGTATGTACAGCAAGGAAGGCAATTCAAGAAGAAATTGGCAAGTTTTCATATGAGAGATGCAAAAAGTAAAATGAAAATGTTTGGTAGATTGCAGTTTATGGATAATAAAAGAATAGCCAAAATAGTATTTAATTGGGTTATGAGTAAAGGGCAGGCAACAAGATGGGTGAGAAAGGTAAGGTGGTATGCAAAAGATTTGGATAAAGAATTTATATCAGTATATTTGTATAAAAGATGGGATGATTGTGTTAAGAGGATTGTTGAGTGTTATAGTGGTAAGGAATGGGATAAAAGAATAGATTTATTAATAAAGAATAGGGAGTTAGAGAGATGGAGAAGTATGGAGAGTAAAAAGAGTTTAAATATATATATATATATATATATATATATATATATATATATATATAGAGAGAGAGAGAGAGAGAGAGAGAGAAATAAACAGAATATTAGGTGTGAGTTAATATATAATAATAGTAAGGAAAATAGTTTATTGTTTAAGGCTCAAACAGCATCTTTAGCAACAAAATAATATACATGTAAATGGAGAAATATGGGTGATTTAGTCTGTAAATTATGTAAGGAAGGAAAAAAAATATTAGGCATCTGTTAATTGAATGTAAATGCTTGAAAACAGAAAGGGCACATATAATGAAGTTATGGAAAAATAAATATGAAAAAAGTGATTATACAGAAAGTGGATTATTGGTTTTTATGCTGAGTTTGGAAAAAGATAAGGGGGTTTTAGATATAATGGCTATAGAGTTGACAAAGATTATGTTGTGGAAATTGGATGGAGCAGAATATGGGAAACTTAGACTGGGTATAATTACTGAAAGATTCTTGACTTCATTTAAGAAGAAGCTACAGTACATCACATCACATTATCACATCAATAACAGCTTGTGTAAGCGGAGAAGATGGTGATCATGGGATGTTTTGGTTGTTTTTAACATCTAGTATCTGTGAACTTATCAGTTTGTAAAGCAAAATTTCATAGGGAAACTTTATTAATAACTGTTTTTTCAATATTATTTAACTATTTTATTTTTATTGTTTTATTCCAATTAGGAATTTTATTGCTATACATAATATTTACTATTTTACAGTAATTTAGTAAAATAAAATTCTTTATCATAATACTTGTTTAACATTACAGCAATTAATTCATCCAACTAACATCACACAAGATGTGCCTTAGTGAAAATTTTGACAGCTTTTTTTTAATATTTTATTTATTTGACTTGCATATCCATTAATCTTTTGAAATAATCTTTAATTTTTTGAAGTAAGATTATTGTAATAGTTCTGTGAAATGTGATATTCTTTTCCATTGGACTATATAAAACTATAACTTAAATATTCATTTGAAGATTATTTATTATTTATGTTTTATTTTACTTTCTGAAATTTGATCTTCTGAATAAGACATACTTGTCATTATTACTACTTCCATTTGAATTTGCTCCATCAGTAATATTTTTCTTACTATCATGATTCCATTTAATAATAAATTTATCTATTGATAACTATAATGATATTAAAAAATTATTTTCCAATAAGGAATAATAAATTTTTATTGGAAAATAAACATAATAATCACTGAAGTTGTTTATTAATTTTTAAAATGTATTACTTGATTTTATATGCAAAATATCTGAATTAAAATTTTATGAATTATAATGTTTAACATACTACTTGAACTAAATAAACATCAAAAATGAATATTGGCAAGTCAAACATTTTGAACGACTTAATTAACAGGGACATTTACTTAGGTAGTTTACTCATTGTAAATGATATGCTTGCTAAAAGTTCATTCAACTGTATTTTCCTAGTTAATTTGCCACTTTCACAACTTTGTGGAATACTTGTAACAAATGTATCAACATTATTGCTTTAAAAAGCACTGGCTTAATCTTATTATTAATAGTACAAATTAGCTATACTTTTTTTTATTAGTAAAGTATGTGCTAATAAAGACAGTCATTTAAAAGATTATTTTCAAAAACTTTGAGTAATCAGAGGACAGCAGATGGTGTAATACTATAATATCTCATTTATAGATTTGTTATGAATTTTATTTTTGTCAATGGCATCTAGTAATCAAAGTTAGAATTAATGCACTTAAATGAGAGTATATGTCCACTTTTTAAATCAATTGTTTATTCACCTTTTCTTATAACTTCACAAAGTCCAATAATGTCCCATTTGATATAAGACAGTTCTGCTTCTAACTCTTGCAATCTTCCTTCACTTGAAAATGATCTGCAGTTGTAAGTACCTAAATAAAAAGTCATCAAATGACAGCCTGAGTCTGCAATCAAGGGATTCTTAGCACCCTCCACCTTCAGCCACCAACTGCTGCTTTGCCTCCTGGGAATAAGAGCCATGTTTTATTTTTTGTCTGTCATGACTGTATATATTGGAAAAAATATTCTTAAACTCAGAGGTAAAAAGCCAACAAACTCATCATGCTGGCCTATGCATGTTGGTGAGCAGCCCATCCATGTATACTATATGAATAATCACATAGTAATAACAGCTGCAACAACAAGAGCATATGGAGTGGATATTAGGGATTTGCTCTGCTTGGTTCCTTTAAGGCCTCCAAGAGGAATCAAAGGGTCTCCGTTCAGTTAATAACAAACTCCTTTCTACAGCCTTTCATTTTTATGCAGTAATAAAATATATATATAAGATGCCCAATAATTTTAGTAAAACTGAAGTTTATTATACATATGTAAATAACTTTATATAGTTTTTAAACATTATTTAAGAAGTCTGATTTTAAAACATTATTAAAGAATGTTACTTTAAAAGATGTAATCAATATTTAATTTTAATATTTGAAGTCTTATTTCATTGTTTAAAAAACATTTAGACATAATATTTGTAAAAGGGAGAGGAGGATCTGATAAGTTTATAATCACAAGAAGCTAATTTTAAAACTAACATTTCATTCTGAACTGTCAAAACTTTAGTGAAAAAAAAAACAGAATAAAGTTAATTTAATAAGAATAAGTGCTATAAGTGAAGAATATATAAAAGGCACAGGAAAACAATTTCTAAGCTTGGCCATGCAAGAACAGTAAAGACCACATTTTTTTATATAAATAACTTTATTGAATAGCATATGAAATTATGATACAAGTGTTAATAGAGTGCAGGTATGCATGCAAACTCAGGTGAGTTCCAGTGAAGTCATCTGATGCCTCCGTACAGCTGGGCATTACCACATAATTAGTCTCCATGTATTGTCATACAGGAATCTGGACCAGATAAGCTAGTCCTTAAGGTGGATTTATTTTAACTTTGAGATGAAGTTGTCTTTAGGGTTATGATGTGGAATGGTGAACTTGTTCCTGCACCTGGCAATCCAGGTGGAATATATAATAAAAATCAAAAGCCTGGAAATTACAAAATTCCTAAACAGAATACAAGTTTTGATGTCTAGGATTCTCTCCAGGGCAATATGACAGTTCTGTTCTATGAATGTTCTGATTTTTGCAAAACACCAGGCATTCATATATTGTGTGATAAAAGGTTTCTGTGGATCTCTGGCAGTTATGACATGATGGATCTATTTTCCCAAATAATCTCCTGTAATGCAGAAACCAGTTCATTTGAATAGCATTTAGATTGATCTTTACTATGAAGTTTAGGAACTTGGTTCCAGCTTCAGATGTTTGAAGAACTTAGTGATCACCTGATTACTGCTTCTGAGGTATGGAAGAATAGTTTTTTAATGGTATACAGCAGACTGTGCACATCCCAAATAGAGATTTTTTGTTTAAAAGAACAGGCCAAGTGACCATTGTGTGCATATAGGTGTCTAAGTATGTGATCTAGCCAGTTTACCTTTAGGTGTGGTGGCTTGTCCGAAGGAATGACTGGTAGTTCAATCACTATCTGGGGAATTTCTTGTGGAGATTATGTATCAGGAAGTGGCATTTGTGGTAATATATTGAGTTTACTGAATGCATGGACATACCATTATTTTTCCGGTGTTGTTGTATACATTCAATCCCTATGGCTGCTGTTTTACCATTCCATAGAAGCTGACTGCACAATCTGTTAATTTTGGTGGTGAAAGTCTTTGTAATGTTCATGATGGGCAGATAGTTGATTTTAGCCATTATCTTGATGTTGATTAGAGAAATTTTCCCTTGCAGAGATAGGTACACCCTAGCAAGGTTTTTAACTGTCTTAGAGGCAGATTCAATGATGAATTTCTGCAAATGTATTGACATAGCTTGTGGAGATTTGTTTATGGGGAACCCCAAGAAGCTTTGGGGATCTGCAAAGAATGGAGAAGTGATTTTCTTCCCAGTGTTGATTCGCCAGGCCGATGACTTGTTAAGGTTAAAGAAAAGTTTGGAGGATTTAGAGAATTTTTAAAAATTATTTGGGTAAGGGATTTTAGATATTTTTGGGAGGCAGAGTAACAAACATCATCCATGTAGGCCAACACTTTGCAATATCTCTTGAGCTGGGAAACAAAGATGCCTGGTAGCTTTACTTCTAGTTGGCTAAGAAGGGGGTAAATGTACAGGTTGGATAATAGACCATTAAGCAGGGATCCCTGAGGGATGGATCTCAAAGGGACAAAACCGTCTGTGAAAAAACCATTCAGTGAAATGTGGATCAATCTGTTATTCAACAGGTTGTCCAAAATTTGATTGATTTGAGATGGTAAGACTAATGCAGATAAATTTTTGAGCAGGATGTTGATGTCTACAGAGTCAAAAGCCTCTGAGATGTCCAGCTGCATTGCTATGGGTTTGGATAGATTTTTCGATCTAATATGATCACAGAGAATCTTTACTTCTCCAATTGCAGTGAATGTGGATGAGCCGGTCTTTGCAAATTGCATATGGGATATATTATTAAGGATAAAATCTTGGATTTTCTCCTTGATTACCCCTTTAATGACCTTGAAAAGTATCAGGGTCATGGACATTGGTCTTATGCTTATCAGTGCAGATGGGATTCAGATTTTTTTTAAGAATGGCACCATCGCTATAGGATAAAGTTTAGGAATTGTTCTCCTATTGGATGCAAGATGGTTGATTAGATTTAATACTATAGGAATGGTGAGGTTGTCAAGGTGGGTAAAAATGAACTTTGGGATGCCATGCATTCCCAGATGGACATTGGGAGGCAGAGCAGCCAATCGGTTCTTGATGTCTGATATTGTGATTCCATGATTATTGTTTTGTGTTGATTCCGATCATTCATTTATGGTGTTGGAGACTAAAACCATAAGACATTTCTTGAAGTATGACTCAATTTGAATAAGCATTTGATTGCCAAAGACATGGCCACCACCGACGAGGAGGGACGAAGGAGTATCATGCTTCTTTTTGGCTCCCAGGGCCCATCTGAGATAGCCACAAGTCCAGCAATGTTGGGTTTCCAATTTTATTCTCATAGTTTTGTAGTTAAGTATAGATAAAAGATGGCTGCTGGAGGGTAGCATTAGATTGTAAGATCTAGGTGCAGTGCTTTTAGATCCAAAGCTCCTCACTGACAAAGGCCACAAGCCAGAAACTAGTCTGGGAATATTGGATGAGTAGGCACTAGATAAGGATTTCATGCACAAGCCTTTTGGCATCCATTGATTACTCTGGTTAGTACTGAATGGCAGTACTGTATGGAGAGTTTTTCTTGTTTTAATAACAGTAATATGCTAGCATAAGAAATAGTGATCATGTGATGTTTAGTGGTTTAATAAAATTTAGTAATAGGCACACTTAATTTAGCATTACTTATACATATGTTTATAAATATAAATTAATTATACCTGGCTTACTGATATATATAATAGAGCTCATATTATTGTAAGTTGGTTAGTGTTATAAACTTGCTTTCAGTAGATTATTTGAAGGAATACATAATCTTGTATCCATTTTTATAGTTTTGTTTCTGGTTACAGACTTCAGCTTTCCTAGAAAACTAAATCATGCTGGAGAATAAAGTTAACACTTGGAACAAAATTTCATCTTTTGGAAACACCTAGCCATGCATAATTATAGATATAGCGACTAGAATTATTTGTATGTTCATTTTTATGGGTTCTTATAACAGCTATCTGCATGTCATTAAATAATTGCAAAATATTATGAGGACTCTTAACTGCAAATGATTAATGGGTAACAAATAACAAGTCAAACTTGTAAAGTATAATGAATAGTAGAACTTATAGTAACTTGTGAATAGTATAAGAAGGTAATAAAGAGTACTCTAATAGTATTGGGCAAGTTTTTATAAGACTCACTGTCCATTGTTCTCTCACAGAAATTTTATAGAATCTTCTCAATTAACACATAAAATATTTTCAGATAAATCAGCATATTTTTATTTTTTAATTATCAAATTCTCACATTAAAACAGGCAAAACTCTCCATACAGTAGTGCCCCTTAGTGGCAACCAGAGTAATCAATGGATGCCAGGAGACTTGTGCATAAAATATCCATCTAGTGCCTACTCATCCAATATTCCAAGATAATTACTTATAATTACAAAATTTCTACAACAATGCTTAAACAAACATTTAAAATAATTTTTATGAAAGATAAAAAATTTTTTTACAAAGTTTGTTTTTTTATATAAAAAGATATTACATTACATTAGTCAATAAAGAAAAATGTTTTACAATTATGTGTGTGCCCTATGTATATTATCACACTGACTATAACACAAATTTAATATAAAAAAATTATAAATAAATTGAAAATTAAAATTTTACTGACCAACTGATATATATATATATATATATATATATATATATATATATATATATATATATATATATATATGGGTAAGACAATAAACAGGTGTTACTGACCTTATTGAAAAAATTAAAAGATTGAAATGGAGTTGGGCTGGACATATTGCTAGAAGAGATGATAATAGATGGACAATTGAAATTTTAAACTGGATTCCAAGAGATTGTAAAAGAACCAGAAAGAGACCACATGTGAGATGGATGGATGAAATAAGAAAATGTGTAGGGGTGTTGTGGAGAAGAGAAGCTAAAGATCAGAGAAGAAGGATTAAACTTGGAGAGACCTTCATCCTGCAGTGGATTGATAATGGTTGATGATGTTATATATATATATATATATATATATATATATATATATATATATATATATATATATATATATATATATATATATATATATATATATATTGAAACATGGCAAAGCATCTCAGTATATCTTGAAAGTGAACTGAATATGATTATGTTCAAGAACAGACGAAACTAGTAAACAATTGTTTATGTTGAAATAAAAAATTGCTCTGATTACTGTTTGAGTTAATAAATAGCAACAATTGACTACCAAAGAAAAGAAATTGCTATCAAAGAGTATTGTGAAAATTAAAATTAAAGCTTTTTTTTTCTCAGTGATGAAAGTTTATTCATCAAAAAAAAAAAAACAGATACAAATGCAGTTAAAAAGATTTTCAAAGAAGTGATTACATGGTAAAATGAAAATTCAGGAGCAACATGGTGAAATGGAAAGGATACATTTTAAAAGGGAAAGGGAAGTGGGACAGGTGTGTAGTCCAGGCCACGAAAAGTCTTTGGTTGCAAGTCTGAGATGCTGTCTTCATTGATCGAGCAACCGCATGAGTCACAAACATTTAGATGGATGAGTCCTGTGACAGAAGCTGAGAGGATGGGAGTTGGAGGATAAACCAGAAATAGTGATAAGCATATGGTGACCTCACGATGGACAAAGGGGGTGGAGAAACAGTAGGAATGCAGAGATTTTATGGTGAGATGGGATAAACTGGGCTGGGAGAGAGGTAAGGTACATGGTTCGTTCTTTTGCTAGAATTGCACAACAATTCATTCTTGCTGCTATTGTTAGCTTTAGTCTCAACTTAAAAATGTGTGTATTAAATAAATTGTGCATATATAAATTATATTAATAAAAAAAGTCATGATTTTCTTCTTTTTTAAAAAAAAATCTATATGTATTATATAGAATTATCTTTGCACTGTTTAAAAAATTAATATGAATATTGTTACACTATATGTTAAATAAGTAGATGTTTTTGTTCTACGAAAGTTCAAGAAATTAATCATACTGTGTACACTGAACAATTCATCCCATACGAGAGATTGTGCGTTCAAAATTAAAGATTTATGGCTTGACACTTAACTAAAACAAAAAACATTAATATTTATATATGATTCTATTAAATGTAATAAATTTTAACTTTAGTTCTCAAACATCGCTTAACTTTTAAAAAAACTGATCATGTGATAAATAAATTACGTGATGCTACAAATTCTTGCCACTTTCAGCAAAGAATTTCGTATTGTATAACCAATTTATAGGATGCTACAATAATAGTATGCTTTGGATAATATGATTTTTTATGGTAAGTTAATGACTTTTTAAAATTTGATTAATTTTTTATCATAAAAAATATACACAATTTATCGCTTATGTAATTGACTTCTTTTAAGATTGACATTTGATCTGTCAATATAACCTGTACGGCTTTAAGAAAAATTTAACAATTTTGATGAA
Organism: Epiperipatus broadwayi; assembly: GCA_028023455.1. Lineage (NCBI taxonomy): Eukaryota > Metazoa > Onychophora > Udeonychophora > Euonychophora > Peripatidae > Epiperipatus > Epiperipatus broadwayi. The sequence goes on from JAQFVV010000173.1 coordinate 274,369, forward strand.
TAAACTAGAAAGTAACTCTTTAATTCCTTATTGATTTTCATATTTTTTTAAAATTAAAATTCTGTTCATCACTTTGTTTGCAGAAGCTTAATTATTATTTTAAGCAAGAAAAAAAATGCTGAAAAAATAAATATTGATCTTCACAGTATAATTTTATAATTACTGAGCTTCTCGCAGAGTATTTAATTTAACAAAAAATTTAGACCTTCAAATTTAATTTTTTGCAGGGAAGGAGAATAATTAAAATTAAAGACTAAAGTTCAAAATTGGCTTCTTAAAAATTTATTGTGAAATGTACATAATAATAATAAATAAATAAAAAAGGGGGCTTGAATAGCTTTACAGAGCAAAGGTCTTTTGTACCTATTCAAAAATGTTGAGAAACAATTAACAGTAAACAATACTTAGTGGAAGTTATGGTTTTTCTCAACCCTAAGATTATCTAATGAAAACAAAATATGGATATCACTTGGAAATTTTTTTACTCTACACTTGATATCTACTGCACTACTTTTCAGGCACCTTAATTATTAGATATTATAAAGAAACCAGTACAGATTTCAATGAGATAAAACATTATTAAGTCCTTCATTTTTTCTACTATAGAAATGGATTTTACAGTCATTAACTATGTGTTTCATGCTTGTGTTTATCCATATTTATATAGAACAGTAAATGTTAAATTTTATTTAGGGTGTAGATGAGCATACTGACCGGGGTGCTATCAATTTGCTCATGAGATTTCTGTAATGCCTAAAATCAAATCCAGAAAGTTTTAATGTTGAATCTGGAATAAAAAATTCATTTAGAATCTCAAAAGAAATTCATTTCTATGCTATAATTATATAGTTGTAGATTAGGGTTAAACATTCAAAAAGTAGATCTGATTTGAGATGCATTTTTTAAATAGTAAAATTATATTTTGAGTTATTGCCAATTCTGATCTACTTGAACAGCTTTTTAGACATTTTCTGTGATGCAATATTTCTTCTGATAACTAATACAGTAATATGTGATAAAACATGAATACACTGCAAAGAAATACATGTGAGACCCATCAGTAATATTTTTTACACTAATATTTAATTGAACATCTAAGAGTTTAATGTAGCTACTTCTCCAATAGACACACAGTGTTAATCCTTATAATATGCTACTGCTAAGGAAGCTATTTGAATAATGCTTGCATTAGTGCCAGTGAACTTTTAGATCTAACTTTTGATAAATGAGAAAAATAAGGTCACAATTTAATGTTTTTTTTAGTAGGGGGGGGGTAGAATTGTGTTTCTGATAATCATTACTAAAGACAATATATTGTAGCATTGTATAGTTAGCTACATCTTTATAAAATACCAGAATGTATAGTAAGTCAGAAAATAACATAATTGATCAATTTTATAGTTGTGGTAAAAAAGGATTAAGTGATTTCCCATAGTGACTAATGGGATGTATTGATACATGCTCTCAAATAAACATTTTATGTGTTACTATTACAAAAAAGAAAACAAACATTTATTAATAGGAAATCAGGTATAATTGCATGAAAAATGAAATAAAATGAATCTGAAGCAAATCAAACATGTTAAATTTATTAATTAAACCAGAAAGTTGACAAGTTTTACAATTATATATATATATATATATATATATATAAAACTTATAACTATATATATATATATATATATATATATATATATAATACTTTGTTTCAAAATGAATTTAGATTTACAAAACACACACACTCTTTCTGTTTTATTTGCTTGATTTATTATTGTTGTTTATTAATAAACATGCTGTAGTAGATGCTTGAAATAAATAAAGAAATTTTGGAATGGGAATTGATGTGAGCTATAAATTTATTATCAAATAATTTTTGATTAAACATGAATGAATATTTATCTACAAAAGGAGCTGCAATAATTAATTGGATAATAACATATTTTTGCTAATAGAGAGATTGACATTAAAATCATTTATTGTGGTAATCAAAGTAGTCATTATTGGACAGCATATTGTTCAGTGCAACCTTGCTTTGTGAAATCAATTTTTCATTTATTATTATTATTATTATTATTATTATTATTATTATTATTATTATTATTATTATTATCATCATCATCATTATCATCATGATGTTCCAAAAGGTAAACTTTATTAGCATTCAAAGAGGTAACACAAGTTTCATTTGACAACATGGTTTGACAACATGGTTCTTACATATAAATTGGTTCATGACACTACATATGTAAAATGATTTCATCAATACATTGTATACATTAACAAACAAACAAAAAATATTTAAGAAATATGGTAAGAAAAGTTATATATGGAAAAAAGGAAAAAACCAAAATACAAATCAACAAGGGGATGAGTGATCACTCAATAATAAAATTGTATACAATTAGATATGCTCCAACCAAATCAGATCAAGAATGTGTCTGATTTGTGTCAGTTGACTTCAATGCTGGCACAGGAATGCATGCGAGGTATGGTTTTTTTGTCAGTACTTTTATATAAGTGGTAGAATATTCCAAGTGTCAATGTATTTAGTGTGATTTGTGATCCTCATGTCATTCTCACATATGATATGCAGTTTATTTTTGAATGTGTTTGGGTGCCTTCTGGGGTTAACCACAAGGCATAGAGTATAAAAGTGCTGATTCTTATTTCAATAAAGATACCCCTTTTAAATGAGTCAAAAAGACTTTTCATGTTGGTCTTTTTATCCTTAAATTAGATACTAATTATTTTACATATGTTTTCTAGACCTGGGCATGAAAAAAATAAGTGATTTTGTGTCTCTGAGACCATATGGCAAACATTACACATCATCATCATCATCATCATCATCATCATCATCATTATTACAATTATTATTATTATTATTATTATTATTATTATTATTATTATTATTATTATTATTATTATTATTATTATTATTATTATTATTATTATTATTATTATTATATCATTTTAAGCCGTTATTTTGGATTGAGATGGATTAAATGATTTATTATGATTACAGGTTTGGCAACTGATTATAAGATCATTATCAATATTTTAATGATCATTTACAATATTTATTTTATATAAAATTATATTTGAGCTACTTTAATAAATTTTAGGGCATAAATATTTTGGTACATTCAGAGTAAATAAGGGTTATTATAATTAGATGTTATTCTATAATTTTAAATTATTATTTGTCAGATATCTATTATTATAATTTATTTAACTAAGGTGTTTTACATTGTTATAAAATTAATAAACATGGATGTTAAGATTGATATTTAATCATTTTGACTATTATTCAAACTTCAGAGTTGTTAATATGCTACATGTTTAATTAGAGAATTAAACTTCTGATATTCACATCTGCTTAAGACTTGATTTTTGATAATACAATATATATTAGAGTCGGTTATAATTTGGTGTCCCACGTTTAAGCTTTGTTGAGTAAAATATAGCTTGTTACAATACACAGACATATATATACACACACTCAATCGAATTATAAATAAATCGAAATAATAGACAACTTGTTTGTATTCAATTTAATTTAATATCATCAATTCGATTTTCGTTCACGTATGAACATCTTCTTAAAATGCCATTTTTAAAATTAGTCATATGTTCATAGGTGAATTAAAATCGATTTGCTGATATTAAATTAAATTGAATACAAACGAGTTTCTATTATTTCGACTTAGCTTTAATTCGATTCATTAATTGTTTATAATTTTTGACAACATTATGATCTTATAATTTACTGGAAAATGACAATAAGAAATGATATATATATATATATTGTAACAGAATAAAAATAAGAAGGTGGTCTACTTTTAATGTCCCACAGATTTGGAAACCATTTGTATCAGAATGAAAACGTGGGCCATAAAAGAATAGCCCTAGTTTAATAATGCCCTGCAAATTATAACACTATTTATAACAAAATGAAATATAATGCTTCTTTAATAACCCCACAGATTTGGAAAACATCTGTAACTGAATAAATATAATAACAGTAGTAAATAAAAACTTTAATATAATCTAAATGAAAATATATCCCAGTCATTGGTCAGCATTTGCAACTAAACAAAAATATATGTGCCATTTATAACGGAATAAAATTATGTGTCATACTGTATCCTAAATTATAGCCTAAGAAGTAACAATCCTAATTTAATAATGCCCATGGATTGTAATGTCATTTGTAACAGAATGAAAATAATAAACTAAACTAAAGTGAATATCAATCAATGAATAATGATCTAACACTTAATTCAACAAAACAATGATAATAATTTTGGCTGTAAATTCATATATTCAAACATTTAGAACAAATAGAAAGCAAGCAAAATCATTATTTCAACTATCCTAAAATATGAGTGTTATTTAATAAAAACTAAAGATAAAGCAATAAAACCAAATAGCATTGTCTTATAAAGCTTATTCTATAAAATGTTTATAATATAATAAGAATAATGATAATGAATTACACATATAAATCTTAATATTTTTTATGAGTCAAAATACTGTTTGTAATAATACAAACTTATACCAAAAGTTAAATGTTATTCATATTTATTTAAATGAAATAATCCGTGGATGGATTAGATAATAATTTTAATATGCCCTATAGATCTAAAATATTAATAATATTTAAATAAATAGATAATTCAATTGATTTCTGGTTACAACTAAATAAAATAAAAATACTACAAACTCAACCTTGCAATTCCACTAATATCTATATACTCTTATTAACTAAATTGATTATAATAAGATTAAATACTTAATAATAATACAAAATCAATTAACCTAATCTATCCAATTTTGCCAATTTAAATTATTATAAAATAAAATCATCTTATTAGATAACATTAAAATGTATAATATCCAAGTATATCAATGTATAAAATAAATGAAAGATTTCTATTTGATGCTTATTCCAACACAATTGACAAATCATATCCACTTACTCTTCTGTTTAATAAACCTAGGTTATTAAAACTTTAGACTATAGCTGTCAAAGCACGAAAAAGCTTGTTAGATTTATTACAATTAATATTAATATCAATATTAATATTAAAATTTAAACTGAATTTACAATCCACATCTACTAATAAAGGAGATCACTCTAATTTGTAACAGAATAAAATATATCGCCCCTACAAGTTCTATAACTGAATAAGATTACAATCTTCATGACTGTATACTAACCTAATATAATATTCATTTTAATCAATAATGGTTTAAAATAAAATGTGTGAACATTTAATTGCAACTACATTTACTCATCTTCAATAATCATTGTATTTATATCTTTATCAATCATCAGATCAATTTACATATAATTTCTATCCTAATGTAACTGTTACTTTTTGCTAACAAAATAATTATAAGCTTTTAATTACTTATTAAATATTTTAAAATACAAATTACTTAATTTACTGCTCAATATAATTTATACCTGGTCAGATAATAAACATTAAATTCAATATAAAAAAATGATATGTAAATATATTTTCTTATCCATCCTGTGGTTTTATTTTCTCAATTATTTTGTAACTGCTTCAAATGAATTGTGTGGTATAATCAATTTGTCTCATACAAATACAACTAACCAACAAATTTGTATTATGAAATTGAATGACATCCAAGCAAAATACATATATTTATGTAATAAAATGTGTTGCAGAATGTTTATACCTTCCAAAATATAAAAGTGTTCAAGATATTATCTGGTAAAATAAAAATACACTTAGAAAAGATTGTTTTTAATAATATTTAGCTTTATTATTGTCTTTTGTGTTTTCAATATATTTTTATTATATCATATTTATAGCATATAGTGATGTGATTAAATCGTTCTTTATATCAATGTTTAATTAACTGTTCATGTATTCAATTTTAATTTGAAATTTAAATTTGAATATTTAAATAATTCATTTCTTTGGAATGTGTACACTTGTTTCTTTTTTGTTAATAGAAAAGTGGTCACCAACTATTTCACATGCTTCTTTAATCTTTCACTTTCTATCCTCTCTCTCGCTTCTGTGTACACTATCTCTGCTTTTGTTAGCTTGAATCTATGACCAATTTGTTCTTGTTATCTGTAAATATTAAAGTATGTTCTATGTCTCTAAGGGCTCTATTATATAAATATCTGTATTGGGCAAGTCTTGTTGACAAATTGGCCCTTGACTTCCTATAATATGCAGTATTGCTAGCTGATTGGCTGCACTTAATATATTCCAAAGATAGCACATAAATTTAAATGTGTATGTAAAAATACATTTTATATAAATCATCTAACCAATTGATAATTTTAAAGACACTATCAAATGAATTGGCATATCAAATAGTCTATAGAATTAAGTGCAGCCAATGAGCTTACAATACTGCATATTATGTAGAGTCAAAACACAATTTGGCAACAAGACTTGCCCGACCTGAATATTTGTACACTAAAGTCCTTAGAAACATATAATACACTTCAATATTCACAGACCATGAGCAGAAACTGGTCATAGATTCAAGCTAACAAAAGCAGAGATAGTGTACACATAGGAAGAGGATAGAAAGCAGAAGATTAAAAAAGGGTATGCAGTAGCTAGTGATTGTTTTTCTATTAACAAAAAAAAAACAAGTGCATCCATTTCAAAGAAGTGTGCTATTTAAAAATTTAAATTTTAAATTAAAATTAAATATGTGAACGGTTAATTAAACATTGATATAAAGAACCATTTAATTACATTGTTATATGCCATAAATATGATATTGTAAAAATATATTGGAAGCATGCTGAGCAGTAATAAAGCTAAATATTATTTTAAAAAAACTATCTTTTCGGGATGTATTTTCATTTTATCAGATATTACATTGTCTCAGAAAAGAAAAAAATAACAATTGAATCACATTAAAGAACAAAATATATTCTTTTTATACTTCATGGAAAAAGATAGTTAACCAAATAATACATATATGAATCTATTTATTTGTTAATATAAATTTAAGAAAACAAAATAAAATAATTACATATCTTTAATTTATGATATAATGCTTTTGAACTCCTAATATAAATGATATATCTGAAATTAATTTATAAACAATAAGTAAAAAAATAAATATTTTAAATTAAAACAATAATTACTATGTTGTAAAATATAAATTCAAACTTACTTAAACATTTCTCTCTTATATTTAGGTATATAAAGAGATCATGACTTAATGTAAAATTATATTGCTATTTATGTCAATAAATACTATACATTTTAATGAAGAGAAAAAAAATATAGCAATATTAATGATAAATAGAAGCAAATGAACTGGCTTTAAATACAGCCTTTCCAAAATAGTATCATAGTTCTGATGTCTATTTCTTAAAGTGCAATCCAATGGTATTTTATTATTCCAGAAAAAGTAGAAATATCATGAAAAGCTATTAAATTTGAAGCACATTTTATTATTTCCAATATTTACTATATATACAAATTATTTTTTCATTCAGCAAATATTTGGTTTATATAATGTTATAAGAGTGCAAACATTAATTAATAACCATGATGACGCAGTGTTGATATTCGTTCATTTAGCAAGTAATTAACTCATAAAACATTACAATTGAGCAGATGCTGTTTTATTTATGATGATGCTTTGGAAATTGAACACATTTATATCTCCCATATAAATAATCCATCAAGTTCATAAAATTATATCAGCAGTTAAGCATAATCTTTGTGTACATTTTTTATTGTTAGCATTTAAACTTTATCATGGAAAAGAAGATAATGTTCATTTTTTAAAGCAAAGAAATATTTTATCATTTTTTTATATGTCAAAGCATTAACCGGGAAGCGAATTCAGACTAGCTGCTTGGAAGGCAGCTATGCTAACCACTACGCCATCAATGCTTGTCAATTAACACTAAGAATTAATTTTTATACTCTCAATAAATTGTCACCTCTCACAAATTCAACAATTATGTCAAGCCAATAGATGAACATTTTTACTTTCATCCCATCATTTTATCCATTTTATAAACATATACTTTTAAAAACAAGCAAAAAAATTATATGAAGAAACTTAGATTTCATTCTACAAAAGCCAAGATAAGAAAGAGCTCATTTAATCCTTTTAGTTCTATTTATAACTTTTTCTAATAAAATAAACAATAGTAACACTTTATATTAACACTTTGGTCAATTGTAGCTAATGTCTCATAAATAAAAATCTTATTACACAATAATAAATAAAAAATAATAATTCACTATTATTATACATAACAAACATTTACATATTAAAAAATGTGAATAAGATTTTTTCACTTCATTATAAAATAAACAATTCAGACTACATTCTCACCATACTACATAGGAAATATATTTTTACACATATCTTTCAAATATATTATAAAAATAACGTCACAAATATACTGGAGACATTAAATATTTACATGTATTATTTGTAATCTACTATTGTGAATATAGTAATCAAGGCTATAAACTTTATTATCTACACATTTATTTTTAGAATGAATGAAGTCAATTCACATTTTTTTACAAACTAGAATTAATAATAAACATTTCTTTCTCCAATAGTATATGTTGACATAGCAACATAGTCCAATGCAATTCAGGTTAATATGTTCACTATTAAAATCAAAGCAGAAGAAAAATTATGACTAATACTCTATCACATACAAAAGTTTATTTCAAATTTCAGTAGGTACTATATATATATATATATATATATATATAGTACCTACTGAAATTTGAAATAATTTGTTATATATATATATATATATATATATATATATATATAAACAAATTGTGGTGTTATATCAATATAATAAGTAGTGATAAGATTAATTAATGTCATTGCTAGAGAGCCATAAATTAACTAAGACTAAATTAGTTCACTTTAGTATCTGGTAGTAGTTTTTTTTATCTTGACTTCAGATGAAAATTTTTATAAATATTAGATTCATATCTTCAAGAAACATGTGAATCTTTCATATTCACACATTTCTAAAGACAATTATTTGGGTTTAAATTCATATAACAACTTGTTCAAGAAATAAATGATTACCTTTTTTTATTTCTAATTAAACTCAAGACAAAACGGCTGCTATTTGGAACTAGGTCAAAGTAGTTTAGCCTTAAATCTTCCAATAGTAATTGATGTTTCCAAGCAGCAAAGAATGCTAAACATATCTCTCATTATTTCACAGATATAGCCTTACACCAGGGTCCCCAACCCTATGCCCGTGGGCACCATTGCACCCGCAGACCATTTTATGTGTGTCCACCACTATCCGAACATAATAAAAAATTATTTATCTGATACAAATAAATTTAATTTTTAAAATTTCTTATAAATTATTGTATTATATTGTAATAAAATTGTAGGGCATACTATACTTTTATAGTGTAAAAATATAAATGTTAATTATATGTTAAAATTTTATTTTTGAAATAAATATTTTTTTGTACATTATGTGTATTATTAACAATATCCAACTATAAATTTACATTGAAAATATAAATGGTGCCCATCACCTGGTTGAAAAAAATAAATGGTGCCCGCCACCTGGCCGATATTATAGAATGTGCTCTTAAGTGCAAAAAGGTTGGGGACTCCTGCCCTACAATTTATTTATATAATAGTAAATTCGTGAATTACTTAATCTAATATATATAACATTGTGGGAAGATGAATTATTATTTACAGGATATTAAAACAAGTTGTGACTTTTAAGTCTTTTCCTTATAAAAATAGCTAGCATAGTTTTAATCTCTACCAAAACATGATTTCGAACAAAAATGGGTTTTCTTTAATTCTAACTGAATTCAAGAAAAACAACTTACTATTGAAAACTAGAGCAAAATAACTTAGCCTTGGGTTTGTCTATAGTAAGTAATTGGTTGTTAACAACAACCATTGTTAAAAATATCTTTTGATATTATATGAATGTAATCCTTCCTTTTGTTTTTATCATAATAAATCTATGAAAATATTTAATCTAATATATATATATATATGTTTTAAAAAATATTTTACACTTTCTTGAAAAAGTTTTATCTTGCAGCTTATATAAATCAACTTTTTATTTTGCTTCTGCTATTCTTTAATTAACCAACATTTACTTAAGCATGCAATTCCATAGGAAACAAAGTAATAAGTTGATTTGCATAAACTGCAGATTATACTTTTTATACAAGTATAAAATATTTTTTGGAATTTACATGTAGTATATTTATAATAGATATTTATAGTTTATATATATATGGGGGGAGTGTACATTTACAATAAGTCAAAGAATTTAGCATTCAATGACATCTGCAACTTACAGGTATTAATAAATAAACTTAATATAAGAATAGTTATTTACAAATATAAAAAATAATGCTTAGGCCTGAATGCAACAAGATATATTATAAACATCAATAGCCTCATTGTGTATTTAATAATTAATAAGCCAATTGTCCAGATATTTTTCCAAATCTATATATTTGTTTTCTTTATAGTAAGCATTTAATATTTCTTTGCATCACTCTTTCTTTCATTCTTCAACAAGCATTTTGCTATTAATTTATACTTTGAGATTTTTGAATCCTTTATATAATGTTTTATTTTAGCAAATTAGAACATCTTTTGAACAACAAGAGCCAATTTCTATCAAGACATCAAGAATCTAGCTTTTATACTATCATCATCTTCAGGCTTCGAAGGCATGGCATGGAAAACATTTCACTATTAAGAATTCACATTTTGGGAACATAGACAGTAAACTTCTGCATTCATTTAGCACAGCATTGAAAACAATTTTTATATAGAAGTTTTTCATCATGACTGGTATAAATTAATAATTAAAAATTATTTACTAACTAAAAGACTTTTTATATATGTAGTTATTACATAAACTATAGTGACTTGTTATCTTTATATCCATTTTTTTATTCCAATTTGATTGCATTAATTGTCTTTATTGATTTGTTAATAAATCTATGAATTTCTTCATGAATTATATTTGACTTAATGTATCTGATCCTGAAAAAAAACATGTTTTAGCAGAATACACTTTTTCTTTCACTATAGTTATGATACCTAACACAAGCTACATGTCAAATAATAATGCTTAATAAATTTCTATCCACTGCTGCTCCATTATATACTTTCAGATTTAATTTTAAGTTTGCAGCTTTTATCAGGAGGAGCTCTGAATCTTGGATCAGTACACTGCATCTTACTTCTAGAAATTATCAGTTATTGCTATATTTTACTATGAAGCTATCATACTAAATTAAAAAACTTGTAAATGTTTTCTATCTAAGCCATAGGTTCCAAACTTTTTCAGGCCACCACCCCCTTTGCAAGTCATAAATTTTGTAACACTCCCCCCCCCCCTTAAGTATAACAGTTTTTCGCGTTCAATCTGTTTGATATTTTTGATGTAAATAGCAACTAATGATGCTGTAGTGGATGATGACTTTCCTGTAATTTATATGATGCACACAAGATATAACATGATGTCAATGACACGCATCAGAATAAGGTATCAACATAAACCCAATATCAATAACAAGAGAAAAAAATTAAAGTTATTAAATTTAAGTTTAAATCGGTGAAATCAAACCAAAATTGATTATATTTCCTGATTTCTCCCTATCCAAAACTCTTATACCCTGCTAATTGGTACCATGACATTTTAGGTGGTATATCCTTGAACGGATGAACCTAAACCTCATTTTATGTGTCACTTTTGAAAAGAAAAAAAACACTTTTAAAAAGGAAATATCACTGCCAACAAAACAAAACAAAAAAACCAAATCAGCATGTCAATAAATTTTTAATAATCACATACAGAGATTACAAAAATAATAATAATAATTTCACACAAATTAAGTTTCTGTTTTCTCAAATAGAACAGTGTGTTAAAGCAAACAACAATAACAAATATGTATATATCTACACCTCAGCATACACACAAGCATTCCAGAAATTAATTTGGTAGAACTGTTTTAAAGTAGGAAAATCAAATAATAATTTATAGAGAAACAAAAAACATACAATAAAATTTGTAGCAGCAAGACATAATGATAATAAATAAAAATAAATTATACCATACACTTTCCTTCTGGTTTTTTTCCATTAACCATCTCCAGACTTAATAACTTTTAAGTATATTATAAACCATGGCAACAAGGTGGCGAGGGCTTTCCTTTTTCACAGTAAAATGTAGGCATTAAGATGTTCATCATCATCATCTAGCATATATGGCTACATGATAGCAGTGTATGAGTCTGGTTGGTGCACTGACATTGGGAGTTTGCTTTTTTAGCATTTTAAGGATAAAATTTAGGCATTTTTATATTTCTTAGCTTTCTCTAAAAATCTTTATAATAACAACATCAGCCAACCAAGAGTTGGTCATACAATTCTAGACAGACTAATTTAAAGCTAGGAAAGATCTGCCTACTTTCATAAAGGTCACTTCTTTACAATGAGAATATTTCTCTTAGTTCAGCAAATCCTTAACCATTCAGAAAACAAAACATAGAAAGGAAAAAATAAACTCAGAAGAAACCCCTCCTATTACCTGTTGAAAACCTTTTATAGCACACCTATAGCAATACAAATTGAGTACCCCTATTTTACTATTAAAGCCTTTATCTCCAATTTTTTGGATAATTGATCATAACATAATTGATATAGCTTTTTACATCATTTTTATCTTTCACTTCTTTCATTTTCCACTCACACTCTTTTAATTTCTCAAGGAGTTCTGTTTACATATAGTTTCTAATTTTAATACAATGGAAATAGCTTTTTCCATCTTTACAAAAGATTCAAAACAAAAAAAGACAAATCTGAGATATGACAAATTTTTAGATTCTCTCAGCTGTTATTGGCCTTAAATTATTTTATTTTTTTTAACAAAAAATATAATGCTCAGGATGACCACTTTTAAAATTAGTCATATAATAATAACCAGCATTCCTTTTAACTTGTTAAGAGAGAAAAAACTGTCAAAAATGAGCAAAATATTTACAATTACTCTGACTATCCCCCTTTTTTTACATAATCTTGCACATAAACAATTTAGAAAATAACCAAAAAATGGCAAAATAACATAAAAATTAGTGATTTGAGAGCGAATTAAAGCAGATGATTGGTACATCCAGAGAAAAGGCTAGACCATCTGGACCTCCCAAATGCTTCTGAACCCACTATTGCTCCCTTAGAAATCTGCACCACCCACTAGGGGGTGTGACTGCCCACTTTTGGGAAACACTGATCTAAGCCAACTTGCATGTACGATCATATAAATGAAAAACAAGTTCTGTATTTTTATATTATGACATTTTTAGTTTTTTTAATAATAAGAGGCACCTCTATTCTAGAACCAGGATTGGTATAAAAACAATAAAATATCATATGACTTAATCACCCAATTCCAGTTTGCACATTGGTGTATCAGCAGCAAATTCTTTTCCTTCAGCAAATCTACTTCAGCTACTGTAAGCTTTAATAACTAATAAATGCCAATGATAGTGTTTAATAAATATCTATCTAATTCTATCTTATTCAATATTCTGAAATTAGTTTCAAGTATATTGTTTTTATCACTGTATCTTAATTAATGCACTGTCCCTTTAGATATCTCTTTGTTTTTCTATCAAGCTATAATCTGGCAGCCATTAGCTGCTACAGCTTATAGTTGGTGGCATATACTGTAGTGAAAGAAATAGAGTATTCTACTGACACATCAATGTATAAACTGGAATCAAGTGATAAGAGTTATATTTTATAGCAATCTTGGCCATGATAATATATGTAACTTACCTTAAATTATAAATATTTATATGTTTGTTTTTAAATAAAATAGAGAGGTTAGTAATACCTACTAGAAGGAAGGTGTATTAGATATTAAAAGTCAATGGTGCAAATTTTCTCATTAATGTAGTCTGGGGATGTTGGATGAAACAGCACTGTGTAAGAATTTATTAAAAACTGTCATCTAGCCTCTATTACTTACTAAAACTTGCAGTAGGTGTCATAGTTGTAGTGAAAGAAAAAGAGTATAAGCTACAATCATGGTAGAATCATGTAATATTTTATTGCTTTTAAAAACATGTTTTCTGACTTACAAATGCATGTTCTTTCTTATTTAGAGATGTTTTTTTAATGCTAATTACAAGTTTTTTTATATATATTTTAAAGTTCATTTATAAACACATTATCAGATAATCTATTAATTTATAATTTTAATTAAGTAAGATTAATTATATTTTTTTAATTAGCATGTGCTTTTTTTTTTAATTGCACATAAATTAAAACTTTTCTGATTATTTTTTAAATATAACTCAATATCTTTATATTTATTAATGAGTTTTTAAATTTCATATTTTTATATTTAATTTTCTTAAATATAGATTTATCTTTATCTGCTTTCTTCAAAAATATGAAATTTCTGAACGTAACATATTCCCATATAAAAAAAATTAAAAAAGTATTTTCACAGAGAATTGTCTAGGATTTTAAACAGAATAACTGTTCATATTAGATCTTGTATGCTTTTTCACAAATAAAATTTTGTACTTATTAATTTATAGAATTTTTATTTTGTCACTTTAACAGTAGAATAACATTTGGTTAGATTTTAAAGTTTCCAATAATTTTATTTAGATATTTATTTTTTATTATTTAGCACAAAATTTTTAATTACTTTTTCACTGAGATCTTTATAACTGTCCATCACAACATATAAATAAAAACTATAGCCAGTTTATTGTATGACAACTAACTTGAGTAGCATTTTATATAGTTTTCATTAAAGACATGCAATATTAATATTCCCACATGAATGACTAACCTTCTATAATTTATTTATATTTATACAATTACATTGCTTGTTTAATAAATATTTATATTATTAATAAAATAGGACTCTTTGATTTTCTTTTACCACCTGCAAAATAAAAACATTGTCAAAACTAAAACTTCTATTGAAAATAATTCACTGATCTGCAGATTTAAATTCACTCACAAATTATGTAATTTCTAAATTACTAGTTAATGTTTAGAAACTTTTTTCTAATACACATTTTGGCCTACCTGTGTAACTTATTAGCTTAAATTGACCACCCACACTTCATATATAACATTACATTACTCAACTTTATTAACAGCACTTTTTTTTTTAATAATTAACTTAACAGTATTCAGTTCTCCATTAAATGCAAAATTAAATAGAGAAATAACCACTGATGTAATTATATCACACTCTATTATTGTTCTTTCTTCAAGTATGTGTAAACTTGTATAATGTATTTCAAATATTTAAATATCTTTGCTATTATATCCTACATTCAATAATTCATTAACACATATATCAATAATGAATAATTCTTTACTTTGAAATTTACATATTTTATTTCCAAATAAAAATAAACTAAATTCAGCCAATTTGTGTATAATAGGAACTGCTAAACTATGTTGTATATCTTTTAATTAATAGGGGTTTCATCTCAGGGTGATCTTTGAGCATTCCATCATCAGATTTTCAATTGGATGGAAAGTTGAAGAGTTGGAGTGTGGAGTGGATTGAAGCCTGTCCATTAAAGTATGAAGATTGGCTATTTTA
Organism: Epiperipatus broadwayi; assembly: GCA_028023455.1. Lineage (NCBI taxonomy): Eukaryota > Metazoa > Onychophora > Udeonychophora > Euonychophora > Peripatidae > Epiperipatus > Epiperipatus broadwayi. The sequence continues at coordinate 290,021 of JAQFVV010000173.1, forward strand.
ATATATATCTGAGCACTTATTGCATATATGTGTAGAGATGATAATCTGGACCAAATAATGATTGCTGGTTTAGCATGACATATGTATATTGATGATTATTTATCTTTTCAACATATATGTGTTCAAGTGTATCATTGTTATGAGATAGAGTGGAGAGTGGTGGGTTGTGTGAAAGTCTGTACTTCTAAGGATTGTTTCAATAGTATATTCATCAGCTAAATTGTGACAGAGGTATATAATAAGCCTGTATTTCAGTTATTACAATTAATTATATTATTTTCTCTCCTTAAATTTACCTTATGGTATTTTATATTATGTAAATTTTCTAAATTGTCCTCAGAAGAAGAATTTCATTTTAAGTCAAAATTATCTTATTATAACTAGTGATCCAACAATAAAGACATCATCAATGTAAATCATTAGTTATATTTAAACATCTTGTTTCTAAATCACTTAAATTAATGGCTCATAGATTTTTATTTCTGATATCAATTTATATAATAAAAAATATCTTTATTTAAATTTTTGGAGAGAAAACAATATTAACCATCATAGGATGTTTATAAATTCTTCAGGTTAATAGTTTTTTATGCCCAAATTGGTTGAATTTAAAATATTTTTACTAAGTAATAAAATGAATAAATTTCAAAGTGATCAGTTATCCAATACTGACATACATTATAAAAAATTTACACATAGTTGGAGGAAATAAATATTGAAGAGCAAAATGGATTTCATTACTGTATATAAATAAATAGAGTGGGTATGATTACATCAGTAGTTTCTTCTCAGTTTAATGTTTCATTTAATATAGAATCAATTACTGATAGTTCAATTATTATTTGAAAAGATACTTTTGTCGAAGTTAACAAAGTAATATTATTCTAGAGTGGGACAATTTACATTAGTGAGTCAAAATGTGCATTAAAAAAGAAAAGTCAAGAACATGAATTACTGTATCAGAAATTATTCTGTGTTTTCAGAACATTCACTTAATTGCAATGGGAGTTTTTGTTTTGATAATGTTTTTATTTTGCATGTGAAAAATGATTTGAAAAAAAAAATGAAAGACATGTTTTATAAATGTGATGGATAATTTACTGAATAAACAATATAATTGTAAAAATATTCATAAATTATGGATGGTTGGCCACTCATTTGGGAACTTTAATGTTGGGTGATTTTAATAAGATTATGATTTTTTAATTGTACCTGTAAAATGCTACTCAGGGTAGCAGTTGTGCTATAAACTCGCTGAAGCTTTTATTTATTTAATTATATATTGTTGTTTGAAAAATTGTACAATAAATTCTATTGTTATATATATATATAAAACATCAAATGCTAAAAACCTAAATTAATCAATATACTAAAACCAATTATGCAAATTTACAATTAAATTACTAGTTAAAATTAAATTATAAATTCACTACTAATGGTTTTTCTGTCAATGCAGACCTCTCAAGTGCAAAGTAACATAATATAATTTATGCCCAAGATAGACTAAGGTATATTTGTTTTGAGTTATGTTATTTTGTATTTGAGAATATCTATCTACCTTTACAGGAAATTCTTTGGGAGTAAGTTGTAATTTAATTTTGCATATATATATATATTCATATAACATTACAATACTAGCCAAAAAAAATTAACTTTCAAAAATTCTTCTACAACAGTCTTTTCATCTATTAACAATTGAAACTATGATTGTGGGAAAATGTTAGTAGTTTAGTTATTTTTTTACTAATATTGTAATGTTATATATATATTTATTTATTTAATATTACTAGTATAGCGTTAGGCAGTATTTAATATATATATATAATAAATAAAATGTCTGTTAATTAAAGTACTTCTGCGGATTTAAAAATTGTTTGTAATAGTTTGTAAACCGTTAAATTTATTATTTCAATTATAATTACTATATATATATATAAGAATAGAAATGTTGACGTGTTGCATATCATTTAAAAAGAAGATAAATTTTTCACTTCGGTGCCTAACATTCTGAGAAACAAATTTATTTTACCTTTTATATATTTTCTTAAAAGTTTTGAAGTCTTGAAGTCATAAGACTTCGTGTAAGTAAATTCTAAAGTTGTAAACCACTTAAAAAGAGGTTTTTACAGGTTTTTCTCCAAAGAGGAAAGAAGATTATGCACCAGAGAAAATACGCAATAATAAGCATCCTGAACAACAAAGTAGAAAATGAAATAAACCCAAAAAGGATGTAAAATTCGAATACTAATAAGACAACTATGCCAGAAATATATTTAATTTAAAAACTGTTTTCTCCATTTCTCTAAACTCTTTAATTTAATTACTCAAAATAAAACCTTTTCTTTTAATTGAAACTTCTTTATATAAAATAATATGAAGCAAATAAAAAAAAAAAAACAACGCTTGGAAAATACATTATTAAATCGTCACACTATTTTAAAAATTAAACAACACAAAAATTGAATTAACGCCTGAATTCTAAGCAAATAAATAAAGAGGCCATTATAAGATAAATCACCTTAACTATTAGTAAACCTAAAAAAGACCATTAATATATAGTAAACATGAATTACTGAAATAAGTTTTATAAAAAGTGACAGGTTTTTGAACTTTTGGTTTTTGGATATATTTAGTACTTTATTATTATTATAGGGTGACAAATAATAATAAACTGCCACTAGGGCATCAGTGACATAATTATAATATCCTACTATCATGATTACAAACCTGCTTTCAAAAAAATTATGGTCCATAATATATATTTTAACTTTCCAATTTCCTATGCACACTCAAAGCATATGAATAAAAGCGTGTTAAGAAAGGGAAATACATTTATGGATAAACAACAGACTTTAGTTGGCCAAGGTCACATCCTCTCATATGTGGTAATATTTATTCAGTACTTTTAATAGTAAATTATTGCAACTCATTGTACAAATGCCAAACTTTGCAAATTCATTCATTTTTAATAATTATTTTAAATAAACAATGTAATTATTATAACCAATCACTTATGGGTCAATTAAAGAGTTTTAGCTTATCCATAAATGCAATTTAGGAAGCATTTTTTTTTTAAAAATAATTTTGTTTATATATTTGAAGAATATGGGTAAAAAATAAGAACTTAAAGTATGCTTGAGATATTATATGTGGGAGAAAAAATAGTAAACTTAAGTTAATGATGTCATACTGTTGGATTTAGTAAACATTGATGTATTAATCTTTACTTATTTTATCTTTTGTTTATTCCAATGCTATATGGGTAAGGAGATTTTGTGAAAAAAGAAGATTATGTATCAGATAAAATGTTCAATAATAAGCAACCTGATAACAAAGCAAAAAATGGAACAACCCCAAAAGGATATAAAATAATATAGTAATTTATTGCATAATAAATCATTTATGATAATTATTTATGAATTAACCAAATAATTTTTTACTTTGAGGGAGTATATATATATACACACACACTAGTCCATTTTCTCAATGGTTCATAAGAGGTAATAATTCCAGAAATGATATGCTTGCATTTCTGGGGGTATCAAGTTCCAGAATCTGCCACTTTACACTACATCAAACTATACAGAATATTTATGTATTTTTTTAAAAAATGTGATCATCCAGTGGGTGTTTTCAGTATCTAAGCTCATTCAGCTTATGTAATAAAATTCATTCCTGTACAATTTAGTACATGGTAGAATGAAGACCTTAAGAGTTGAAAGGTCATCTAGGTCAAAGCTCAGGACAATCCTTCTTAATATTTGAACATAATAAACCATTTGATTATTTTACTACTATATATTTAAACAAAATCATCATTAATATATATAAAAGGAAATTATTGATCTTCATTTACTATTCTCTTTTATTATATTTAAATTATAATTTTTAAACATCTATTTCTCTCTGCATATTAATTTTGCTTGAGTAAAACATGAAATGCTTTATATTGAAAAATTAATCATATCATAAATATCATGGTATTTTACCATAACAATAAAATGATTTATCATATATCAATGCAATTATATATTACTTTACCTGTTAAGAGTCTATTCATATATAGGTCTACAAATATACACTCAGTTGGATCATTATAAGATAACAAATCTAAATTATTCTTTTAATATATTTAAGGAATGACTGCAAAATAAAAACAAAGGAGTAAAGAAATAATAAATTTATGTTCCAGGAACATTTGTATTTCTTTTCCTTATCTTAAGAATTTTGTATTTTTCATATATAAAGATTATAAAAATCAAAATAAATTTTAATTGTGCTTTACTGATTTTTGAGCTATTCACGACTTTGGGATCACAAATAATTCAATGTAGAAATATTTATTCAATAAATTTTCTTGTGAAGTTTTAAATATAATATCTAAGGAATTTTTTACAGAATTTATGCAAATGAATTAAAAAAGAATGTTCATCATCAATTTATTCATTTGTATTTTTCAAAGAACTGTTTCAAAGTCTTAGGCTATTGATGAGATGTGGATTAAGAAATTAGAAAGAAAAATTTCCAACTAAATTTTTATTTATGTAAAATATATAAACATGAAAGTGTGATGTAGATCAAAACACTCTTTAAGTGAGTCACCTTTACATTTGTTTTATCAGATTGCTAATACAACCACTATTCATGTTGTTTTAAAATTTTAGAAAATTTCAATTTGCTAAATTATAATAATTACTTTTTTTTTAATCAGATCAATTAGCTCGGATATTAATTACATATTGGATTATTTTTATCATCTAATATTCGATGTTTATAAAATTTCAAACTTTATTTAAATTTTGCAAATACATTCAACTAATAGTCAAAGCACACAATGTTTCGAACGGTATTATTCTCCTCTGTTTTTTATGTGTGTCTAGCCTGACTAGTGACAGTACTAGCATGTGATTCTTGAATATAAAGGTACCAAATTCAATTCTCATGCTAGTACTGTCACTGTTCAGGCCAGAAACACCTAAAGAAGAGTGAAGAATACTACTGGAAACATTGTTATATACTATTGTAAGTATAGATTGGTGGTCTATATATAAATTTTGCAAAGTATGTAATTGAGACAATGAGTAATCAGTAGAGTCACCCCAAGTGGAAATATTGTAACATAATATACTCTGATAACAAGCAAAATACATTCTCATCTTATTTTTTCAAAAGTTTAACTTTATTTTTAACTAAATTTTGTTTTTAAAAAAAACAATAATATTCTACAAATAAAAAAAGAAAGGGAAAAAATGTGTTATTTTAAGATAAAATAATGCATCATTTAAATTTTTTACATATATTTTTTTAAGAATTAAATAACTATTATTAGAAAGTAAAAATATTCTAATCATATCTGGAAATGTTTTTAGAATGATGTTCAAATGCAAAAACACTCGAAAATATTATTTTGAAATTCTGTTCAAAGACTTGTATACTTTGTTTACTTTATCACTTGGATTTGTTGATTAAACCTGAAAATTATGAATTTAATTAGTTTGTTGTTGTTGTTTTGTTTTGTTTGTTTTTGTTGTTTGTTTTTTTTTTTGGGGGGGGGTAATCATTCTCTTTTCTTAAGTTATCATCTATGAGAACAAAAATGACTTTCAGCTAGATATAAATTGGAATAGTGGTCACTGATCCTTCCACAATCCTGCTTCCATTGCCATTAACACCTGGACAATTATTTCCTAAAAATTACCATGCTTCATAGAAGTCAACAACTAATTAACTCACATCAGCCAAATATGAAGTAAAATTTAATTGGAAAAGATTAGAATGTGAAATTAAATTAAAGGAAAAATTATTTTAACCTTCAATTTTTGATTTTGCACTTGTGTTAACATTTTAGTAAATAGAACTCTTTTTAATTAATGATATGAAATGTTAAAATTAACTAATTATTGCCATGCCTAAATTATCTGTCTTCTTACTAATATTTTATTAAGACATTTAAGATAAGTATTAGCAATTTCCAATGAAACTTAAGCTCACTAGTTTTATATATTATCCACACGCCAATAAATTTACATGCTGGATCATCATCATTGCCAAAAATTAATTATTAAGAAGAAAAGAAAAAAAAACTATTTATTTCTTTTTTAAAAAAGCGAATTATTATTGGCTTTATGAAGGAAATAGCACATTTTATTTATAGCTAATATTTTTTGTTATTTGAAAAAAGTAAAAGATTATTTTAGCTTTCAAAGTTCAGAATAAAGTTATCCAGGGTTGTCAAGCATTGGTAGTCGAGAGGTCAGCGATGGCTGCTTTACAAGCAGTTGTCCCGGGTTAGTGGGTTCGCTTCCCGGCTGATGCTATGACACATGAGAAAAAAAGTTATCCAGGGTAAACACGGATATATTATTATATAAATTATTTTAATTACAAAAATTTAATTTGCTGCACACACTATATTTTTTTAGAAATTAAAATTACTGTTATATTTAGGATTGAAATTAAATTGTATTTATGTGTTATATGTTTGCATGAAATTATCACTCAAAAATATGATTGTCTTTTAATTTAAATGTATTTTGACCATTATTATTAATTTTCATCTGATAATCTATAAGTAACATTGTGTTTTTTAAGTCCATGGTGTTTTATATTATTTAAATATTAATGTGAATTAACTGAAAAAATAAATGCCCAGTTTAATATGTATTTACTTTTTTTTTCTCATGTGTCATATCATCAGCCAGGAAGCAAACCCGCTAACCTGGGACAACTGCTTGTAAAACCGCTGTCACTGACCTCTCGACCATCAAAGCTTGACAAATAAAAATATATATTTACCTGTGTTGCTTTTACTTAAATTACCCTAATAAAGGGGTAATTTTATTATAAATAGGAAAAATACTTCGAGATTCATTTGTTGGGTTTACTTGAGGATTTATTTGAATTTATTTATTTCAGTGTACAGAAATATTTGTTAAGACAGATGACTAGCTATCACAATCTAAACTATTCAAACATGCTGGTTAATTTCTGTTCAACTACCCTTAAGCAAAATTAAATGTTTGTATAAGATAATCTGATTTCCTAATATTAATTCATAACACACCCTATATTATACAAGTTATTTTAGATGCACATACATGGTTTTTTTCATGTATTTTATTTCCTTTTAGATTTTTGAAGATAAATATTATCCATTTAATTAATTGTCTTTGCAGCTAATCTTATTATATATGATTAACTTAACAATTTTGTTATGGATTATTAATTCTATTTTTTATTGCTCTAATTTAATTAAGATTATAACACTTATTTGATATATATTATTATAAACTGGCTTAATATGTGTCACACTTATATTAAAACCCTGAGATATTCCTCTATTGTGAGGAATGATGAGTGGATGAGAGATGACATAGTTGTTGTATAGTATATAATTTTGTCACATATCCAGTCAGATTTCATAGTGACATACATGCAAATATATACTTTGAGAAGATACATTTACACAATACATAGACAATTTAATATACTATTATGACATTAACAGTTTTTATTAGACATTCATTAGATTAGAGATTATCCAATAATGAATAATAATTCTGTAAATTACAGTACAGAAATATTACTATTATGGCATATTTATTTAACCTATAACAAGATATATTTCTGTGTGTATTTTTCTAATTTTATTTATTGTTATTATTTTAGGCTAAATTTAAACTCAGACATTGTGAGTGCATTTAATGTATAATTAGTTTTAAATGCATTTGTTTAAATGTAATAAAAGGTAAGCTTTGCCTTCCTGCCACATCAGTGCCTGCTTTCACTCCATACTTTCTATTCCACGGCTGATAAAGGGTTGACATTTATCACCATATTTGTTGTTATAATATTAACATATGTGCTATTATTAACAGTTAAATGTACTAGGAAATTTTAAATAAAGTTTAAATTCTTTTAAAGATAGTCAATGTTCACTATTAGATGATGGAAATAGTTCAACATATAATCTACTAAAGTGTCATTATTACAAACCTTCAAATAAACATCAAATCTAAACGATTTTTTATAAATTTTAGTATAACTTCGTCTAGCATTTGTAATTGGTGGTATCTTTTGGTGGAATGTGATGAATGTAAAATAATGTGTTTTTATCTACGTTTTGTTGGAATAGTATTATTATTTCTATAGTTATAGATTTTTAAATAAATATTTTTTATAAAGTATTTTTTTATAGAAATAATTTTCAACTGAAGAATTTTTCTTATTATTTAAGATTTTGTATATATTTTGGATTCAGCATTTTTTGTATTTATTTTCTGCTATATGACATATTTAAAACATAAGTTTTTTATTTTTATTTTTTAATGTGTCAAAGCGTTGGCCGAGAAGCGAACCCCGAGACAACTGCTTGTAAGGCAGCTGTGCTAACCACTCGGCTAGCAACGCTTGACTAAGTTATAAGATTTTATGACCAAAGGATACCAGAGTATAATTATTGCTCCTCTTTTTTTTCATTTGGAAATCTTATGTGAAATTTTTCTAGTCAGCCGGATGAATGGTAATAATTCAATGTTTTGTTATTGGAGTTCTTAAAATATTGAGCGCCAGAAAAAACAGGTCTGACCCATAATCTATGGACCATCAGTTCAGAATTTGCTACTCTCTTACTACATCAAACTATGCAGAACAGAAAAAGTGGATAATAATAAAAATAATAAAGATTAAAAAATAAATGTATTTATATATGTGTACATTCTACATCTCGACAATAAATGGTTAAATTATTAATAATATTTATTTAAACTAATAAAAGAGAGATTTCAATAAATGTATTCGAAATAAATAGAAACAAATATTTATTTTGGTTAATTATTTTCTATAATATTTTATTTTGATTAATAATAACGATTGTAAGTATTTAAATTTGTAATCAAATTATTAATAAGCAAAAATAAAATTAATATTATTAAATCTTTTAAACTTATGAGAAATTTTGTAACACATATATATAAAGAAACTTGTGGTGCAGTGATTGCATAGCTACCTTCCAGAATTAAGACCTTGGTTCAAATTCAGCCCAGATAAAACTGCTTTTTTTTTTCAAATTTTAATTATGCTTAGGATTTTTCTTTTATTAGATAGTGCATATCCAACTCAGGTAACCGTTCAATATTGGTCAAAAACTATCTAGTTAATTATATTTAGATGAACTCAGAATTTTAAGTCTTCTACAACTACCCACTTCATCCTATACAACTGATACACATAACCACATACATGTGAAAAAGATAAATGATCTCCAATATACATATTTCTTGCTGAACCAGCATTCATCAATTGGTACAGATCATAATCTCCCATACATATTTATAATCAGTGTTTGAAAGTCTGAGTTCAAAGGTTGGATTATTTGATGAGTGCTGGTTTAGCACGAAATACGGACCTTGGAGATTATTTAACTTTTTCACATGTGTGTGGTCATGTGTATTAGTTGTATAAGATAGAGTAGATAGCTATAAAGAGCTTGAGAGTCTGAGTTCAACGCCCTTCTGATTTCATTAAGTTCAGCAAAAACGATATATTTGTATTTAAATATTATATTTAGATGATAAGCAAAATTGAAAGACTGCAATAATTCTCTCCACCTAGTAATTAACAAGTCTGGAAACCAATGTCTCCTCTTCAGCTATTTCTCTATGAGGGATTGTTAGAGGACTTTTGTTTTGCAGTACATTATTTATAGGGTGCTTTACCTATATGTGTGTGCGTGTTTGTGATTGTATAAAAACTTCACGATACGCTTTTGAGTTAATACTTTTATTATAATAATGATAAAAGTACTAAAACCTAAGTAGTATAATCGAGTCCCAGACGAATTAATTTCCTTTTTATTAAATATTTAATGCTTTACCCTTATAAAAATTTTAAAACAGTGGTCAATTTTAATGTTGAGAACAATTAAAAATGCAGCTGATTCAGTCATAAAAGTCGTTTATAACTGCTCTCTTTAAAAGAGTTGAGATTATTTAATTCAGTTTAAAAGAGTTGGGAAAATTTGATCGCAGATCTAAGTTTCTAGTGCACATTTTAAAATAAGTTTATAGCAAAAAAAAATTATACATATTTATATAGAATGTAATTAAAGTTTTTTTATTTTTTACCAATTGTAATTTTTACTAATAATAATTAATAAACGATAGTTAAAATAAATTGTAATATCAAATAAATATATTTTTATTTAGGCAAACTTATGTAAATTTAAAAAACAATAATTGATAAATGAGCAGAATTTTGTAGATGGAGTTTTGATTGAAGAAGTTGGGTATTCTGAAGATGATAATCATATAATCTGTACCAATCTTGGAGTCTATCAACTTAAATTGGTCTTCTAAATACTATTATTGGCTAAAGGAAAAGATTCTAAAATATAACAATAGACAATCTGAACAAATATTAATAATAATCAAAGTCAGTAAGGAATATATATAGAAAGAACGTTTAATGTTATCATTTTAGTTCAACGCAAAAAAGAAAAAAAAACGATTATTAAAAACATGCTGTTAGATTATTTATTTATAAATAATTTTATTGAAAAACCATATGTAATAATGATACAATTGTAAATCAAAAATAATAGTTATCCATGTTAGTCAGGCAACCAAATGTTCTGATGTGGCTACTGGTGTTGTTAATCCAGCTTAATCAGGCTCCACATGTTGTCAAATAAAAATCGAAGAGATTATTCTGTCCTTATGGCGAAATTCCTTTAGCTTGTAAATGAATGTGTCTTCAGGCTTGGGATGAGGAAAGGTAAATTGTTGCGACATCTGGCCATCCAGATGGCATAAGTGAGAAAGGTTGAGAGTCTTGTGGTGACATAATCCCTGGACAGGAAGCAGCATTTAATATTTAAGATTTTGTTCAGGGAAATGCAGCAGTGGTAAGTAATGAAAGTTCTGATTTTGTCATATGCTGGGCAATCGTTTATCATATGATCAAAGGTTTCACAGGTTCTATGGCAGTTGTGACACATAGGATCTATATTCTTGAGGAATCTCCTGTAGTGCAGGAACCAGTTTGTCTGGAGTGAATTCAGGTTGATTTTTATGAGAAAGTCCAGGAACCTTGGCTCCAGCTTGAGATGCTTGAAAAATCTGGTGACCACGTGATTGTTACCACTGAGGTAAGGAATGGTAGAGTTTTGTGTGGGAAATAGCAGGCCATGAGCATCCCAAATGGAGATTTTTTGTTTGAATACTAGGGTAGAGTGGCCATTGTGAGTGAAAAGGTAGTCAAGTATCTGATTTAGCCAGCTTATCTTTGAAGGTGGAGGTCTGTCTGATGGAATGACTGGTTGTTCCGCTACAATCTGGGGAAATTTCTTTTGTAGAATGTGGATCAGAGAGTGGCACTTTTGGTAATATATAGAAAACGTTGCATGCAACGACATACCATTATTTTTACTATGTCGCTGCATGCGTTCAATTCCTATGGCCGCTGTTTTACCATTCCACAACAGTCGTGCACAGATTCGTTTGATTTTTGTATTGAAAGTCTTTGTCATGTTAATTATGTGTAGATAGTAGCTAATCTTTGCCATTACCTTAATATTGAGGAGAGAGATTTTCCCTTGCAGTGATAAATAAACCTTGGCAAGGTTTTTAACTGTATTGGTGGTGGCTTTAATGATGGAATTCTGTATTTGTATCGACATGGCTTGTGGTGACTTGTATATGGGAAACCCCAAAAAGTTTTGGGGGTCTTCTGAGAAAGGCAATGATATCTTCTTGCCGGTGTTGATTTTCCAGGCCGATGACTTGTTGAGGTTGAAGGAAAGTTTGGACGATTCGGAAAATTTTTTGATTATTTGTATGAGAGGTTTTAGATATTTTTGGGAGGGTAAGGTAACAAGGACATCATCCATGTAGGCAAATGCTTTACAGTGTTTCTTCAGCTGGGGTATATAGATTCCTGGAAGTTCTGCCTCAATCTGTTTAAGAAGGGGGTTTAAGTAGAGTATAAATAGGAGACCGCTAAGTGGAGATCCTTGGGTTATGGATTTTGAAGGAATAAAACCATCTGTAAAGAAACCATTCAGGGAAAGGTGGACCAATCTGTTGTTTAGTAGATTATCCAATATCTGAATGATTTGAGTAGGAATGTCTAGTGCTGAGAGGCAATTGAGCAGGATGTTGACATCTACTGAATCAAATGCTTCAGAGATATCTAGCTGAATGGCAGTGGTTTTGTATAGATTCTTGGATCTGATATGATCACAGAGAATTTTTACCTCCCCAATTGCAGAGAGTGTGGATGAGTCCTTCTTTGCGAATTGCAACTGGGATATGTTGTCCAGAATAACATCTTGTATTTTCTCCTTGATCACACCTTCAATGACCTTTAACAGAATTGGGGTCATGGAGATTGGTCTTATGCTAGATAGAGCAGATGCGTCCCAGTTTTTCTTAAGAAAGGGGACCATTGCTATGGGATAAAGTTTGGGGATGATTTTTTTGCTGTTTGCAAGATGGTTAATTAGTTTTAATACTATGGGAGCTGTGAAATTCTCAAGGTGCGTAAGTATGAAATTTGGAATGCCGTGTAGTCCTGGATGGACATTGGATGGTAGGGCGGCCAAACGGTTTTTGATGTTTGATATTGTTATTCTGTGTTCATTGTTTTGTGATGTCTCATGCCACTGATTTGTGGGGTAGGTAACAGAGTTTGATAGGTGGTTTTTGAAATATGACTCTATTTGAATGAGCATTTGTTTGCCGGATGTATGGCTACCACCGATGAGGAGGGACAAAGGAATTTTTTGTTTCTTCCTTGCCCCCAGAGCCCATCTGAGATAGCCACATGTCCAGCAGTGTTGGCCAGGTAAGTATAACCTAGCATTCTTTGTTGCTATTATTTCAGCAATCGCAGCTTGTTTCTGCTTGTACTGTGTTTTAAGTAATAGGAGGTTGTCTATAGTCATAAGGGTTGTTGACCCTTTATGTTTTTTGTCTATAGTCATAAGGGTTGTTGACCCTTTATGTTTTTTGGTGTGCTGTATGATTATGGTTTGGAGGATGCCTGTGAAGGCGAACCAGGCTTCCTCTGGATTTATGTTAAGAATGTCAATTTTTTCAAAGAGTATGTAGGCATCTGAGAAGACAGCTTCCATGGCAGCAGCTTTAGTTATAATTCTGATTGTTTTATTGTAGTCTATGGGAGTGTAGGAGTCCAGATCTAGAGACGCTATCAGGGCAAGATGGTCTGAGAAGGGAACGGATTGAAGCTTGGCTTCCAACACTAAATGCGATGAAATCTCCATATTTACTGTATTTTGTTATAAGATACCCAACAGATTATGGATGATGTGAATTGGTGAATTTAATTTATGCTTTGTTTATGATCTAGCCTGTTTTCATAAATATAAACACATAGATACAAACATTTTAACATAATATATATTTATTTATACAGCCGCCTATAATATTTTTTTAAAACTTAATCAACACACAAACAATTTATACTATCCAATATATTGTACTTATATTTTTGACTAGTTGTGTATTTATGTAAGTATGCAAGTATGCAAACTGTTCAATATAGGCAGTGTTGAGTCATTCTAAAAATATTTATATGCAAAAAAAAAAAGAATTAGACTAACTGCAAGTAAACAATATTCTAATTTTTTAATAATAAATTCTAACAATTTGCAAATTAGAAAATCTTCTAATGAAAAAGAGAAGAGGAAAAAATAAAATGAAAAGCAAATCCTAAAAATAAAGTGAAATAAGATTATGTGTTGTAGACATAATGTAGCAATAGAAAAGAGCTCCAGTTCAGTTATAATTAGACTGACTCATGAAAGGAGTGAGAAGCAAGATACATCACTTATGATGCTGATTTAGTATGTGCTCACAGTCATTTCCAATTATAAGAAGCACCCAAAACTCACACTGACACATCAAGCCAATAAATGACATCAATCAGTATATACATTGTCGTGATCTGACCATTCGTTACAAAATCGCCATTTTCATAAAAAAAAAAAAAAAACCAATTTTCATAATTATAAGAAATGAAATCACATGATTAAGATATTAAAACACAAAATCGATGAAAATGGCTATTTTGATTGATGTCATTTGTTGGTTGGATGTATCAGTGTTGTTTTGGGTGGTTCTTGTAATTCAAAATGGCAGCTGTGAGTGCATACTAAATCGGAACTGAATTAGAAATTGCTAATGAACAATCATCTAAAATTACAGAAACTAAAAAGACAGTTATTAAAGAAAGACTTTAAGAAATTGTGAGTTAGAAATAAGATCTAATTAATTATTTATCTATGTATTGATTGTCTATATATAGTCATATGAACTGTTCTGTGATTAATATTGTTATTGCTTTTCAATTAACCTGTCACTAGCTGAACAACCAATTATTATTATTACTAATATATATATATATATATATATATATATATATATATATATATATATATATATATATATATATATTGAGACACTTAAATGGGTCTCAAAATTATTTAATGTTAAACTTTTAATTATTCTTTCTTCTACTTTAACTTTTAATTGTATATTGTTTAATTTTTGCTTAGCTTAGATTTAATAGATATAATATTAAATAATAGTGAAATGCATTTTTGTAATTATTTTTATTATTGATCAATATGAAATTTTATAAAATTCCAAAAGGACAATGCTTAATCTGTGTAAATTGATTTTAAATCTCTTTAAGGATAAGTATTTTAAGAAATATGTAATTTATTCACATTGGATATTGTCATAAAGAAATTTGTTAATGTAAATTAATTAGATATGAATTCAATAATTATGTTTAAAAAATGTGATTTATTTGAAACTATTATGAAAATTATAACTGAGGAGAAGAGTCTAGAAATTTAAAAAAAGAACAATAGTAAAAGCCCTAGAAAATTTCCAGGGTTTTATTAAAAATTATTATTCTGAACTTCAAAAGCGAAAGAGATCAAGGAAACTTCAATCTGTTTTAGTTTTGTAAAGATAGTTTTTGAACTTCACAGTTATGTTATTCTAAATGTTGTAAATAAATTAAGCAAGTATGCAACAGAAATGGACCACAGCAGTCTTAACAGCCAATATACACTGCTAAGTTTTTAGTAACATACTTTTCTTATTTCAGGCAAGACTTTCAGCACTCACATGAAGCCAAACCCTTAGTGAACTAACCATCTTCATTGATCAGATACCAACTTCACCACAGACAAATCTCAATGGAATCTGTTAAAATCATGATGAATAATCTAAATAAAGAATGTATTCATTTCAAACTTATAGAAAGAAAATGTTTGCTAACCCTCAAGGACTTATGTAATTAAGCCATAAGTGGTATTGTTTTTTTTTATTGAATTTATTACTAATGTTTAAAGTTAATTTTATGTAACTGATTTTAGTTAAGATATAATTAGATTTTTATTAAATATAAAATTTATATTTTATGGAAACAATAATATAATGAAGTATAAATGAGACAAGTCTTTATTAAGTTATGCATTCAGAACAAATACACATGTTATAATGCCTAGATTTTGTTTTTAATCTTTTATTATTTTATTTTGGTCTTAAAAAAAACAGATTTCTTTTCCCCTTTGCAGTATTAAAGATTGCAAGTTTTGTAATCAGCGAATCTTCACTAAATAAATAATAGAAAAGAGAAATTCAATAAACTGTTTTTTTTCCCAGCATAGTTATAATTAATTAAGTTTTCAAGTTATAATTTGATATTTCATATATGTGTGTGTATGATAGATTAATGAGAAAAATCACTTAGGCTTAAACTAGCATCATAGCATTTGCATATATAAAGTGTTTCACTATGGAGTGTATATATGCATAAGGACAGCCTGTTTGTAAGTCCACTTGATATGTATTTATTTAACACTAAGAATTGTGCTTTCTTTTTGTATTTTTCATTATGTCTTAATGTAGGCTGCAAAACCATGGTCAGTTACATTGCTACTATATTACTTAAATGAGAAATAGCTTGATCTCTGGTAGGTTATTTTTACATAGATTAAGCTTTGGAACAGTTTCTATGTATTATATTAAGGATCTAAATATAATGCAGATTACTTAGAATTTTAGTGTTCATAATCTTTTATTTCTTGTGGCTAGGGCATGATCATATCACACTCATATTATACAAACTTAAGATTTGATTAGAATCAGCAAAAGTAGAAACAAGTATGAAAGTCTTTACTTTGTCTACATTTATAGAATTATCATTTAAGAAAGTTGTTTCATTATTTCATTTCTTAAGTGAAGTTTAAATTATATGAAAATATTGATTTCTTTTAAAATAATAAATTCACTCAATTGTGTAAAAGAAGAACATATCTTAGTAATAATTATATCTAAATACATGATTATATGAATTGGTCTATTTTTTATATATACATTTGATGTTTCAATTTACATTTTGTTTTAATAAACATATTATTTATAGTATTTGGCTGGCATTTGTTGTTGCTATCTGCCTTTCAATTGTTTTCCAGAATAAAGATTTTTACCTTTGATGTAGACATGCTATATAAATTTACCTCTCTAGACAGTGCCATTAAAAATATTTTAGGCTGTTAAAGCCTGAATAGCATCCTCATGTTATCAATATATGGGTGACTATCCAGTACAATATGTTATTCAGAGTGAATAAACTTGTTAAATTATTTTAGGAGAACTTGTGTGTGTGTTTTAATTTTAATTTATATTGAATGCATAACTGTTGGAATATAATGTGACCCTGTGCATATTAACATTGGTTTTAATAATTTTAATAATTTTTATTAAAATCAAAACAAATCTGACTCAAATACTGTTTTCTGTATTTTGATTTTTTAATCACAGATTCTAGGAAAAGCTAACAGATTTTAATGATTAGTTTTTGCACAATTTATTTCCAACATGGTATAATAGGGTTTTGATCACATGACTATCTGCAGTGATCATTTTTTAGTTTTGTTCTTATTTGATATTAAAAACTAGGACTAAAATAGATATTGATTCATTAGTGTAAATAAACTCAAGATGTCAAAAACATAAAAAACTTAATATAAATAAGCCAAAACGTCAGATGAATAGGTTTTTTATTCTCAAAGAAATCACTGTGCTTCAAATTTCAAAATGAAAATTGATATTACTTTAAAAACACAATTCAAGACAATAATAATATAAAGTAAGATGTTGTAATTGGTTAGAAAGGAAATTCCTCTATAAACATCATAATTCTTAATTTTTATAATTTTTTAAATAAATATAAATGGAATGAATTTTTCAGCTTTAAAACAGAATCTTTTTCTTAATGCAGTATTAACATATATTCAATTGCATGTTAAAAATAGAGATCAAAAATATTTTATTTTATTTAAAGTACATTTTTATCAGCAACCATGAAATATCAAAAACTATTGTTCAGAATACTTATTCCTCCTTATTTCTTTTTTCTACATTTGCAAAATTGAAATATTTTTTAATGTTTTTTATTATATACTTATATTTTTAAAAAATAATTTAAAAATTATGAAAATATAATGCAGAATAAAGGGTTAATCATTAAAATAAAATAAAAAATTAACTCAAATACCCATCAAAGACTGTTAAAAAAGTTCATAGCAAAAATGTTAAAAAAATTAAATAGATTCTGGTTATTATAAATAATAGATTAATAAAAATTAATGGAAAAATGACTTTTGTGTTTTTAAATTATTATAATTTAGTTTCTTCTCCACTTTATCAATGATGATTTTAAAACAAAAAGTATCATAAGAAATCTTTCTTGTTGCTCATGCATGGCTATAAATATTTTGTTTTTAAAAAATATCTACAAAGAGACTAAATTAATTAAATAAAAAAAGTTTTCAATAAAGTATCAATAATTTAGAAAAAAAACTGTATTCAAGCATTTTAATGACATAATTACTATAATACTAAAATTATCATGTTTTCCTGAAAATAAGACCTAACCAAAAAATAAGCCTTAGCATATTTTTTCACAATACTTGTAATATAAGTCCTACTTCAAATATAAGCTCTAGTTAAGATTGTCAACCAAATAAATGGATTTCTTTTCATTTGTTGAAGCACAGAATGTATGTATTGAATTATAAAGTAATGAATGTATAAATAAATATTATTATTTACATTAATGCTTGATATAATAAATGATAATATAAATTATAATGATACTTATGTATTTTCCCACTGAACATTTTCAATAAACATCATTCTATATGCATGGAGAAACTTTTTTCATTCAAATCTTAGATTTAAGATGACTAATTTATTGACTTTATGTATAAAATTTTACTTATCACAAGGCTGTATACTAAATAATTTATGTAATTTTAAGTACTTATTTTATTTATGATAGATTTAGAATGCTTGACTTAGTTTTAAAGTTTGATCATAATAGCTTTTAAATATTCAAGATAAAAAGAAAATCAGGTGTGTTTCTTAATTGTTTTTCCCTCTGACAGTGTTTAAATAATGGAAGTGATTTTAATAATTAAAGTTTAGTTTAAGTTAAATAAATCTTTCTTCCAAAGATAAATTTTTTAAAAAAATACCCAAATGGGGCTATTATGAGTTATTTGGAAAGTGTTTATAATGTGTGTCCTTGATAATGGATGAATATATTTGTGTCTTATATTAATCTTCATAATTCAACATGTGTAACAATCATACTTAATGAGATGTGGAATACAGAAATGTTTTTGAAGGTATTTTTTCATCACTTCTGTATGGATAATCATTTTAACTGTAATAATTATTGGTACCACTCCTATTTTGTAAGTCTTCAATTAACATTTGATTTAATGGTAGTTTTAAATGGAATAAAATTTTGACCTTAGACAAGTTTTTTACTTAAATAAATGTAAATAATACAGTGCATATTGCTAGCTGAAAATTCAAATATTCACAGAAGTTATTCCTGAAAACATGTTCTGGAATTTTGAGATTTTGAATAAATGTATATCTTTGTATGTGAATAAATCTCAGATTTTTGTACATGAAAAAATAAGTCATCCCCTAAAAATAAGCCCTAAGATGCTTTGGAGTAAAAATTAATATAGTAGTCTTATTTGAGGGGGATATATATATATATATATATATATATATATCTATATATATCGCCTTTTTAATATATATATATATATATATATATATATATATATATATAAAATTAAAAAGGATCTGAATTCAGATTTTCAAACACTCCACAGCCATCTACCATCTTCTACTGCTGATACACAAAACCACATACACGTAAAAAAGATTAATGATTTTCCATATATGTATTTTGTATTAAGCTAGCACTCTTCAGTTGGTCCAGATCACCATCTCCCACACATACATACAACCAGTGACACAGATGACTGAAGAGTTGGAGGATTGAGAGGATGAAAGCTTGTCCATTGGAATTTGAAGATTTGCTATCTTAATATAAACTGAGCACTGATTGTATGTATGTGTGGGAGATGGTGATCTGAACCAACTAATGTGTGCTACTTCAGCATGAAATACATATATTGGAGATCATTTATCTTTTTTCACTTATATGAAGTCATGTATATTAGTTGTATAAGTTTTGGGTGGATGGCTGTGGTAAGCTGGAAAGTCTGAGTTTAGGACCCTTCTAATTACATTGCATTTAGTATAGACAATATACATGTATTTAAATATTATATATATATATATATATGAACACATATTTTACAAATAATAGATTGATTAAAACTGATGATAAATAAAATACAAAAGATGCAGTATCTATGTGACATTATGGTGATTATTAAATTTCAAACATGTTGATCATGCTATCAGACAGTTGCAATGAAAACTAAAAAATTAAAATTTTGTTTGTTTATATTTTATTTACTTTTTTTTGTATAGTGTTTAAATAAAATAACAGGGATCATGCTTTTACCGTATGTTTATTACTTATATATAGCAAGGGATGCCCAATAATAAGATATTCAGGTTCAATCTTGGTGTTCAATCATTATTTTAGTGTGCAGTGCTAACAAATATATATATTCAGTTTTATGAGATAATTACATTATATTCTATCATTTGCACTATACCTTTTTTTTCACTCTCTTTCTATCTCTATACATATATTTGCATGTGGCATTAAATTAAATATTGTCATGGATTAAGATATTTTTCTAATTATTTGTATTGATAATTCCTCACATTTATTTATTTACACACACACACACACATATATATATTGTTTTAAAAAATGAGGTAATATAAATTCAAATAAAAAATAGTTATTTAATACAATGCAACTACCACTCTGACGACAATCAAAATAATCTTAGCACTGAAAGTTAAGTACAATGATTGCAAAAGTATTTTTTTCTTTCTTTGTTTTAATTTAATTTAAAATTAATCTTTAGATGCCAATTTCTTTTAAATAGAAAGTCTGCTTTTGAATATTTTATTATTGCCATCATCATCATCATTTTAATGTAATGCCATTATTCCTGAGAATTGCATCAGGATTAGTGATATAGTAAAGGCTTATTTGAAATGAGTTCAAAAAGCAAAAACAAACTAAATTGGTTAATAAAAATAGTTTATTTATAATACATAATTAAAATATGAAATCATTGCTTACACTTTACAATTGTTTACTAGATAAATACAAATAAATACAGTGCAAAGTATTCAAAAGACAAAAATAATTATAAATATTAAAAATGTAAAATCTTATTGTCAAATATAAAGAAAAATCTTACCATCTAATAAAAATGCTTTATTATGTGGTTTTTAGAGTATAATTTTACTATATATGAGCACATTCTTTAACAATTCTGTTTTGATTGTGATTATTTTTTCAGGTATCAATGAAAATAGACGATGTAATTAAGTACCATTAGGGCTTCATATATTAAATGGAATTAGTGCTTCCATAAAAAAAATTCACTAAAAAGTTCAAAAGCTTTAACTAAAATTCAGTTTTAAAAATTCATTAAAATATGTACATATTCAACCTCACAAAATTGATCCAACAAGTTGCTCATACAATCATTAAAAAAAATTCTCTAAACTACTTTGCTAAACATAAAAAAAAATGAATTATTCAAATTCATTGTTTTGAATGAAATTTTTGTTGACTTTCAATTTTTTTACCAATAGTTGAATTGTTTTTGTATAAGGCAAAAATAAGCTTGGCCATCACATTATTCATTGATTATGAGAAGTTCAAACAATGTTAAAGTTATAACTTAAGAATGTTAAAAGCATTAGGGCTTGATAACATATTATCTATACTTAAACTAACCATGGCCTGATTAACAGATAAGTGAGCTCCATATTTTTCTCTAAACTATTTTGTCGAATATAAAAACAAAGAATGAACAATTCAAACTCTTTATTTTTTGTATGAAATTTCTGTAAACTTTCAAATTTTTTACCAACAGTTGAACTGTTTTTATATAAGGCAAATAATGAGTTTTCCCATAGCATTATTTGCACTATTTGTTGATTATAAGAAGTTCAAACAATGCCAAAATGTAATTATTAAAACTTAAGAATATTAAAAGCATTTAGAAAATAAAAATATCGATAAGAGTTCAAGATTTTTCTAGATGTATATAATATGTATATATTGTAATGATCAGATTTGTACATTTACATAACAAAACCTAGGGTCCAGGTAAAATACCTTAAACCCAATCAAAATTTGATGGTAGGTCCCAGGTCCAGCCAAGCTTTAACCTATTTACCAGTGCTCTATGGCTTAACACCCTACGAGTGATATTTCTGAGGTTACATATGGGTTTCACTTTAATCTGCAAGCTGGCTCCAAACAGGAGAAATATGAGACCCCAAAATTAACCATACAAGAAATAGACAACAAGCCAAACAAAACTACAAATAAAATTAATATCAATATTTAGCTTATAATGCATATAACATACACAATTAAATAAATTAATTGGAATTTAAATCAAGTAAAAGATATGGAAATGAGGTTAATTTTAAATAGGTTTATTAATAAAATCAAACAAATAAAATCAAACATTATTTTACAACACTAAATATGTGATTGGATGCATACAGGAGTTATGCAGTGGGATGAGATGGATTAAGGTTACAGTTTATCTCATTATCAAATATTTGTTAGATTTCTGTGGTCAATATATTATGCCTATGTAATATTAATATACCAATCCTATTCTTATACTATGGTTTGCTAATCTATAAGTAAAGATACTAAACCACGGACATACTAATTTTTACAGCATTAATATGGTTGCTGTTTGTATATATACCTAAAATTTAAGCATATAATAAAGCTCAAAGGTGATACAGATTGTCTATCAATCACAGATTAGTGGTTCACAAATCACTGAATAGATAAATTTATAAGGGGATAACTGGATAAATGAGTTTTACATATACTCTCTATAGGCACATACTAAATATTAATAAGATATGGCAGTGCTGATATGTCATTGTTCACAGAATTCAGCATCAAATATTTGGTACCTTAAGACTGAATGGCTTGATAAATATAAGAATGCAAACATCATAGCTTCAGAACTTGGATAGTCTTAATTAAATGGTCTAGGGTCCTCATGCCCCAGTTCTATATAAAAGAGCCCTATCTGAACATTATAAATAAAATGGGGATAACCTCCATTGAAGATATAAAGACATTAGTGTGTGTGTATGCACACTTCATAAGGAACACCTACAATGCATAAAGCAATTACAAATATCTATAACTAAATTAACATTGCTTTAAACAGATAGCTTTTTGTGTCACTAATAAAAGCCAGTTCACAATTTAAGCATACCAATAAATGTTATAACACTAAGGACAAAATTACTAATTATAATTATTTTTAATAAACCCATTTATCTGCATCACTAATCAGTTTTTGCTAAGGAGGAAAAGTACATCTTAAGAAAATATTTATTGTCTAAACCAAAATTTGGATTTCTTCCTCATGCTATACTAAAACAAGTGTGCATGGCATGATTTTTGTTTACAACTTACTTTAAATCAAATTTGTACATTTTATGAAATGATCGAACGACATGACACTATATATGTATCATGGTGGTACATGGACTACATAATATATACATGTGTTTTAAATGTATTAAAATACATAAACTGACTATTAAATTTAAGTAAATGATAAATTAAAGCATATATTGCTTTGGAATAAATATTCTGCTGTAATATATTTATACCACTTATATCACAGATATTTATTTTCACCTATATATATGCAGTGGCACATATATAACTGTACTAGCATCTTAAGAGGATACTCACTTAGAGTTTAAACCTGGCACAGATGGAGGTGTAGAGGTAAATAAGTGAAATGTATATAACAAGAAGAATATACCATTTCAATATTACCTATTATGTAAAAATTATTACTACAAGTAAAATAAAAACATTATTAAAAAAAAGATTATGTAGTGCACTTCCATTCCTAAAAAAGTCATGCTTCCTCACTGATATAATACAAATAAAATATCCCTTAATTAAAAACAATTTGCAATAACAATAAAAATAATAAGCATAATGGTAATTAACTATTATATATAGTCTTTCAATGTGTTGTGGATTGAAATACTATATATAATAGTTAATTACCATTATATTTTTATTATATATATATATATGATAACAGATGGCATTATACCAAAAACACCGTCAAGCGTAGTTTTCTGTTTACATAAACTTCAGAGCGAGCATTCACTATCTCTAACTTTAATTCCACTTTCAGATCATGATGTCAAGATATTTGCTATCATCAGTGAAAGACAGGAATAAGAAACTAGATCTAAACACAAACTCTGAGCATTTATGAAAGAGTTTCTATTCAGCTTGCAAGCGTGAATCTTTTAGACACGTTAATGTCTTCAAACTCAGCATAGCAAGCCATATAGCTACATGGGTCTGATCTCAGTTCAGCATCACCACATAGTAGAAGCCTCTGCAATATACATCATTGCAAGAAAGACCTCAAAGGTACATTTATGAAAAACAAAAAAACACAAGTTAAAAAACTTGCTAACGCTTGTATTTATGATAACAGATGGTGTTCTACCAAAAACACCGTCAAGCATAGTTTTCTGTTTAGATAAATGTCAGAGTGAGCATTCACTATCTCTAACTTTAATTCCACTTTCAGATCATGATTTCAAGCTATTTGCTATCGTCAGTGAAAGACAGGAATAAGAAACTAGATCTAAACACAAACTCTGAGCATTTATGAAAGAGTTTCTATTCAGCTTGCAAGCGTGAATCTTTTAGACACATTAATGTAGCTATCTGGCTTGCTATGCTGAGTTTGAAGACATTAACGTGTCTAAATGATTCACGTTTGCAATCTGAATAGAAACTCTTTCATAAATGCTCAGAGTTTGTGTTTAGATCTAGTTTCTTATTCCTGTCTTTCACTGACGATAGCAAATAGCTTGAAATCATGATCTGAAAGTGGAATTAAAGTTAGAGATAGATAGTGAATGCTCGCTCTGACATTTATGTAAACAGAAAACTATGCTTGATGGTGTTTTTGGTAGAACACCATCTGTTATCATAAATACAAGCATTAGCAAGTTTTTTAACTTGTGTTTTTTTGTTTTTCATATATATATATATATATATATATATTAAATAAAGGGATTTGAACTCAGCATTTTTATATATTCATCCTTCACTCTATCTCAAACAACTGATACTCATGCCCACACACATGCAAAAAAGTTAAATGATCCCAAGCTATGTATTTCATGTAGATCCAGCACTCATCAATTGGGCCAGATCATAATCTCCCACACATATATACAATCAGTGCTTGGTTTATATTAAGATATCAATTCCTTAAACTTTAATGGACATTAGAAAACTGATGAAATATGTATATTGAGGATCATGTATCTTTTTCACATGTGTGTCATGTGTTCTTGAGACAGAGTAGAAAATGAATAGACTGAAAAATCCTGAGTTTGAATATTCCTCTATTTACAAATATAAAAAACTTTCAATATAAGCAAATTAAATACTGCCTTAGAATTATATATATATATAAAATCAAAATTACCCCAAATTCTCAACTCAACCATACTAGCCAAGAAAATACATTTTAAAACACTACCAATGGTTTCACTGCTACAAGCATTGGTAGTGTTTTAGAGTTTATTTTCTTGGCTAGTTAGGTTGAATTGTACATTTGGGATAATTTTAATTATTTATTGACTAGTTTAGCTTTATACTTTTAATGTGTATATATAGTAATCAATAAAGCAAGTCATATATAGCATGGCATTGCTTTTATGAGCTTGTGTTTACAAATATGTGACATAATGAGCATACCAATAACTCAAACAAGCTCTTAATTGATAAATGCAGTAAGAAAAAAATATTTAAAATCTCTATCTGAACATTCCCATCCCCAGACAAATTGGTTTCAAGATTTTGTCTCACCTCAGTGAGGAGCTAGAATATTCAGAAACTATATCTAAAATATCAACTCAAAGCCCAGCACTTATTTAATATGTAACATTTAAGTAAAAACTCTGAAATTTTCAGACATGAAAATGTCTTCCTAACTCCAGATAACTAATTTAAATAGCTATATGGGACTGAACTAAATTCAGATCTACCATATATTAATAGACTTAGCATTGCCAATGTCTTTAAGGTAAAATTAGAATAATTAATAAAGTCAAAAGCTTGAAATCAATTGGTCTGAGGATAGGAATGTTTTAGATAGAGATTTTAAATATTTTTCTCTTACTGCACTTATTAACTAAGAGCCTGTTTAAGCTATTGGTATGCTGGCTATATTTACATATTTGTAATTGCAAGCTCATAAAACCAATGTCACACTATATATGACTTGCTTTATTATTATAATTTTACCTTTAAGGACTTGGCAATGCTAAGGCTATTAATATATGGTAGATCTAAATTTGGTTCCACCCCATATAGCTATTTAAGTTAGATAGCTGGAGTTAAAGACATTTTCATGTCTGAAAATTTTAGAGTTTCTATTTAAATGTTATGTATTAAATAAGTGCTGGGCTGTAAGTTTATATTTTAGATCTAGTGTCTGAATATTCTAACTCCTTACTGAGGTGAGTCAAAAGCTTAAAACCAATTGGTCTGGGGATGGGAATGTTACAAATATTTTAAATATTTTTTTCTTACCACACTTATCAATGAAAAACTTGTTTGAGCTATTGATACACTCCTTATATTACATATATATATATATATATATATATATATTAGTTCTTATGGCAGAGTCCATTTATTTTATTAATGCACAGTTTTTTTCTTTTAAAGCAGGTCACACTTTGATTGGTATGTTTTCTATTTTTTTCGTGAACATGTTAAATAGTCTCTTGCTGGCAAATGCCATCATACTTGCTGAGATGGATAGACTATTGAAAAATACTTTAAAATCAACAGCAAGTTAAAGTTCTCCAAAGCTATTCTGAGAGAAACTCTTCAACAGCTATTTCTCTATTGGCATTTACTTCTTTCTTTATTGAATCAACCTGCATTGCTTTTTTTCTTGAGTCAAAACTAAACTACTATTTTTTTTCAGACCTATTTATATTATTTGGCCTCACAACATGTTTTTGACCTTAACCCATAATTTAATCTATATTAATTTATAGAAGCATGTTTTAAACAACATCTTTATCAGGATTTAATGACATGATATATATATATATATATATATATATATATATATTGTCATGATAAATCCTATATATATATATATATATATATGCTTTTTCATAAATAATTTCCAAATTCATTTAATTATTTTATAAATAATTATAAAATAGGTTTTTGTTACTTGTTAGAAAGAAAGATAAAAATAAAAGAGAGTCATGACTAAACTTTGAAATTTCTGTTCTAGGATTCTCACTTTTACTGCTTTATAATGTGTAATAATGACATCAGATTTGTCATTCAATTTACTCTAAGAAAAAGGCAAATTGTCAAGCATTGGTGGCCTAATGGTTAACCTAGCTGCCTTCCAAAGCAGCTGGCCTGGGTTCACTTCCCAGTCAATGCTTTGATATATAAAAAAAAAGAAAAAGGCAAATTATTTTTTTAAATCTATTCCAGTAAAAAAATGTAAATGATCACAAAACACAGTATATTTTCACAATTCAAATTTATTTGCATGCAATAAAACTTAACTAAATTAGCCAATTTCTCTTTCTTTCTTTACACTATGTTAATCATCATTTTACTAATTATAATTTTATAAAGTTTTTATTATACAAAATATGGTAGTATCAATAATTTTATAGATTCTTTTTTTTTTAATTTTTTAAACTGGTGTAATTTAAGTTATACATGTAATTTTAATACCTATATGTACACACATAATAATATCAAATTTTGTTAATCACTCTAATTACAGTAGAACTGTCTTCATTAATTTCTTGACCACACAGCTTTAAAATAAATTCAATCTGCAATCAAATTTGTATTCTATAATATTCACACAAATATTTATATGAATAAACTTTTTATATTTTTTATATTTATATGTTGCTGATTATTGACATAACATTAACATTTCAGTTATATCTAACTTGCTATTATTCAAATATACTGACATCATTGAGTTATCTATAAAACTTAGATGATAGATAGTGAGATCCAATTTAAAAATTAATGCTATAATATAATAGTACTTATAATAATAAGCAACATCCACAGAAAAACTCTAAAATGGTTTTCATATTATTCAGTAAATGAAAACTTTATTTTATCTTTATATAACATGAGGAGTTATAAATATCAAATAGATTTTGAATTTAGTCTCCATGGATATGGAGTTATAAATATCAAATAAATTTTGAATTTAGTCTCTGTGGATATCTAAACATGCTTTGGTTTTACAAAGGAATGTATATTATGTCAAAAAAAGCTTTCTGGATGCATTGATTTGAGTGATATATATTAAATTAATGATTAAATTTTGTTTTACACATATTGAAAGATGTTTTGAATCATTAATTATTATATATATTGGTATACCATTCAATATATGTAATTAATTCCAAAAACATACATTGCATATTTGGTAAATATTATGTCCATTAACTGAAATATTGAAATGTATGTACTTAAAGATAATCCACTCCAAACCCACACATCCTAAAACAAGTTATTCATTTCATACATCCATTTAAATAAAAAAACATAATATGAAATCAAAAATATGTTTAAAAATATTTGTAAAATTAATTTACTATATTCAAATTTTACACATGGAACTGACAAATAAAATTGAACTTTTAAAATCATAAAAAAAAATGTATTGATTCTATAACTTACCATTTCCTTTTTTATAAATGTACATTAGTAAATTTTTATCTGTTCTATGGTATTTCTATACCCATCACATTTTTTATTTAATCTTTTTTTTTTTAAAGTTATTCCAAATTTAGAACTTAAATCAATGATAGTTTTGCCACTCTTCAATTTGAAAACCATTTTTTCTCAGATAGACATGTTACTTTTTAAATTCCTTTTTTTTTTGTTTCATAGCTATTGTACATTCAGAGAATAATTTTAAAAATATATAGCATATCCATCACTAAAGGCACAAATAAATAGAAAAGTTAAATTCATAACAAAACCTTTTCAAAATATTTGATATCTGATAAAAAGGCAAAATAATCTGAAATGTACTGTTTCAGCCAATTTCATTTGTCATAACATCTGTATTTATTGATCTATTTATTGTCTTTTAAGTACTGTAACAGGAATTGTTTAGATTACATTATTAAAATGTAAAGGTAAGCTTTTTAAAAACAAATCCTGTTGTTTTAGTATTTCTTCTAATTAATTTAAAAACAATTTTAATTTGCCTCAAACTTTACTTAAATTGAAAGTCATTTATATGATAAGTAATTAATTATAAATTTATTTAACACACATTGATCACATAAGTAATATTTACTAAGGCAATAAACATAACGCATTTGCAGTTGAAAATGCGAAAGTAGGGACCTCTACAGGTTTCAACCGCACATGCTTTAGGTTTATTGCCTTGATAAGTAATTAAGAAATAAGCCCCGATTATATTATAGGAATCGTTTAACATTAATCATTTAAAATTATTTTTTATAAAATTTTCATGAAGGAAAATATATTAAGTTTAATGCATTTTATAACTGTAAAGTATTAACATGTTGTATAGTATTCCTACTTAATGGTGTTAGGTTTAGCAATGAGCAAAAAAAGTAATTGACAAATAATAAAATGCTCTATTTATGTTTAAATTTAAGACTATAAGTGCATATAAAATAAAGAAAATAATATATTTTGTAATAAAAATAATTTATTTACCATAAAATAAATACATTGATGATAAATACAATGTGTAATGTGATTCTATCATATAGAAGAAAATTGTATCAAATTCCAATTTCAGTAATTATTCTTTTTTGTTTGCTTGCTAAAATATAATTCACTTTTATACTTTTATTTGATAGAATTGCTACAATGAATGGTTTTGTTTTTAGAATTTTTATGGGCTTCCAAGCTTGCATTTGATTTATTATCTATATCTTTCTCTTGAAATATCTATCATCCTGAACTATCTTTTGCTTTCTTTTGTATAATACACATTTTGTGCTTGAATTATATTTTGCTTACTTGCCATTCATATATATTTAGTGCATAAATTACTTTCTTTTATTTTTTATTTAATATACATTTTTTATTGTGAAATAAACTATTTTCTTCACTTTATTTACTTAACAGCAATAAATTCAAGAATAAATATGGACATTTCTTATGGATTTGCACATTTTTGTCAAATAATTGATATTATTATGATAAATAAATTATTATTTGAATTATAAGATGTATTATTTTAATATGTTCTTATAGCTGTAAATTTAAGAATAAATACAGATATTGTATTTTTTAATCAATTTATTATTTTTTACTCATTGCTAACTTACTATGAACTTTCATCAGATATTCACTATATTAGCATCTACGTGTAATTTATGAAGCTATATATTTTATGTTTAAGTTTAATTATAGTGCATATCACTGAAAGAATATAATATCTTAAATACTATATAAAATTAACTGTCTTATATTTGATAAGACACTTACTGTGATATCTAAAGAACATAGAGATGTAAAAAGAGGTACTTATAATTTGAAATTAATGAATTAAATTAGTAATTAAGATTTACAAAACATGTTTATTGTTAGATGTGGTTGTTAAGTTTGAACCTTAATAAATCATACATTTTATTCTGCAGTATTCTACTATATATATATATATTGTAACGATCCGGAGAAAGGGACTTAACGTAATCTGCACTACGGGGAGCCATCTAGGCATTTGAACCTAGAAAAATTTATAAAGTAGGCAGATACGTAAGTAAAAAAAAAAAAAAATTATTTTGATTCCGGTCGTTAGCCCATGTCACTAGCTCAGTGGAATAGCAGAGATTTAATAATATCATATCTTATCTAATTAGATTTCAACATTAAAAAATAAATAAAATAAGCCACTGCCAGTAATTAGCATACAAACATTTATTTATGCACATATATATAAGATTTAAAATTATTTTAGTATTAGTTTTACATTTTAACATTATTTTTAACTTTGATTTTTGACTTTAATTTACATTTAATTACTATTATATTCTAATTTTACATTTTTAATTAAGTTCGCACAGATGGGATTATAAAAGCTTGTTTTAATATGTTGCTATAGATCGGTTACATAGATTACACGGTTAAAAACATTTCAAAGTAAACATAAACGATCAAAATACAAAATTATTGATTACTGACAATTGCGGAGGGAAATTTATACGTAACCCAATAGTATTCACCATAAGATACTTGCATTGTTACCAATAACTTAAAAGACATCCAAATAAATTCATTTTTGATACTCACCATAAGGTATCATTATTTATCGAATGTCTATATATTTTGATCAAATATGGAAACGCAAAACATAGTTAACCCATAAACAATCCATGCAAGCGTCTATAAACAACTTAAATTTAATGCATTTCTATTTAGGGTCGAGTATGAATAGACCACATAAATTTGCTTTTGAAAATAAACATTCTATCCCTATTTAACCTTAGGCTAAAATTCGTAGTCAAACTGGCATCAATTCATCTGATATATCGATGTATTCAATGTAATAAAATACGGCAGCACAAAAGGTTAAGAGAAGAAATTGCCTCTTATGAGATAGGAATATTACATCTATCTGCAAAGAAGAGCAATAAGACAAAAAACTCCATAGAAAGGAACTGCGGTATCCGACTTATAATTCCTTCCATAGGCAAACGAAAGTGTGCGGCGTATGAAGCGCTTCTGCCCGTAGCGAATCAATATTACATCTACTAATCACACCAATATATCCAATCCATTGACCCAATCTAACCACGAAACAAATAACCTAAGATTACCCTCCCCTAATATAACTTTACAAATCTATACAGCCATTCATGCCCGACTTAAGTTTAACATTGATATATTTTAATTCATCTGAAAACAGAAATCATAAATAAACTTAAAGAACAAAGTTAAATAAATGGAAATGATTTTAAATAAATAAATAACAAATACATCAAATAACATTATTAATGAAGAATTTAGTTTGGTCAGATAGGATTCTATTGCATTATTTACTAAAAAGTTTTAAAATTTAGAGTTCTTATTGTTTCAAGTGAATATAAAGTTCTTACGATTTTTAAAACATCCAACTTTATCCGTTGCTTGCCATGAACATAAATTCCCACTCCGTCCTAAAGAGGTTAATATTCTGAAGGCTGATTTATTTATCCATCCGGAGATTTTTGCTTTAACTAGTCCTCAATGTAGAAAACGATAGTTCATTTCTCCTTTCTTTAACAGCTGACAGAATTGACAGTGCGTCTGTCAATTCCATCACCTCCAACTCCGTACTACTACATATAGTCACATTGTAATAATCAATAATCAATCACTAATAATTTTCAACCTTGTCCTTTTATATTCATTTGAAGGATTGTATTTACATTACGTCATCGATGCGATGATCCTTTTCGTTGAGGTCCGATTTCCCAATGGATTTATTTCATTTGCTAAAAGTTTCTATTGTTTTCCTATCTGACTGATGTTTTTACATTTAAATGCCCAAGGCTGGTTTACATTTGACTAATTAAATTTATCATTTCCATTTCTGATTAATTAACCTGTTTTCCAAATCAAAGATATATTTAAAGATAAATTTAAAGAAATAATTCTATCTCCAAATCTTTTTAAAATTTAGTTTTAAAATACTTTTTCTCTAATAAAGTTTTATTTTAATAATTTTTCATTATCTGTGCGATTTAATATATACGAGTTTAAGATGATATTTAATTTCAATTTTTAATTCTTAAAGAAAATTTTTAAATGCGAACTTTTTAATTTACTTTCATGTTAATAAATATAAGAAAAAAAACAATGTAACGAACGTCTGTGCTCATTACAATATATATATATATATATTATAATGTGTAAAAAGCACTATAACATAGTATATAATTTAACTTTTATTTTAGTATACTCTGATACTTTCAATGTGTTAGTGTTTTACTAACAAGTAAAAAATTACACGCTAATAACAGAGGCTCAGTCTAAATATTGCATTTTAAAATAACCTCTACAATGTAAATGCTTTTTTTCAGTATGTCTCTACAATAAAATGATGGAGAAAGTAACTCTTATCAAGCTAGTAAGTGCTTGGGTAGCAAACTTTTAGATTTTTTTCTGGTTTTTATTTAGAATAGCTAAATATTTATTTATTAACTTAATAATTGAATAGTTGTCTGATTTGCCTATAGAATAGATTCTTGAAAATAATATTTAGAAGCTTTTTTGAACTTAAAAAATATTGTCAAGTTTTAACCAGATTAATATCCTCAATTTGTGGATATTGCAAAAAAAAATGAACCATTTACTACCCCACTACGTTCTTTATATATATAAAGTCAACACTTAGACAATCTCAATATTAATAACAATCAACAATTTCAAATTGTTGTCAAGGCATCCGCCTTTTAATAATGCAACTTGACCATAGATACTGAAATTATTGATACAAAGAAGTTTAAATAAATCTCTTTAAACAAGTAAAGATAACTTATTCTGAGTGCAGACTAATAAATAGTTAATCATAACATTACAAACTGCAATTTTAAATTTCAAATTGCAACCAAAGTATTAATTAAATAATAAATGTAATAATGTTCAAGGCGAAATATAAAAACAATTTGTATCATAACTCTCAAACCAGTATCTTGATTATTTCATAATATTAACCGCTGGTAAAGTTTATATTTATATTCAGAAATATTACTTATTGTTGTTTTTTTTTTTTTTTTTTTGCAAGAGTAAATGCTAAATTAATAATACATTAATCAACTGGCTTTTTAATCTCTGAAGGTTGGTGTCAATTTAAAAATAGGAAGTTATATAATTTGCGTTTTTTTTTTTTGTATTAAATTTATATATATATATATATATGTCTTTGGTTTAAAGTTTATCTCACTGTTTTTAATAAAGACTTAATAAAAAGATAAAAATAAAATAATCTTCAAAAAAAATAATTAAATAACCAATGGTTTGTATTGTTATTAATTAAATCTGAATATTATTTACAGATCTTAATCAAATTTGAGTCTTCAGATTGTGGGCATCACTAGTTAACCACTAGATACTTCATATTAAAATCTCTAATATGTATATAATATAATTAAATATATTTATACTTCTATCACTAAAATATAATTTTCTTTTTTTTTTAATTTTCGATCTTTAAATTATTTTTTAAAAATATTTTTAAGTAGTAAAAATGTATTTAGATATAATAGAAATCTAATAGAAAAATTTATTTTCCACACTTTACTTAATTTTTATTTTCACGTAAAATTAATTGCTAAATTTTATTCTTCACTTTAATAAATTTATTTTAATGGTTTACATGCCTTTAAAAGACTGATTAAAAAAAATACAAACATAAAGCAAAATCCAAAAGTAAAGTCAATTAAAGAACTGTAAAATAAAATTCTTCTAGATGGAGAGAAGGCAGCGTTAATTTATTTAAAAACAAGTAATTACATATTACTAAAAAAAATTTGTAATGAAAAGTTTATTTTTTCAAAATAAGTCTCTCTAATTTTGATTTTATAATGTAAACATAATTAATTTATTTAATGATATAAATGTTAAATGCGCCTTCGTTAAATGTTCATCAGAAATTAATAAAGACTTTTATATATGTATATTAAACTACATAATTTTCTATTTATTTAGCTGACTTTAAACCATTTACTTTGATACTTTTCCCCCTCCATATTTATTTACTTTGCCTGGTTTTTGAGTCTTCTTCATAACATTAGCTTCTTTTTTTTTTAGAAAAGTCACTGACTATATTTTAAATATATTAGTCTTAAATTTATTATCTTTGTCAAATAGAAAAAAGATAATTCTCTAAAGACATACACTACCCAATCGAAATTGTCAGAAACAGAATGTGGAAAAATATGAGAAAAATGTAAAAAAAAAAAAATTATTAATATATTTAAGATTAATATTTGAAAAACAAAAAAGGTCAATTGAATTGTATGATAACTTAATTGATACATATTAAATATATAATTTACGAAGGATGCTCTTTGATATAAATAATATATGCAAGATATATCTAAATGTATCCAATTTATATGCAATATCCAAGATAATTATATAGATATATAATACATATTATTGTAATAGAAACTAAGGCTCAAACTAATTCAAAACCATAAGTTGAAGGAGTGCCCAATGTTGAATTTTACTGATTTATTTAGTAGTTTTTCATCCCAAAATATAATTTTATTTCTTTTTTTTTTTTTGGTACTCAATTATACCTTACATTCATATATGAATAGGTTACTTAATAGATATGCGGATGTCACTTTTTTATTAAAAAAATATTCTGGATGAGATGCTATTTAATCACCATCATAATTCCCCATCAACAAGTCAGCTAAAGACTTAGCCTGTTAGCTTGCTTCGCTGGAAATAAGACAAATTTGTTACTTATAATTAAATAAGATCAAAACAGTACCATATAGATAAATTTTAATAATTTATGTTTGTTAAGAAATCAGACACATGTGCAAACAAATAAATTACTTATAATCCAAACGCATTTTTTTGCACATAATACATGAATATAAAATAAATAGATTAAATATAGTAATTATATCAATCGAAAACAAATAAAATATTAAATGTGATTATCAGTTAATAAAATATTAATCTAATGACATCTATTTTAATGATAATAAATAATAGCTGCTTATCATGAATTAACCAATGATTACTAAATATCAAACATATATATAATTGATAAGGCCTTCTAGCACTAAAGATATATATCTTACAATGGATTTCTTTGTACTTTCGGTTATTAAAGTATGATCAAAAATAAAAAGTTTAGTTAAAGTAACTGCCTTTTAACTTTAATAACAATTTATATATATATTATAGTAGAATTCTTATATGAGAGACCTTATGTTATTTGTTTTTTGTTTTTTTTAAAGAAAATGTTTTTATTGTGTCTATTTTCAATTTCTGCACAAGTTCGTTTTGTTTTGAAACTTTTACATTGATTACCAAAAACATTCAATAAAATAATTCTTGTATCATTTTACATTTAAGTATAAATAAATTAGTTAAATAAATAATAAAATATCAAGAGAATCATAATCATAAAAAAATATCAATGGTAATCATTTTAATTGTATTATTTATTTATTTATGTATTTAATAAATATTTCTATTATAAATTGGGAGTTATTTTACTATAATCAATTGTAATAAATTTTATATAAAAATTACATAAGATGTTTTTTTAAAATATGTCAAAATAAATATTTATTTAAATGCCTGGTAATTCTAAATTGTTATCAAACAGTGTTGCATACATGCAGAATATTCTAAAAGAGTCATAGCAATGCTGATGTATTTGCAGATTTTCTTGAAGGATTTCTTCTATCTAATAATAAAATTTTACTTACTTCAAAAATAACCTTCAGAAAGATCAGATGTCTTATGTGCCTATTAATTCAAATTTACCAAACTACTGAATTACTAAAATGTCTGGCGTAAACCAATAGAGTAGGAGAGATGATCATTTTCTAAAATATTACCAATATATCTGTCGAGATTCTATTCGTATTTTATTCATATTCTGCGAAAATAATAGTCGTGTCACTGATAATTATGTCATATAAAACTAAGAAAATAAAATCACTCTACTTATGCAAGTAAAAGAAATTTACTACAGTTAGAAGAAAATTTCATGCTGTTGACATCTACAAGAATCAATCAAGCATGAAAACGTCCAAAAACTGTTTGGTCTCATTTAAGTAGAACAAGAACAATAGACTATTCGTTTAATGTTTAAAAAATCATCTTAATGGTACTTTAATTTGTTCTTCTGAATTTCTTATCAGTTTTGTGAGAATCAGAACAAAAAAACTATTTGCCAAGACTTTAAATGCAGGGCTTTCTAATTGAATTTATTTTAATAAAGATGTAAATAATATTTTTTATTTGTTATTGCCATGCCATGTTTTATTTTATTTGTTTTATTACTCCCAAAGAAATATTACACATACAAGGTAAATTAAATTATTTTTTAATTTAAATTTGTACATATATGCATATATATACAACAAGGTATTGTGTGAGTGTGTGGCTTATATATATATATACAATTTACATATCCTTATATATTGTGTATTTTTAAAACATAACTAGATTAAAGGGTTATTTAAAATATTCAAGGTAATAATATTTTAATATCTAAGTGTTTAAATACATGCATGTATAATAAATAGAATAATTAAAATAGAAGAAATAAATAAAATTACTGAACAATTTTGAAATAATGAGGATATAAAAATGTTAAATTTTTTGAGTAAATTTTTTATATAAAGGAAATTAATTGATTATAAGTATAGAATAAAATAATATTAGTATTTTTTTAAAAAATATTAAAATTCGATAGTTTAAAATAGATTTAAAATGTCATTTATGGTTTTATATATATGTATATATTATAACAGTTGGAGTAAAATAAGCTCTTTCCATATCTGCTGTACAGGGTACCACTAGGCTATTCAAACCTAGAAAATTTATAATTGTTGGCAGATACACATTGTTAAAGATCCAAATTTTATTTTATTATTGACCGTTAGCCCATGCCACTAGCTCAAGGAGATACAGAGATTTAAATACATAACCTCTTAAATGTATTTCAATATTTAAAAAATTAATAAATAAAATAAGCCACTGCCTGTAATTATCACACAAAACATTTATTGCTGCACATATATAAATTTGAGGAATAAATTTAGATTTTATTATTGATTTTAAATTTAAATTGTTATTTTAGAAAGTCCGCACAGATGGATAATTTATATAATATTTTTATTGTAGAATGGTGAATATAGATAGGCTACATAGACTATGCTATTAAAACTTTTCAAAAAAACAAACATTCAATCTCAGGTTAAAAGTTCATAGCCAAACCAATGCTTACTTCCTGATATACAGACACAACCAATGCAATATGAAGATGCTAGCATAAAACCACGCTGACAGAAATGTGCATCTGCAGCATAATATTATTTAAAGGAAATGATCCTCATCCAGTACAGGAATGTGCAACTGTCTGGTGAAGGAATCATGTATATAAAATATTAAAGGGAAGTTCTATGTGTGGAGAGAAAGCTGAACATCTGCCCACTTATAGTTCCTATCCATAGAACTAAAGAAAATCAATGTTGCAGGAAATACATCTGCGCACATTGCAATGCAATGACTACACCTTTGAGTCATGCATTCAAATGGGCAAGTTGCCCTGTATGCTAAACATGCTTCATCTTACATTGATATAAGCACCCATATATCCCTCCACTAGCATCAACCTAACTATGAAACAAATAGTCTGAAACCAAATCTCTTTAAACTAACTTAAATGATTCTAAATATAATGTTATTAATTAAATTGCTTAGAGAAATTTACAATAAAGTAAACCCATTGACACTCATTATAAGGTGCCACATTGACAATAATAACTTAAAGGCTGTATGAGTAAATATGTCTTAGACACTCAACATGAAGTGTCATATTTACCGATATATATCAAGTGGCTGTGCACATACAGGCATATATATTTTATGTATATGAAGATCTTAAGAAATAACTAACATAAACATTAACAAATCTATGCAGCCATCTACACCCAACTTAAATTTAATACATTTTAATAATTTAGTTAATAAATACAAAAATAAACAAAGAAAAATGGAAATGATTATCAAACATATGCATAAAAAATATTAATAATTAATTTAGAATTCTTTTAAGTCAGATAAGAGTTCATACTTTAGGTTACTAATTGAAAGTTTGTTTAAAAGATCGATCTATAAGTTCATTTAAGTTATATTTTCTTATGGATTGACTATTTATTGAAGAGGTGTATTTTAAAAAAAAAGTTCAACTGATAAAAGTTCATACTTTCCATGAGAGATCTCGATGATTCCTCCAGAATTATGAAATCCATCGCTGATCATATTATTTGCTAAAGTTTCTTAGAAGATGTAACCACTACAGACCATTCATTTGGACTGGAACTGTCATCAGGAGACCTCAGCTGGTGCATGCAAAGGAAAACTCTTTATTGCAAGACCCCTACATCACAGAGTCTGCAATACAGCTGCAAAATTAATAATCAGATTTAAAACAACAACTGATGAATTCAATAATTTTCTCTTTTAGATTTTTATAGCCTCTTATCAGCATTTTTACAGATCCATTGAACATGACATTGCTGATCCTAAGGCCCTGATGTTTTCCATTCTGACCCATGCTGTGGCTTGGTGCTTGCATTAGTCAATCTTTAATTTTTTTATATCTCTTATCTGACCTTACAAATATTTAAGTGCCCCAAGAGCTAGTTTGCTTTGCATTTAGTTAATAAAACAATCATTTCCATTTTAATATTAAAACATGATTTTTTAAAAAAAATTGAATCTAATTAACATTTTTCTTTTCATTGCTTTTAAAGAAAAATATTAATCTTTATCTTAAGATCTTTATTTTTTTTTTACATTAAAACTTACTTTTAAATACTTTTTTTTTTAAAAAAAAATTCCCAGCTGTGTGATATATATATGTTAAACATAACTCTTTTAATTTTCCATTTTTAAATTTTTTAATAAATCAATTTTTATTTATGATCTTGTTTTAATTTTAATTTTAAAATAATGTAATGGCATATGTATACCATTACAGTATATATATATACTTGTATATGTATGTATTGATGTGTGTATATATATATATTGTACCCATATTAAAATTGGCACATATAATTTTATCTAAAAAAATTATTAAAATAATCTTTTGTAAAAGAAAAACATAAAATTAAATGTTGAAGAGTTTATTACAGTTTGTTGTCGAAAAAGATAAGAGTCAAATAGTTTTCTATCATTAGTTTTGAAATAAAACTTAGAAAAGTTAAACTAAAAGTTTTATAAAAGGAAGTAAAGAGTTTTTCTTATTAGCATTCATAAAATATAAATAATTTAAAGTTTTAAAAATACAAATCTCTTTTCATTCCAATTAAAGAAAAGTAATATATGTGCATATATATGTGTGATTGTCAATAATAGAATAAATGTATGCGTAATAAATGTTATTATAAATATATGAAAGTTAAAGAAGATTATCATTAAAAAACACGGCAATGGCTATTAATTAATTAAAAATATAAAACAACATGTCTTGCATGGCTATTACTAATTAAACAATCTTCTAAAACATGTTGTCAAAGGATTATCAATGAAATTTCGACAATAGATATTGCCGGAGGATATCGAAAAGAAAAACACTTCACAGGTATAAATAGTAAAATTTTATCGGATAATCAGTTGAGTTCAGAAATTGAGTCAGTTAAGTCAAGAGAGGACAATCAGTTGAGTTAATTGTATCCAGAAACAAAATGCAGTGCTGAATAGCTTTTGGTAACACACATTTTCTCCACAGCCTGAAGTCCAATGAAAACAGCAAGATCTGCCCATGAAATAATGTCAGCGTAACAACTTGGAAATCTCTGTCAATATCTAATTATCTCCAATAATAATAATCATGAAGAATAATGAAACTCATCAAGGAAATGTCCCAGCCGGCTGGAAGTATGCATAATGGAAGAAGAAAACAAAGTTCTAAATCTACATTCAAAATCCTAGGTAAAACATTTGCTTATTTTTGTTTATATCATAATAGCCATTGCATTAATTCATAAAGCCTCCAGAGACAAGTAATTTGAACTCTATAATTATGCATAAAATGAACTATTGATGTGCGTGTTTGTGAATGCTATATGATTTTATAAACATCAAACATTATTTATGCTTTTCATAAGATATATATTGTAATGTGTTAATTTAAAATGTGCGTGTGTTATATTAGTTAAAAAAAACTATAAAGATGTTTAAATTTAATAAATTAATGTTAGTTAATAAATTGTCTTTAAAATTAAACTTTATTTGTCGGTCAATTCTTTTTATCAATTCCTTCTACCAATTATTTTATTAATTCTTCACCATTAATTATGTATAATCTGTTAGTGATTACAAATAGCTGAGCTAGCCATGGATATTTAGGTGTTGAGTTAGTGGCCATTGCTCAAAGTGTGTTATTTATTCATTCTTAAATAGATAGCTGGTGCCCGTGTTTATACACAAACAAAAAAAATGCTTTGAACATGGTGTTGAACTCAACAGCCGAGAAGAAGTTATGTCCTGGAAATGTAATGCTAGTTATATATATATTATAGCTATCGTTTGGGCATACATATTCTCCGAGTATGTTCTTCTCTGCGTAAGAGGCTGGTGTTTCGATAGACCCACATATTCGAACCCAGTACAATATATATATATGTATATGATTTAGATATTAATTGTATATGTTTAAATATTGTAACTCTGATGATGACTGCAGGGCAGTTGAAACTGTAAGCAGGAAGAAGTAAACATGTATGTTAAAATTGCATTGTAAAGTGTTAATTAAGGAGTATATGGTATATTATTAAAGTTTGTATGTATATATGATTTTTAAGGATAGTATTTAATTTAGATCTTGTTAGCATATGTTTATTTAAGAGTAGATATTTTTTTATTTTACTTAATGTTGATGATTGAAAATGTGCAATGGAAAATACAATAGCACAATTGTTGGACATCAACTATAATGAATTGGATTATGATGCTAAACTCTTATTTAACAGCTTCATAGATTGGGGAAGCAATTGTAATGGACTGCATCTATGCATGAGAAGATAATAATTCTAATTTAGCATGAGTTAAATATGGTTCAATCATTGATTGGAAATTGCAATATTATCTATCCGACTAGCTATATACAAAGTATGCATAGATACCAAAGAGTAATGATAAAGAGACTTTAATTAACTTACTCTCATAGTTCAACATGACTAGTGATACTTGATAACTCATTTTTTAATAAGAGAAGCATCATTGTAATTGTGATAGCAGTTTTTAAAAAACAAAATTCAGATATCTCTTAAAACAGGCAAAACTTACTATACGTATTGCCACACACAGCAAGCTATAATATCTTTTATGAACATTAAAAAAAGAAAACAATAATATTTAATTCTTTATAATTATAAATTTATTAAACGCACATTGATTACGTAAGTAATATTTACTGAGGCTATAACCTCGACAGTATGCGTATAACATGCGATAGTAAGGACCTCTACAGGTGTTTTAACTACAAGCTTGCACTCTGGAAAAAAAGAGGGGAACCCAAGGGAAACCCTTCTTTACTTCAACCTACTTTCTATTTAAATAGGTGGAGCTGAAGCAGTTAGATCTGCGAGCGTGAAGCTATTTAATACTTCACTAATTAAGTCCACATTTCTTATTACACATTAATACTCGCGAAATCTTTCGATTTACAATGAGTCAATGGAAAGATTTTTTATATTTAGAAATCTATTACAGTAATTTGAAGTTGTAATTATAAATTTATTAAATGCACATTGATTAGCTTGTG
Source organism: Epiperipatus broadwayi (assembly GCA_028023455.1). Lineage (NCBI taxonomy): Eukaryota > Metazoa > Onychophora > Udeonychophora > Euonychophora > Peripatidae > Epiperipatus > Epiperipatus broadwayi. The sequence continues at coordinate 332,211 of JAQFVV010000173.1, forward strand.
GTTAAAACACCGGTAGAGGTCCCTACTATTGCATGTTATACACATGTAGTCGAGGTTATAACCTCAGTAAATATTACTTACGTAATCAATGTGCATTTAATAAATTTATAATTACAATTTCAAATTACTGTAATAGATTTCTAAATATAAAAAAATCTTTCCATTGACTCGTTGTAAATTGAAAGATTTCACGAGTATTAATGTGTAATAAGAAATGTGGACTTAATCAGTGAAGTATTGAATAGCTTCATGCTCGCAGATCTAACCACTTCAGCTTCACCTATTTAAATAGAAAGTAGGTTGAAGTAAAGAAGGGTTCCCCTTGGGTTCCCCTCTTTTTTTCCAGAGCACAAGCTTGTGGTTAAAACACCTGTAGAGGTCCCTACTATCGCATGTTATACGCATATTGTTGAGGTTATAGCCTCAGTAAATATTACTTATGTAATCAATGTGCATTTAATACATTTATAATTACAACTTCAAATTACTGTAATAGATTTCTAAATATAAAAAATCTTTCCATTGACTCATTGTAAATCGAAAGATTTCACGAGTATTAATGTGTAATAAGAAATGTGGACTTAATCAGTGAAGTATTGAATAGCTTCACGCTCGCAGATCTAACCGCTTCAGCTTCACCTATTTAAATAGAAAGTAGGTTGAAGTAAAGAAGGGTTCCCCTTGGGTTCCCCTCTTTTCTTCCAGAGTGCAAGCTTGTGGTTAAAACACCTGTAGAGGTCCCTACTATCGCATGTTATATGCATATTGTCGAGGTTATAGCCTCAGTAAATATTAATTAATTCTTTATATGATATTTCTAATAATAAACCATATTTTTTAGACTTTAACTTTATACTTTGTTATATTCATTGGTTGCAAAAAAATGTTTGCTACTAACTGAAAAGATATTCTTTGGTTCATTTTTGCATTAAATAAACCAAATAGAACAATTCTTAATGACCAAACCCTCTGTTTTTGTCATTGCAACTATTACTATTATGTGATTGTTAATGTGATAAATGAATGTGAATAATCTGCATACCAACACATGGTTAATAGTGTGAATTTATTGGGTTTCACTTATAAATTTAAATCAAGAAATATTATCTCCTCATATGCCTGATATTTTTTTAAATGCATCAGTTTAATCTTTTTGAAGCAGTAGGTATGTGTAAATGTGCACAAGAATGATTATTCGCTTTTACATTTAAATTTATGATAGTCAAAACTATAATATGACCTTATATCTCAGAGTCTGTAAAGTTGTTAGCCAAGATAGTTATTATGTACAATTGTAAATGATTTGATTGCTTTTGAAAATAATGCTTTCATGCTTTAGTAAATACTACAGGAGTTACAAGATGAAAGCAAACATGTACGGCTAATGATAATTGCTAGAAAAATTAAAGATATGTTCAATACCTTTTCAAAAGTAGTAAAAATTAAGTATAATTTTAAAAAAGTTAATGATACAAATATCTTAGTCAGATAATAGTTCTTATATCTGGATTAGAGATTTGGATACATAATAAAAGAATAGTAATAGAAAGATTTCAGAACATACAGAAATCATGAAAAAATATACATTGAAAGTAACAAAGAGAGATTAAAAGCAAAATATATGAATGAGATAATAACAGATATCTTGGGCATCATTGAAAGAATTAAAAGATTAAAATGAGTTATTTGGTCATATTTCTGGAAGAGATAATAGTAGATGAATAATTCAAGTTTTAAAGTGGATATCAAGAGGTTGTAAAAAACTTAGGAAAAGACCAATGAGATAAATAAATTTTCTAAAAATAATATGAAGAACAGAAATTATGGATTGGAGAATTAAATTAAAATTACATAGACATTCTTCTTGCAGTAGAACAATAATGACTGATTGTGATATGATAATATCTATATTTTATATCATATGGTAATTTATATTCAACAGTAGTCCAGTAGTTGAAAAACATATAATCTTTTTTTTTTAATATATAATATAGTTTTTGTTCGCCTGCAGGAACTATATAGTATTTATAATGATTGTTAATATTTTCTATGTATCAACATTAAGTATGAGAAAAGTCATCGCAGCTGCCTTGCAAACAAGTAGTTGGTTGCAGACGGTTGTGGGTTCGCGTCCCGGTCGATGCTATGACATATGAAAAAAAAAAGTATGAGAAAAGTACTAATTATTTTTAATTATTATTGTTTATGTCTAGTATTTTGGATATCTATGAACTCTCTTAATAATGACTATTTTCATTTATAAATACATACTTTTGAAATTCAGTGTTTTGTTTTATGGATATTGTATAATGTCGATTATGAAATGATTTAAAAACTTTTATAAATCCCTCTGACATATATAACTTAATTAAAAGAATTAAAAACATTTTGTTCATCTCAATTTGCTTCCTTAATGCAGTTTTAAAAACTGGGAAAGTTTAGCTACACAAAAATTATTACCAGAAAACAGCTTTTAATTAAAAAGGAACTGGCCGTGATATTAATATTTAAAAAATTCAGATCGATAATTAAATCACGTTCATCGCAATTAAATACATTTATATGATGTATATAAAAAGAATATACTATACAGTAAATACAGTATAACTTTAGTTTATCATTAACACTTTCATCATTAAAGAGTTAACTTTCATTTGTATTATAAATGAAAAGAAAAACTAACATTACTTAGTCACTTTTCACAATATCAGAACTAAGTGTTTTCAACCAAACAAAAAGCTTTAATGTCAGTAAAGACAACAACAACAAAAAAATCTCTTTTGTAATAAAGGAAACTGGTCTACTGTAAATAAGCAAGCTACAAAGTGCTGCAAAATATTGATTTTCTAAATTTATACTTCATATTTTTCTAGACACATTTGGAACAAATATCTCTGCATTTATTATCAATACAATCATCATCACAATACATAATGTAAAATCAATACATCTAACATTAAGTTTACTTTTTTATAAATTCAGTTTTAAAACAACAAGATTTATTTTTTTAAAAAAAAAAATCTATCTTTTAAACGACCTTTTAAAATAGCTTTTTGAACTTGTAAAATAAATGCACACAACTGTGACAAATTATGTTTGTATGGTAATAGTAGCGCACTCTTGTGATAAAAAAAGTATTTATAAATAGACTTTATTGAGTATAACTTCTGTTTATAGCAGATTCCAGTTAATAGTATTAATTTTATTTCTCTGCTTTTAATACACCTATAATAAATACGAATAAAATTATAAAATTATATTTAAACAAAGTGTGAGGATTTTTTATACTATGAAATTTATTTTTTTAATACTGTAGCGTTAATTTTTTTTGTTTAAAAAAACCTTACAAAATCTAAATTAAAATTAATTTATAATTTTTTTTTTCCCATTACATATGCATTCTTAGTTTTAGCTATTAATAATCCACAATAAGGCAAAACCTCTTCAGTATTTGTCTAACAAAGATCTATTTCGAGATTATATATATATAATAAACCAGTATACATTTGTTCACATTATTTTCTGTCACCTTAGATCGTTTTAAAAGATATTTTTATCTTATCATGACATTAAAAATTGTTATAGTTATCAATTATTCTAATTTCTGGTTTTGTGCTTATCTCCTTTTTATTTAAGTGTTATAATTTTACATGTTAGCTTTGAGTACTCTTTTTCTATTCTTTCTTATTATTTCCATATGCAGATAATCCCTAACTAATATAGTTTCAAATTAGACAGATTTCTCAGTTGGGCAATTTTTTTTAAAAAAAAAGTTTTTTTCTTTACTTTAAAAGACAATGTAAATCTATTATTGTAAAATGCTAAAAACTTTGAAATTATTCAAATGGAAGTCAATCTCCGATAATGCGCTATTTCTTAAATATTATAAATTTCCACGCACTCGCCCGCTGGTAAGAGTTTTAAAAAAAACTTAAGTGAATCACTTAAGTTTAGAGTGTACATTCTATATACACCAACTCTTACAGACCATGCTTAAATTAGGGCTAGAGTCTATTGTGTGCCTGATGTTATAATCAAATATTCAATTTTACAAATCTATTTAACACATCACAGAAGAAAGACAGTGTTTCATTTTTAAATACATTTGTACAATTGAATATTTCACTATAACATCAGGCACACAATACTCAAGCCCTCATTTAGGCATGGTCTTAAGAGTTGGTGTATATAAAAGTGTATGCTCTAAACTTAAATGATTCACTTAAGTTTTTTAAACTCTTACCGGTGGGTGAGTGCATTGAAATATATAATATTTAAGAAATAGCACATTATCAGAGATTGACTTCCATTTGAATAATTTTAAAAGATAATGTAGTGGGTTGAGAATGATGGAGAATAGGAATACTGGTGCAGTATTTGACAAATGCATTTCTTAAGATATCGAGAATAGCAAAATGTGAAATTAATTTATTCATGACACTTTTTAAATGTCCAAATAGAGAGTTCATACAATATACAAAAACAAAATTTTCACTTGAAATAAACCATAATTTTATAGAATAATTTTTTTATTAAAGATATTTATAAAACAAACTTATACATCATAATTCTACAAACTTATTTTATACTCGGGTTTGAAATTAAATAAATATATATGTTTGATCTTTTTATTATACCTTTCAAAAAATGAATTAATTCAAATTATACAATTTTTAGATATAGTAAATTATTCAGTGATTAAACAAAATAAAAATTATTTAAGTCTTTCATCTTTTCTGTTGTTGTATATGGATTTGTTGTCTAGAATCCTCACTTCAAATGAAATACTATTATAATCTATTTATTAATGGATAAATTTTATAGACATATTGGTTTAAATGAAAATGGTGTGGTCTTTTTTTCTGTTTAAAAAAGAAAATGTTTCAAATATTTATATAAAATCATCTCTAGCAAAGTTAATTATTCCAAATTCAATGACAAAAAATGTATTTAATTTTACAATATTTAGAACAAATAACTTCATATCAGTGATGAAGCTTGACTTTTTTAATAACAGAAGCACACTACATAACCTTTTTATAATGGTTTTATTTTACTTGCCACAATAATTTTTACATAACAGCTAATATATACACATTACATATATCTAGAAAAATCTGGAACTCTCATTGATACTTTTATTTTCTAAATGCTTTTAACATTCTTAAGTTTTAACTATTAATTACATTTTAGCATTGTTAGATCTTCTTATAATCAATGAATAATGCAATGGTCAAACTTATTATTTGCCTTATATAAAAACAATTCAACTATTGGTAAAAGAAATTGAAAGTCAATAGAAAATTCATACAAAAAATTATAGTTTGAATTCTTCATTTTTCTTTTTTATGTTTGACAAAATAGCTTAGAGAATATTTTTTTTACATTTGTATGTACAATTTTTTGGATCAATTTTGTGAGGTTGAATATGTACATATTTTAGTGAATTTTTAAAATTGAATTTTAGTTAAAGCTTTTGAACTTTTAGTGAATTCTTCTATGGAAGCACTCATTCTATTCAATACATGTAGCTTTCATCCCTAATATATATATATATATATAGTGAGGGTAGCTTAAAATTGCACCCACACAAATCTTAGCCACCTGAAATATTGGATTGTTTTTTTTTTAATTAGGATGTTAATATAAAGTAAAGAAGAAGTTTTGCTAAAAAACTCTTCAAAATATGAATGTATAAATACTTATGACAATGTACTAATTGTATATTAGATTGTGGGAATGGTAGGTCATTTACCATGAAATCACACATATATATTTGTAATAAAATTAATTTTAGTATTTAATCAAGAAATATAAACATTAGGAAAATTCATACAAACTTATATATATAATAACAATTGTATTGTGTTAAAGATCTTATGCATCTATAATGAATGAAAACAATGACTTAAACAATGAAAAAATAGCCATAGCAATGGGCAAAATGTCAAGTATTGTATTAAGCAACTGAATATAAAAGGGGGATATTATTATTATTATTATTATTATTATTATTATTATTATTATTATTATTATTATTATTATTATTATTATTATTATTATTATTATTATTATTATTATTATTATTATTATTATTATTATTATTTTAAAATGGGATCGATAATTGCAATATTTATATAATGCAACAATGGACATGTACTGGTGGTTGTTTTAGATGAACCAACTTCCACACCTAGAACTGCATACTGTATCTGGAGTTGCACTTAAATTTCTAATTAAGTTAGTTAGCAATCTCATTTTTAGTCTAATAAAGTTTTCATTACTTTTGGATATATAAATGTCTAAATTATGTGTATCTATCATGGGAAATAGGGGATAAGAAATTTTAAATTGCTTAAGTAACAATATGATGGATACTCATCAATACACATAGAAGTTGAAAGTATAGAAGAATATATCCAAATAATCCTCTTTTCACTTGTAAATATTTTTTGAATTTTTTTTTACATTGATTGACAATTTGTTCTATGTTTTTACATATTTTGTTTTTGTAAATAAATATTGTGAAGTTTTGTCTAATTGATAAAGTCTCTCTAGTTTGTTGATTCAGCATTACATTCAATCCTAAAACCAATATTCTACACATGATGCACACACACACATTATTTTTTATGAGCATGAGAGATAAATGTTAAATCAAGATTATTTCTTACTGATAAATATGAGAGGTAGTTCAGTTATTGATTATCAGTCTGCATAGATACATCCCTGTCAAGAGAGTTGAAATGTGAATTCTTCCTGAATTCTAAATCTGAGGCAACAGTTCCAAAAGAGAGTGGTGAGATGTAGATGAACTGACCCAAACTTCATCTGGGTTTTATGGATGAACCTTGAGCTAGTCTATTGAGTGTAGATGTGATCATGGGTTACATACTTCATCACATCATCTCCAACATTCTACCCTAAGACCCTAGGTCCGATGGTAGTTAGATGCAACGTGATCTCTTTCACCATTCACATGTCATAGGCATGAACATATTATAGTTGGAAGAGAGGTTTAGCCATTGGACAGAAATTTAAAATATATACTTTTTTGTTGTTGAATATTTTAAGCTTTTTCCTTGTATAATAAGTTCAATTAACATCAAACCACTATTGTACATATGCCTACAATAAATAAATAGCATACCTAAATATTAGATAAGAGCACAAAACACCCAAAACTAAAAATTAGTAAAAAAAAAATTACATATAAGGAATGAATGGATGGTCAATAAACAGAAACTTGTGAAACAATTTAATCATGAATAAATTGGCACTAAATAGAGGAGTCAGGCAATGTAAAAATTAAGCTAAAATTTTAGACAGCAAAATAGCAGAAATAAAAACTGATATAGAAGTTATGGCATGGTTAGGGGAAATGTGAAATCCTGCATATCCATTGTGATATTTTATAAATAAAAGTTGTTTAAGGTATTCAATTCATGATATTAAAAAATGGAATAAAATTACTTGACATAGAAAAAGAGTTTTGCCATGAGACATGTTGAGATAATGGAATGACCACTGGGCTATATGAGAAACTCATGTTGAAGAAACAGTTCAATCACCCAGAAGTGAAGTGGTTCAGGCTATGGAAGATAACATAACCATGGCACAATTGACCTAGATGATCACAAGCTTGAGTGTCAAAATAGACAGTATAATGGCTAATTTTAGAAGAGACAGGGAAGATATGAGTGATATGAAGCAAGACATGAGCCAAAATTGGACAGTAACCTCAGTGGCCTGCAAAATGACATAAACAGCAAGAAAGAAGAAACAAAACATAATATGAATGAAGAAATTACATGGGAAGACATATCAAAGTCATTCTTGAATCCAATCAAGATGCTAAACATTCCATATTTGCTAAAATTTCACCTGACCCTAAATTTTCTGCTAGTTCATTGTCTCAAGTCTCCAAAGATGTGATAGAAGACAATCCTCCTGTATTAATTTGGAAAAAGTAATACTAGGTGTGGATCAAACTAACCCAGATATTCAAATGCCAATCCTATGAATGTCTGTAGTATAAGCAATCAATACATAGAGCAAAAGACTTGCTCTGAAGGCAAAGGTCTCCATAGACAATGACAGTCTTGAAAAATAGAATGCTACTATCTCAAATCACTATCACAGAAGAGAACTGTCATGACCTCTGCATTGACACACAACAGAGTATGACATGGAAAACCACCACAGTTGTGTTGAAGCAACTGAATTTAAGTTGGAGAATTGGGAAGAACTGCAAACTTGAATAAAGTAGAAAGTCTTCAAAACACTAAAGTACAGACCACACTAACTGAAAATCAGATCAAACCATAGGATCAGATAGAAATTTTAGGCCAATCACTGAATCCACAGAGGCATGTTACAGGCTGAGTGACACCCCAAACCTCAAGAACATCTGAAGATCATGTGTATCAACCATCTAGAGTCAAGGTAGTGCAGCTTCCAAAACCCAACTTTACTCTAGAGCAAACACTTCAAGAAATCTGGGATAACATGTCAGAAGAAATGAAGAATATGGAAATCACACTGACTGGTGACCTGAAGCATGAATGGCAAGAGCTTCAACAATGTTATATGCACCCCAAGTATGAGATGTTCCCTTGGAAGACTAAAATAATCTTGGATAAGACAACTCAGAGAAAGTGACAATAAATGTGACTGAGACCTGCAACAATCAAATCTGCAAAATGGATCATGCCATCAACCAAAGACGTATGGTGATAGAACCCCAGCTATGCTCTAAGACACTAGTTGATGAAAGATGAATCAAGATAGATCCAAGTACCTTTAATGATAGGAAGTAATTGAATGGCACAAAAGACAAACCAGGGATCACCATCAAAAGTCCCAAATCAGATAGTTGACCTTTGAGTAAAATCCATTCACCCACAACAGATGATTCATGGAGTAGAAAACTGTCCTTGCAATCTCAATGTTGAAGAATTTGAATGCAGCATCACTAGCAAGGTAAACAGCAAGTGTGTGTGAATACAATACATTGCTGTGCAGCTGAATGATGACCTACAGAATTCAAACCACTCTATGAATATACCTGCAGAGCATGCAGAATCTAAATTAGATTGTAAATCTTAAGGGTTAAGAGAAAAGCAATTGGATTATATTCTTAAGTTTCAAGTGATGCTAAGATCACAAGGCTTGAAAAGCAATTGGATTATACTCTTTAAGTTTCAAGTTATGCTAAGATCACAAGGCTTCAAGACTTACCATGAGTCATGAAGCCCTGGAAGTCACAGAAACCCCACACTCTGGAAATATCATGACATAGTATATGAAGGAAGGTACGATGGTAACCAAATTGACACATATTTAAAACCATTGTGGCACATTCATGTTTAACATCAAAATGAAAGTAAAATGTTTTTTGACATTTACGGTTATAATAACCACATCTTGAAAAAAATTTAGCTATTCAGAGGATTTTTACAGAAGAAAACTGCCTTGTTGTGAAATATAATTGCGATAATGCAAACAAAATCTATAGATTTGATCATCTTGAGAGTATGTTATGATACATGAAATGTCTCCATAATCAAAAGGATGCCCAAATCATAGAGTTATCAAGTGAGGTTGGAAACAACCATATTATACAGCAGTAGCCAGAAAAGTTCCCAATACCATAAGTTATGCAACACGTATGAAGAATCCATTTAAATTCATTAGAAAAATGGATGATGATGCCTAAATTTAAAAAAGGAAGACATGTAGCATGGAATGGACTTTGAAAATTGCAGACTTGGAATATGAAAATGGTCTTTTCTAAATGGTTGAATACCAATTTGGTTTTTAAAAGGTAAAATTAAATCAATGTATATGTAAAGTAATTGACAGTGATATGAACATTACAAGACAATATCGAAAGCCAGTTAGAGCAAAGAATATTTCATGCACATGTGTACTAAGACATAAAGGTTAAGTCACTCCAACAATACAATAATGTTATGAGTCATCAATACCATTTATAAACATTACAAGACAATATTGAAAGCTAGATAGAGCAAAGAATATTTCATGCACATGTGTACTAAGACATAAAGGTTAAGTCACTTCAACAATACAATAATTTTAGGAGTCACCAATACCATTTGTATATATATATATATTCTAACCTAGTAAAATTATTACGCTTCCTAATTAATCTTAAATCCACCCGGAAGGCCTCAACCTTCCAACTACACTTCGTATATGCCGGTATAATTAACTTTACTTTATTTAATAATAATAATAGCTCTACGTTAGGTTAGTTATAATAATAATTCAGCTCCAGCGATATGCAGTTCAGACAGAGATAGAATTAAAAAATATATATATAATTAATAAAATAAATTAGTAAAAAAAAATTATTAATAAACTACCATTCTTTCTCTATCCAAAACACATTCTCTGGGCTGTAAGTACGTGCACTGTTCGACAATGATGATGATGATTTTTCATGTCATTGTTAGTATTAGTGACTAAAATAAAATATTCATTAATTTGCCAATATGATCTCAATATTTTTGGTTATTATACAATTAGATGTTTCAATCTCTTAAGCCATGCCACGCTTGTAATATTGATCTGAATTTGATCAATTATTAATTTAAGAGCACTTAGAATAATGACACTAATCTCAGGGTTCTCTGTTATATTTAAGAAAATTGCTCGGCAGTATTGTGTTGTCGCATGTGACTGACATTCTGGTCGGCTATAGGAAACATTTACTTTATTTAAATTCTAGGTGTCTGCATCCACACATTAACTATTATAATATTTAATGAGATGATAACCATATTCAATAACAACGCATGATTTTGAATAATAAAGCCTTTTAAATCCAGAATCTCAGTCGGAATAATGAAAAGACAAGGGTGCTTTTGTGTCCTTCCATTATCCATGACAACACAATAATTTAACTAAGATTTATTACTTAGACACTTTACTTAAATGTGTATTCAACAATGTGCAACCAAAAATAGGAGTTTGGGATAAAGTGATTTTACACACATATAAAATAAAATAAAATGCCTTGGTCTGAAGTTTTCAATTCCATAAATAATTCTCATTAAAATATAATATAATGAAATATTTTGATCTGCTCACAATTGTCTATCTGGTGTTTTGAATTTAAGATTTCATAAATGATTTTGGACCCAAGAAAGTATTGCAAGCCTTATGCCAATACACTTTTATTTAGCACATAAGAAAAATGACTCAAAACAACTTGTAATAAGACGATAATTTATTATTAACTTATAACAAAATTCTAATTTTTTATTATGGTTTAACAAAAATATCTTTTATGATTAACATAATAAACAAACATATACAATTTATTTGATCCCATATGGATAAAACAAAATATAACTAATATTAATTTGTCTATACTTTTAGACTTGGATTCGAACTACCTCTTCATCTTCTTTTACATTTATGTAAAATTGAATATAACAAAGTAAATAGTATTATCGATACATCAACTCATTCGTTTAGTGTATCTTATATGAACGGTTACTTAAATTTATTAACTAACGATCTGTTTTTAAAAAAAAAAATAATCTGATTCTAGGAAATGCGTACAAACGATTTTTATTATCATATCTTTAATTAAATGATAATTTTTATTTAGATAACTTATTATAATTTATGGGTTACGTATCAGAAGTTACACTTATTATTTTAATGTTTATCTTAATAACAACTGAATTTGTTATACACTGTTTTTCTCAGTATAAGTTATATTGTGAGTGCTACTTAATCATTAACCTGAATTAAACCTAATATTTGAACCCTCTATTGGCAAATGAAAATTTTTAATCACGCAATTTTAAAACTTACTCTTTCCATTGAATTACGTGTGGATTACCAGCACTATTCCATCGCACAATTCAGACATTGATCATATATACTAGCACGCTATTTATACTAAATGGAGCTTGAGGAATTAACCTCCAATATACCCGTTATCTTGCCATAACTTTCTCAACAAACACAATATTCAACACCTTCCTTGGTGGAATTATCTCTATCTTCTCATGAGGGATAAGGAATAACACCGAAGGGCTGTAGAGTTAACTACTATACTAAAATAGTTTGGTGGGTCCTTGCCTCTTAATTGGGCATAATAGGAACACACACCAAATATCATCCTCTCCTGGGATTTTAACGAATGAAATGCACTAAATATTATATAAAGTACTGATTGTCCTGACTCTGAGAAGCGATCACTTGGGTTATAAACATACCCGAATACTAGATTTATCTATTCCCCTCATGGAAAATAAAGCTTTTGGGGAGATTATTTTCTATCCCACAAAATAGATACATTACAATTATTACTTGGGCGCATATTAAGCCTATACCGATGCTATATCGGGGCAAGACAAGCAAATACACTAATTACACTAAATTTATGTTCCGGAGTATACTTATATCAGTGTCTGATATCAATGGATATCACAGAATACAATAATAACTTTCACTTTTGCCAAAGAAACATTCAACAAATACTAAAAAGTATAGTATTTTGAACTAAACCAAGTGAATGCGTTAATAAAAAAAAAAAAATTGGGAATAAGTTCCTTAATTAACATAGCATAAATTTGTTTCATACTTTAAATAAGTAATATTTTGTATAGCACTTCTCTTTAATTACTTCTGATAATTTTAACTAGATATTTTGCCTATTGAGTATCTAAATTTTTATTCTTTTACGCATCTAACATCTAAATTTATACTCATAACTGCATGTCATAAATAAACACATTTTATACAAAAACATTTTTTTTTTTTCATGTCAAATATAAATTTAACCTAGAATAATTACGTGAAAACATACCTTTATGATTACAAGGTCATTTAAATATTACTTGAATATAGCCTTTAACCTGCTGATATAAAAAAAAATACACATAATTTTACAAATTAGTAAAAAAAAAAAAATCATTACTTAACAAGTGCTTATAATATCACTAAAAAAAAATGTTTTCCGTTGGGCACTTTATCCAGATGAAGAACTTGATTCATTCGTAGTTCACGAAGCAAACTTAAACAAGAAACACATTTTATTATTTCATTTATAAAAAGTTGCCTTCCTTCTGGTGCACTTAATAGTAGGCAAAAGAAAATGTAGCAGCGTGGATTTTAATTCTTTCTTGAATTAACTGCTATAATTATAGGATCCAAGAAAACAATACCTATTTTAACGTCGACGAATATTTTATTCTAAACGATAACACACACATATACAATTCTTTCTTTTTACTATTGGCGATACGTATCATTTTTAGCTAGCTGGCTTATGAATAAAAGAATGCGCGAATTTTTCCAAAATATTATTTTTAGAAGGTCTGCAGCTGACTTACGTGGATATAAAGTTTTAATGACTCCAATTCATGTATAATATAACATATTATTTTATGGTTATAATTACGTCACTAATGTTTATAGTTTTTATTCCTACTCTAGGAATTGTAATTTTCTTTGATAAAGAATTCTCTGTAAATGCACACATACAAATTTTTCGATATTTGCCTTGAGAAAATTTATATTTCTTTTTTAAAAAATATGCAGGTGCATAAGTAAATATCATTTATTATTTATATTATTTCTAGATAATTTTCATTGAATAAAACAGATTTTAACGTGGGGAACTTGCATTATTTTCTAAAGCAGACAATTTTCTGTTAGAAAGAGCGCGAAATTTTGGTTAACTTTCCTTGGCTTTTATAATATGTCTTTTAATTCTAGTTTTTCTTTTATACCATGAAAAGATTATTAAATAAGGTAAAGTTAACAAATAATTAATTATTTCTTGGAAATTATTTATATTGCTTAGTTTAACGATAAGGATATTTTCCGTGATCGCTGTAGTCAATACGGTGATCTCGAACTTTAGCATAAGATAGCACATTTTGAGTATAAAAAGCTTTAAAATAGGTAGAGCAATAGAAGCTTATGGATGTCCTATCAAAATATTTTAGCTAGACATGATTTTGTTAAAATGTTACTTGAATTATATTTATTTCTGCAATAAAAAATATAAAAATTTGTTACCGAATTTCAGCACTGCTTCCTCTTGTAAAACTTATGTCAGACTAGATTTTTTTTTACAAAGTTTTCGCGGTCTTCTTTTAGCGACCTCTGACAGAAAAATAATTATTTAATTATACATAAACAAAGGAAAGGGAAAAAAAAAACTTATTACAGTTATATATTTCTGTATGATTTAAATGGATTACAAGATAATTTGACAACTAATGAAAAATAATAAATATCTTTAACTACTAATGCTTATTAGTAATGTGTAATTCTGTATACATTATTATCTAAATAATTTAAAAAAAATTATCAGAAGTTACTGTGCTTTATGATAGGACATTCATCCACTCTCCCCTCTACCCATCTAAAATCAATTACTGTTTATGAGATGTGCTTTTATACTATATTAAATTGCTCTTAGGGTTAATATTTTAAATTAAATTATTTATGCTCTTCTTAAAAATGACATTTGGATTACCAAATTTATTAGTTATTTGCTTAAAACACGTTACAGTGAGTAAATAGCATACTTTATTAATCACTTAATATTATTATTATTTTACTTTTTATTTCCTAAAAAAGGATTGCATTGTTTTCCTGTAGGAAATAATGCTAAACATACCAAGTGTCAATAACACTAGGTTACAATATATATATATATATATATATATATATATATTGTAACCTAGTGTTATATACCCATAGCCATATGTCATAATGCAGAAGTAGCTAGAAAAAAGATCCATGAATAGCTACTTAATAAAGCAGAACTGAAAAACAAGAATAAGAGAAAAAAAAATCCATATAAATTTCAGCCAGGGGACAGAGTACTTATAAAGACTCACCACCAAAACAGGCCCCCAAGAAAACAACTATCAAAAATTTTACAATCAACATGGGGACCATATGTATTAGTAAAACAGGCAGGCCCTAATGATTTGGGTTAAATATGAAAAGAGAGATCAGAGGCACATACAATGCCAGGTTATTGAAACCATATCTCAGTCAATCAATATAATAGTACGAGATTATTAATTACATCCCTAAATAATGCGAATAGAGTTAGCAGTAGAAATGATAAAGAAGTTAAGAAAAAAAGTGAGAGAACATCAAAAAAATATTAGGGTAGTAATGATTAATACATAGTATTTATGAGGATATACTTCAGTAAATATGCTGGAATACCTTAGGACTGACTACATTTTTTTAGTCAATCTATGTGTGGCAATGGATACGCTTCACATAATCATCAAAATCCGATAAGACTCTAGACAAAAGCAGAAGAGAGATTAGTGGACAAAGATGTGTATCATCTAGAATAGAGATACATAAATGCTCAGACTCCAACAATAAAGTTACCAAAAAAGAAACAAAATATTTTTCTTTTTACCCTAAGCTAGATTCTCACTTGCGATGATACATAGTTATTAAGAGAGGGAATACCAGGATAGGTATGTAATATTGAGGGATTGGAGAGGAAATGTTAGGTAAGCATTGTGATCTTTCAGGGATAACAAGAGAATTAATATGCCCCAAAATGAACATATTTTACACTCATTTAGGAGTTAAAATTTTGATCAATAAGTAAAATTTTAATCCTGTGTAGGAGATGTAAATTGTGAGTGCAGCTTAAAATCACACCCACACTAACCTTAGTCACCTGAAATATTGGATTGTTTTTTAAATGAGGATGTTAATATAAAGTAAATAAGACGTTTTGCTAGAACATTCTTAAAAATATAAATGTATAAATAGTTATGACAATGTACTAATTGTATATTAGATAGTGGGAATGGTAGGTCGTTTACCATGAAACCACACATATATATTTATAATAAAATTAATTCTAGTGTTTAATCAAGAAATATAAACATTAGTAAAATTTATACAAACTTATATATATATATATAAATTATTAATCAATGTCTGTATTCCAATTATAATAAAATATATATAATTATTCAAAACAATACAATAATTAATACAGTAACAATATTTTAAACAAATATATACCAATTTAATAGAAGTACTTTCAACTATCTATGTAGTCGTTGACAACGACTACATAGATAGTTGAAAGTACTTCTATTAAATTGGTATATATTTGTTTAAAATATTGTTACTGTATTAATTATTGTATTGTTTTGAATAATTATATATATATATATATATATATAATATATATTATTATATATATATATAATAACAATTGTGTTGAAGATCTTGTGCATCTATAATGAATGTAAACAATGACTTAAACAATGAAAAACTAGTCATAGCAATGGATAAAATGTCAAGTATTACACTAAGCAACGGAATATAAGAGTGGGATAATAATATTTTTTTAAATGAATCGATAATCACAATATTTATATAATGCAACAATGGGCACACACTGTGAATAAATAATGGAAATGACTCTGGGTATAAAAAGAAAAATAATTATGACTCCTTCTTCTTTAATTAGAGACCAAAAACCGTTTTTATCCGGAAAAAAAAAGTTTGCAATTTCGACCGCAATAGCGTGCAAACCATATATGTCACAGTTACGAGTCTTTTTTCTTTCTCTATGCCATTTTTCTATCTTTTTGTACATCTAAAAAAATTTTCTGTGCGATGAAAATTAGATTTTTTTATAGCAATTTTTGTAAAGTACGTTATTAAAATTTTATAATTTTTTTTTCTTTCTAGATTTTATCAACATATAAACAAAATAACCCCACAAATGGCTTCTTTCGCCGCTGAATGTAATTTTGATTGATTCTGATGAAGACTTTTTTGTTTATGTTTGATTCTGAGGTTTCATCATATTTCACCATTATTAGCCGTGAGTATTCAATTCCTGATCTATTTCATTTATTTTTTATACAAAATTTTATATTTGCACTGGAAGCAATAGGTATGTTTCAGAGTGGAAGGCATTACCGAAGTGGGTTGGTCTGTCACCCGCTGAGTTGAATGCATTTTTTGGTATGATTACATGTTTGTACTATATCACGCATATCAAAACTAAAATTTATTTGGTCTAAAAATGAATATTTGCATCAACCGGTACTTGCTAACTTACTAGAGTTATGACCCGAAATCGATTTTTTGGTATTCTAAATAATTTACAATGCCTCCCAATACTGAATCAATAGTCATCATCATCATCATCTCCCACTGATATATAATAAATGCTTGTAATTCCTTTGGGTTATTTATTTTATTTTATTTACTATTTTTATTCATTTCATTGTAGATAAGTTTTTAATTACTTTGAAGCATACTTTGCTATTATGGTCTCCTATGAAATAATGCATAATTTAGCTCGCCCTTTCTCCCATGATATTCCAATAATATAGTAAGTATTTTTTACACTCATAATTTAGAATTTACTATGTTTTTATTCATTTCATTGTAGATAAGTTTTTAATTACTTTGAAGCATACTTTGCTATTATGGTCTCCTATGAAATAATGCATAATTTAGCTCACCCTTTCTCCCATGATATTCCAATAATATATTAAGTATTTTTTACCCCCATAACTTACACTTTACTAAAGTTATTACTGTTATTTTTTTTTGATCCACACTAAAACCTTGCATTTCTAATAGATATCCCGCATAGAGGGCCTAGAAAAACAACTGCTTGCAAAAATTGAACATATAGGCTAGTTAGTAAAAAAGTGAAACTGAAATTGTCACCTTTTGCCACATTACACCAACAAACTGTAACTCAGGTAGGTCATGTTATATTTTTTTTCTGCATTTTATGACGAATGTGATGAAGCTGTCTATGAAATTGTAATTTTAGGTTATACATTTCAAAATTGAGAGTTTGTGAACCAATATAAAAATAAAAATTTTAAAAATGTGAAAAATATCATTTTTTTTTATTATTTTTTTGTGGTAATGACTACTTTATCAGCTTTATTACATTCTTTCATATTTGCACTTTATAAAAATGTATATATATTTTTTTATTTATTGTAATAAATTAGACATTTCATTTAAAATTGTATGTCCTGTAATTTTTTCTGGGAATTCAAAATGGCCGTTCAGGCCTCTAAGGGTTAAAATTGTGCATCTGACATGGAAAGTTAACTTTGTTGAAGCAGTTATTTTTTCAAACATTTTTTTTACAAAATGGACACTGTTTGAATAAGTGTTTCCAACAAATGTTATTTTTTTTTATTTTCTATTTGAAAAATTAAGGAAGCAAACAGAAGATTTTCATACAAGCTAAACGATCAGATAAGTTAAATAACTTATAAATTTAAACGATCAGATAAGTTAAATAACTTATAAATTTAAAAAAGTATTATGATTTTTTTTAAAAGCTAAACAAAGAAATTAGAACGGTTTATTCAGATAAATTTTTAATGATATGGAATATATTATATAGCCAATATCGCAAATAATAAGTAACTGTATTGTATAGTATTTTTTTAAATGTGAACCGCATATATATAAACCTGTATATATATTGCAAAATATGATATATTTTGGCTAGGAAAATTGTTATCAGGTGGAGCATTTTCCCACTATAGCCATGTGAAATTAATAGCTATCTGTCTACATTGAAGTACCTGATAAGCTGGGTCCATGCATAAGAGAAATCTATGTGAGGAATGGAACAAAACCATACATATATGTTCACAATGTGCTATTTAAAAGCAATAAGGAATTATCAACATTTATAATGAGAGAAATGCATAAAATGTAAGAACTATTATGTAAGAAGGCCTCTGATGAAGAATTGTGCCTGATCATCTCATCGATTCATGAAATGTTGTAAATGTTATGTTGTTGTTTTTTTGTATAGATTTGTCTTTTTTTATCTCAGTCTTATATCTTGGAAATACAAATGGTCTAATTCAGCAGTTTGGAATAATCCAATGTAAGAAAATGTGAAGAGAGCATAGAGGGAGGGTTGAAAAGTCTAATTTTTTTTCTTTTAATAAAATTTTAGGTAGCTTCCAAAATGCTTGATTTTTTGTTTGTGACTATGAAA
Source organism: Epiperipatus broadwayi (assembly GCA_028023455.1). Classification (NCBI taxonomy): domain Eukaryota; kingdom Metazoa; phylum Onychophora; class Udeonychophora; order Euonychophora; family Peripatidae; genus Epiperipatus; species Epiperipatus broadwayi. Next base: position 351,259 of record JAQFVV010000173.1, read on the forward strand.
TTGAGTACTTAAGATGAGTACTTAAACAGTAAGAGCCTTTCTCTTTTAAATTAACTAAAATAACCAATGCCACACCATGACAGGACCATTCATATTATTTGTTATATCTTTGACTAATAGTATTTCTTAGATATTTTAATGTATGTATGACTAATCCTTTGAGTTAATATTCTTTACTGTTTACTTTGCTATCATATCACATATTGTTTCTTTATTATATTTCTTTCATGATATATATATATATATGTTTCTTTATTATATTTCTTTCATGATATATATATATATATATATATATATATATATTATATTTCTTTATGATATATATATATGCAAGGTCGTTGTTTTAGATCAACCAACTTTCACTCCTAAAACCACATACTGTATCTGGAGTTGCACTTAAATTTCTAATTAAGTTAGTTAGCAATCTCTTCTTTAGTCTAATAAAGTTTTCATTACTTTTGGATATATAAATGTCTAAATTATGTGTATCTATCATGGAAAATAGGGGATAAATAATTTTAAATTGTTTAAGTAACAATATGATAGATTCTCATCATAGACATAGAAGTTGAATGTATAGAAAAATATATTCAAATAATTCCTTTTTCACTTGTAAAAAAAATTTGAATTTTTTTTTTTTTACATTGATTGACAATTTGTTCTATGTTTTTACATATTTTGTTTTTGTAAATAAAATATTGTGAAGTTTTGTTTAATTGATGAAGTCTCTCTAGTTTGTTGATCCAGCATTTATATTCAGTCCTAAAACCAATATTCTACACATGCACACACATTATTGTTTTATGAGCATGAGAGATAAATGTTAAATCAAGATTATTTCTTACTGATAAATATGGTGAGCTAGTTCAGTTATTGATTATCAGTCTGTGTTGGTACTTCCCTGTCAAGAGAGTTGAATGTGAATTCCTCCTGAATTTGAAATCTGAAGCAACGGTTTCAAAAGAGAATGGCAAGATGTAGATGAACTGACTCAAATTGCACCTGGATTTAATGGATGAAACTTGAGCTAGTCTATTGAGTGTAGATATGATCATGGGTTATGTACTTCATCACGTCATCTCCAGCATTCTATCCTAAGACCCTAGGTCCGATGGTAGTTAGATGCAACCTGCTCTCTTTCTCCATTCACACATCGTAGACCAAACCATTACAGTATATATATTAAAAACTATTGTTTAGATACTTTTAAATTTTTTTTCTTTATTTAGATTACTAGACCCTTTCCTACCAACAAAAAATGATAAGGTCTATCAATTAATTTTTTTTTCATAAACAATGATAACTTTTTATTATATATATATATTCAAGCACGAGTGCGTGTGCGGCGCAACTGTTCCCAAAAGCTATTATTACAAAATAGCTAACTAAAAATAATAAACTAGCTGAGCGCTTTTAAAGGATCTTGCCTTAATTATATATATATTAAAATTGGGTCACTTTACTCGAAGTTTGTAAAAAATATTAAACTATCATTGTGTGTGAATCTTCCAAACCATTCTTTCACATTATGCATGTATTTCAACAGAAATATCTGTATTGTGTTAATCCTTAGACGAAGCCATTAAAAATTGTTATGTATTTTAAAATAAATTTATATGAATACTAATAAGTTAAATGAAAGAAAAAAATAAGTTAAGAGAAATTAATTAACATTTATAAATCTTTAAACAACATAAAAGACAGTTAACTTTTTTTTTTCTGATGTGTCATAGCTTCAGCCGAGAAGCGAACTCGCTAACCCGGGACAACTGCTTGTAAAGCTACTGTCGCTGATCTCTCGACAGCAAATGCTTGAGAAGACAGTTAATATTTGAAATATTTACAAAGAAGATCAATAAATTCTTCTCTTCTGCTGATTAGTATTTTTCGTTCTCATTACTGTTCATCATTTGCTATATTGTAATTCAGTCAATATTATTTTTAAATCTAGTTTACAATATCCACAAGTTGATTGTTGTTCACAATTCTCTTTCTGATCAATCATATAGAGCCCATCAGGCATATGAAATTAAAATAAGATCTCTGTGATCTGTTTGTTGCCCTAATTGGCTATTGGCACCACAGAAGCTCAGTCTCTGAGATCCAATCCCTCATTGCAGAAAAGTTTCATCATTTTCCAGACTGCTTTCCCTCTGGATCTTTTTCACTACAGTCCAACTATATTATGAAAGCTCAAATCGCAATTGCTATAACATGATATCACAAACAACACCAGAAACATCACGGGGGGGGGGGACCTCCCGCTTCCTTCTGCACTTTTTATTTATACATCCATCTCTTTTCATATCTGGTAATCCTGATTTTATTAGTGATCACAATCTTCTTCTTATCGTTTTCTGTTTCTGCCCTAAATTTCCTATGATAAAAATCAGTCTATTTCCAAATAAACATATTTTTAAGCGCACATCTGTCTTTTCTTTTAACATAATTATTTCTTTCAAACTCCATTGTATTAAGCCATTTTTTGTTATTATATTTAATTAGTTTTACACATTTGCTCTCTGCTTTATATATACAATGTTATATTTTCACAAATACTTTAATGTAACATACATTTGCTAATTTAATTATCTTTTCATATTCATTTTATCTTTAAGCAATCCACTTTCATTGCTCTCTACTTAAAATAACATTTTTATAATTCAACTTTTTTATTTTGTTTTCTTTTTTGTTTTGTTTTTTAGAAACATTAAATATGGCTTTCTATTTTATACATTATTAAACTTAATAAATTCTTATTTTTAACCAAATATAACAAAAATCTAAAAAAATTGACTGATTATGAATATTAAACAGATGCATTTGCCTTGATTAGATTCATGCATTTTTAATTTTAATAGTTGTGTATAATAATCATTTATATAATAATTCGTTTCATGAGGTATTATCCTGTCATATAAATACGCATTTTTCAAGAGTTTTAATTTCTCTAACTTTTCCTTTCAGCTTTCCTCTCTTCCTATTTCTTTTTCTTTTAAATAGAATCAACTATTTCTAATTAATTATTAAGTTCTCATATAACTGGATCAGATGGACTAATGTTAATTTCCATCTTGTTACTTGATAAGATCTCTCTTTTAAGGCAATAAACATCATATGACCACCACCTTTTATGCTTGTGTATAACTGTTGTTAAAACAGGCAAAACTCACTATACGTATTGCCACACACAGCAAGCTAGAGTAATCAATGGATGCCAGAAGGCTTGTGCATAAAATCCCCATCTAGTGCCTACTCATCCAATATCTCCAGACTAGTTTCTGGCTTGTGGCCTCTCTTTTAAGATAAAATACAATATAGTAATGTAATGTTTGATTATTTTTTGTGTGTATTGATATAGGTGACTAACTATTTATTTTTTAACATGCTTATGAGTGAATTGATTATGCAACTTTGCTACATATATTAATAATGTCTTGATATATATATATATAAAAGTGTGTGTTATATAATTACATATAGTATTCATTTATCGATAGTAATTAATGGATTTCAGTTTCTCACTTACTACTTATATAATAATAACATGAAAGGCTAAAACCTCTTTCACGTTATTATTATATTGTCTGCTTGAGCTTAATAAATTTAATATATTTACTTATGTAATATTAAAATTTCCATTTTTTCAAATGGTTATTATTATTTTTATTTTTATTCTCTCAATTAGAACCATGCATTTCTAATTTTAACCCTATGGAGATAGCTGTCAAAAAAGGTTGCAGTGATTGCATATATCCCAGAGATATATTCATTCTTAACTTTTCCTTTTTTGCTTTGCCTTAATTAATTAATCCGTTTTTTTATAACAATTCTTTATTTTTAGTACAATGCTTACATATCACCCATCTAACAACTGTTTCGATTGCCCCTGCAATCTTCTTCAGAACTATAAAATATATTTACATACTCATAAATATACAAATTATATAAAAAATACAAATTATATTAAAAAAAATACATATATATATATATATTCATAAAAATATACAAACATATTCTTATATACCCCCTTAAATATATGAATACATATAAAACAAATAAAATAAACTCTTCAAACATTTTAATTTTAATTTGTAATCTTTTTCTTTTCTTTTATTAAAATTCAATTCTTTAATTCTTTTAAAAAAAATTTCCCATACATTTTATTTATATATATATACTGATTTTTTTTATTTTTTTTTATTTTGCCATATATACTTTCTTATTGTATTCTTATTTTATCTTTTTACATCCTTCAAATATTACACTTATTATAATTATTCTTCTCTTATTATTTTTTTATATATATAATTTGTATTTTTTATAATTTGTATATTTATGTGTATGTATATATATTTTATAGTTCTGAAGAAAATTGCAGGTGCGATTGAAACTGTTGTTAGGTGGGTGATATGTAAGCATTGTACTAAAAATAAAGAATTGATATAAAAAATGGATTAAGATATTCATTACTAATATATACTGAAATATGAAAGTAAATTAAAAAGTACTGCAAATTTGCCTTTATTATACATATATAATATAATATCATTTATTACTTATTGTCAGTTTTAATCTAGAACTTATTAACCATATAGGTAAATAAATATAAAGGTTATGGTTAAAAAAATTACAGCAGTGATCATGTATATCTGAATGATGTATCATTATAAGCACATCTGAAATGAGAGGGAATATTTAAAAAGACACAAATATGTCTTTATTATATTTATATAAAAAATTGATTTTTTTTTCCTTATGTCATAGCATCGGCCAGGATGCGAATCCACAACCGTCTGCAACCAACTACTTGCTTGCAAGGCAGCTGCAATGACCTCTCAGCTTTAAAAACCAGCATTACAAGATTTCAAATAAACAAACTTTGAAAGTATAGATATGTATTTGTGTTCATGGATGTGTTTGTATAGTCATTACAAAATTCATCTTAAATCTTTTTTCACACTTTTTTTTTAAATTAAAATACCCATGACATTTATGAGTGACAGTTAATGATGATAACATTGATGCTGTAAAAATGCTCTATTATTCATTTGAAGATATAAAAAATATTAATCTTACTTATGTGAACCATGTCACTATCATAACAATAAAAATAAATTAAATTGAAGCTCATTTTGTAAAGTTAAAATATTCACGTGTTATACCTTCAGTTTAAATAAATCACAAAACTAATCTATTTTTAGCATAACTAAATCATCAAAAATATTAAAAGTGACAAATTAATTTAAAGAACTAAAAAATATTCCTTTGTGTGTTAACTAGAATAATATATTTTTTTTTTGTTTTCCAACTAATAAATTTAAATTTTCCTAAAAGCATAATTATAAAAATAAACTATATTTTATATTTATTAATTAAAACAATTTTAAAATAATAAAAACAACTTTGAAACATAAAAATGATTCTTAAAGTCCTTTTTATTTTATAGATAAAATGAGAACAAGTGCTGCCATTTTGTGCAACTTGAGTGCTGCAATTTGATAACTTCTGACATTTAGGTATAAACTAAAATATAGATTACATTTCTGATATCCAAATATAAAAATTAAAACCAAAACCCATATTCATTACCATTCTACTGCAATGTAAAATTGAAATACAAGTTTTGGCATATAAATCATTCAAATGCTGCTCCAAAATACTTTGATAGGATGCCATTCTGAGAGAACTCATATTTTTTTAGAATTAAATCAAAGCATGCTCTTATAACAAAATAAGATAAGAATTATAATTTCTAACTAAACCAAAAGATACATTAATGACCAATAATAAATAACTTTATTGACATAATGCATCATCATATCTGGAACAAAATATGAAATAAATACAGCAGATATTTATAATTAGTTATATTTATTTTTACAAATATTTATTTTATGCAACCTTATAAAAATTATATTATAATTTTATTTATCATATTATTGTTAAATTTATTTGAAATGGAATTATAATTTTTATCTTTGCCATATTTTCTTGAGCATTGTTTATAATATGTAAAGGATTTAACAACTAGAAAATTAATTTTAAAAAATCTTTAAATAAATAATAAAATATTTTCATATATATAATTGTAGTAATATTTCTGAAGCAATAATCATCCTCATAAGTACTTGCTATAAAAATTCTTTACAGGCTAGACTTTTTTGAAATTATTTTATTAAAGTACCAACAATAGCCTTTTACATTAAACTATTAATAATATTTACATACGTTACTGTTAATTTCATAAGTTCATACGTTACTGTCAATTTCATAAGTTCTGAAAATATTACTTCATTGTAAATTGAAAGATTTTGCATTGTTTATTTAAAAATAATATGTAGAGAGTTAAATGTGACAATGTTTTAAAGCTTCAAGCTCTTAAAGTCAAAATACTTCAGACTACCTTATATATATAGAAATTTAAGTAAAGAAGAAGGTGGTTTCACCTTTTTCTTATAAAATCTCTGTCTTGTGTTTGCAACTTGAGATCTATCTATACAGGCATCATTATATCTTATTGGCTGTTATGTAAGCATTCTAAATGCACATGCAAGAAGGTTTCAGCCTTTCACTTAAGTTAAACTATAAACTAAATGAAAATGAATTATGTCCATCCTATCTCTAAGATTTTATATTAGTAGCAAACTAATTAATGATATTTTATTTAGTTGAAATCTTACATTAGCAATGAACTCATCAAAATTTTAATCTAATAAAGCACACGGTTTCAAAAATAATGCATATATGAATTCTTTTAATTTTAACAACTCTAAACAATAAATAGGTTTTCAATTTGTAATACTGATAAATTTGTAGTAATATTTCTAAAATAAATAATCTTTATATGCATTGCTTGCAAATTTATTAAAATAATATAATATCAATATATGAGGTCTATTTAAAGAAATATTATTATATATTCTCAGTATTACATGTTTAATAGGTGCTACTTGTTTACAGGCTAAAAAAAATCAAAAGAATAGTAGTTTTTATAAAGGATAATCATAGTATTATAAATAATTGCTATAATCTTTTTATCTCATTTATTTTTATAAATGTAAAAAATTGAAACTTTACTAAAATAGAGTGGTGGTATTACTTTATGAGCCCATATATTAAATAAAGCTTTATTTGACTTTTTTTGCTTAATTTTAACATATTTGTAGTACATCTTATATTAATTAGTTCATATATTCTTAGAAGATTGCAATAATTTTCACTTGACATATCATTTACCACATTTAAATCTTTAATAAGATATAATATTAGGACCTGCAGTTTTCTTTCACCAATCTCAGTGTTTCTGCCCAACTCTAAATAGATGAAAGAATAGTCATATCATTAAGCATAAGAATTTGAGTTATTGTTAAAATATAATTGATAAACTCTTTCCAACTGCTCATTAAGCATAAGAATTTGAGTTATTGTTAAAATATAATTGATAAACTCTTTCCAACTGCTCAAAATATTATCATTATTGTATAAAAAAAAGTCTAAATATTTTAGTCAAAAGATTAAAAAAAGTCTAAATTAACAATGAACAGTAAATGAATGTATATTTTCTTCAGATTTAATTTATCAATCATTCTTAAGTATTTTTTCAGGCATTGAATGTCTGCCTTTAAATCGCTATACTCCTTTAGGTTAAACATGTTTTATTATTTATTTAATTAAATCACTAATAAGACTGATAATTATTCAGGATTTTTTATGGAATCCAATGTATCCTTAATGATTATTTTACCCACAGCACTTTGTTTGTATGTGAAAGTCACTCTCATACATAGTCAACTTTATGAAATATACAGAAAAAACAATGCATGATAAGCATACAGTGTCATATTATCTCAAAAAGTTCTATGCTTCAATAACATAAATACCTTGAAAATTTAATTGGCAATTTTTGTATTGAACACAACCTGTTTCAAAGTCATTTTAATGTGATTAAATCCTGGTGTCTGATAAATTGGTGCACAGGAGAATCAAAATTTTTGAAGTTACTTTTTAGATAACAAATAAGTGTTTCAGAGGAATTGCTTTTTTCATTCAGTATTCCTGGAGTGATGGGAAAACTGAAAGATTCATTGGATGAAAAAATATTAGGATTATAATCTTGAGCCTTAGTGATTAGAATAATGCCCAAAGAACTTTGGCAAGTGTTGGGACTGGATAGAACTTTATTTGGAATAAGATGCATCTTTTTCATTCAATGACAGCTGTTATAACATAGCCAACACTTCTCTGCTAATGTCAAAATCTATTAGTTGAGGAATCCTATTAATGCCCTCTTTAAAAGTAGATACATTTTTAATGGCAAAATTAAATTTTCTTGATTGTCAGTTTGTAATAGAAATGCAGAATTTAATTTAGAATCTACTTTTGTATTCCTTATTTTATCAAAAACTATTGTTGGTTTAAAACCATACGGCTTTAGATATATTTCCTTTGTTTCAAATTCTATTTCCAATAACTGAGTTAGAGAACTAGATGAAGTAAGGAAATCTTTAAATATTGAAAAATGCTTTATTTTTTCTGTATATATTTACCATCTTCTTCAATAGTTTTTAAATTTGTCATTACAGAATAAGTATATCAAATAATGGAGTAATAGTCAAATTGTGGAATTAATTGTGGGCTATACCCAAATAATGTAATGGTGGTTTTCATAAGCAGCCTACCTTATATCTCACTTATTTTTTAAAAAAAGTATCTAATGTAAAACTATCTAATTTTTACCCTTGCCTGGGGGTGGGAGGTTTATATCTTGCATGTGTTATTCAGGATTATTATTTTAACTTTGATGTATAATAATTTGTAATCCTGGCCAACACTATGCATTTAAAATGATTTTTTAATTTCTTTTACAAGTTTATAATTTAATTCATAAAATGCCAATTTTTGAAGATGTGGATACACCCAAAATTCTTTATAATAAATATTGTTTAAATGTTGTGTTTGTAATAATCAATCCAGGGGTTAAAAAGAGCTTTAATAATAACCATCCATTAAAGTTCACAAATATAATATAGTGTTTCTACTAACTTTACACTCTAGTTTATTGTTTCTACCAATCACTGCTTTAAAGTCTCCAAGGAAAAACAATTTTATTTTTATTGATAGTAAACTTAATGATTTATTGTTTATGAATTCATAAAAAGTTTAAGTACTGAAAATGAAAGGATTGTGCCACTACCTTTGAATCCATCTCAGTACTTTAATTAATAATAGTTTAAATTATTCATAAATGTATAAAACAATAAATTATGCATTGTGTTCATGTACAATGTATATAAAGATATAAATGTGCTACAAGACAATCATGCTGGGGTTTCCACTATTAGAAAAAATTGAAAAACATTATCATAAACTGTTTTAATTACTACCTACTGCAAGGATATTCAATTTATGGTGAGTACATTTGTTGAACTAAATTTGGCACAACAGATTCATGATTATAAAAATAGAAATACTAGATCTGGTAAAGCAATACTATAATGAAAAAATAATTTTTATTAATATGCAGAAAAAAAATTATAATAAAAATTTGAATTCAGTGTATTAAACTACAAAAATTTGTTCCACCATCATTTTCTAAATACGTGTTCTTTACTCATCAAATCTTGAGATGACTAAATCAAAGTGAATCTATAATTGTTTTTAAATTTTATATTATAATTTCATTCTTTATAAGCCTTGCAGTTTTGTTCTTTACAATAATTATTATCATTGAAATTGATCATAAACAAAATCGGGAAATGACTGCTGATTCAAATTTGGAAAAAGTTCTGTTTAACTCCAAACATTAAAAGTTTGATGAAAGCAAAAAAGATTCAAAAATTTCAGTAAATTAAGTAATTTTAAACTTTAATTTTTTTCTATAGTACATTATTGTTTTATAATAAAAAAAATTTAAATATATATAGGGACCATAAAACATTGGCTATTCCTGATCTAATGTAATTGGCACACTTAGTTTATTATTTTCATAAAAGAATTTGTATTTGATTAATAGTTTTTAGAAATCTCTCATTTTTAAAAAATAGTTTTAAAATTAGTAAAATGAATTTATAAAATAAAATTATATATATAATTAGCATTCATAATTAAGTAATTATCAGTTACAACTAAACAAGTTAGAAATAAAAAAAATATATAGACCACAGGGAAAAAAATTTAATATATATATAACAAAATAATTTTCTTATGTTTTAGCTGTAATAACTAAATACAGGCTTATTATATACCTATATCAATATATGTAATAAATAGGGTATTTGAGCACAGATTTTCACATGACCCACCACTCACTACTCTATCTCATATCACTGATACCCTTGAACATATATATGTCGAAAAGATAAACCATCACCAATATATGTATTTCATGCTAAACCAGTTGGTTCATATTATCATCCCTACACATATATGCAATAAGTGCCCAGATATATATTAAGATAGCCAATCTTCATACTTTAATGAACAGGCTTCAATCCACTCCACACTTCAACTCTTCAACCGACATATATGTGTTCAAGTGTATCAGTGATATAAGATAGAGTGGTGAGTGATGGGTCATGTGAAAATTTTAGCTGTAAGTGAAATGATATATATATTACAAAAATCATTTTGATACTTTAATGTTATGGATTAAGATAAAATACCTTTTTGAAACATTCTTTTATTATTAAAAATAATAATTCCAAAAAGAGATGAGCATGCACAAAGAAATAATTGTTCATCAAAATTTTATAATTATTCACTATACTGATGGGGGGGGGTAATTTTTACTTCAGATCAAATTTTGTCATTTCCGTGTAAATATTAGCTATAAATTACAGTCTTTAAAATATCATAATTTTTTTATATTAAATCAATACTATTTCTCTGTATCACTTCCTCTCATTTAACTACTAAATAAATAATCGAATAGTTTGTAGTTTGAGAATTCATAAATAGTACCACTTCCAGAAACCGTGAAGCTCTAAAGTTCATAACACTATCACTATATTAAAACATGCAGACCACTTAACCAATAAAGAAAACAAAGTGCATAGTGAAACAATGTTTTTTTCAACTAACTAAAGAATTACTAGGAAATTTTTTAACTAACTAACAAAATAAAATCCAAGTAGACTGATCAGATGAATATATTATAAAAAATAGCCATATTACCAATTATTTGAGAATGAGAAGGGGGTTAAAGTGAGTTTCAAACATTAGATCACTAATATATACACCTTATTTAATTAATTAAACTAAAATATTAATTTTCTGGTCTAGTAATCAATCTAGTAAACATGATGCTTAATCCCTCTTTCCCAGTATTGCATAAACTGCATAGAGCAAATAAGAGTGTTGATCACAAAGAAATCCAAATAAAAATGACATAATCATCAATCTTGGTTGAAGAAGGTGAACACAAATTACATATATTGATTAAATCTATAATCTATATTTCTATTTATAAGTGATATTTTTAAAAAAATCAAATTTTTATAAAATATGACAACCGAACTATTTAAAATACAGTAATAAGTAAATAAGTTTATCAATTTATTTAAATATTTGCATTAGAATGGAAAATTAGTTTCATACTTTAATATGTGAATATAAATAAATAATAATAATATTCAAAAAATTATTATAAATTTATTACTATAATTAAAGAAATTATAATATATTGTATGCAGATTTATTTAGATTGCATTTCTAGCATGCACAATTCTGAACCTTTATTAAAATTAGTGACTATGAAATATAGATTCACTAAGTCTATTAAATTTTGAAATTTGGTCTAGTATTATTGTCTTGTATTCTATTTTACAGAATTTAGGCAAAGATCTTCTCTTGGTTGCCAATAACTCAGTTAAGTTTGTACATTTACTATTTGAACAAATATTAAATTTCTTTCTTAAATTTCATCAATATTTTTTAGGCTTTAGGTTTAGATAAGTAATATTAGAAGTGAGTTCTCATACTATTTACACCAACAAAGTAAGTATTCTTTTGAAAGCATTTTTATCAAAGGCCAATGGAACTAGGAATATATGCTAACAACAATATCACATGATTTTTTTAACTGGTTATTCATACCAAAAGCTGTTATTTTAACCCTAACTGATACCAGTGTCCTTAATACTATAGATTTTTTTTTCATGAGTACATTTTATTTTTATCTATTCTTTTATGATGTATTCGGTTGTTTTAATATATTTTAATGAATCTAATTTTGCCTAATAGACTGCATGTCAGATTATAATCATTTATATGAGTCATCTCCATTTTTTAAATGTTCACTTATGCTAACTATTGATGAATGCAGAGATAATTTTATATTGAAAATCTTTTTCAAAAATCATTTAGTTTGATAAAAACGTTGAAAGTTAATTCTCATATTTTTGATAGAAAAATATTAATATGCAATCAGTGAACTAGGATATGTCTTTCTAATTAAAATTTAATATCTATGATTTTTTTTAATTTGAAATCAGGTTTCTTTGTACTTTCTACAATTTTTAGTTCTAATTTTGGAAGATTTTTGAGATACTCTTAATGTTTGGAAATTTCGTATTTTAATAGCTTACATATTTTTTTAATACAAGTGTGAATTTGCAATCAAATAAAAAAAAAACTTATTTTATAAACATTTTCAGTCTTTATTCCATTAAGTTAAGTCTCTTTTTTGTTTGTTTTAATAGAGTTTTTATTGATTTTTCAAGTTAAAATTATAATGTAACTTTTATTTTCAGAAAATTTTCTCCATTCTATCTCAAGCAATTGATACACACGACCACACATATGTGAAAAAAATATACGATCCCCAATACATGTATTTTGGGCAAAATCAGCACTCAGTTAAGTCAGATCGTAAGCTGCCACATATATATACAATCAGTGCTCGGTTTATATTATGATAGCAATTCCTCGAACTTTAATAGACAGACTTCAACCATTCATTTTATTAAAAAACTGACGATGGATTGTTCAAAACCCTTCTTGGATTTGATATTATACTCATACCAATGTAGACATTACATGTTAAATTACTATCTACTTTTACACATTTTATCAGGTAGCATGAACTTTTTTCTCTAGTTTAAGTTTAAATTTATTTAATATTATATATGTAACCGTTATAGAAATATTTAAATATAAAATTTATATATATATAAATCGAAAAATAGAATTTATTATTTCAAATTTAAAATAATAATACATTACAAAATTATATGCTTTATTTCTCAGTCAATAAATACTCTGTAATTAAGACGAACTGAAAATAAAATGTTTGGATTCTTGCAATACTTAATTAAAAAAATTTATTATAAAATTTAAATAGAATAGCAAAACCTACTACTTAATTATGATTTTTTTGAATATATATATATATTGACCGAAAGTCAGTTGTTGTTGGCAGTTAGGTCATAATTTTCCATTTTACTGTATATTTAAGCTTAGATTTTTTTCGCAAAACTAAAATAAACAAATGATTTTAATTGTAATTCAATTTTTTTAAAATAGAAATGTAAAATTGCCAGAATTTCAACAAAAAAAAAAGCAAGTGACATTTATTTTCTTAGATTATTTTATTGTTTAAGGAAACTAAAATTATAAACTCAATTTATATACAAGCTTATTAAATTAGGTCATGTGACATATGACTTGATTTTTTTTTTTTGTAATTTTATTTTTTGCTATGATGGCTGTGGCGATTTTATATTGCTAAAGCTATTAATATATGATGTATCTGAACTTAGTTCAGTCCTATATGGCTATTTAAATTATATAGCTAGATTGGAAAACATATGGATGTCTGAAAATTTCAGAGTTTCTACTTAATAATTATACAGTAGATGAAGTGCTGGGTTTGTCCTGGTATTTTTAATCTAATGATTGAATATCCTAGCACCTCACTGAGGATACCAGTAGTAGAAAGTGGTGTTGAAAGGATATTTTGTAGAAAAGTATCCAAAAAGCAACTACAAAGTAACATAAAAAATGTATATTTTAAAATGATATGTAACTTATAATGTAAATTCAGTGGAGTGTTTCTGAAGGTTAGAACTATCAACTAATAATACCATTTTTTTTAATAATATTTATCTCTATAGTTTTGCTTTAATATATATTTTACATCACAACAATCAATGAGCACTTCCTGTACTGAATCCATTATGAACATTTAAATCCTGAAATACATATTTTTTATGTGTGCTAGTTAAAATATAATCCAATTCTGCCATCTCTTTATTTGGATGCTTTCATGGTTATTTCCATGTAACATTTTTCTCAAAGAAAAAATTCATTATACACAGAGGGGTTCTTTCTGTGAACTCCATAACTCTGTATCCTTTTTAATTGTTATCATCATAACCAAATTTCCACAGCACTTTTACCTTTCAATGTTTTACTAATTCTACTATTAAAGTTTTACCAAAAATATTTTAAATGTTATTTGGTCTGATCAAAAGCATTTTGTATATCCATGTGAGAATCGATTATTTCTTTATCACAATGAAAAATTGTTGGATATAAACCTCAATTAATTACATTGGTTATGTCCCATTTATTTGAATAACTAATGTTGCCACTCTTCACAATATTGTGTTTCCACTTTTTATTTATACTAAAAATCACTCCATTTGTGTTCCAATATTTATGTTTTTGTAAAAAAAAAAAAAAAATACATCTATGTTTTTCAAATCAATTTTATCTTCACCATTTTTTTTTATACAAACTTTCTTTACTTGAAAGTGATCTGTAGTTCTAAGTAACTAAAGAAAAGATTATCATTGAATGACAGGCTGAGTCTAAAATCAGAAGTTTTTTTAGCATCCTCTGACCTTTGTCACCAATCATTGAGTTGGCTGTGGTTTTATGTTCTTTTGGGAAATTGTCATGATTCTAAATATCTATTTAAAAAGGTTTATTTGTACACATAAATTCATTCTGTCTTCAAGATTTCTCAACTGATATTTCAATTAAGGACTATCAGGCACTAAGAAAAAAGATCATGATATTTCTTAACCTTAAACATAAACAGCTAATAAACTCATCAGATTGGTTGATATATATTGGTGAGCAGTCCATCCATGTTCATTTCCTATATGAGTAATCATGTAGTAATAATAGATACAATGACATGTGAATGGACATGTTTTTAAAACTTCAGAGAGTAATCAAAGTGTCTATTTTCAGATAATAAAATATTTTTCTATAGCTGTATTAACTATAGACTAGATTAATTTTGATATTAGGGGTGTTTTTGTCTTTTCAAAAACCCTTCTTCGTGTTGTGTAAGGATTAAAACTAATATTTTTAAATATAATCTAATAAATAAAAAATATTTTCTAATGTTTTCTTTTTTAAATATTGCTAATATTTCTATATTCTGCCATTCTAAATATTAATGTAAAATAATTTCTCAGTAGACTGACCATAAATATGACATGAAAACATCAAAAATATATTTGGTACAATAAATTTTGTTAAAATTTTATATTTAAATTTTGTATATAATTTTACATTAATATATATATATATATCCTTTTTTTGTCTGAAATTTAATAAATATTAGCTAATCTTATAATATTTACATTTCAATTAATAGTACTATTTTATATAAAAACATTTTACAAAATATATATATCTGAATATTATTATAATAAAATTAAATTATCATTAAAAACCAGTCAACACTTAACAATCCCAATATCAATAACAATCAACAATTTCAAACTGTTGTCAAGGTAACCTCCTTTTAACAATAACATTAAATTGTATGTATAACATTATATATTTAATAATCAATTAACATCTTGCAAGTGCTATTAATAAACATTTGAACTGCTCTCTAGATGTCATAATCAATAAGTTTATAATAAAATATTTGTTTATTACTAAAAGATATCCTTATATATAAATAAATAACTTAAACCCCTACATCCAGAGCAGCTTGTTTTACATCAGTCTAAATAATTAATACAAAATGATTTTGAATTGATTGATATTTAAATTTGAAAAACAGAGCTATTTTCTGCTCATTTTAAAACTCCATAAATAAATAGCCACATGTCAACAATGTAAAGAAAAATAGTACTTATAATGAATTTCTGTAATAATAAAATGACCACTTTAGAATAGTACTAATAAATAATTGAACTGTCTTCTAGATATCATAATCAATATTTTTAGGGGATAAGCTTACAATAATCAGGTAATAAAATGATGTTCACAAATGAGAATTATGTCTGTCCAAAACTATCTTTTTAATTTTCCCAAGTTATGTTATTGTTTCATCAAAGTATGGATATTATTTCTGATAAAAGTAGTACTTTTGCTCTCTTCTTTGATCATCTTAAGCCTCTCCTCCCATTAATCATCACTGCACTAACTATAAGTTTCTAATATGATAGAATCATACTTTTATTTTTTAATTACAAAAAAATAAATTCATGAAACTATTTTTTTTATTTGTATATATGTTTTTATGTATATTTAAAGAATATAATGCACAAAGCATTGATAATAAGTTTAGGCAAATGTGAATTCTTAATAGTGATCATGCATGGGTTTTGGAATTGTATTTGGGATAGACAGTTTATTGCTTAAACCTTCAAGCCTTTGTCTAAAAATGATCTGGCATAAAAATCACTAATGAAATCACTGCACCTAAATAACTGATCTTTAGAATTGTAGAGGTAGTTGTCATATTATAGTAATGAGAAAAGATAGAGGATTGACAAAAAAACTTGAGAGCAATTGGAAGATTAAAACTGCAAAGGAGATACAATCCTTTGTCAATTATATCATTTATCAACTTTTTGATGTAAGAAAATTAACTATTGATATAAAAATGATATTTCAGTTCTATCTATGTAATATTGGTAATGTTTAAATAATAACACAAGAATTTGCATCCCAACAACAATATCACTTGACTTTATTATATATTTCAAGAGCAGTTTATCTTCACACTTCTTTAGAACTATTTACAGTAAATTTGAATAATCAATGGTCTACATATTGGTGTGTGCTATTCATCATAAATGCAACAATATTTAATGATTATGTATATCTTTTATCCATGTGACACTATATCTACTTTATTTATTTAATATTCTGACTTCTGGATGACATGAGGCAATTGACAAAATAATTGCTCTAATATTGCAGAATAATAACACCATAAAATTGTAGCTACCTACTTAATGTTAAGTACCAATAATGGTGCAACTTTTAAATTATATACTATCACTGTTCTGGTAGTTTTTCAGAAACGTATGAAGTAAGAATATATTGAAAAAAAAATTTTTTTAGTGTATCATTCTGTTTTGTCTATTTGTAACATGTGTGTATTTTCATATATAGATAAAAAGATTATTGGGTGCTCTATATATTCATTAGTATTTTGTTTTATGTAAATAGGATCAACAACTCAGTAAAAATGTTATTCATACAATAAATATATATTTTTAAATAGGTCCAAATTATAGTTATATATTAATTGACTTTTAAATTAATGAATAAACACTTTAAAACTTTCGGATACTTTCACTTAACTGATAATTAAACTAAGATTTAATACTTTTTCATTTTTTTATGTTAAATAAATCTCATTTCTTTGCAGTTTTGGAGTTGGAAATGCAATTGTATTACATTATTTCTTGTTTATATGCACAAATACGCAATAATCTCATTTTGATATTTTTATATATGCATATACATTCTTATTAAATGTGTGTAGACACATACATATTTAATAATCTAAAAAAATATTAAATTAAAAAATGAAGGATATTAAAAATATAAAAATACAAATAATATTAGTGTGTAAAAATGTATATATAAAAGGATTGAAATAAAACTATTATATGTTTGTATAAATAAACAAGAAATATTGCACTGCAGTTGTATTTTGCAGCTCTGGAGAAGATTGCTAATAATTAAAACTGTTGGATAATTGAATAAAAAGCACTGTGAAAAATAGAATTAAGATTCTTTTAAATGTTATCTTAACTGAAAATTTCTGAAAAAGAAACAATAAAATTATTTTATTGTTTTTTTTAAATTATCAATTACAATTAAATCTAAAGATATTTTTGATAAATTATTACTTAAATAAAATGCATTTTAATGCTTTAAGTTATATATTTATTATAAATTATAATAATCTCTTTTTTTGCTTTTGTATCATTGTTTTATAGAATTAGCACTATTATGCATTTAATATATGATAGTTTTTTTTTGTTGTTGTTGTTGTTTTTTTTGTTTTTTCATGTGTCAAAGTATCAGCCAGGAAGTGAATCTGCAAACTCGGGACAACTGCTTGTAAGGCAGCTGTGCTTCATTTTATTGTCACATGCATTCAGAAATTTAAAAAAGATTTAATTCATTTAATAATAAAATTAGTTTGGGGTGAGAATGCACTCCTCAATCTACCAGCATTGTGCTATGCTAATGTACTTTTTTTGTTTAAAAAAAACTGTTATCAAAAACAAAATATATACAAATATTAACATATTTACAATACAATAAATTTATGCTACATAGGCAAAATTATGATGAAACTGCAACCATGGGATTAACTCCAATGAATTGTGATGCAAAATTGAAATGTTAATGTACTTGTCTTTTATATTTTATTGTTACTTTTTAATACTTATCTGGTATGCATTTACTAAAAAACTCTTCAACACAGCTTTTTGAAATTTATAATAATATGTTTGTACAAAGATAAAAACAACTTCTGATTGTTTTTTATAGATACTTTTACAAATGTGTATATAAAGGAATTTCAGTTTTCTTTTAGTGTTGAATTACTAATAAAAATAGTGAATGACTGTTAATGATTTTATAAGAAGCCATCAAAAAAAGGCAATATTAATTCATGATAGTAAAGACCTACAGACCAAAAGTTAAACTCTGTAAATATAATGGCACAGTTATTGATATTTGTGTATTTTAAGTTGATATTTAACTAAATCAGCTTGAAAAGATTAACTCTTCTATTTTTGTTACATACAGGCCAAAAGCCTAATCCCTACAGATAATGTAAATTGAAAACTTTAATAAAATTAACAATAAAAATTATTAAAGAAAAATAATTTAATTAATGATTTGCCAATAACAATAATACCTAGATATCTTTATTAAATTATAGTAAGAATAATAGAAGATAAAAAATATATTTGAGATATAGAATTACATTTAAGCTTTGAAATTTGGACTGGTCATTTAAATTATAAAAAATTATAAACTAGTTAATTTTTTTCTAAAAAAATTATTTGCCCTACATTACAAATTTATCATTGTTTATAAACTTGGTAAGATAAATAATTTTTATTTTTTGTTTTTTTCATTATGAATTTGGTAAATAATTCTTTTCTAAATATTTTTCTATATGATGATAAATATTATGTCTGAATATTATTACAGTGACCAATTCATTTAAATTTGGCATTCCAAAAATAATCTAAAGGATAAGTTAATTCTATGATAATCAGTATTTGGATTGCATGCTTACTGCTTTATCAGTATTTGAATAATAATTCCAACTCTTAATTATTAAAGTATATGTATAATTATTTTATCTATTTATAGGCTTAATTGTAAGTAGCTATCTTGGGTATTAGTTAATGTTATTTTATTAATTAATTAATTAATATTATTTTGTTTATAATGTTACAATCATTCTTGTTTCTTTTATGTGTATGTATACATAATCAATTGTTTCCCATTTTGTCTCCTAGTAATATTTATGAAAGGTATATTTATGAAAGGTAAGTAGATCAAGATCCCTGTTACATTTGAAAGTACATGGTATATATTTCTGCTATAATATGTATATTGGATTAAGTTTATTTGGAATGTAAATATAAGAAAAGTAAAGTAATCTGTAAAATCTATAATTACAAATTATTTGATAAAATATAAAAATTCTGTAAAAGAGATATGATCTTTCTTAAATAGTTACAAAAAAACATATTCTTACTATTAAGTAGTATTTTAAATTCATATTCCTATGATATCATTTAATATTAAAGATAATAGGAAATTGAAAACTAATTTCACACTACCTCATTTTAGATGATGGCGCTAATGCCAAAAATTACCACACAAAAAATGTACTCCTTGATGAATATTAAAACTATTAGCATTATAAGAATCAAGGAATGTTCCTTATAGAAACTCAATATTCTATATTTGAGAACCATTATGAGCCATATATGAATGATTAATGTTAACTATGTAGTAGTATTAAAGTTGTTTTTAATCTAATAAGTAATTAAAACGGATTTAACATCATCATTATGACAAATGTGTATTTCATCTTTCACATTTTAAAAAAAAAACAAGTAAAATCTGCTAATATAAATAAAACTCAAGTCTATTCTATTTATGATTGATTCTATAATCCTTATATTGCCATAATTTACATTTCTGAATTTCTCTGTTATAAATATCTTGGTTAAAAAATAAACTATTAAAAGTTGCCTAAATATACTTATTCACAACAGATTTTTCATAAATAATTTTATGTTTGTACAATACTGTTTAACTATCTGAGATTGTCGTACTACTATTACACATATGCTTATATATACTAAGTTTAGTTGAGAGATGTTAATATTTGTCATAATGACTTTATAACTGATAAGTTTCCATTTAAACAAACATAATGGTCTGTGTAAGTTCTTAGCAATTTTTGAAATTACTGAGCGGTTGGGTTGTTGGTATTTATATATTGTAAATAATATATTAGCAGTTTAGTAAAAGTTGTACGTTTATGTTATTTTTACATCTACTTAATTTTTTGTTGTAAAACAAATTAAATATTTAATTCTAATTTAAAATAACGTTTTCAGTGCTTTTTTGCTTTTCTGTTTTTACCTTATAAATATTTCATTACTTTCTATTATATTATTGTGAAAATAAATATATTTGAGCACTTTTTTTCAAATGAAATTTTTGACTTAAATGTATATAAAATAAATGCAAAATATTTTAAACTTCTTTACTTGCGTGTTTATTTTTATTTCTAACACATTACTTTAAAGTGATCTTAGAACTCTCAAGCAAGTGCAAAAACATTTTTTTTAAAAAAAAAGAAAGAAGGCATATTTGAATAATAAATAATTGTACTTGAATTTAATATGTGCATTTAATTTCTCAAAAAAAAAAAGATTTATAAGCTTTACAATTCATTTTGATCAGAAAAAGTGGCAATAGAAAACATACCTGAATAACCTTGGAAAGATTAAAAAGAATTTTTTAATTAAGTTTAAATTAATGATAACCAATAGAATGAGAATAATTTCATTTATATTATTTTAATAATATTCATTAAATGATCCACAGATAACATACGGTTCTTATTAAATTATATGAACCATTCTGTCATTGGTATTCTGATGAAACTCATCATCATATCAATACACTGCAGGATGAAGGGTGCTCCAAGTTCAATCCATCTTCTCTGATCTTTAGCTTCTCTTTTCCACATCACCCCTGCACACTTTCTTATTTCACCTTTCTGCATCTTTTACAATCTCTTGGAATTCAGTTTAAAATTTCAATTGTCCAACTATTATAATCTCTTTTAGCATTATGTTCAGCCCAACTTCACTTCAGTCTTTTAATTTTTTTAATACGGTCAGTAACACCTGCTTGTTCTCTCATCAATATATTGCATTTTCGATCTCTTCTTGTTACTCCTAGCATGCATCTCTCCAAACTTCTTTGAGTTATTAATTAATAAAGTATAAATGTAATTTTTTTAAAAGAATAAATAAATGTTACTTAATCATTGAAAGATATAATCTTAAATGTAATTAATAAAATTTTGCCTACTTAATTCTTTTTTTTTTTTAGGTAAGAAACTTTATGAGGGTACTACTTTGCCATCAAAATTACACCAAATTGCTCTGTTATTATTATAATTAGAAATTCCTAAATTTATTTGGCTAAAATCTATTGAATTTGTATAATAGATAAAACCTTTTGTGTCAAACAAAAATTTTTTTTTCTCTCTGTAACAACGAAGAATTTAGGCATCAAAAGGAAACCGTGTTTTTTATTTCAAATGTTAATATATATAATAATTTATAAACAAATAACGTCATTAGATTTTAATACTTTTTATTTGCAATTTGAGATGGGGAAATATGCAGTCATCGTGCTATCTTTATTCAAATGTACATTATGAAAATATTTATCACTTTTTAATTAACTATATTATTTTTAAATAAATACTTATTTTAAAAATTACGTTTTATTTTTGAAAATATATATGTGTAAAGACTTTTTTTGGATTAAACTGGATATTATTTTGTTTAAATTTCCCATGTTTATATTTTATAAATATATAAAATAAATTTATATTTTATATGTATAATGTGATTAAATATTCATTTAATCATAAACAAATACAAATTTCTACATAATTAAAAAATTAAATTAATTTAATATTTTATTACAAGCCTACTGTTATTTATACAGATTAAGAAGACAACAATAATCTGAAATATTGCATAGTTACTAATATTAAAAAAACATTATAAATACTATAATTAAATAGACACCGACAAAAACAATATAGTTAGTTTTGATTCTGATCTGTTGTTTTTATTTCTGTCATATATTCGCTTTTAAAATAATTTTAGAGAATTATTTATTTATTTATTGTGTGGATTTTTAACATCTAAACTATTAAGATAACATCATAAAAAAATATGTAGAGATTCCTACCAAAATATAGAACCATCATTGATTTTATTAAGTCCTTTAATACATGGTGCATGTTTTATGTTTTCATATTTATATAAATCGGCAAATTTCATTTATAAAACAGATTACTACAATGAGAATATGGATTGCTTTAAATCTGTTGATAATATTCCAGTTGCATCTAGAAAAGTAAAAACCAGCTTACTTCACTGTTGGATCTGGAAATAAAAGATGGTTTGAAACATAAAAATTTTATTTTTACATCTTCATTTGAAGATTCTTGATTTAAATATCCTAATAGAGGTCATGATTTGAAATTACTCTGAATTATTAATTCACTTAAGAGATCTTATTTATTCTTTATAATGTTGGAGGAATATATGAATGAACAAAAAGTCTCTATAAAAGAGTATACTTCAATGTACAAGTAATATTTCTCATTAAAATATTTAATTGAGTTATCTTTCCTCTAACAAGGGCATGATATTCACTAGAAGAATATGTTAGAACTAAAGAAGTTTTCCTTAAAATATTTTTAATTTAAGTTAGGACTCTTAATAGAATGGAGTAGGAGTATTTCCCTCAGTTTATTATTTCAAATGTTTATATTTCGAGCACAAACTGATTGCCTGTTATTTTGATGAAAAATTGAGCATACAATCTTCATT
Source organism: Epiperipatus broadwayi (assembly GCA_028023455.1). Classification (NCBI taxonomy): domain Eukaryota; kingdom Metazoa; phylum Onychophora; class Udeonychophora; order Euonychophora; family Peripatidae; genus Epiperipatus; species Epiperipatus broadwayi. The sequence continues at coordinate 374,658 of JAQFVV010000173.1, forward strand.
GGATTAGAAATAAGACCTCGGTCTTTAAAAAGATTTCCAATCTTTTTATTTTCTTATTGAGAGACTAGAAAGTCAAAGATATATCATCAGGTTAAATGAATTTCTTTGTTTCAGAAGATCATTAATAAATATATTGAATAAAGTAAGTGTATCTATTATGATTATAATTTAGTGTCATTTAAAGAGCATTTTGCCAAGTAAATTAATGATTTTCCTGAATTTAAAAATTTTTAAAACTTTTAGAAGGAAACCATTTTTCTAAATAAAATTATAAATTAAGTTAGATCAATAATGGTTGAACCAATTTTTAATTTATTTTGAAAGCCTTTTTCAATACGAGTTGTTAGAGACAAAACTTTTTCACAGCAATTTTTTAGTCATATAAACCTAGCATACTCTATAAGTAGATAGCTTTTGCCTATTGACAACATTCTGTATTAATATAATTTATTCAAAAAATATTGAGATGATAGTTTTTTTGGATCATTGTTCAGGTTTATTTCATTTTAAAACAGTTATAGTTTTGCTTTTATTCTAAATTTTGGAATAATTGTTTCATAGTTCATACTTCAGTTTTAGGTCCCAAATTTTTTAGAAATTTTGAAAGTATTTTACTTGTTGTTGGAACTTTTCTTGACTTAAAGCAATCTGAGATATATTCAAGTTCATCAATATCTATAGGTTTCACAACTGTGCTAGGAAAAGAACTGAATATTCTTCCCTTTTCCTTGATCATGAGTTGCTGTCTGGTTACAACTTTAATCTTTTCAAAGCATATATCATTAGTTCAGAGCACAATGATAGAAAGTGAAAGATAAAGGAAGCTTTGTCAAACACCAAAGATATCCATGCCATTAATAAAAAAGGCTCTATCATCCCTCTTTTTAAAAAATTGTGTTTATAACTCCCTCATTTCTCATTAGTATCCCCTTTTTTTTTTTTTTTTTTTTTTTTTTTTCCCCCTTTTCCTCCTTCCTTTTTTTTTTTTTTTTTAAAAATATTCCTTTTTTTTCCCCCATAAAAACCCCTATATTTAAATTTTAAAAAAAATTAAAAAAAATTTATTTTATAAAATAACAATATCAATAAAAGAAACCCCAAAAACGAAAAAACAAAGCCAGGACAACAACGACTGTATTGTAAATTCATCTTTAAATATTTTGATCCAATTTATTATTCCACACTTACATTATTCATGGATGACAACTCTTTTCTTTTTTATCATGCTATGATTATGATATTATATGGTATCAAAAGTACTTAGCTTCAAATATTTTAACATTTACTTATTCATTGGAAATAAATATTAATGGAATATTAAGAAAGAATCATTTAGGATTTCTTCTCTAAATACTTTTTCTCCCTCTATCAATCCTGAGTTTAAAAAAGTGACATATAAAATTGGAAACTTCTTTAGCAGTAACAATAGCAGATTTTTTATAAGTAATTTTATATTAATCAAAATTTTGATACAGTGACCAAGACTTATTATTAGACTTTGTCAAGTTTTGCTGCTCCATAATTCCCCATCCCCCTTCTTTTTTTTCTTTTGGTTTTATCTAGTGATTTTATGAGTATAACAGCAATTTTTGTGTCACTGGTGTACAAAAAATTGACTATAAAAATCATTACTGTTTTTGTTTCAATCTGGAATGAATTGGATATGATATTCATAGGGATGGTTTTTTGGAAGTTGTTATTATAAATTTGTTAAACTTATTTTAGTAGTAAGAATTAGAGAAATTTTATAAATATTATTTTTAAAATATCCAGTATAGTCTCTAGTTAGCTTTTCTTAAATTCTATCTTGGAACAATATAACTTCAAACTATAGAAATGTGAATTCTATGAGTAATTAGACTTGGTTTGTATTTATTATGGAGGAAATGATTAAATATCAGTATTTAATAGGTAACATTAACCATTTTTGTTGAAACAAAACATAAATTGTTTTAGTTTTCCATCTGCTGAATAGAAAGTATCTCCTTGCTTAGTATCGTAAAATAAGTGCATATTGTTTAAATCCATCTATTCTAAAAGTTGATAACCTATTTGATCATTCTTTACATAATTATGAAAATTAAAATATTCTATAAGTACAGAAGGTGAAAGAAAATCTGAAAGAAAAGAGGAGGGTCTGTTTATATTAACAGATTTGTAAACATTGCAAATCTAAAAATTCTCTATCTGAATTGTGTTGCTATATCATTTAAATTATCTTCAAATTGTTTCCTTTATGAGAGAGATTGAAATAAAAATAGCCATATCATATTTTCAATATACTCAATTAATGTAAATCCAGAAATTTTAAGCTCTCCCGGAGTACAATTACAGCAATATCATGCTGAACAATTAATTTCTATAGGATCTAATTTTCGATTTTGATTTATGCTCAGTCTTAAGTTGAACTAATTTATTATGTTTTTTAGGTCAAGATAATATTGATCTGTAGATGATAAACCTGGAACTTAAGATGTTCCAAGATGACCAACAATATGCAGTCATTTTTCACTTTGAGAGCCTAGAATCCACACTTTTATAATTCTCATATGACTATTTTTACATATCTCTGGAGTTCACATTAATAGTTTTATTGCGTAATTTTCATAGTTCTCTGTCTTTAGACAGGAATTTATGTATAGTTTCCATGTGAAAATTATTTGTTTCACATGGTAATGCATATTATTTTCAGGATTGGTCATGAAAAAGATATGTCATCCATTCCATTTTGGAAAATTGCATTACTTTTATTTGACAAAAACAAGATTTACAAATAGTTTCATTTCAATTTATTTTGAGTTGTCTTATTGATCAGAAAAATCGATTTTTAATTATGTAATTCTATATTTCGTTTTTATGTGAGTTAATAGGGAATCATGTTTTACTTCATTAATAAAGTTAATATTTAGGTCAAGTAAAGAAAAATATGAAATCAATTAATAGTTTACTACTTTTTAATGTTATTTACTTTATTACTTTTAAATAATAACTCTGCTCCATAGTATAATAAATAAAGCAATATATTGTTTTTATAAAAAAATTTCTTTCAGTTAATCTATACATATACATCAGTATCTGACAGTAATGGTTCACTTATTAGTTCTTCACTATAATTGATGTATATAATTGATATATATACCATTCACTAATGCCATCATGCATCAATCTGTAGGCTTTAATTTTCTTTATTTTTTTTCATGTGTCAAAGCATCGGTCGGGAAGCGAACCTGCGAACCCTTGGACAACTTTTTGTAAGGCGACTGTGCTGACCACTCGATCACCAATGCTTGACTAGTATTGTGTTGAATATTTTTAATATTTACTGCTTTTAATCTAACTGTTCAAAAATTATGTAGTGACTAAATGTACAGTATATTAATATTTAAATGTCAAATAGTTAGCAAAATATCTGTGAACTATATATTAATAAATAAAATTTTTAAAAAGATTAATGATCTATTAATATAAATAGAATATTAAAATAAATAAATATAAGGGTTTTTTTTAAAAAAAACACAATTATTCACAAGATTATTTAAGTTTCTGATTTCACGTTTATAAATTTAGGAAAAATATCCCTAATTTAATAATATATCATTTTCGGCAGCTCTTTTTGCAAAATTTAATTACAAACTTTTCTTGTGAAATATATTAATAACATATTACCTATGATAACAAGATACTATTATTTCTATGATTATAAATTTAGAGAAGTTGAATATTTTCAAGGTCACGTAAATAAACTATAATGCACAGTTGTTTAATATGATATATTTCTAGTATAAGGATTTCCATCACATTGTACACAAACATTCTGAAAGCAGTGCTTTTTAAATGACAGAAATGTTTAAAGTAAGAAAGCAAGATATATCTAAAAAGGTATATGCTGGCATGGTTTTCCAAACAGTAATATCATCAAGAATGCTAAAAAGAAGTTTCTAAAGAAATTCAAAGTACTACTCATGTGTATTTGAAAATATATTGTAATTTTTAGAAATATTTATATTTAGTAAATGAAAAATAATATATGCCTCTAAAAAAGAAAATGTTACATTCATTTTAAAATAACAACAAATGAAAAGAGTTAAAATAAAAGGTGATATTAAAAAATGAATGAGAGTAGTAGATTAAATATGGTCAATCAGGTGTGTATTATAAATATACCGCATTTGTAAACAAAGGCAAAACTCTCCATACAGTAGTGCCACCCTGTGCCAAACAGAGTAATCAATGGATTCCAGAAGGCTTGTGCATAAAATCCCTATCTATTGCCTACTCATCCAATATCCCCAGACTAGTTTCTGGCTTGTGGCCATCATCAGTGAGGAGTTTTGGATCTGAGAGCACTGCACCTAGATCTAATATAGGATCTAGTATAGAGATGGTGATCATGTGATGTTTAGTGGTTTAATATACTGCATTTGTGTGAGCAGAAAGCAAAAATTCCTGGTTCAATTCCTAAGCTAGAAAATAAAAAAATTAAAAATATCTCACTCTGATCATTTGAAATGGAACCAAAATAGTTCTTAACAAAATACTAATAGCTATATGAATATGGGAATATGAATCCTCCCGAAAGCCCTCATCTTTAATAATTGTACAATATTATTTATTTTATTTATTATTATCAGCTTCGGTATCTGTGCGCAAAGCATTTATATATATATATTATGAATTTTATATGCTAATAAAATAAAGCTTTAACTATTTCAATAATATGAAAACTACACATGCAATTGGCAGCAACTTTGTACCAGACTCTCTATTTGCACATTTCAGCAGAGAATAGCTTTTATGCAGGGGTATGCACAGTATAATATAGTACCTAATTGCTGCAAAATTATTCTCAACAGAACAATATTTAATTACAATGGAATTAAAATGAATCTACAAAGACAGCTTCTCAATTCTATAATTAGTGGATAAAAAAGGACCTTAAAGAAAGAAATGAAAAGATGGAGCATAATCTCTGACAACTACATAATTCCACAATTCATTATTAACAAATGTAAGAAACATAGAACCACTCTTCTCAGAAAATTCAATAACAAAATAAAATTTCTGGCAAACAAGCAAAACATTCAATTGGATGTGTGCAAGCTCAATACTTTTGTAAATTTTACAAACACAAACATACCACATATGGTCAAAGAAGTTCTCAAATTAAGTTCAAGATTTATAGGTGGATGATGGAAAAATCCTAAAATAGAAATTATTGCTGATGCCAAAGTGGCTTTAATAGATAATCCACTAAAAGAAGTAGTCATTGCACATTTAGCAAATACTATAAAGAACAAACAGCTAAACACTTATTCTAGTGAATGGACCAGAAATATTATTAACACCAATCAAGTTTTAGCTAACCACTTTATTATTTTCTTAAAGGAAAATAAGGGGGAGCAGATTTGTATTAATGAATGATAATAAGCATCATAACAAAGTCACCACCCAAATTGGAAAATTAAAATGTGTAAACTTAAATGACTTAATCATAGATTTAATACAGATAAATTTATATTCACTACACTGTGTACAGACTGCAATAGCATTTCCTCAAAAGCTGAATATTTTTATATATACCCATTAACCTCCTCTCCCTCTAGAATCTTTGTCAATGTTAAGCTCCATAAAGCTGCTAAACCATTAAGACTTATGTTTGACTTCAGATGGACACACTAATTCAACACGACTGTTTTGGTCAACCAATGACTCATAGATGCATTGGGATTTGGTGATCACTCCATCAAGTCATCATTTGATTTTATAGAGAAAATTAAGTACACAGTTGTACAACCAACATTCAAACTCACATCTCTGAATATTACTTAACTCTATGGCTCCATTGTTCACAGACAGTCTATTGAAATAATTAATGGCACACTAATTGGGAGTGACTGCCCACCCACATGGGCCAAATTCATTAATGAATTTTTAAAATGGCTTGATTTAAACATAGTTCCAATTTTCATGGCCAAGTAATTTAACATGCACAACAGTTGGCCTATGGATCTTCCACTTAGTGGCATTATATCAAGTGTTGTACTCAACCATTATGAAAAGCAAATATTACCTGCATTCTTCAAGTTCACACCACACATGATATATACATGATATGTTGATGACATATTCATTACAGCTCCAGATAACATCATTACTGATTTTCATAATAGCCTCCAGAATAACACTAAACTCACTTTCACTTCAACATGGAAAAAACAATTATATCAGGTTAAATACCTTGACATATGTGTCAGTAGAAATGCACATAATCTAGATTACTGTATGATAGTAAAACCATTTGAGGTACATCATTTAACACACCCTAGCTCTTACACACCCAATCCTACAAACTTGCATCTCTCTCTTCCTTTCTGTTCCAGAATCATAATTTATGCAAATATGAGCCAGTCAAAAGAAATAATCTCATCAATTACATTGCAGATTTAGTAAAAATAAATATATATATATACTCAATCACCTATCAACAGGAAATTTAATATTTTTTTATAAGATAAATCACAATCACAAAAAAGAAAACAAACCAAGAAATATCATTCCATATATCCATTTGATAGCTAAAAGCCTTATTAATAATCTCTTTTGTGACTTTGAAGTCAAGTTTTCATTTGCCTCCCAACACCAATAGACTCATTAAAAACACCAAAGATAGGATTAAACCCAAACTTACTCCTCAAGTCATATACAAGATTATTTGTCTCCAAAGAAATTGCCTAGCATCAGATCGCAGAGTAACCAGGACCAACATTGCAATCAGAGTAGCACAGCATAGATACTTTTATAATAAGACTAAAACTAAATGTGAAGATAATTCAATCTTTGCTGAACATGAGAGAGCCACTGGCTATAATTTCCAACCAACCACTTCCAGTATTGTCTGCTCCAAGAGAAATGAAATCAAATGCAAGGTCAGTGAAGCATGCTATAGCAAGTGTCCCTACATCAATCAATAAAAGAGAGGTCTGCTTTTTTCTTTCTCAAAAATGGTATTTGTAGTCACTTTACATTAATTTTCATACATTTGCATTAACGTTGGTGCAGTTCTTAACAAAATTATAGTAGCTATTAATATGAGAATATGAATCCTCCTAAAAGTGCTCAGCTTTAATAATTGTATAATATTATTTATTTTATTTACTGTTATCAGCTTCATTATCTGTGTGAAAAGCACATACAGTATATATATATATAAAGACTTATAAATCCAATAAATAATATAATATTTCAACCAGAGGACTGGTTTTCATCAGAAAGAAAAAAAATACACAGTAAAATGGCGATAATCAAAAATTACAGATTTGGTAAAAGATTAAAAATTTAACACAACTCCCCTGATTGGTCACAAAATCTAACACAGAATATCTACCCAACCAATGACAAAATTCAAACAAAAAAAAAAAAAAAACTACATTCCCTCCTAATCAAGCTTAAATTCTATTAAAATTAAAATAAATATAAAAATAAAAAATCCAAAATTAAAAATTAAAATATACATATGTGCATACATAGAAAAATTAGACTATGCTCACATACAAAAAATAGCTGTGCTCACATTAATATTCATTAAAAACTAAAATACTTATATATTTTAATCAAAAATTATAGTTAGTGCAAAGTACAATAATTTATAACTAATTATTTATCTATAAACCAATTAAACACAGATATTAAACATCCATGTAACCAATCTTTACATAAAAAACCTCATATAAGAAAATTTTCACATAAAAAACACACATATAGAAATCATTTAGGAGACCAGGTAACCCAGAGATGTAATAGTTCCAGTGTTCAAATTCAATCCATGTGGTTCTAAGGGCTTGAATTTAAAAATAAAAAAACTTTCCTTTTGTTTCCTCTCCCTTGTAGAAAAAAAACCTTCCTGAAGAATCACTACTTTTAAATCATCAATTGAATGATTCGGTAAGTTAAAATGTTTTGAAACTGGTCTATCTTTATTCTTATGCATAATGTCAAATCTATGATTAGTCATTCTGACATGTAAACTATTTGCTGACTCACCTATATACTGGTTTAAACATCTACTACACTCTATCAAATATATCAAATTAACACTTTTACATGTAACATAATTAGGAATATACCATTTGAAATTACAATTCTTAGTACTAAAGACCACTTTTGTCACAACAATATGTTTACATGTAAAACATCTTTTATCTTTACATGGAGAACATCTTTTTTCCTGTACAGAACTACTAATAAAATTTGTTTTGACAAGTATATCTCTAAGTGATCTATGTTTTCGATATACAGCCTTAGGTGGATCAGAAAAAATAGATTTTAAAAATCTGTGGACTGTAATATATATATATTATGATTTTATATGCTAATGAAATAGAGCTTTAACTATTTCTATTAATATTGTAATATCAATATCCTGGCCAATAAAAAATTGGTTTGCCCTTTTAGAGTTATTTACCTGAAAGAAACATAATTTTGCAAAGAAATTGGCAAGTTTTATCAAAATTAAATATCAAATTATAACATCAAGGGTATTAACCATCACTGCAATTTTATATGAAGTACGGTACATTTATACAGCAATAGTTAATTGTGCTGAAATACTAAGAATTAATTGTTAGTTTAACTAATAAAACTATTTTAATTATTTAATCATTGATACATAATAATGCATTAAATTCATAGTAAGATAATTACAATTATCAATTATTTAAATACATTGTGTAGTATTTTGTTAGATTTGGTAAGATCTCTCCAGCATCCCTCATACAGTGATGATGAAATCTAACCACTGTTTAATTATTTTAACGATCTTCAAAAAGATCGCAGTTCAAAAATAAAAATGCGCAAAAACTGCTATTTATCAATTTAATTCAACATATTATAACTTTATTAACATTATCACATGTCAAAATTTAATTTACATATTTAACAGCATTATCAAAAAAAAAATTAAATGTTAGACAAATAAGCAAATTGAAATAGCGATTCTCAGACAGATCAATAAACATAAAATTCAAGTAATATTTTAAAATATTAAAACTTCATTTTAATATTATTTTATAATTAAAAACATTTTAATTATATTTTATGCAGAGATATCATAAATCATTATATTGCTTAGAGTGAGATACTGACATGTTTTAATTGATAAAAGCTATAAACATCAACTCCTAATTAAGGAGAGAATGATGCTGTAACTAATTACCTCTTGCTTGCAAGATCAAGTGAACAGTTTTTAGCTTCAGCTTATCACAGATTTTAAAATTATAGCATTTAATTCTTTAAGAAGCTTTCATTATTTATAAATGAAATGAAAGTTGTTTACATCCTAAGTACAGATTACTTTTATATAATAATGTTAAAAAAAAAAAAAAACTATAACATCTGAAATAGCCTGCTAGACTTTGATAATCATATTATATTTCATATAATTTATTATAGTTTTTTTTCTTCTTATAGTTAATTTTGTATACTTGAGGCGTTTTAAACATGATTTACAATTATTTAATGGTGTAAATTTATTTGCATAATTAGTTTTATTCTGTTGTTAATGATAAAAGCTTTTTCATTTTAACTCGTAATGTGCTATGTATATATACATTGTTTCAGTGTTGCAATGGTAGTTAAAGTTGAGTCAGGTGTTCGAACCTAGAGCATCTAAATTCAGATATGTAATATAGGGAACATATCAATAGCTCAAACAAGCTCTTAATTGATAAGTGCGGTAAGAGAAAATATTTAAGATCTCTATTTGGAACATTTTCATCCCTAGACCAATTGTTTTTGAGCTTTTGGCTCACCTCAGTGAGGAGCTAAAATATTCAGACACTAGATCTAAAATATCAACTTAAAACCCAGAACTTATTTAATACATAACATTTAAGTAGAAACTGAAGTTTTCAGACATGAAAATGTTTTTAACTCCAACTATCTAACTTAAATAGCTATATGGGACTGAACCAAATTCAGATCTACCATATATTAATAGCCTTAGCATTGTCAAGGGCTTAAGGGTAAAATTATAATAATCAATAAATAGGGGGGTTGAACTCTGACTTTCACATGCTCCTCATGCTATCTCATACTGCTGAGCATTGAGTGTATATATGTGTGGAGATGATAATCTGGACCAACTGATGAGTGCTGGTTTATATTGGTGATTATTTATCTTTTTGACATACATGTGATCAAGTGTGTCAGCAGTATGAGATAGTGTGGATAGTTGAGGGTCATGTGAAAGTTGACTTCAAACCCCTATATATTATTTATTGGAGGGCAAAAAAGCCTGTACTGTAGAAAAAATTCATATATTAAAATAATCAATAAAGCAAATCATAGATAGTATGTTATTATTTTTATGAGTTTGTATTTACAAATATGTAATATAGGAAGTGTACCAATAGTTCAAACAATCTGTTAACTGATAAGTGTTGTAAGAGAAAATATTTAAAATCTCTTATCTGGAACATGCCTATTCTCAGACCAATTGGTTCCAAGACTTTGATTCACCTCAGTGATGAGCTAGAATATTCAGACACTAGATCTAAAATATCAACTCAAAGCTCAGCACTTATTTAACACATAACATTTAAGCAGAAATTCTGAAATTTTTGGACTTGAAAATGTTTTTAACTCCAGCTATCTAACTTAAAAAGCTATATGGGACTGAACCAAATTCTGATATACCATATATTAATAGCTTTAGCATTGCCAAAGTCTTAAATGTAAAATTATAATAATCAATAAAGCAAATTATATGTAGTGTGGTATTAACTTTTATGAGCTTGTATTTACAAATATATAATATAGGGTATGTACCAATAACTCAAAAATGCTCTAAAAGCTCTTGTTGCTTTATAGATTATTATAATTTTACCTTTAAGGCTTGGTAATGCTAAGACTATTAATATATAGTTGATATGAATTTGGTTCAGTCCCATATAGGTATTTAAGTTAGATATCTGGAGTTAAAGACATTTTTATGTCCAAAAATTTCAGAGTTTCTACTTAAATGTTACATATTAAATAAGGGTTGGCTTAGATCTAGTGTCTGAATATTTTAGTTCCTCAATGAGGTGAGTCAAAAGCTCAAAACTAATTGGTCTGGGTTGTGAATGTTCCAGATAGAGATTTTAAATATTTTCACTTACACACTTATCAAGTAAGAGCTTGTTTGAGCTATTGGTAGGCTCCCTATATTATATATTTGTAAATACAAGTTCATAAAAGCAATGTCATGCTATATTTGACTTGCTTCATTGATTATTATAAGTTCAAATGTTTAAGCATTATGGTATCATTAAATCACAGATAATTGCATTTTAAAATGCAGTCATGAGGTTGCATGTTGAGAAAAAAAAGCATGTTTTTATGGTTAGCCTGCCGATACATGCATACTGTGCAAAATTATAATACTTTTCTTTTTTCTATGCATAGTGCCATAATAATAAATATTAATTTTATATGACGAATGAATCATAACCTTTTTTTTAGTTATAAAAATGGCTGAAGAATAAATATAATATTAAAACATATTTCCAGTTGCTGTATACATGAAATTGTGTGAATTGCATGGGCTGATAAATAGGTATAAAAAATGGACAAAAACACATAATCATTACACTAATAAGAGTAATCAAAAATTAATCAGTTTCAATGGTAATAAAAAAAATCTTTGCAAAAACTACTTTGACATTCATGAAATATTTTATTATATCTAAAACTCTTCTTATAACATATATTATTGTGTATTCTTTAATATATTTATTAACTATAATAAACATATATTGCCTTTACTCATTTACAAAATTGAGATTGGAGAAATAGTGAATTTTTTGTCTAAGAAATTAACTTCTATTGATACGAAATAACCATCACTCAATTATTTGTGCATTGAGTTTTTTGTTGATGCCATTTTTAAATGATGCTTCATGGTGTCTTTTGCTGGTTCTCTGCTGCATTTCTGGATGATGCTGGTTCTAGAGTTACCAGATGTTTACTTTTAAAAAATAAGCACAATATCTATATTTATAAAAATATCATATTAAATGTCCATACTTTTAAAAATTCAACATTATCAGTCAATTTGAAACCAGAAAATACTTATGATGTAATATGGAAAATGTTTCTGTGCTCATGTAATAATTGTAATGTGCAAATTATTGTTAGTGATCATATGATGTTTAGAACTAATAATTAATAATTTATATTTGTATTTAATGATTCAAAGCCATTCCAAAAGAAACATTTAAAAGAAAGTGTCATTTTATAGCAGAATTACAAAATGAATATAAATTTCTAAAGCTAGATCATTGAAATAAAAAATGATGGCATTGTGTTTTGTTCTGTATGTAATTATCAGTTTACTCTGGAATTTAAAAAACGAAGTGACATTATTAAACATACAAACTTTAAAACATCAGAAAACTGAAAAAAACAAATAATGTTTATTAGAATATTTATTAAAAACAAGGAAATGAAATATGACAATTATATTCATGCAGCTAGAGAAGCAACATTTGCATTCCATATATTATGTATCAACAAAGCTTTAAATCATCTGAATACCAGTCTAATCTATATCTAATAGTGTAATTGCAACTTGTATAAAGAACAACAGGATTAAATCATGCCAATTTTATTGCTATATCTATAGATGTGTTCAATAGATTAGAATTAAAACATGCACCTGTGCTAACTAGAATATTTATTTCACAAATTGGGAATTCAAATTTAACTGATAGAGTTTGATGATTTAATAAAAGAAATTTCAGTCATTTTAACTGAGAACATAAGTAAAACATTTAAAAAATTTAATTTATATATATATCTTATTGTGCTGATAACATAAACACAAAGTTTGGAGTGTGACAAAAAGGTAAAAATAACATTCATAAATTTACAACAAAAATTGGCAGAAAACATAAAATCGGCATTGAGTGTTATGACCAATTATGCAAAACTGAATACATAATGACATTGATAAACTATCTTTTAATATAGAAATAGTCATAATTAAAATATTTTTACATTTATATAGTCAGAGTGAAGAAGTTAAAAAAATTATACTGATTTGTGGACATGTAGTATAATAATATTCTTAAGTCTATTACCAGTCTTTCATACTTTTAATTAGTGCACTAACTTAAATCTTTTTTTCTACGTGAATCCGAGAATTGTCGGAAATTAATAAAAGAGTTTTTTGATAACCCACTCAATGAGTTGTTAGCTTTCATTAATGGCAGTCTTCAAATTTTCCTAGAAATCACTATTTTTAAAAGAAATGAGATTTCAGCTGTCGATGTTGCTTTAAAGTTCAAGCAATTAAAGATAAAATTAAAAGCCAGAAAAGATAAATTTATTCGTCAACATCGCAAGCAAAATTTGTCTCTCAGTATAAATTTTGAAAGTCATGTTTAAATTTTTATGAAAACTGTATTTATTGTTTTAAACTGTGGGAAAATAGCCTCGATGGTACAGAAAAATTTTCATGGATAAAAATAAATCAGGATTTTAAGCTTCAATAATTAATTGTTAAAGAATCAGCAGAATTTATTAATTCAGTTTCCCTGAAGGATCAGCTACTGATATTACAAAACCTTTGATGAAATTTCAGATACAAAAATAGTACTCCAACATTTAAAACAAAGAAGTGAGAAAAGCAAGCAGGAAAGAAGAAAATATCCAAGCTTTTAAGACTATTACTTCTAATGTTACTGATTTATTGTTTTATGTATGCAGAATACTTAAAAAAAATGGAAGTGAATGTACTAACTTCGCAAAATTATTAGAAATCATTTTTTGTCTACGAGGATCCACAGCCACAAATTGAATGATTTTTTCCTATTGCGAGAAATATTTGGCCTGCTGTTCGAAACAGCTTGTTAGTAGAAAACATTAAGCATATAATTATAAATAAAAATAAATGAAGATGTCAATTGTGTAGAGTTCTATGAATTAATTAAAACTGATAAAGTTTTGTTTAAAAAAAAAAAAATTCAAATAAAAACTATGACTAATTAAAAAAAATAATTTTGGTGAGTTTAAAAATTCATATTTCTATCTGATGTTTTGTTTGTTCAATAAATATTATTATTTGGTTGCAAAATATTATTAAAAAAGTTCTAGATTCTGTTTTTATTCTGTTTCAATATCAGTATTTAGTTAATCTGACAACTACAGTGTCAGGAATGCTGTCATTAAAAAGATTTTTTCTAATTTTTCCAGGTATCCATAATTTATGAATTAAAAATCTGGCAAACCTATTGTGATACATGCTCAGGAGTTTATGACTTTGTTGTCTCTTCTTATCACCTTGAGGTCTATGTACCTTAGGCTAAGTTAGCAGGGCTTTGTTGAATATGTTTGGTCTTGATTAATGATGCATCTTGCCTTTGAGAATTCTTATTATTACATTACCATGATTACTGTAACCTGACTCCATTTTTAACCTTTATACAAGTAATGGAATACTTTTGCGTCATTCTTCACTAAATACTCTAAATTAAATATTGGACAGTTTTGACCTCATGGAATATCTTCTAATACATCATTGTTAGTGTTGTACATTATGTGAGTATTATCTGAACAAATGAGTATTCTACTGGACATCTTATATGAAGATTATTTTTTTGTTTCCTGAACCATTTGTTTAGCCTTTCCATTATTATCTGTTTATAATGGTTGAGATTATGTCTGCTGGGTATAAATTTTTAAGAACTAGTTAAATTGACATGATGTAAATAAACAGTTTTTTTTAGTGATTTAATAGTAGAAGTGATAGGAAAAGAATATAAGTCAATTATTTTTAATCACTTTTAAAATACATTAATTGCTATCAAGAATTGTTTTCCTTTCTAAAGACCTGCATAATCTATATAGATTTTCTGCCAGAATTCAGAAGCTTTAGGCCATTATTCTCTCTTTTATGTTATATTACTGTTTTATCTGGCATTGATAGCATTAGTAGACTTGAATCTCTTACTAATGAATGAATATATTCCAAATAATTATATGTGAACATGGATCAAATTGTTTGATAACATTGCAAAAAATTTTATTGAAACTTTCTACTACACCCATTGCTAATAATTTTTTTTTAAAAAAGATTGAATCAGCTTGTAAAAAATTGTTATGTAAATTTAATAAATATTATATAATATTGAGCTTATAACTTCTAGCTTCTAAATAAAATGGTAATGAAAATAGTATATAAGTTTATGAAAAACTGAAGAGGTTCAAAAGTGCAAAAGCATCACATGATCACCATTCCCTATAAGTTAATTTTGAGTGCACCCATGTGGAGAATAAGTCTTGCAATCATGTTTAATAATAATATTACATCCATTCTTAACATCCAAGTGCATTTTGACTATATTAAACAAGATATCAGTGAACATCACAAATGAAAATTTTTAGAAATCTTATTCAAATGTAACTGATGAATAACTTTAAATTAACCTTGTACAAATTTGATGTGATAAGATTCCTTAGAAAACACACTTAATGAATAAGTATGTTTTATGATTTATAGTATAGTTTTAATGGTCAACATTTATGCCTGGGTAAATGCATTATAGTCTAATATGGTATTCTTATTTATTTTAATTTGTGTGGCCTTATTGAAGAAATAAATTTATTTTAAAAAATGACAAAAAGTCTGAAATCAACAGTAAGTTTTATCTTTAATCAAATAAAAATAAAATGTTATTCTAAAATTATATTGCAAAAAAAATCTTAGTATCTTAATACCAAATATTCTTCAGAATATGACAATAATCTTGGGTCTATATTTTGATGATCTAAGGCTTTAATCACTTCAGAAATCCTTATAGAATCGAATATCTTTTCATAATCTATAAATCCAAATCATAATGGCAATTCAAATTAATTAGTCCTTTTTTAACTTCTCTCAATATCTTAATGTGTCCCACTGTGCTAAAATCAGTTTTAAATCCTATTGGTTTGAATACAAAGTTTTTTAAAGATGAATTGTAATTATTTTATTATAACATTTTATATAAAACTGTTAGTAAACTATGTCTGTAATTTTTAATAACATCTTTAGCAAACTTTTTAAATATTGTCTTTATCATTTAGACATTTAATATATAGTATTACTAATGATTTTTCTATATTTTCATCTGCTTATTTTAAGATATCTATAATAATTTTATCATTTTTAAAGCTTTTCCTTCCAAATAGATTTAATTTCATATCTCATTTCATTATTTAAAATACTTGGAAATTTAGAAGCTATAGTAACTGTAGTGTCTATTTTGTTTTCTTGTTTTTATTTTATTTTTATATAAATATTTATGGAGCTCTTCCAATCATTTCATGATGCAATCTCTTATTTTTTAGTATTACTTCTATCTTTTTATTTCTGAATTAATTTTTATTCCAGTACCAAGATGTTGTTTTATGTTTTTGAAAATTTTATTTTCTTTTAAAGCTTTACTTACCAATTTACATTTACATTTTCTTATATTATTAACTTTTTATAGAAGCACTTTAATATTAATAATTAGCTATAAAGCTAATACACATGCGCTTTGTAGATTTTCAACTATAAATGAATACTCTCACTTTCAAACACAAGATAAAATCTTTGTAAAAAGATAGAATGAATCCATCTATCTTTTTGACCCAAACACTTATGTATGGGTAAATCTTAAGCATTTGAAAATGAGAGTGTGAAGATGTTAATGATCACTTTAAATTACTTTAATTGCGCTTGAATGAATTGTGCTTGTGCAAATTTCTAGAATTGATGATACATCATTCTTATTTGAAATTAAATATATATAAATAAAATATTTATTTATATAGCACTATGTTTATAAACTGTAATATTAATAATCAGCCATAAAGCTAATACACATGCGTTTTGTAGATTTTTAACTATAAATGAATACTCTCACTTTCAAACATAAGATAAAGTCTTTGTGAAAAGATAGAATGAATCCATTTAGCTTTTCAACCCAAACATTTATATATGGGAAAATCTTAAGCATTTGGAAATGACATTTCCAGATATTCAATTTTTCTTAATGATTCATTTTTAAATATTTTTATATTTCTTCTTTTATATATTGTCTTGTATCAATTGAAAACCTACTAATGATTATTTCTTTTTCACACTAGCTATCTTCATTGCAATTCTTAGTAAGAGTGTCAATTATCATTTTATTGATCCCAGTTAAAATTGAACCATCATCAAATTCTGTTAATATTTTAAAACAATTAGCAAGCTCTAATTTAAATTTATTGGAGTGTTTTTGAGGGTTAGCAACATCTGTTAATACTGTGTTTTTTAATAGTTTGTGTCTAGTTAGTTTTGTATCAAGACATATCTTACATCTTACTAATATATTGTCACATGTAGTATTGAATCTATTAAGAATATTACAATCTTGAAATACATATTTTTTTTGTAAATCATTAAAACTATTCAATTCTTTTATATTTGCATTTAGAATTTTTCCCAAAGAAATGATTCATAATATTTTTTTTTCTTTTCTGAAATTTCATAAGTCTGGATCTTCTTTATTCTGTCACCATAAATAAACACACTATAACACATTCATCTTTCAATTGTTTTCTAATTCTAGCATTAAATTTTCTCATGACAATTTTTAAATGATGTTTGGTCTGATACAAAAACATTTTGTATATAAAAATCTACTTATTCCGCATAATGAGAACTGGTTGGGGCATAAACTTGAATATTTGCTATAAATTTGAATAACCAATCTTAACACCCTGTTTGATATACCATCAATCTTCCCAATGTTGTTTTTCTGTTTTTTTTATTTATAATAAATTCCATTCCACTTGTACTTCTAGTACTTATGCCTTTTATAGTAAAATACATGTCCACTTTTCAAATCAATTTTCTCTTCATCTTTTCTTCTAATTTCATAAATTCCAACAAAGCTCCATATAATTGTAGACAATTCTTCCAATTCCTGAAATTATTCTTCACTTGAAAGTGAGATGCAATTGTACTAAGCTATGTAAAAAGGTCATCTTTGAATGGCACCCTGGATCCACAATCAAGGCCCTTTCCCTTTCTCCACCAATTATATAGCTTGGCTGATAAATGTTCAGCCTCTTGGAAAAAAATAACCATAATTTAGTTTTGTCTATCATGATTGTAAATATCTGCTTAAAAATATTAATATAAACACATATTCATCCTGCCTTTAAAAAAAATGCTGATGTTTCAATTAAAAACTATTAAATGACTGATAAAAAAAATTATGGTATTTTTTGTTTTACTGGCTGATATTATGTTGAAGAGCAGACTATCCATTTCCATTTACTGTATGAATAATAATATGGTAATAATAGCTGCAATGACCAGGAACATATGGAGTATCAGGAATTTGCTCTGTTTGATTTTTTTTAAATCTCATAAAGAAATCAAAGTGTTTCCTTTCCGTTAATAGTAAACTGCTTTTTGCTGCTTTTGCTCTATTAATGAAAATGATTCTACTTATATTTACCTAAATGTATATGGCTTCTATCGTTTTTGCACGATATTCCTATGTAAGTATAGTTATTATTGATACTAAAATGAAAGTACTTGCATTATTTTGCGGGATTGTTTTTATTTTGATAAGTATTATAATAAATTAATTAAACTTGTATTTGTTATTCATATAAATATTGTTTTTATTCATTTTTAATTTGTCATTTTGCTTTTATTGTAATTAAAATTATTTTAAACTTTGTATTTTGTTTCTTTTACCTTATGGATAACTGAAATTGCTAGTAAAGTTTATCAGAAATAATCAAGACAAATTGAAAATAAACAAAATGGATTCAAGACCAAACTTTAATTAATGATGTCATTATAAAAAATTTAAGAATTTTAATGGAGATGAGATAAAAATATAGCAAGAAGATATGAGGAGAAATGAATTTAGGTATCAAGAAATTTAGATATTCTAAGAAAAAACTAATTTAAAAATAAAATTATAAAATTAATAAGTTTACTTAATTATTATGGGGGGAGGGGGTCTTACAGAAGTTAGAAGTGTTATCAAAAGATAAGAAATATTGTAATAATTATTAATACTTGTTGAATATATTCTATAATTCTTTCTGAATGTTAGATATGAATTAAGTAAGGCTAGCTGATGTCACAAACCGGCAAAACATCATTGTTTTTTTAATTGTGAACGTGAATAAACATATAATTCTTCAAAACCTTCTTCACTCCCAATCACACATCTATATTGAGAATCAACTGCTCTTTTTAAGATGTGATCTGTTGGACTATTTCCATCATTTATGAGTGAATGTTGAATGTATAGAAAATTTTAAACTTTATTTAAACTTTCCAAATACAAACAACTTGTTAGTAATAACATACAAATATACAATACAGGTTAGTCTATTTGTGTGTTATTACTAACAAATTGTTTGTATTTGGAAAGTTTAAATCAAGTTTAAAATTTTCTATACATTCAACATTCACTCATAAATGATACAAATAACTCAACATATCACATCTAATAATATACCATCATTACAAACCTTCAGACAAAAACTGCTCTTTTTGACTTATTTAACAATAAATAGCATATGCAATGCAAGCCTACCACTTATTTATTCAATAACTCTAGGGTATATCCTTTTCTTTAATACCCTAGGCACACTATTTGGCTTAAAGTTACTCTAAGCCTAATGAATATATCCTAAATACATATCTATAAGAATATGTGTGTTCATATGTATAGGTTTAGATTAGAGTGTCGGGGTTAAGATACGCCGGTAATAATTATATAAATTTGTTTATTATTTCATTTAATAAAAGTTTTTACTCATATTTAAATCAGAAAAGGAATATGGATACGATTATAACTAAATTTTTATTACAGTTTTTGAAATACTAGATATTTAAACTTTTTTTTAATTAATGCAAAATTTGTTATATCAGTTAACACACAAATAACGATTTAATTCAACAGTTATTACGAAATATCACTTATTAATAAATGATTCCATATAACTTGTTAGAATTGCTTTCATACTTGCCATTTCTAACTATTTTCCTTAATAAATAATAAAATTGTGAGGTCCATTTTTTTTATACGCAGAACCCAACTACCCTCACTCAAGGCAAAAATACCATTGGTTTCTCAGACATTGACAGATTAAACTGATTTCTTATTTATAAAATGTATAAACATATTAGCAAGCACTATATAATCATGCACTATAGAAAAATAATTCGTGTAGAGAATAAATAAAAATATGTATGATTTTTTGTTTTCGAGATAAATATATATTATTGTAGAGGGCAGCACTTTATAACACGTTGATGTACTTTTTTCCTTTTATATATTTCTATAAAAAATGGGATAAAAGTGTAGAAAATTATCATCGATTTTTAATTATGTAGGGTGTAGAAAGAAAATAGATAAGATATTAAGAGAATGAAATCAAGTTATGAAAAATGAATAAGGACTTTAAAAATATAGTTTGAAATTATATATATAAATTTGGTAATCCTGGAATTGTTGATGTAAAGTATACCAAGAAAAAAAAAGGTAAAAATTGAAGGTGAATTTGGATTGTAGATATAGTTTATCTTGAAATGGAAGAAAGTCAGAGTATTGATGTTTTATTTTTGGACTATAGGATATTGGAAGAAGGTTAGAATAAATTGTGTGGAAAGTGGAAGAAATTTAAAATGACATAAAAAGGTAGAGATTGTGGGGTTTTTTTTTTAAGTCTTTATAAATAAAAAGACAGGGCAGTAAACTTAATGAAACAGCTTCTATTAAAAATGTGATAGAAAAAAAAAAAATCAGGAGTAGAAGAATGATTTATTAATAAGGAATAAAAAGTAACTGAATTTATTGTCATATATATATAGTTTCATAAGAAGGGAATATTTAATTTAGCTGAAAAGGTTTTGAGCATATCGCTTATCCATAAAAAAAAACTTTTGACTTTATTTAAGAAGACATTTTACATCATGTCACAGTATTTCTACATAATTTTTAAAATATATATATTAATAAAGAAAAAATAACCATTTATGTGCAAAAGTATAAAATTTAAAAGAATATCATTATCATGATTGGTACAATCGTAGAATAGTAAAAGTTCAAGGTCAAGAAATGTGTTCAGTTTGTCTTTTCTATTGCTCAGATTTTTAATGAACTCGTGAGCAATAGACCATTTAATTATTTTTTACTATCATTTTTCACCATTACCAATCTGCTATACGATGATGATCTATACAAGTTTAATTCAATTTCTTTGATTAATAGCATCTATCTTTCATATTATTCCAGAAAACTCCCTTATTTCAATCATCTATAATACATAGAATTATTTTCTAGATATTTTACAATCACTTGGATTTCAGTTCATCTATTTTTATCTCTTCTAGTAATATGATATATATATATATATATTCTTAAATAAGAAAAATTGCTTACTTATTTCATATTGAGAAATGGAAATAAATATGTGAACTTTGCTTATCTTTTGAAAAATAAATACAGTACTTATTTTTTTATTACATTTTTTTTTCACAATATAACATGGATATATTTTTTTAATTTATTTTAGCTCAATTATTAAAATATCTTTTTTTTATTTTTGAATCAAAATTATGGTAAATGGATTATCATAATTATGGTTATATCAAACGCAATCCTGTAATTATTTTTTTTTTTTAAGATTTTCTTTATAAAACTTCTTAGCACTGATAGATATGGAAAATAAATAATCAGATCCCTCCAATACATTTCCTTAGCAATTTTTGTAATATCTCATATTTAATATAAATTATTATATATCAAAGTAGAGTATCTATAATTCCTTTATTTTATAGTTTATATTAACAAAAGTAATCCACTCCATAATTTATTTTAACCATTAACACAAGTATGAGTAGTCAATAGATACCATATAGTTATGAGAGTATCTCTCATCCACTTTCTAGCTACTAATATTTCATTTTCTAGCTACTAATCTTCTCAATATCTATTTTTAATTCTGTTATGTTATTGAAGTTAATGATTTGAAAGTTTGATACTTAAAATTTTGAACCAAATCAACCTATTTGTTTAACTATGTTGGATCGAGCACTGAGTCAAGAATATATTTTATAGTCATCTATATTATATGCTAATTATAGGAACTTTAAACTTTTGGCAAAAAAGATTACATATACATATAATTAAAGTAAATTATGATAATGGTATAAATAAATAAATAATAACAGTAATATATACTTTCAATTACTTAAATCACAATTATTATCAACTGAATTTTCTAGACAGAAATATAAAATGGCAATGTTTTTCAAAAATTGTATATTTCAGTAGCAAATTGTGTGTTTATTATAGAATCTCAAATCTGTTTATAAGAATTATCTCCTTAATTTTTTTGTTTATAAACATATAGTATTAGGATATTCATTAAACTAAAATTAAATTCAACATTATAAGATTTTTGTGGTCAAAAAAAACTGAGGCAGTAATTAAATGATTATTTACTATAGTTTTCATATAATTAGAAACTAACTAGTGTTTCTTAATAGACAAAAATAAATCAAACATATGAAAAATAAAATAACCATTCAGCTACTGCTTTAGTTTTCTTTGATCATAAAAAATCTTTGATTTAGATAACCCATAATCTTACATAAAGAAAGCAACCATAACAACAGAAAAGTTAAGGAGACAATTTTCATGTATAGATTCTGTAATAAATTTGCAATATGCTAACACTAAAATACACAATGCTTAGAAAATCACATGACATTATCTGTTTCCTGTCTAATATGCTTTATTGATAATGATAGCAATTTAAGTCATTGCAAATACTTCTGAATAAGTCATTACATAAAATTATTATTCATTTATACTCATTATTATAAATTAATTGCATTTATAATTTAGAGGGTATTTATTATTATATAAATTCATTGAAAGCAGTCAACTCTTAAAATAGACCAGTATCAACATCATCAATCTCAATATTTCAATGAATTTACATTTATGGCCTTGAACACTATTATATTTATTATTATTACATGAGTAATATATTTTTGTCAAAGCATCACATAATTTTATAACTTACATTTAACATTCCACATAAAGATAGGTAAGATATTGTTGAAACTTTTAAGTCAACGGTTTGAGTATATATTAGAAATGTAGTATTCCTCATTGTCCAATAGTCAGAAAGTAGTTTGAGGATTTGGTTAGTACTATTGCTAGTATTTCTTGATTATTAGTACTATATAGTTGGTTTTAGGGTAGAATAATGTAAAGTACATTTTTGTGTTATAAATTTTAATAATAAGCTCTTATGTTTATTGCTATATTTAAATAATAATCAGTAATATTAGTATCAGCTTTGAAATGTATATGGTAAATCCTAGCTTACACAGAAGCAAAACTCTCCATACAGTAATGCCATTCAGTGTAAGACAGAGTTATCAATGGGTGCAGGAAGGTTTGTGCATAAAATCCCTATCTATTGCCTACTTTTCCAATATCCTCAGACCAGTTTCTAACTTGTGGCTGACTTCAGTGAGGAACCTTGGGTCTCAGAACATTGCACCTAGATCTTAGGATTTAATGCAACCCTCCAGAAGTCACCTTTTACCTTATTATCTAACAATAAAGCTGTGAATCCAAAATGAAAACACAATAGTGTTTTCAATCAAAGTTCATTACCTAGCATAGTCATGCAGATTTGGACACAAGTTCAATATCCATACTTTTTGGGATTGTTGGTTCTTTAATAACCACAGTCACCATAATCCTATTAGGAAGGATTGATAATAAACCCTTAGACATTACATGATCACCATTATTTATGCTTACATGAGCTGTTTACACAGAGACAAACTTTCTATACAGTAGTGTCATTCAGAGCAAGCCAGAGGGATCAATGAATGCAGGAAAATTGCATTAGAACCTAAGATCTAAAGTGCAATGCTCTCAGATTCAAGAATCCTCACTTATGAAAGCCACAAGCTAGAAACTAGTTCTATTGCAAAAGTAGGCACTAGATAGGGATTTTATGCACAAACCTTCCTACATCCATTGATTACTCTGGCTTTCACTGAGTGGCACTACTATATGGAAAATTGGAAGTAGGAAGACATGCATTAGATGCAGAGATGTGGACAGCAAAGGAGGCAATTCAAGGAGAAATGGGATGGTCAAGTTTTTATATGAGAGATGAAAAAAATAAAATGAAAATGTTTTGTAGGTTGCAATTTATGGATAGTAAAAGAATAGCCAAAATAGTGTTTAATTGGGTTATGAGTAAAGGGCAGGTAACAAGATGGGTGAGAAAGGTAATGCGGTATGCAAAAAATTTGGATAAAGAATCTATATCAGTATACTTGTATAAAAGGTGAGATGATTGTGTTAGGAGGATTGTTGAATGTTATAGTGGTAAGAAATGGGATAAAAGAATAAAAGCATTAATAGAAAATAGGGATCTGGAGAGATGGAGAACTAGTATGGAGGGTAAGAAGAGTTTAAATATATATAGAAGTAAATGGAACATTGGATGTGAGTTAATTTATGTTAATAATAAGGAAAGTAGTTTATTGTTTAAGGCTCGAACAGGATCTTTAGCAACAAAAGAATATACATGTAATTGGAAAACTATGGGTGATTTAGAGTGCAAATTGTGTAAGGAAGGTATAGAAAATATTAGGCATCTGTTGATTGAATGTAAATGCTTGAAAGCAGAAAGGGTACAGATATGAACAAAGTGATTATACAGAAAGTGAGTTATTGGTTTTTATGCTGGGTTTGCAAAAAAGATAAGGGGGATTTATATATAAAGGTCTTAGAGACGACAAAGATTATGTTGTGGAAATGGGATGGGACAGAATATGGGAAGACTTAGAGTGGGGAATATTCTTGACTTCGTTTAAGGAGAAGCCAAAGTACATCACATCACATCACCTTTGCATAAAAAGCTTGTGTATACAAAAAAAATGGTGATTGGGTAATGTTTAATGGTCATCCTATCTTCTAAAAAATAAAATAAAAAAAAACATACTATACAGAGAAAGATAAAAAAATAAGTTAAAAAACAAAAAAAGTAAATATCAGCATTGCTAATCATGTATTTAAAAGATATAGTTTCACACCCTATCCCATTATAATTATTTACAGAGAGATAAATGATAGCATGAGAAGTTCAAGATAAGTAGATCCTGATATAACCTGAGCAGGGTAAAGATAGTATTATAAAAGAAAATGGAAAGAATAAGAGAAAAATAATGATGATTAGTTTACGTGCAAATGTTAGTATCATTTATTATTATTATTATTATTATTATTATTATTATTATTATTATTATTATTATTATTATTATTATTATTATTATTATTATTATTATTATTATTATTATTATTATTATTATTATTATTATTATTATTATTATTATTATTATTATTATTATTATTATTATTATTATTATTATTATTATATATATCAAAACTAATATGCATCTCACTGGTAGAATGTATAATCTCAAAAAATTGTTAAGCAATGACAAACTGTGATGTAATAGTTACTTTATAATTCCTCCGATATATTTTGGCGCCGGATTTAACACATTTACATCAGATATGAAATAATGGCAAAAAATTTAAAAGCTAGGCAAAAGCTGTTTCGATTTTAATTTTCATTTTCAAAGATAAGTTAAATATAGTATTTGAAATCTTTAATTGCCTTCAACTTAAATTTTCGCAGACTTTTTATATATTATCATAGAAAAAATAATCAAATGATATCTGTTGCTCAAGAGGTCAAGTCATTCTTGAACACTGGAAATGACTAAAACAAGCTGTGATCTGTGAACTTTTAGTTATTGAGTTAATCATTCTGCCATTTGTACATACTACTGAGGATATATATATAAAAACAGCATTTAGCAACGCATTAATATTATTACTGAGGGGGGTCAATCTTAATTCAAAAATTTAAAATATATGTGCAAAAGGCAAAGAATAAAAGATTAATAAAAATGTCTGAAATCAAAATTTTTGAATATGTGTTTCAATGGTGAAAATATAGTTTAGCAAATACAAAATCCCAATGAACGGTTACTGCAGATGGAAAACCATTGGCTAAGAGGCTCACAATGACCAGACCCAAACTTACTCACTATAGTAACGTAAAAAATAGAAGAATAACGATGATTACTTTAGTTATAAATATTAATTATCTTCTTAAATTAATTCATTAAGTAAAAAATAATAATTTTTATTCATCTTTTAATCAATTTAGTATGATCAAATAGATTAATTTCCACCATTCTGCTAAAACAGAAGTGATGGTTAAAAAAACAAGCAATCATTGATTATCAATTTATCATCACTATTATTTTACTTTCTTTTATTACAGTTGTATCTTTTAACAATAACATGTAAGTAAGTAATTATTGCAAGAATGCGTTCAAAAAAAGGTGTTACCAATTTAATTACTTACGCAGTCCTAGCTATTCATATATAATGGATTATATTTTGCGAGCTCTAAATATAACAATTACATATATGAAATTTAATTAGTAACTGATAAATTAATCACCACCTAATAGTATTACAAGCACTAGAAAAATGGATTCCTTAAAAACAAAATCTGAAAATATTAATATGTACCAAGCAGATAGAATAAAATAAATATCCCACTATGATGTAATCTTTTGTCATAGAATAATGGAATACATTAAGTAGTTTTCTATTCTAAGGTATAACATTGGTTCATGGTAGATGGTGGTGTTAATTTTATTTACTTTGGCATATGACTAATGTTTAATTTAGAAGTTTTAATAATCCAATTTGGTTAGATCTTGTAATGATAATTGATGATAATTAATATATATTGCGAGTGGAAACATCTTATAATTTACTGTTGTAAAGTCATTTATGACCAGAAAACTACCAAGGATGACCACTATCTGTGATTTATTATAGGTATTTTCCTAATGATGGCATTTAGGATTGAGCATGATAACCAAGCAATTGTACCTTCAGTCTCTTATCACTTACCCACCCCTATTATCCATGTTAAACCATTATCACATGAGTAGCATAGATATAAAACCATCAAAACATTATGTGATCACCATTTGATATGCTTGCATAGACAGTTAATAACAGTAGAAAATTCTTTATGTAATAGTGCCACCAAGTGCAAGCCTTAGTAATGAGTAATGCAATAAGATTTGTGCATAAAATTTTTATCTAATGCCTATTCATCTAATATCCTCAGACTAGTTCCTAGCTTGTGCCTTTCATCAATGAGGAGTATTGGATTTGAAAGCAGTGCAACTAGATAGATCCTATGATATATTTTCTGATCATCATCCTTTTGTGATAACCACTTTTCTGTTGATTGGTCATAATATCACTCCACATTAATAGCTTAACTTAGAGACTCTTTGGAAAATATCGGGGCTTCAGAGCACTTTTATCCATCACAAAAGAACTATCAAATCAGCACAATCAAGAAAGATCTCTGCCTCACAATTCTAATAACATCTCTGTTAACATTTCTGGCATAGCACAGTTTAGAGCATGGACTAGGATCCTAATATCAAAAATGGTGATAATATATCTGATTAAACATTTCTTTGTGAAATGAGACAGTGAGCAAAAAATAGCACACAACAAAACAATATTAACAACAAAATATATTTAACTAATTAATAAAAAAAAAAAAGAGAAAAAGTAAATAAATAATAATAATGATAAGCATCATAAAATGGCAAATACTCTGATTAGCATTCCTTTCCTGAGAAATATACAGATAAAAATAACATAGCCAAATAATTATTTATAAAAAACAAAAAGAAATAAAAATAAAAAAACTATTATCTGATGATTTAATACATTCATTTATAACATAATGTTCACCCAATAAATACCTTACTGCAGAATTTGCAATAATTTATAATTTTACAGGCCCCTATACTCCATTATTTAGCTTCAGAATGATATAAGATACCAGATTTTGGAGTTCTATTATTTTGGGTCATGTTCTTACTTTACTTATAATTCTATTATTGGTGCATGATTGATTATACAATCCTCTCAATCAAGCATTTCTCTTTTTGATAGAGTTGATATAGGATTTTCTTTCAAATAAGTAGTACCATTTTACAGGTAGTACATTCTTCGATATCAGGCTATACAGACAGGGTATCACATGTATTAACCAGCAATCAAAACTCTTGTCACAGTTTTCAGAGTAATATGGTGGCAATAATCAATCAGCCACTTAGAGCATTTTAGCACTTTCTAGAAGAAAAAACAGCATCACAAATAAATTGATATCCAGCATAGTTTAGAATTTAACATAGGTGTAATATTTTTTTAAGTTGCAAACTTTTTTTATTGAAAAGAAAGATGTAGTGTATAAGTATTAATTTATTATTTTTATTGTTTTTTGGTATTTTAATTATCATATTCATATTGTACATTAAGTATAATGAAGTTAGTATTGTTATCAATTGTCATAGTGTCTACTTTTAAAATTTTATTTATGCCTTTATTTTACTTTGAAGTTAATGCAAAATCTATGAATGGCGGACATTACATTGGTTTTGTTGCATCTATTCAATTTTAAACATTCATGTAATGTGATACACTTTTACTATAGGCCATAAGATCATTGTAACCAGCCAAAAAGAAGTAATATCTATATTCACATGATCACTATTTCTTAAACTTAGACAACTGCATTGGATCTTAAGATGTAGGTAGTTGCTCTCAGATCCAAGGCATCTCACTGATGGAAGCTACAAGCTAGAAACTATTCTTAGGATATTGGATGAGTAGGCACTAGATAGATATTTTATGCACAAATCTTCTTGCATCCATTGATTGCTCTGTCTTGCGCTGGTGGTGCTACTATATGGAGAGTTCGCCTCTGTGATATCTACATTGTTGTAAAGAAACCAGGTAGCTTTCATGACCCTCTTCATTATTAACCTACAAATTTTTACAGGTTAGAATATTCTTTTGATGCCACATTCTTTTTTTACTGTTGCAATATATTTATAATTGTGACCAGTGATGATATCCCAAATTTCCAAGAACCGCTTCTCTAAAGGTAGACTGTATTTAAGAACCTATTCTGTTTATTTTTCTTTTTTCTAAGCATGGAAGCAAATCACTTCTTGGTTTCATACCTAACAAATTTTGGCAACTTCTTAGAAATTTTGTACAACCCCCCCCCCCATACACAAAAAAGTACTGCAGTGCACATGTGCACTATGATGTACTTTGCAATCTCACTTATGGAATTAAAAAAGAATTAAACCCTTTTTATAATTGGAAAAAAAAACTTATTTATTTGGCAAGATATTTCTATATTGACATTCTAGTCACATCATATGTCTCTTCAGGTTGATGATGCTTTTTGACTATAGCATCATCAGCTGTATTGTGATTTTTTAGCCAAACTTGAACTGAGTCACTGCAATCCCAATGATCTAATGGAAGGCCTATCCAATTTATTACTAGAAGAATTTGCCACATTTTTCACTTCAAGGTGATTTTTTTTATCTGAATAAATTGTGTTCACCACAGAAAACCTTCATTCAGCCTTGGTTTTAATTATATTTTTAGCTCTTTGGATAGTTTCATTTACAACATGTTTCTGGTGATTTCTCAAAACATTTTCAACATAATCACAGAAATCATTAACTGAAATCTCATGGTGAAATGCTTTGTAAAAATCTGATAATTTCTCTTCAAATTCTTTTCAGAGAATTACAGCTTCTTCCAGATTCCAAGCATCTGGGTTCACAATTTTAACTAATTGATGGATTTTATTATTTCTATCTTGAATATTATTACTTATGCTATTACAATCCATTAATCTTAATTCCATATTTGTTATCACTACATTCAGTAATTTTTGATGGGGAAGACTCACTCATTTGTTGTCTTCAACAAAATTAACATGCAGGAATTCCTTAGAAGAGATAGTTTCATTTATTATTTTTTTCATAACTACCACTATTTTCTTTGAAATATTCAAATGCTTTAATTGTTTTCTTAATCAATTGTTCAGCATGCAATATATTTACACTTCTTTCTTGAATAGCATCTGCCAACAAAGCAACATCTTCTAGAATATCAATTCTTAAAGCTAAATCTCATAAAATATTTGTTGGCAAGATGTTTAGCCATTCCAGAAAATTTTTTATTAGTAGAAAAAAAAATCATGTAGTGCTAGATAGGCTCATCATATTGCAACTGCTGTTTATAATGGCATGCTGCCCATCTTGGATCAAAAACTCTCCAGTTTTTAGAATTTCCAATTCCCAAATTGGTTGAAATTTTATTCAGTGCCATTTGTTTTTTTATTATACTGATGGAAGATTTTGTATATTTCATCAATAAATGCTTTAAAGTGATTCATTTGCTTTATGTCTTTGATAGAATCCTCCAACACAAGCTGAAGATGATGACTCAAACAATGCCAAATAATAATCTCAGGATAGTGGTTTTTATTTTAACATTCACTTCTGACCACCTTTCCAGGATCACAATTACTCCATCTGAACAAAATCCAATCAAATTATTCTTAAATGGTTTCAGCATCATTGTTTTGTAATTTCACTAAATCTACAAAAATTGTTGGTGAGAAATCTGCATCTTTAACCTTAATAAAAATGATAAGGACTTGTTTGCATGATATTTTTGATGCCTCATTAATTATAAACATATCTTTAAATTCTGATCTATTATTTTTCTAAACACTTTCTTTTTAATGTATTTTTCAATGTGCTTGACCATTTTGACAGCCAGGAATTGAGAATGAAGTCCCACTCCCATATCTAATCCATTCTTTTTTTATAATTCTATCAAATTTTCAATATCAGAAAATGGTCAGTTTTGTTTTGCTAAAGTGCAAACCATACTGAAAATTTTACAGATGGAGCTCATAAACTTTTCATGAACTTTGTCCATGAATTTTAAAATTGCATTTTTTGCACTTTCTTTCAGTTGCATCACACATATCTGGTGTGCTTTTGATGAAAAGTGTTCCTTTATTTTTTTTTTAAAGAGAGGCTTGTTGAACTATTTTATTTTTTCCACTTGGAACAATATTACTTCTCCATTCTTTTGACACATGAGCTGCCTTCACTTTTATTGACTCGATTTTGATATAGTTATCACACTCAAGTTTTTTTTCCAATAATAAGTAAACCACAATATTTTTCTTTAAATTCATTGGCTTATTTCATATTCCAGCAGCCAGGAAGGTCACTATCTACATTTATCTACATTTATTTTATATGAATCTTTTGTACTTTTGGAACTGGACAGCTTATTTATATTGTCAACATTATTTTCTGTTGCATCAGAAGAAACAGAAAACAAAACTTGATTCAAAATCTCATCCTTTACTATCGTTTTCGATTCTGTATCAGTTTTTGGATCTTTTATGAAGGAATCTGATATTGTTGGCATTTTTGTTTCATTTTTTGTGAGGGGTTTATTTTTATTATATTCTCGTATTACATTCACCTTAGAAAAAAATATCTAATTAATTGATTTTTAATACAAAGGAGTTGTCACAAATCATAAAATTCAAATAAAATATTAAATTTAAAAAAGAAAAAGAAAAAATGTATTTGAAAACTAGTCATTCCACTTGATGAGCCAAAGGTATTGTTATATTTATCATCTTGCCAAGTTATTCTAGAAAAAATATGTTGAACTTATTGTTAAAAAAAAGACGCACTGTTACATCAGATATAGCAAACTAAATGAAAATAATGTACTATAAAGTTATTACAGCAGATCATCCATTAAATTTACTAATCAAATAAAAACAAATCTTCCATGATAAATATGTAAGTGAAGAAATAAAGTATTTAAATAAAAAATAAAAGTTAAATAAATTTTTAAAACAACGTCGGCATAACAAAATCATTTGAACAATGGTTTTATGTTATTGTTTGTTTTCGCAATGATAGGTCCTTTTGAATGAAGTTATTTTATCTTTAAAGTAAAATAATTTCAGCAAGAGTAAATTTCATTAAAACAATTATGGTAATACATAAATACATTTGTGCTGAATTTATTTCTAATTTTTAATTTTAATAACGCCTTTGTTAAATAGTTAATTAATTTTTTACTTACTTTGTGTAAAAATTAAATATGGGTTCCTTTATCATTAATAAAATAACACTTTTTATTTGTATACTTTTAAAGGAACTAATTTGAAATGCTATAAATAATAGATTTAATTACTTAAAACTGTTGTGAATTATTTCTTGCAGAATAATTATTAATCAATCAAATTTCATCACGCATATCACACACGTTCCAAGTGCAATATCGTATAGTCGAATTATTCTGGGGAAAGCATTTTGAACCCAATCTGTTCAAAAAGAATCATTGTTACATTAGATATAACAGAAAAAATACAAATAATGTTCTAGATTATTGTTGGAAATAATTAAGTAATTTGTTAATTCAACTCTTTTTTAGGATAATAATAAAATTTATTTTCGGATAATTTAACTACCGGTTCACTAATTTTTTTTAATTTTAAGAACCGGTTCATGCAAACCGGTGCGAACTGGTTGAATATCATCAGTGATTGTAATCTTATATTTTGGTACAAATATATATATAGCTTGGTAGAACTAGTAAAGATTTATCTGTCTTCTTTGAGAGGACTTGATTATTACAGCTAGTATTTTGTATACTTGAGACTTGTATCCAAATTAATTGAATAATGAGATTATATAAATTTCATTTCTGTTCTTTGCCTTACTTATTGTATAATTTTTTTCCTCATATATTTTTTTTGCTCTGTTTCCAAACACTAAGTTAGATCAACTATGCTTAACCTAAAGGTGAAAACCAACAATATATTACACCAAGTATAGTAAGATAATAAAAAAAACAAATGATTATTATTAGTTTTTCCCTTTAAATAATCTTAAAGATTATTTTGGTTTAATTGAAGGATTTATTTAATTTCTTTTAAATTAATTTATAGAATGCAGTAAGATAAACACATTTTCTTCTTTTTCTTTTTATTTTTTAAGGCAGATATGCAAATGAGAAGAAATTTAATTGGCTAAGAAAAAATTAGAACTGCCAGAGAGATTTTCTTTTTTTGAGAACTGCTGTAATGACAGCAAGTATATAATAAAAATTAAAAATTTATTATAACGAAAATGAAAACTTCTTTTTAAAAAAGAGATGTTTGTAAAGATAAAGAAGGAAGTTAAATTAAAACTTCTCTTAAATAATTTAAGTTGTAATATTATCAAATATGAATAGCAAAATGTATAGCTAAATCCTAACAAATCTGTTCAGATCCATCAACTGTGAGTTTAGCTATCAATAATTTTCCACAAAGTCTACAACTGAAATGCACAGGAATTATTGTTAACTGTGACAACAGGAATAACTGCTCTAAAGAGTCAGTTTATTTGAAATTTCTTACTATTTACAAACTATGATTTAGCCTTGATTAAAGTTTTATCTTCATAATCTTAACACCTATAGTAGTGTTGTGGAAGTGTATTTAACTTTAGATAATTTTTTGCTCTCATGAACTTTAACACATATGGGAGTTATATATGTGCATAACAGAATGCACTATTAACTTGGGATATATTTTATTTTCACAACTTTGACACTTCTAGTGTTATATATGTGTGGAATGTAATGTCGATTTAACCCTTTGTGTGTATTGTCCAGACAACAAAGAAATAATTATGGTTTCCCTCTGAACTTATATTACAAACAACAGTATAAGTTATTTTCTTGAAATTACAATAGTGTTCAAGGAAATAACAGCTGACTAGGAAATGACTTTAGCTGTTATAGCATTTGTGAGACAATTATTTGCTTTAACTATTATTCTTTGTCCTAGACATTCATAAATTAAAGGGAGTAAAACATTCCAATTCCAGAATAACCCCAAAACAAAGTCATGCAATTTTATTAATTTTTGAAGAAAATTTGATTAAAATACCTATTCTCATTCCCAAATATCATGGATTCTCAGAGAACCTACATTCAAATCAACTAATTTATAAATATTCCTTATAAATGGAGATGAAGAAGCATACAATCAACTTTAAGATTATATGTTGTTTAAAAAAAGAGAAATATTTATTTGAATTATATTTATCATTAAGTTTAAGAAGAGTGCTATTAATTAATTGGCTAATAGCCAATGGATTTAAATAACATATTTGAACCAAGTGCAGTAATTTAATGAACATGCATTATGTTTTATTGTATTTTATATTATCTTATAAATATGTAGAGTTCATGGTAATTACTTGTTAACTTGGGCATAGGGACTGACAGTCAATTTAGGGAACAGTGCTTGCAGAATGGTCTCATGGTTCATTTAATGAATCTATAATGTATCATTGCCACATGGCTTAATTCTGTATATTTTTCTAGGATTCTGTGCTTATACTTATGTTGTAATATTAGGTGATATTTTTTCATACTATCTGGTCTATGGTTGGCCTTATCTCAATTGTCTCCTATAACAGAGTTTTTATTACATCTTTTGGTCTTGAATCATGCTTGTAAAACAGCTCATGCCTTCCAATTTGGTGGATTAATGAGGATGATTTATTTATATTTTATCTGGAAGTATTCATATTATATTACTGTTATAGGATAATTGTATGCAATTTTGTTATATTCTATATATCATTCTGTGTTGGTGGTCTATCCACAGAATGATTGTTTGTCTTTTGATCTTATTCTTCATATTGTTCTGTGCTGGTGGTTAATCTGCAGAACAATCATTACCATTATTTTTGTATATTCTTTAAGTTTGTTTCAGTGCTGGTGGTCAATCCGCTGAACATTCTGCATTTGTACTAGTTGCTCTGATGATGGTTTAAAGAACTCGCAAGGTACTTACTGCTCATTATTCCTTGAATGTACTTATACACCTACAGATATATCACTGATCCTTATTATACAAATGTATGTTTGAGTAGAGTCTCCATACATTATGATGCTTACATTGTTTCACACCTCTTAACATTTGTTCCAGGTGTTCTGTTATCATCCATAAAAGAGCATTTAAGTGAATTATGGTCATAATTTATTACAAGCAAATTATATGATATCCCAACTCAGTTGAGTTGGAGTTTAAATTTCTTTTGATTTCATAACTTATTATAGTAAATTTCATAGGTTTATCAATTCCAATTGTTGTCAGTGCTATTATAATTTTGGTAAAGGTGTATTGGTTCTGGTTTCACATATTGTAGGTGCCATTGTCTGAATTTGAATCTCTCTCATCCCCATAAGGATAAAAATCAATACATTTGTAATACATCTTAAATTGTATTATCTGAAACTTGTACATATATTCACACACAGAAATAAATACACGTGTTAGTATTTTATTTTATTTTATATTATTTACTTACCCAATTAATATACATTGTCCATGTAGAACAATTATATGTGATGTTATTTTAAATTATTTATCATTTATGTAAAATGATGAATATTATTAACCAATTACTATTTTCATATTTATTGAGTCATAAATAAATATTAATTTGATGACCTAACTTATTTGTACCATCGCTATTAGTCACATATAGAGTCAGAAATCCAACATAGTAAATAGACCATAAATATTAGAGCACATATTGTCTCTGATGATGATGTATGCAAGGTTTACTGGAACATCCAGAAAGTATTTTAATGTTTATTATTGGGTATTTTTTAATGTACAATATATAATAAAATCACATTTATTTTCTGCATCACCATTGCTTTGCTTTATCAATTCTGGAATATAATCCAGAATCTGTTACCTCTATTGATATCTGCTGCATTAATACCTAAATTAATAATAAATTTGCTAGCTAGTATAACAAGTGAACCTATTTTTCTAAAACTATAACAGATGCCTTATCTATTCCTAAGAGTTTCATTGCTATTGTTTAATTTAATATTTAGGTTAATGAAGAAAGAACTTAAAATTCATATTGTTAATTTTCTTTGCATAGCATTTACCCTATATAGCATTTCTGTACTTTAAATCTGAATACATAATGAGCTATCATTTATGATGTTGTGGAAAAGTTTATAATTATTATTATCTAGTTTAATGGTGTATTCACCACATAATAATTGATGGTTTCATAGATTATACTATCTTATCAGTGATCAGCCATTGGGTCTCAAACAAATAAAATTGTAATTTAAGGTCATTGTGTAGTTTTATAAAACAGTCATTGGATGAATAGTTATAAATAATAAATTAAGATTTGGGCATATCATTTTAAAATTCAATAATTAAGGAGAATTATAGTTAATTAAAATAATATAGTTTATTTGGGTAACTCAATATACCTTCAAGTAATGCTGTGATTAGCCTTTGCAGTATACCCTGGCCATGGCCAGATTGTATGGTAATAGCTTTGTATTGTATCATGAACTTAGACTGTTAAAATCAGGAATAAGGGCCTTTCAGTTACTGTTTTTGGCTTCCCAATGTGTGCCAATTTGCTGAGGAATTCTAGGTATGGGATAGGTTGTTCTGCTACACTTTTTAGTTACAATATATATATATATATATATATATATATATAATTAATCAAAACAATACAATAATTAATACAGTAACAATATTTTAAATAAACAAATATATACCAATTTAATAGAAGTACTTTCAACTATCTATGTAGTCGTTGTCAACTAGATTCAAATTGTATTAGAAAAAAACGTTACAAATGTAAACAAAAAGTAATACGTCATACATCAATTTTCCCACAATTCATTAATTTTTATATTGGCGGCCTGTCTGTTTATCAACTGTTGCTTTTCACTTTTTATTAACATAGCTTCTTTAATTTTGCGTTTATTATTATTTCTTTCAATACACAAAATCTTAACTTTATTAAAATCAAAATCAAAACCATAATTACATGTTACATTATGATCAAAAAATACTGATGGTGATCATAATGTAACATGTAATTATGGTTTTGATTTTGATTTTAATAAAGTTAAGATTTTGTGTATTGAAAGAAATAATAATAAACGCAAAATTAAAGAAGCTATGTTAATAAAAAGTGAAAAGCAACAGTTGATAAACAGACAGGCCGTCAATATAAAAATTAATGAATTGTGGGAAAATTGATATATGACGTATTACTTTTTGTTTACATTTGTAACGTTTTTTTCTAATACAATTTGAATCTAGTTGACAACGACTACATAGATAGTTGAAAGTACTTCTATTAAATTGGTATATATTTGTTTGTTTAAAATATTGTTACTGTATTAATTATTGTATTGTTTTGAATAATTATATATATTTTATTATAATTGGAATACAGACATTGATTAATAATTTATATATATATATATATATATATATATATATATAATATATATATATATATATATATATATTGTAATGGAATAAAAATAGGGATATATATAGATAGATGGCAATCATTATCTTTCCTTATGAATAACCATCAATGAGCAAATATATCAGCATTGGAAACCATCAATAACATATAATAATTATAAGCTAAAGTCTATATCTCCATCCTTAAACATGAATAGTCAACAGTGATCTCTTGTACCTGAATCTGAAATATGTTCAATATCAAGATGTAGGCCAATTATCTAGCCAATGCCAAACTTAGTGCATAATATAAACCAATCACCTGCATTCACTTACTTAAGAGCTAAAGTGTCTATCATACATTTTAAAAATTCTAAGATCCTGATTTATGCTTATCATCATCAATGTTCTAGCCATAAGGTACCATTTATATACAGGCCAACTATAAACTAATTTCTAATCTGTATACATAAAGTGCAGTGAATGGATAGATTTTAAACATGATCTTGACCTTTGCACCAGTCAGAGACTCATATGGATATGCTAATACAAATATATATCGCCACATATATATAAATCAATCATTATTACTTTACACTAGCTGAGAACAACCCAAAGACCCCCTAGAACTGTGATTGTAACAAATATATATATATATATATATGCAGGTATTCAATCTACCTTAATTTAAATAGTCTTACTGGGATCATTACATATTTCTTAGAGAACAAAGCTAATATATAAAAACTAATAATTTTAAAAACTATTATTTTTTTCACAATGATTTAATAAAATTAACCAATAAATAATAAATATTTTTTTTAAATATATGACAATTCAAACCTAACATATATTCTATAAAAGAAAGAGAATTTCATAAAACAAATAAAATTATTTCCTGTTAATTTCTATTGCTCAATTAACACTCACTTATTATATAACTAAATCTAAAAAGATTTCACCATAAACGAAAAAAGTTAATTGTTATATTCCTTCCTTCTCTCAGAAGTGGACTATTCCAGATGCCTCCTTATCTGATCAGATTATGCATTGCTTACCACAGGCCAATAGGCTGATGTATAGGTAAAACATAGCCAATGTTTATTACAGGCCAATAAACAATGATGCTTGCTGAATCCAAAGGTTTTCAATAAGATCAGGGATCTGGCTATAAATAATTAGCCTTTTGTGAGAATTGGAGTAGAACGTCTGTCTAACCTGAAAAACTGTTCATGTTTTCCCAGGAACTCTGCTAACCTGAACAGCAGCAAGTATTTGCATTGATAGCACTATGCTATTTAGTCTACACAGCTAGGCAAGTCCCACAGAGACTGGATGCTGCTAAGAGTATGGTTGGCTCGAGACAAGCTGACTTGTACAGCTGGAAGAGTCATACATCCTAACTGTGAGGCAAGCTATCAGGTGTAGCTGGAAGTGGTAAGCAGAACCCAGAGTTTACATCAAGCTACAATATTCAACATTGCAAATATTCTCTTGTATATATACTGTATATTGTATTATATATATATATATATATATATATATATATATATATGTAGATATAATAAATATAATAATTGTAATACTTGTCTTAGTATTATTTTCTGTAGGTTGGGTCTGTAATCCAGACCAAACATAACATTAATATTAGCTAAACCCTTTGTTCTTTTTTAATAATTAATTCTAAAAGTACACTTTTCAATAAAATATAAAAATTAAGATTAGCTAAAACCTTTTACTTTTTAATAATTAAATCTGAAAAACATTTCACAATAAAAGATAAAATAATTTAAGATTAACTAAAACCTTCCCCTTTTCTATGAAAATGGAAAGTTTCCATATGCTTTATATTTTAGGAAAGAAAAATAGAAAAAAATGATTAAACAAAACTTAAATCAAATTTATTCATTATAGCATATTAATTTTATACAAAATTTCTTGTAAATGCAGGTAGATGTACACACTACAATAATTTATTACCATGGATTTTATTCTGTTAGTTCTTTTATTGTTACAATTGTCAGTTTATTTTCAGATCAGCTTTTTTTTCTGGTTTTTTTTTAATGTTCAATTTAAAATTATAATAATAAATTTCAAGAGCAGATTAGCAGAATCTAAGCTTAACCATTATTACTATTAAAATTTTTCACTAACTTCTTTTTCTAGCTTCATGTTTTCAGTCTACAATCATAATATTAATTTCCAGAATAGAATAACAAATTAAATTTATTCATTTTACAATATAATAATTTTCAGAATAGCAGATTTCCAGTTCAGATTAGCATAGGCTGAGACAGTAATGATTTTGGATGGATATACAAGACTTGTTGCAATTTTCTCTCAGGGATATTATTTTTCCTTTATATTTTTTAGTGATACAGATTACATGTTGGAATGGTGATGCTCAGCCTTTAGCTAAAAGTTGGCATATGACTTTCTTCAACTCTATTTCAAAAATCATTTTTAAAAACTAGAAATGGTGTCAGTCTAACTTTAGACTACAAGCTTAACTTCTCATTGTTCTTCTCTCAAGAGCTGAGCTGCTACTGCTTTGAATCCAAACTGGCTTACTGACTAGATATTAAAGTCTAATATTTTTAACCTCCCCATATTCTATTTTAAACATAACCTCTCTTATTCATTCAATCACACACTATCTCTAAAATGACAGAATCAAACCCTGACCTATTGATTTGCACTTTTTACATTAATTTAAACTTTAATCACACCTTAATTATTGCAAAATTCCTTTGTAGTTATTTTTTCTTTTTAATTCCTAAAAGCAGTATAGTCCTTTAATTTTCCAAAATAGTTTTCTATTTTTTTAGAGAATGGAAACAAAAAGAAAAAAATCACAGTTAATTAATTAAAAACAGCTTTTTTTTTAAAAAAAAAAAAATTGATAAAGAGGTGGAATGATAAAATTACAGGAGAGAAAAAAATTATTTAATTTAGTCTTTTTTTTTCTTTATAGTTTCTCTCTTTTACAACTACCCCTAACAAACTATAAAGATTCATATGCTTATTTTAAATGTTTGGATTTTTTATACTGTTAAATAAGGAATTTAACTCTTAATAAATTAATAATTACTATTCTAAAAAAAACCATGAGAAAAAATAATTATTGTCAATATATATATGAATTCTGCAACATCTTCATTGAATTAACCTTAAATTCCAAAATTAAAACTATCACATTTAAAAACATAGTACTCTTTTTTATTAAAGTTTACATTTCAAACCATAATTCAAATTACTATATCTAAACAACATATAATCTCTTCTAATTAATATGTATATTATCTTGGGAAAATATCTTAATTACACCATCTTTTAATTTTTTTTTTAAAAAGTCTTAATTAAAGATTTTTCCCTTAATTTTTTTTTAATCACTAACTTCTCCCTCCCCTATTTTTAACTTTTATACAAAAAGGAGTTTACAAAACATTCTTTTGAGTGAAATATATATGTAATATAAAAAATTCAAAGCAATTTAACTTTGAAATAATATATCTGTTTGGGTTTCATCTCTCATTAATAAAATATGCCTCATTAGGTAGATCTTTTTATTCTTTCTAAAATAATTTATGATTGCACTTTGTGCTCTTATTGTTCATCTTGGATTTAAACCCAGCCTTATTACAAAAACAAGTCCAGATTCTGATATTAACAT
The DNA here is from genome assembly GCA_028023455.1 of Epiperipatus broadwayi. Taxonomy (NCBI): domain Eukaryota; kingdom Metazoa; phylum Onychophora; class Udeonychophora; order Euonychophora; family Peripatidae; genus Epiperipatus; species Epiperipatus broadwayi. The sequence goes on from JAQFVV010000173.1 coordinate 415,738, forward strand.
TACACTTTTACTCTTTTACGCATTACCAAATGTTAAAATGAGACATTAAACTAACCTGGGATAATTTGCCATGACTTTTAAATAACAACACAAATATTCCAAGTCTTTTTTGCTACATGATAGAAACTTGAATATACTCGTTTTTTGTTTTATTTCTTTATATAATCAAATATCCCTTGTGCCTGATATCTGGTATATGAGGATAGCACCTATCATTCAATGCATATACAGTTTTTTGTTTTAAAACTGATTCTCTTTAGTTCCATATAATTTCAAAACCTTTATAGCTAAACCTAGACATATATCTTACTTTACTCATGATGATTAGAGTCATGTTATTTCCATATACATATATAATCACAGGAACAATAAACTTTTCTGATGTTATTTATATTACTACATCAACTTTTATTGAAAGATTTACTTTGCAAATGTAAAATAAAACTGATAACATTTGTTTTTCTAGTTCGAGCCATATCTTTCAACAAAGAGTCATTCTCTGATGTAAATAGCATGAAAAAAGTTTAACATTATTACTATAACATATTGTTAGAAGTAATGTATTAATTAATATTTATATGTACAGTATACATATAAGTACTAATGTTATCAAACAGTGATGATAAACTATATTCAACAACTTGGAACAAACATCAGCAAAAAATATAAACAAAGTTAATATACAAAACAAATTCAAAGTATTAATTAAAAATTTTATGTAAAATAAATTAACATTATTTATACCAGCAAGCAATAGGCAATTGTCATTGATGATGATCAAATGCAATTTTTTAGTTATAGTACTTTGTTATCTACTGTTTCTGCTTTTTTGCAGAAAACTTCATAAACTTATATCAGCTATTTAAAAAGTCCAACGGAATGATTTTTTGAATACTATTACAATAAGACTGATTATTGTAAATATGTAAAGTAAATACACTTTAGCAGCCAAGTGCTGATAATATCTTTTATCACTTCAAAAGTCACTGAGCAGTTAGTTCAATGATAGAGCTACAAATTCGAGTTTGATATTCCTGAATCAGTGCCCAAGTAAAAAAAAAAAAATAACAATTTAGTGAGTTCAATGAAATTGTTGCACTCGCTTTGTCCCTCTAGTGTTGAAAAATCCCATGAACTACACAGCAATTGATAACACATTTAACTTAATTTTAAAAACTTTAAAGAATCTTTATTGCATATTATTACACCTGTGTATTCTTTAAAAGCAAAGATTGTTATTTTTAAAAAAGAAAAGTAGCTAACGTAAGAAACCAAAATGAAATAGATTTATTTTATCATTTAAGCCAAACAAAAATAAAGGCGACTGTTGAAAGAAAGTATACTTATGCTTAATCTTGGAATTCACAATAGAAATAACTTTCATCAAAACTGAAACTGAATTGCTAAAAAAAAAAAAAAATTAATGGAAGGTAAATTATGCAGAATTTTATAATTATATATGCATTTTTTTTTTACAAAAAAATCAGTTTATTTATAGAAAAATCCAATATTGAAAATTTCTTTTATTATTAATCTGATTGGCATTTATACTATACAAGTTTTAAATAATAAATTTTACTTAAAATCAATTAATATATTATACAGGTTTAAACCTGCATTTATATATGTAATATATGGGCGGTTTTAACTCAGACTTTCACACGATCTACCACTCTCAGTGCCATCTCATATTGCTGATCCACCTGATCACACACCTGTTGAAAAGATAAATAATCACCAATATACGTATTTCATGCTAAACCAGCAATCATCAGTTAGTCCAGATTACTATCCTCACACATATATATGATCAGTAATCAGCTTTATATTAAGATAGCCAATCTTTATATTTTAATGGACAAGCTTCAAACTATTCCAACTCACAACTCTTTAGCCTTCCATTTCATTGAAAATCTGATGATGGGACGTTCAAAGCCCTTGTTAGTGCCAAGGTTGTCATTCATTAAAAAATATTGTTTCATTGTGACTTTAACAATAATGTAATACTTTGTACAGTGTAATGCAGTGGAACTTAAGATCTGTGGTTTACAGTTTCAGCTCTGTCATTTCTGGTGTATAAAGTTTTTGTAAATTTCCAAGAAATAAATTATTTGATTATTTTTTGTTCTGCATAATTTGGTGCAGTGATACATTGGCAGACTCTGAGGCTCAAGGTCCATAATTTATGGCCCTACCTATACTTGAACTACTTATGAATTACAGAGCATTTCTATAAGCATTTTTTGTAATTAAAGCATTGGATCATTAAGGGATAGATCCAAGATATTTTCATATTCTGAAAAATATTTATAAAAATGCACCAGAAACAGATCACATAATGATACTAGAAAGGTTAACATTAAGAAGGGTATAAGATATAATGACACCATATCTCCAAACCTTTTTACAGCAGTGCTGCAAGAAATATTTTGTGGGTGAAAATGGAAAGATAAAGATATAAAACTAAATGGAGATTATTTAATTCATTTTAATTTGGCAGATGATGTAGTTGTTTTTGCAAATAATGCTTCAGAGCTTTAGGAAATGTTACAAGAGTTATCAGATGAAAATAAGAAAGTAGAACTAAAAGTGAATGTTAAAAATACATAAGTAATTTTCAATGGATTTTTTCAAAAGATGAAAATACAGATTGATAATGATGAGTTAGAAGCAACTAACAACCACAAATACCTTGGTCAGATTGTTATTACAGATGAAACTATAATGGATAAAATTAATCATAGAATTAAATTTGGTTGGAGTACTCATAGTAGAAATAACTTAGCATTAAAAGGAAGTATGCCTGTGTTTGAAAAGGAAAGTTTTTAATAAATATGTTTAACCAGTTCTTACTTATGGATCTGAGTCTTGGACACTTAACAGAAGAGCAATACAGAGACTTCAGACAATTCAAAGAAAAATGGAGAGATGCATGTTAGGAGTAACAATAAGAAATTGAAAGTAAAATGCATGGATAGGAGAGCAAACAGGATGTTACTGACATCATTGAAAGAATTAAGAGACTGAAATGGAGTTGGGAATAACATATTGCTAGAAGAGATAATAATAGGTGGACAGTTGAAATATTAAATTGGACTCCAAGAGACTGTAAAAGACTCAGAAAGTGATTACATGTGAGCTGAAAGAGTGAAATAAATAAATGTGTGGGAGTGATGTGGAAAAGAGAGACTGGAGATCAGAAAAGGTGAATTAAACTTGGAGAGACCTTCATCCTGCAGTGGATTAATATGGCTGACAATGATGATGATGGCTGAGCAATAAACCATTTAATAATTTATTTTTGATTATTCAATAGTTTTTGTCATTGTTTTGAAAAGACTTTATACAGTATTAATTATTAAAGAAATAACAATAAAGAAACCTGTTTTCAAAATTTGCTGCAATTGAAGAATACCAAATCTTTTCCTTCAAACTGTAATTGAGTCGCATTTCCATTTTGACATATACTTTTATTGCTAATATCACATTTGCGTCATTATTATTATTATTATTTCTTATGAACACATTCAGTGCTATTGACATTTGTTGATTTTACATTTCTACTGATATATATATATATATTGTTCGCGCTTAGATTTTATATTGATGATTAATTATATTCCACATCTTTACATTATTGGCTTCAAATCCCCATAGATCCATTAATTTAATTAACTTGCAAAACTTTGACAATTAAATGTAAAAAAATTGCACCTCATTTGCATATCTTTATCTCATTAAATATTTTACATCATAATTAATATTAATAGTTATTGAAAAAAAAATAATTTTCCCAGCAATTATCAAATTCTTTACAAACTCAGTCCTTTAAACTCATCTTTACTTACTATCATTAAACAATATTTAATTATCATTAATAAAAGTTTAAATATATCTTTAAATAAAATAAAACTTCATAAATGAAACAAAAATCTTATAAACTTTTAATTGTAATTATATACTGGTGTAATGTTCTTAGACAAAAATGTTGAAACTCTCCATTTGTTTTACATCTGTCCCTTTCTTGCACCGCTCATGTCCTTGATTGTGGACAGTGTGTCAAGCGATATCAGGAATGTGTTGTCTTTTAGGAGGGCTATGACAAATGGCACCTTCTCTATTATTAGACTGGCTATTTTTATAGTATTTGCAGTTTGGCTCACAAAGTATAAGCTTTTATTTAATCAAATGAACCTCAGTGTTGTCAAGTATACACAAAGTTGATTACTAAAATCAAGGATAGAGACAGAGTTTTGGCTCCTAAATTGTTGTTTCGGGAGACCTAGTCCAAATGCACTTTTCCAGACAAATGAGTAAACACCTCATGAGATCCTTTATTGATTATCCTGGTCTCATGTGTAAACTTTTATATATTTTTATTGTATTTGCCTACAGTTATTCAAAATATATGTAAATGATTTCATAAATAAACCTTTCCTTTTTTATAAAAAAAAAAAAATGTTGTGCAGAGAGGAAAAAAGGTAAAAGAAGAAAATATTAAAATCTGCTCTTGCTCGACAATTACAAAAAAACTCCTAAATTAACCGATTGTGGTAATTCCTTACATCTGTAAACAACTCATTAACCTTGCCTTTAAAACAAATGAAGAAATCAATATTATTATAGATAAGTATTTAAATTTCCTCTTGATTGTTGCCTTTAAAATAATAGTCTTAATTGGTTAGAATGTCATCTTAAATACAATATTCGTGAATTTAAACTTCTCTAGTTTGCTTCCACTGTAAATATTGTTACTTCAGGCCTACAACATCTGAAGAAAAGAATATTGCCACTTGAAACTTTGTAATATATATATATATATATATAACTTTGTAATATATATATATATCCGTAAGCTATTACTAACATTTATATATAAATCTATGTACTATTACTAACAGTAAACTATACTTCAAAAATTTAAATAAAATTTGAATTTTTCTAAAAACATTCAACAATTAATTCTAGATAATGGATATAATCCCAACATTTAATTACAAGTAAATGTTATTTTAAAAAAAAAAATTATATTTGTATATAGAAGTAAATGTTATTATCAGAAACTTTTAGACAGTGGCTTTATTGCTCGGGAGTTCATAAGAAGTTTGAGTGCCTGAGCTGCGAGTGCATCCGGGAACTTCCTGATTTCCAGTCAGATACTCTACCAACTTTGCTAAACCATGCAAGGGATTAACTGTTATGACTTTATATTATATCTAAATATGTACGTAAAAATTTAATAATAATAAATAGCCAATTATAAATAAATAAGACTATCAGTAGTTTAAAAAAAAAAAGAAAGGAAAGAGGGAAAATGTCATAGATTAGCATTTTATAAGGACTAAACAAAACGATTTGTGAATCACAAATACTTTCATGTATAGAATTTGTTGGACGATTTTTCTATTTATTTTATGATCATGTATTATTTTTTTCAGCAGTGAACTTTTCTTTCTGCAATATTTCTAATAAACCCCTCTATTATATTATATTCTTTGCCATAACATTCCAATGTAAACAACTGAATTGCACTTTTCAGACTGTCTTTAAAATATTCTTTTAACATAAAGTCTATCTCTCCAATAAGTTCGCCACTAACCTCATTAAACAAGCAAATAAAATCTGTTTTTGAAAGCAGAGTAACAAGTAGTCAATATTAACTTACAAAATGCATTGACACCATATATTACTTAGATAATGAAAATAATAATGTTCAAGGCTAAATTGTTATAAATGTAAATACATGAAAGCAATCCACACTTAAACAATACTAACCAATACCAAGAATCTCAATCAATTTGTTGTCAAGGCAACCTTATGTTTATAGAGTTACTAAATATTGACTCAAGACTAAAAAAGGTTAAAATTTATATAAATATATATCTTATTGAGAATTTTTGAATGACATTTGCATATGAATTTCAATTTGAAATATTATAACAGCATTACATCAAAAATCTGCCAAAACCTATAATTTTGTTTTTTCTCTTAGCACAAAAATCTTTAGTTATTAAAATAAACACATAGCTATTAATTAAATAAATAACAAAATTAGGGAAATGGTAACTGTATCAATCAACTGTTGTATATTTTTTTTCCAACATGTTTGCATAGAGATCACAATTGTGGTTGAGATTCAAAGAAAATTTTACTGCCTCTTAGCCACTAGTCTTTCCAAACTTTATTATGAAGGCGATAAATAAACCTTTAATAATTAAATAAAATAAGTCTTAAAACATTTACAACAATGTACATTAAAAGGATAATACTTTTAAGAATGATTTCATAACATATTGTAATAAAACACAAATTTATCATCAGTCTAATGATTTTTTCATACTATCTACCTTACAAGATAGCTTAATATGAGTATTTATCTATTAAATGATTTTAAATAAAATGATTCCAGAATTATGGTCAAACCTATTTAATCATCATTCTACCATAAAAGTAATCTGCCACTATAATATAGCTAAGCATCTGAGGTTAATGAGGCAATGATATCAAATAAATAAACTCAACAAAGGAATAATAAGATATAACCAGACTTAAACATTAAATATAAATTTAATTAAATTAAAAACAATAAAAATATATAATTTTTATATTATTTAAAAAAATTAATATATTGACAATTAATCAAATAAATGTATATCAAAAGAAAGAAAAAATATTGAATAGCATTTAATTGAAGTATTACTATTAAAATATTTGCTACTCCACATATGATTAACAAATCACAATTAAGTTTGAGCCTCTCTAATAAAACTATTAATAATAAAGAGTAATGGATATTGCAATAACAATATTTATTACATGGAAAAAAATTCAAATAAATTAACTTCACACCTTTCAAAAGTATGATTTATTAAATATTCTGTAAAATTTCAAATCTTTCTTAATTCAAGAGAATCTGTGCATGAAATAAGTGTATGTAACAATAAATGTAAAAATAGGATAGAGATGTGTAACACTTAAATAAGATTACATTCTAATTACATACTAGGATATTAAGATTAACTAATTATATGATCAAAACATTATTATCATACAATAAATTGGATTCCAAATAATTGTTTTGCCATTGCAAATAAAAGTTATAATAATAAATACAAATATGAAAAGCTCTTTTTCAATAGTTCAAGCATACAATATTTTAAATATGAAGGGAGCATAAAAATATAACTAAGTGCTACTAGAGAGGTAATCATTTCAATTCAAAATCATATATGTTAATAAATATGAGCAGTGAAATAATAATAAAACAACTATATTCTAAAGCCATCACTTATATCTCCATAAACAAATTTTTACAGGAATTACATGTACAATAGATATTTATTTTTGTATTTTTATACAAATGGCAAGCAAAAATAAAATCCATTATATGGCAATAATTAATCAAATGTAAATACATTTTTTAGAGACCTATAATTTATTCAAATGCATACATATTTAAAAGATATCAATATTCACATATCTTAGAATTTTACAAAAAATTAACTAGTAATAGTAATGTTTTTCTAATATATTTTTTCAACAAGAAAGTTCAAATGTTTTTTACACATTATTTTCATTTTATAGTTGGGATTGATTTCTCAGCTAAAAGTTAAATAGATAAAATAAACCTTAAGCTGCTACCATCTTCTTTTTCTTCTTCTTCTTTTCTTCTTTTTCTTTTTCTTCTTCTTCTTCTTTTTTTTTTTATTATTATTATTATTATTATTATTATTATTATTATTATTATTATTATTATTATTATTATTATTATTATTATTATTATTATTATTATTATTATTATTATTATTATTATTATTATTATTATTATTATTATTATTGATGATGATGATGATGATAAATACTAGTATTAAATAATCGCTATTGTCTTTTAATTTAATTAAGATATATTTTATATAACAACCAAATTTTAAAATTTGAACTATTTCAATACAAAAATTATAGGACTAGTTTCAAAAGAACCCTCTTCTTCAGTTATGGCAAAATAATAATAACTTATTGTATTAAACAGATTATAATTGCTTTATTTAGAAATGTAAAGTTAAAACACAAACAACTATTAATGGTGATACTTTTTTGTTAACTAATATACATATAGTTATATTTTGGATAGATAGAATTTCACTCTTTTTTGTAATAAACTTTATCAATAATACATATAACTGTAAAGTTCAATTATTAATGTGTTGGCCTTTTACACAAATAATAAGCACATATACAAATATGTTATATATATATATATATATGAACAATCTTACATCTTAATTTTAGGATTAGATAATTGTGATAAGAAATGCAGACAATGCAAACTATTGTAATAATGATTAAATATTATTGGCTGATTCCAAAATTGTACTACTTAGTTGCTCTATTTTATCTTTGTGCAAATATCATAAAATTTACACATAAATATAATGTGACATCAGTATATCCAAATTAATATCAAAATATATTTCATTACTAACCTGAATTATTAGCCATATTAAAATCTAGTTCTTAATATATTTTAAAAATATATAAGAGGGTTAATCAATAACATAAATACATAGTACATTAGAATGATTCTGTATGACAACCATTAAAACCTTTTAAATCCATTTAAATAATTTTATAAATCCTAGCCACTAAACAATGTAAAACCATCATCATTATTAACAGTCTCTCACAAATGAGTATGGATATTCTAATTCGGTGGGGGGGGTAGTAAGCAATAAAAATTCAAAAAATGTTTTTAAATGACTATATAAATCAATTAATGATTCCCAAATACATCCAAATATAAAACTTGTTCTTTAATATGTTTATTTGACATATTTTTAAGCTACATTTTAGTTTCTTTAGCAAACATTTTTTCTGAAACACATTAATATTTTGCCTATTAGTCGCTCTCAAAGTTCTACTCTCAGTCATATATTTTTAAATAAGAAATTTCATATTAGATTTTTCTCAGAGAGTCTTTGGCATAATCTTTATTAAAGTGTAGTCTATTTGTTTCATAGAAACCATGTTCTCTTTGATCAAAAATATTTTTTAGAAAATCTGCTATTCATTTATCTCAGATAACTAATCCAATAAAATGTAATCTTCAATAATACATTTAAAATCATCTCTTGCAGTAAACTCAAAAATATAACAATATTATTGAGTTTATAATATTACTGTCATACTTTTAGAATCTTAGAGTTTACCATTAAATTAATCTTTTTAGTGCTTTAATATTAGGTTGATGTAGGTTGATGACAGTTCATATCTCCTTTATAATTTTGAAAGAACAGTAGCTCCATTTTTTGAGTAATTTATTTAATCTCTTCATGTCTTCATTACATTAAGAAATAATAATGTGGAACTTTCTATTGATTTCCATATTACAGTATTTATGCCAAGATCCTGAAAATGTCAAAGTTGTCACTGATTTTTGTGGGTTCCATGATTGTTTTCTCTCCATATATGCTTTTATTAAATGATTGATTGAAAAGTTTACCCATCTCTATAATTATTTCTTGAGAAATTGTTTTTATAAGATTATTATCATAACAGGCTATTCCACTATGCTTTGACATTAAAACAGGCAAAACTCTCCATTTGATAGTGCTTTTCAGTGCAAACCAGAGTAATCAATGGATGCCAGAAGGTTTGTGCATAAAATCCCTATCTAGTGCCTACTCATCCAATGCTTTCATCAGTGAGGAGCCTTGGATATGAGAGCACTGCACCTCAGATCCAAGGTTCTTCACTGATGAAAACATTGGATGGGTAAGCACTAGATAGGAATTTTATGCACAAGTCTTCTGGCATTTATTGATTACTCTGGCTTGCACTGAGAAGCACTACCATATGGAGAGTTTTTCCTGTTTTAATAACAGTTATGAGATATCATAAGAAATGGTAATCATATTATGTTTAGTGGTTTAATGCTTTGATATTGTGACTGATTGGTCAGGCTCTTCTAGTTAATTGAGTTATTTCTTTTTGAAGCTAACTTCTATATCTAAAAAGTTCTATTACTCATTTATAAACCTGTGTAAATCAGCTCTCAGTCCTATATTTGAGTAATTTTGATGAAATAATTTCATAAAAATGAGCACATATTCCTTTTTTAACTGCAAAATACATCAGCTGCATATGATTCTATATAGCATTTTAATATTTAAATATGTTTTCTATCTAACATAAAACTACCAAATTATTAAACTGATTCACATTCTCAAATACTAAGTTAAAATTACTGATTTTTTTTTTAATATTGAGTGATGAGCGTTTAGCCATTTATAAATCAAAGTGATCATCCTTTAAGTTGTCTAAGATATCACAATCATCATCATGTTAAAATTCCAGATTCCAAAATTTTTATTTAACTTAGAGAAGTTAAAAAATTTACTGTTGATTCTATATTCCATCTTAATGCTTATTTATTAAGCTATCTGTAAATTGTTATAAAAAGAAAAACAAAGATGTATTTAGTACACAATTTTGTAATATGTAAAAACTTAAGATTTTTTATAAATATGATATAAAGCAACAATTTGAGCTAAAAAATACACAAAAAGCAAGCTGACTTATAAGAAAGATCTATTTTATCCTAATTTAACTTATTAGTAATATGGCAGTAATTATTAGCATTACATACACTATAACCCTGAAATTGTTTATCTTAATATATTTATTATTTTAATCTTTGTTTGCACAGTTTTAAAATAATAGAAATAGTTCTTCTTTATAAATTAAAAATATCAATTGTTTTAAATTAATTTGTAATATAAATCTCCACTGATTTAACACTCACACTTTTAAATGAAGGTATTTTTGATAATCTTTTATACAACCACATAGAGTACAATAAAAGACAGTTATTCTCTTATCACAAAAATTATTAAATGCCGCAGCTAGTGGACAGACCAATTATTTATAGTGACAGTTACTTCAAAAAATATCTGTGGCCATACATACCCATACATATACAATTAATAAAAGATATATTTTATGCGTCAAACAAAGAATTTTATCATATTCCACATATTACTAAATTTAAAAAAAACTGAACCAGTCTTAGCACAAAACATGTTTCAGGTTTCACTTTTATCAAGTACTCTTTAAATAATGGAGGCAGTACCTGATGGATCATGATTGATCAATTGTTACTAATGAGATAAATTGTATAAAATTAAAAAATTCTCTAGATGGCACATGAAACATTAATATCTCTTTAAATAATTATACATTTAGATTGTCAATAAATTATTACATTATACATATATCAAAAACATATTTTTATGATTACAAACATTAATAATATATTATAAATGGATGGCACTTTACATTTTTATGAATCAAACTCCTAATGATGGTTTAGTATTGGTTTCAGTTTACATTAGTAAATTTTACTTCTATGTTGTAACTTCAGCATTCATGCTTATAAATAGAAATTCAGAGATGTTGCGACAAATATATCTGTTCAGTGAAGTATTTTGCATTTTTATGAATCAAATAGCTTCTTATATTAGTTCAATTTAAAAAGAAAGATATTGTATTATTTATAAAATTAAGATATTTATAAAATATGTTGAGATTATATATATATATATATATATATATATATATATATATATATATATATATATATATATATATATATATATATATATATATATCAACTAAGAATTATATGATTGTTTATTCAGATTTAAACAGTTCTGTTTTGTGATGGATTTATTTTCTACACATTCAGAATTAATTAATATAATGTAATGTACCACATTAAGTATATCCATATCAAGTATATTAAGTTCTTTGTCTGAAGTCAGACAACTATACAATTGTAGGATACTATAATCATGTAGTTACATTTGGTCAACATGGTATTACTTTACAATTGCTTGTCATCTTCATTTTATAATTGTATATGTGTAAGTACTTATTTACAATTAAAATGATATATTTAGACTAAGGGATATAAGTTAACTAGTGTGAAGTAATATTTATAACTGGTAAACTTAATAAATGATTGCAAGCATTTTAAAACAACTTATGTTAGAACAACTAATATGAAAGCATTGCAAGTAATGTAAAAGATAACGATATTTCTAAATTTAAAGTTTGCAAACTGATATAATTCATATATTATAGTGAACATCACTTGTGTACATGTTATTAATATTTAGACATTCATTGATTATAATTAACTCAGTCCTAGACATGAACACTACCCAGAATCATGTTTTGACTAAATATAATCAGCAGATATTATCATCATATAAAGGTATGTTTCTATAGAGATAAGGAATCTTCTGTTATGCAATACACCTGCATTTCAAATCCATTTCAAATGCTTTTTTTTTCAAGAGATTTATGATTTTTCTCTTATATAATTGCCTCATGTGCAATACAACTAACCATAGAATATTGATTAATAAATGGGTATACATACATCTTGATTTGGAATGGAAAATAAGAATAGAAAACTATTCACAGACTCAATACCTGGCAACTGAAAAGCCTTCACCTTCACTAATTCTTTATGAGGGACAGTTGCAGTGGCCTTTGGCCTGCAATAAGATATTTATTTAAAAGACTATTTTCCATTTTTAACTGTGATTCCATGTTTTACTTATGTTTTTTTATTATACCTAAGCTATCTTCTCATATAAATAGTCAAAATAAGAGTCATAGATCAATTCATAGATCACATGACCCTATCTCTTAAGCTTGTAAGTTATAAACTGTGAGGATTACCAATTCCTCTACAAGCTTTATGATAAATGCTTAGCCAGAGCCAGCACTTAAAATATCTCTGTCAGGAACCCCTCCCCAAACCCCTGACCATGGTTTCGTGCTATTGGCACTCCTCAGAGAGGTATCAGGGTAGGTTCAGACACTAGATCTAAAAATACCAACCCAAAGCTAAGCACTTAGCTAAAAATTATCTATTGAGTGGAAAATCTGAAATTTTCAGACATCTACATGTCTTCAAACCCAGCTATCCAACTCAAATAGCTATATGGAGCTGATAGATCTTCAGCCATACCATATATTAGATATGTAAATGTCTGAAAATTTCAGAATTTATTAAACATAAATTAACAGTCTAGTTTTATAATATTAGTTTATAAACAACGAATTTAAAAAATTCCTACTTTAATAATTGTTTGAACATGAATATAGTAGCAACTGTTTATTTATAGATATGCACACAGTTCAGAACTACTGCTGGCTGACTTGATAATGAATTAATGAGAATATTCAATTAAGTATTTTGACTTTTATGAATTAAATGGCTTAGTTGTCTGTATTGTAAATTTTATTCTTTATATAGATGTATATATTTATTTGAAAATATAAAACAAAATACTAGAACTAACTATACAATTTTCAGTATGAATAGTAATTTGCTGATTGCCATAAAATAAATAAAAGCTCTACAGCAGGGTTTTAGAATGACTGTGATCTTGAGTTACAAACATTTATAGCAAATTATTACTTAGGATTGCAGTCATGCGATTCTGGATATAGCTTTCATCTATTTATTTATTGGTATAGTGAAAATTATAGTTAATTAATTCTTAATGTTTTGTTTTATTATTTATTATTTTCTCTGATATTATGCATTTTAATATATATATATATCATTAAAATGATATAATTTAAAATAATTGGGTAAATATCATAGCAAAAACATTATTTGACAATTGATGCTATATTAGAGAATTTAATAATTTTATTTATTCATTATTCATTTTTTATTTTACATAATAGTATAAAAGAATCCAAAAGCAAGTCACAAGCATTACTTTTGTTTATAAATGAAAAAGGTTATTTTTTTAATTATTTAATAAATAAAGAAGGCTTTTGGAAAAATGTTGATGCTTTCTTCCGTGTAGTACACACATTATTGTGAATATTTAAAATAATATATATATTAAGCATTAAATCATCCCACATGGTTAAGAAATCCAGTACTGCCCTCTGTGAACTAATATATAAATACGAACTCTAATGAATTTATATATTAGTTCACAGAGGGCAGTACTGGATTTCTTTGTATATTTATTTCAGTATAGCGTTACGCACTGGGATTATTATATATATTGCATTGAGAAAGAAAGTAAAATGTTTCTGGAAAGAAGGTTTTTTGTATTTACTAATATAATATTTGTTGGTATATATTTTTATTGTTATATAACAATTTTGGTTTTATGTACATTTGTGTATATACAGAAAAAATGATAATATTGTACAATTGAAAATTTTATGGCTTGGGATTTCATATGAAGTTCAAGTATTGGAAGTGCCAAAGATTGAAATAGCCTATGGACTGTGAACTCTAGAATTTACCACTTTTTGTTTATATAGAATAACCTATAATTAGATAATTAACAAAATAATATCAAATCATAAAATCAAAACAGTTTTAATTTCTGGCTCTGAAAAATTTAATTCTTTATTTAAAGCTATAGAAGATAATATTTAGCAAATAAAAATAATTTGAATAGTATGTACTCACAATGATTCAGTTAAATAGGTTTCATGTCAAGCAATCAATACAATTCTAGAGAAATATCTTTGAAGAATGAAAAGTACTAGTAACAAATCATGATAATTAAATTAATCAATTTCTCTTGATTTAACATGCATTAATTTCTTTAACTAAAATAACTGAGTAAATTAAAAATTCTGCAGTTTATAGTTAGAGAATTATACAGTATATGAAGTAAACAGAATAAAACCTTTTTTTACAAATTTAAATATTTATATATTGTATAATAATTTAACTCTGCATACTATGACCTTCAGTTTTTGTCTTAAAGTGTTATAGTACCATAATATTTTTAATAAATTTTTTTCAATAGTTTAATTTTTCTGATAAGCAAATTGTATCACAACTTAATAGTTAACTGTTTGTGTATCTGATTAGTCAATTTAAAAGAATTTTCATAATTTTATAATTTGAAAAATAATCTTAAAAGTCAGCTTACAACGTTTAAATTCTTTAAATAGCTCTTTTATAATTTGTGAATGCTTAGTCTTAAACTTGTTACTCCTCTGAAGTGTTAGTGAGTTTAATTTTAAAATATTGAAATTAAAACTAGTTTAGTTTAGTTAACAGAGTTTATTAAATGTTAATATTAGTGTAAAACTTTAATGATAAGTTCAAACCTTTAGACTAGATTAGGAAGTGAATGTTTAAACTACTTGTAAAAGTAAAATGCATTATTTAATCTTAATTGTAATAAAAATGTTTTAATTAAACAATTTCAAATCTAATTAAGTTAAGGAGATAAGTAATTTTTAAAGTCGAGAATTAATTTTTATAATTAACCTCAATCCTTAGATAAAGAATAATAGGATGTGTTTGAGGATGCATGCACATTAAAGTTTTAATTTCTTAAAAACCTCCTTCTTGATTTAATGTTAAAGTTATTCTCAACCATCTTTATTTTTTAAATAAAATATAATTAAAAATATTATGGTATTTTAAATGATTTTTTTAAAAATGTTTGAAGAAAAATATTATAAGGTAATGTTTTATTATTTCATTTATTGCAATACATTTAATTTTGCTAAATATTTTTTTAATGTTTATTTAAAATATGATATAGTAATAAATTAATTTTCTAGACATCATGTGAAAATTAGTTTACTTTTAACAATTTCTCTTAGGATACTAAGAAGTTTGTGATATCTGATCAATATATGTCAATTGGGAGTAATTATAATGTCAATTTTATCCATCAAAAATTGGTCACATGATTTAGGTTATAAATAAAGCTGGTGAAAATACCTGCACACTCTTGTATAGACAATTCTTATTTGCAGAAAAGATCAATTAATTATTATTTTGTTTAAGTTGTAACTAATTTGATTAATTTTATATTGTTTCAAAGTTTTAAAAAGAATCAATTTCTAAATTAACCTCATCCAGATTCAGTCTTTAAACTGATAAAACTTCCCAGTTTTTAAAATTACATTGCAGAATGTGTATTATGGGAAAGTCTATAGAATACTCAATGCAAATTAAATTGTTTTTGCTAGAATTAAACTCTTTGATGGATTTTGAGAAAAAGTGTTTTTATGATTCCTTTTGTCTAAGAACTTTTATTAATTCAATTTTCCATACTATAGATAGATTATCAAAATTAAATTTTATGACATGCTGAAACCATAGAAATTATTGAAGACTTTACATTACTAAAACTATTCTTTAGGCAACTTGTATTTAAAGAATGTTTTAAATTTTCCATGTGTTTAAAAGAAAGGTTTTTTTGGAAGGTTTCATTTTTTTAAAAATGAAAAGACTTTAAATCCAAATTATAGAAACTGTTTCATAATTATAAAATACTTTAAAATGTCTTACCTGAATTCATACATCTTGATAAAAAAATAATTATTTATTTTCAAACTTTCCATATGCCTTAGTTTTCTTATAAAGCTTATATTATTTGGATATTTACATGTATTTTTTTTAAATGTGTCAAGAATGAGTGACTTTAGATTATATATAATATTCATTATTGTTATTATTATGAAACATTTATTTAAAAGATAATATTCATTTATTTAAAAAGGCAAATTATTTAAAAGCTATGTCTTTAAAATGACATTTATTATTATTAATAGTGATGAGAAATTGATTTACTTGCTAAATATTTTATTAAGTTTTCTTCAAGCTAAAACAAGGAAATGTATTTTTCTATAGTATTAAAGTTAAGCTTTTTGAGTTGTACTGTTTTATGGAAATTTATTAGTATTCTTATATGTACTTTTAAACATGATATATTCCTGAAATATCAATGGAAATCTGTTTCTGAATTTATTACTATTTCCATTTTGTAAAATTATTGCTTTTCCTTGACAATCTAAATAAATTATACTACAAATCATAGAACTATGGATGCTCCTGAGTTATTAATATGAAAGTTTATCTATAAACTTATTATCCCCTATCTATTTTAAAACATCTTTTCCTTTTGTTATTATTAGAATTATGTTCTATGATAAAATGTGACTTTGATGAAAATTGCTTCTTAATAATTATTATAATTAATAAATTATAAACATGTGCTTTCAAAAGATATCTGTGCTAGCACCTTTAAAGGTTTTTGCTTAATCTCATTTTATGAAATATTGCACTTGCAAATTAAATATGCTATATTACAATAAACTGGAAATCTGCAAGATGTTTTAAAAATCTATTTTCACCTATTGCATTCAGTCAAATGGTATAAATACCAAGATGAAAGATCTTTTTATTTTATTTTGGTAAAAGGGCATAACTATGCTATTATTATTATTTTATTCATTTTTATTTGATATAAATTTATTTGTAAAGTATATTTATTAAAAGTTCTCAGAATATTGATATCTTGATAATATTACAATTTAAATGTGTTGTACTTATTCCTATTATAAAGTTATTTATTTTGAGTGTATATGCAAATGCTAACAATGATAGAAGTTGTATATTTTTATAATTTTTAAAGCCATAATTTTTATTAAGCTATATTTAGCTCTAGTTATTCATTTATCAGTTTTATATATCAGTTGGTTGTTGCTATTTTAAAAGAGATGGTAGCATTTCTCTCTCTCTTGTATTGAGAATATTTTTATCTTGCCAGTGTATATTTTAAAGAGTCTATGGCTTATTCTCTTATATTGTTATTATTTTTAATGAATTATACAGTTTGTTTATCTTGCACAAAAGCATATAATGTTTTATTAAGGCAAATCTTTATATTAATATTTTCTTTATTGATGGTCCATTATCATTGCACTCAGATGTAGGTGCTTTTTTGAGTTTTTTGCCTTTGCCTTGCTATCTCAGATGTGGATTTTTTATGATATATTTGGTATAAAGCCATGGGTAGTGTATTACCATGACTTTATCTGGTAATTGATATTTTTCATAAGTATTGAGGAACACCACCCTTTTCATCAGTCACACTCTTAGTATATCTGAGTGTAGATTGCTTGTTTTGATGTGTAAGCTTTATAGTTGTGCTTTGCCAGTACTTCAAAATGTAAATCTGATAAATATTTGATATTAAAATTTTAAAATTGTATAGGTGGCTTCAGTAAAGAATATACAGCTTTTTTAGTTTTTATCTCACTATATAGATTGGTAAGTTATATTTTATAAGGGTATTAAATACATTCATTAGGAACATTATAATAGAATGATTGTTTTTGTAAAATGAGGGAATTTATTCAAATGTCAATATTGCAAAAGTTTCATTAATCATCCCTTTTTTTTTACTTATTCATTTTAAACTGTAAATTATAATTCTTCTTTGCATTAAACTTTGTTTAGTATATATGAAGGATTCACCTGATGACATTGTAAAATAGCAAGATTGTTTGTTGTTAAATGTTCTAATATCAAAATAAATGTTATTGTATTGTTACCTTATTTATTTGACTGTTTATCATTATGTACATACCTTCAGAAATCTTAATTTTATTAAGCTTATCATAAATTGTCTTTATTTTATGCATTTGGAGTACATGAATATATATATAATTTGACATGAAAGTCACTTTATTAAATTTGCATCTCTAATGTTAAAAAAAACATCCAAGAAAGAGATTAATCAATTTATTAAAAATAATTATAATAATTAAAAGAGAGGAATAAAATTTATAATTACTAAAATGTTCATCATATGAACCCTGAGATATTCATTTTACACATAAGATTATTAGAGAAAATTATTTCACTCAAGAACAAAAATTATTATAAAGAAGTTAATGTGGCAAAAACTTATGAATCCCTGCTTCTATTAATAAAAGACATATAATGTTAAATCTGATCATGACAATAAGAGATTCATTATGGCTGTAAGATGTGCTGTATTTGGAACTTGTATTGCAAGTAGAAAAGAAGTTAAAGAAACCTAATCCTTTTATGACATATGCTTCCAATATTAAGAGTTTATTATATTTAAAAAAGTGAGTATGAGAAATTCCTTCCCCTTATTTTTGCTTAATTTATCATAATAATATTTATTTATTACTATTTATTTCTATTGCTCTTATTGTTGCAGCATATGGCATTTGAACCCTGACTTTAGCCAATATTATGATTACGTAGCCAATATTATTATGATTTACTCAATATTATCATTGTTGAGCTAGTAGTTATTTATCAGCTCATTAGTTACCTTTATTGGTGAGGACTAATGAGATTGTTATTTTCATTTATTGCTGTCATTCTTTATAAGTTACAATTGTGGCTTGCCCAATGTGTTGGCCTTTGGTTGGCTTGAAAGTTCTGGGTGATCGCTCTTTGGCTGTTTGGGTCTTTCTTTTGAGATCATCCTGTTTGGCTGTTTTCATGTCATTATTTGTCTGTTGTGATTAATATTCATAAGTTACAAATATTCGTATCTCCATAGGTTACAGTAGATACATAATACACACACACATGCAAATATCATATATTCTAATAAGTTCAAATGTAAAAATGGAGAATCCGTCTTCTAATTTAAATATCTATTAATGGAATTTATACTAACTTTTACTTTAAAAGTATCTGCTGCCCAACTTGGCTTGTAATCATTACTTATAACTTTTAAAATTAAACAATAATAACAAGGGTAAACTATCATTTTTAAAAAATTGTGTCACTTAAAATGAAATAATTTTGCATTAATGTATATAAATATAAAAATTTAGTCATATATATGTGGGTGGGTGTGCAAAAATAGTGTCTGTGGTATATTGGTTAACACTTGTGCCTACTCTTCTTATGGCTTGGTTCCAGACCCTGTCAGTTTAAACTTAAAAACTATATTTGGTGCATACAGATTATTTGTTTTTTCATCTAGCCAAGTCATGAATAACCTAAATACCCATTTAATTACTGGTCTGTATATGAGTATTTATATATTCTTAGCTAAAGAATAAAACAAGATAGAAAATCTATTAAACCTCATAGATAGAGACGCATTTTCAAATTTGGTAATAACTTTTCCTTTATTGTTTGTCTGGGAGGGGCTATTGGAAAGAACTTTGCTCTATAGTGAAGTTTTTGATGGTTACTTTATTTCGACTTTTATCTTATTGTAAATTTATGATGCTCATTTATGTGTGTGTGAATATTTTTTATAAAAACTTATTTATTCAGGTGGAAATACTTTATAGAATCAGAAATGAAATGAATTCCTAAAATTAAATATAATGAAAAACTTCAAAAGTTAATTTCCAGTATAGTGATTTCATATGGGAATTACTGACGACTGCTTTCATATTACCTTTCTTTGATGTTATAAATTTACTTATCAACATTTTTTTTAAACCTTCATATATTTATTGTATATTTCACGATTCTGTAAAACTTGAAATTCCAAAATTATTTTATAATTTTTTTTTAAACATACTTTAAAAAATGTATTGAATTTCAGATATTATTGTTATTTTAGGAAAGTTTTTTTTAGGTCTATTTGCAAATGTTTACTCTTATGCGATTACTTTCAAAATGGATACTCGCAAATGACTATTCCAAGAGAAACAAAAAGATAAAGTAAAAAAAAAAAACATACACTAGAGATGAGTTTTGTAATGGTTATACAAGCCAATAAATAGGTAAACTGTAAATAAACATGCTGATCCGTTATGTTGTTCATATGAACTTTGTAATACTGTTTTAACTTTTTGCCAAGCAAACATTTCTTTCAGAAATACTTCAAAATTATATCTAATTGAAAGTTCTTCGTTGTATTCTATCCTCCAATAAAAGCAATCAACATTTGACCTTTTTAGTCTCTAAATCATCATGATAACAAAAACATGGTCAACACTTTTCTCAAAACTATGCTAAAGTTTACCATATAACATCTGTTTAGAAATTATTGTATTGTTCATTTGTTTCACATAACCAATCCACAAAGATGTAATTTTGCAATAGTGTTTTTTTTAATGTCACATTTAGTTGAAAATCATATTGATTAGTCTTATAATCTAGCCATTATATTTTTAAATTTTTATAAAGTATTCTATTGGAAACTCTGCTGTACTTCAATATTTAAGTCTGCCTTTCTATATAAAAAGCTACAAAAGTATGTAAATTGGCTTACATTTTCAAATTGATAATCCAAGCTAAAAGTTTTTGAAGATTTTTTTTTTTTTAGGATTTTTTTTTTTTTGAACATTAATTACTAAACATTGATGTTGCATTCAAAACATTAAGTAAATTCTATAGATCCTTTTTGAACTAGTAAGGATTGCACAATTGTCAGCACACTGTAACTACAGAATTCAAAATATGTTTTTTTTTTCTATTTAAGAAGTTTGAATTAAAAAAATTTACATCAAACTCATATTGCATTTCAATCCCTAATTCATTTACCTGTTTATAAACAGTTCCAAAGGCCAAAATTATAAGTATTCAAAACAATACTGGAACAATTAAACATCCCTGTTTAATATCAATTTTTATTTCAGATGCTTTAGATCTTCCACCTGTAGTACATTTTGATTTATCGTGTAAAAGCTATATAGCATGAATAAATCTTAGTGGACAACTAACCAATTTTAAACAGCCATAGACATGTTTACTTATTTTAGTCAGATACCTTGAGCAAATCAATAAACAAGATATAATTCACTCTTTTGTTTCCAATACTTTTCTTGCATTTTCCTGACTACCAAAACCATATTTATGGTGCTTTTGAGTCTAAAATTACACTGAGTATTGTACAGAGTTTTTTTGGTGATCATTCATCTATAATTGAAAGCAATCTATTCAACAAAACCCTTGAAAGTGAATTTGCTATAAAAGATATTAATGATATTTTACTATAACTGCTACAATCTTGTGGATTTCCTTTTTAAAAAAATAAAACAACAAAAGCATCCTTAAAGTTAGATAGCACAAGTTCATAAGTCCATACATTTCTAAAAAAAATATATTTTTGAAACAAGCACTTCACTATATATTAAAAAACTTTTCATTAGAAACTATGATCTTTTCATATTTAAGATCACAAAGAACTGCTTTGACTTCACTAAGATTAATATCTTTATCCACATCTAAATGAGTAGATAAAATAGGTACGTCATTAAAAACCTTTATCTCAATTCCTATATCATTATTCTTAAAGCAATCCAAATACTCCTTTCATTCATTCAAAATGTCTTTGCCATCATATAAAAGATTATCATTGATTAATAGGAAAGATACCATTTTTTAAATCCACATCTTGTTTTCAGTGCACCAAAAAAAATATAAAATGACTGTGATCAGTGAATGTCTATTTATTTATTTTTTTACAATTTTAATCCATAATCATTTTAAACATTCTTGTCAGTCATTAAATTTGTCTTTAAACATCTACATATATTCCTCTAAGAAATTAATTTTTCTGCCAAGCAAAAAGTGCCAAATTTTTTTTCTTGAAGCTAGTACCTGTAATATAATCATATAATCATAACATAAAAAAGCTCTTTTTGGCAATTTTTAATTTTTGCCCTTTTCAATATGTCTTGGTTAACTACAAAAAAACAACCTATATTGCATACATAGTGACATCTACTGGCTCTATATAAAATTACCACAAGCCTATAATTATGCTTTAGTATCTTTATAATAACACACATTATATAACCATTCATTTTTCATTATCCTATTATTAATTAATTGACATTTTATAAATATTTATACAATTATTTCCATTATAATTAATGTAATTAGTTTCATATATCTTCCTCCTATTAATTTCTTTAATATAATGTAATGGGCTTATATTCTTAACACAATCTATTCTATGTCCATATTTTAAATAGTAAACATATAATGCAGATCTGTCATCTCTTATATTAATAGCATTATTATGTTCTTTGCCTTTTTTTTCTAATTGTTTTGCTGTAAATCCATAATAAATCATATTGCAAACCCCACAAGTAATTTTATAAGCATACCATTTTTATATTTTATATCATCTTTTATTTTATAATTCCCTACTAATATATCAAGATTTTTACTATTTGATCATCCTATTTTAATATTTTTATTTATATTATTTTTAGTTTTATTTTTTTTTAAATGTATGATAAATTTTAGGAACATATGACAGTTTTACCCATTTTATATTGTCTGATTCACTCTTATTACCCAAATTATATTGTTTATAATTAAAAGATATATTTGTAATACTTCTAGGGTTATATCCATAACTATTATACAATTTTATAAATTGCTGCCATTTTTTGTATCCCTGCTTGTTGCGAATCCATAGAAATATTTTTTTTTAATTTATCTTCTTTAATGAAGTGTTTTAATATAATCATATTATTATTATCTACCTCTATCTCTATATCTAAATACTTTATTTTAATATAAATTTCTATGATTGTAAATTTTATATTATTCATATTATTATTTAGTTCATTATAAGTCTTCTTTATAACTCTTTTATTACCAATTATTAATATATCATCAACATACCTAAAGTAATGTATTATATCTTGATTTTTTTATTCTATTATTAATAATTTTCATTTCCATTTCATTGATAAATATTGATGCCATTAACCTGATAATTGCACACCCTATTGCTCATCCCTTATGTATATTCCAATATTCATTATTATATTGTATTTTAGATGTTCTCTTATAATAATATCAATCATAAAACCAGCCATGATTTCTCTTTTAGTGAACCCATAAAATACTCCTTAAAAAGATATTCATGCATCAGTAATATTTCAGACCTGAAGATCTAAATTAAAAATGTTAGTACTTATTATCATTTTTCTTATGAATATGATTGGACTAAGACCCATTTTAATGCAACTGTCATTTCAATCTTGTAGCATACTAACTTATAATCTGTACAACAATCTGTGCTTGAAACTTACATAGTATCAACTTGTATTGTGATTTAATTCCCATTTTTGTAAACATGGGTACATGTATGTTTCTTCATAGCAGTTATTCTTCATAAAGTGTTTATAATGTATGTATATTGTAAAAATTTAATAACAGCAGACTCTTCATGTTTAAATCCCCAATACTATTATTTCCAACAATTTTTAACTAATGTCTACTATTTATATCAATGGAAGAATTAAAATCTTCAAGAAAAAAATGTTATTCTTTTAAAGGTGTTACTGTAATAGTGTTATTCAGAAAGAAGTAAAAGCTTTCTTTTTCTGAATAAAACTTGAAACAACCAATTTCATTAAAATTTTCTTTCTCTAAATAATGATTTTCAGAAATAGCAGTTATTTTAATCTTAAATTTGACAACTCTTTAAAATAATAATATACTGAGGTTGCTTCCATTATAAATGCATAATTGATGATTCAAGTGCTAAGACTCTTTTCAAAATCTGATTCTTGTCTTACTCAGGTACAATAAGATTAGTAGCTATCAGCTTTCTGCTATAGGACTAAGCATAACTTAGTGCATTCTGCCATATAGTAGATAAAGTGGTTACTGTGATTAACATCTGATAGTTATCTAAAATTGCCTGGATTATTCTTTAAATGGATATTTATAAATAGTGAAATCCCATTTGCTGACCTAGTTTTTTAATTGTCCTGTTTGTCATTAGCTATTTATTTATTTTTATTGTTGTTTCATTGTCCAGCTCTATTGACTGTTCAATCTGATCATGACAATATTGTAGTCTGGATTAATCCATTGCTTAAGGATATACTTTTGATGAGTTAGATAAATTTAATACATTCCCTCCTCTGGAAAAAATGAACTTAGGAGTACATAACCCTTCAAGTAGTTAGTGACATCTAGGCTGTCTTTTTGTTTCATTTTTGACCTAGTTTCATCATCATTTCCAGTTTTATTATCATTGGATTTGCTTCAATCATTAGATCTGGTTATTTCAGACAATCTGGTAAACTCTTCATTGTTGCATAGTATTCCATAGTCTGGTTTTAAGTATTTTTTGTGCCTGTGGTGGTGGTGTCCAAATAAAGTTTGAATAATTGCTGTCTGGAAGGCTTTTGAATTTATAATTATTGTTAAGATCCATTTGGTAAACTCACTGAACATACAATATAATATTCAGGTATCTATCCATATTGCAGCAATTTCATTTTTGTTTGATCACGTGAGGAGTGATTATTCCAGAAAAAACATAAAACATTAAATAAATTTTAATATTTATAATATTTTAAAATTATTTATAATACTTAATAATTTTATATTAAAGTCATTGTCTTTTTATTTTATTTATCCACTTACAATACAAATTTTCATGATAATAATGCTAAACTGCCTGTCTACTTGAAACTTAATTGCATTATATATCAATACCACAGACACATATTTGTGTCTCATAAATAATTAATAAAGTATAAAATCATTGGATAAGAACGATTTTTTTGTCATTATAATATTTAGTTCATTGAATGTAAATTTTGTATTAAAAAGTTTACTATTTCTTCATTTAGAATATTAAGTTTTTAAAAAATCAGTTTACAACTTTAATTACATATATCAAACATATATCACTTTTGGTAAAAATCGGAAATTATAATTAAATATTTTAAAAAAATATCATTATTTTTATGGGATAAAAAAAAGTAAATTGAAAGATGATATTATATATTGTAATCAAAGAAATGTTTTAATTATATTTATTTAAAGATTTATTATACGTCAATCATCAAATATATCCATATCATCATCATCATTATTATTTTCAATCATGTCATTGTCAATCCACTGCAAGTTGAAGGTCTCTCCAAATTCAATCCAACTTCTCTGATTTCTAGCCCCACTTCTCCATATCACAACAGCACACTTTTTTATTTCATCCATCTATTTAACACACGGTTTTTTTTTTGTCATTCACAGTCTCTTTGAATCCAATTTAAAGATTTCAACTGTCCATCTATTATCATCTCTTCTAGCAATATGTCCAGACCAACTACACTTTAATCTCTTAATTTTTTCAATGATGTCAGTAAGCCTGTTTTTTCTGTTATTCATATATTTTAGCTTTGATCTCTTGTTACTCCTGATATGCATCTTTACATCTTTGATTTGTCTAAAATCTCTGTATTGATTTTTTGTTAAGTATCCAAGTCTCAGATCTGTAAACAAGAACTGAAAACATACATTTATCCAAAATATTTTTTTTTCAAACATATAGAAATATTTCCTTTTAGTATTAAGTTATTTCTACCAAAAATATTCCAATCAAATTTAATTCTATGATTAACTTCATACATTATATTTTCAACTGTAAAAATAATCTGTCTAAATTATTTTTATTGTTAACTTTTTAACTCATCATTATCAATGTTTATTTCCTTCTTTTGAAAAAATTCATTGAGCATTACTTTAGTCTTTTTAACATTTATCTTTAGTCTTACTTTCCAACTGTCATCTAATAACTCTTGCAACATTTGCTAGAACTCTATTTGCAAAAACAATTACATCATCTGCAAAATCTAGATGATTTAAATAATCTTCATTTACTTTTATTCCCTTAGCTTCCCATTTTAATTCACAAAATATTTCTTACAAAACTGTTGTAAAAGTTTTGGAGATATGGAGTCATCTGTTGTACATTTTTCTTAATGTTAATCATTTTAGTATAATTATGTAATATAATTGTTGCTGTTGCATTTTTATAAATATTCTTCAGAATATGGCAATATTCTTGATCTAGAATGCAATGCCTTTACATAGTCTACAAATCTAAAGCATAATGCCAATTCATATCTATTGATCTTTTCTATAAATTGTCTCAATACTTGGATAATATCTACGGTACTAAAACCGGCTTTTAAATCCAGCATTTCTTTTTTTTTTTTTTTGGTATGGTAAATTCCAAAGTTCACTGTAAACAAGTTGTAATTATTTTGGTAAAAATTTTATGTAGAACTAATATTCTAATATCTCTTTTATTGCCTTTTTTTAAATATTAATACTACATTCTACCAATTATCTGGTACATTTTTATCATGTAGATATTTGGCATATGACTTTGCCAAAAAAATTATATTTCTTTACCTGCTTCTTTTAAGATATTGATTATAATATTATCATAACCTGGAGCTTTCCCCCTCTTCACAAATCTAATTGCATATCTCACTTTTTCATTTAAAATTCTGGGAAATTTAAAGATATAGTAGCTATAAAAGGTACTTTTCTTTGTTTTTTATTGCTATATACTTCCTGATACATGTTATCTTTCTTTTTAATAATAGTTCCATTTTGTTTCTTATTGCTGAAATAAATTTCCTACAAATACCAGAATGTTGTTTTAAACTCTTTAGACTTTTATTCTCTTCTATAATTTCCTTACTAGTACAGAATTATACTTTCTTATATCACTATTAATTCTTTTTTGCACAATTTTATAAACTTTGAAATATTTGATCCTTCTTAATGCATCATTTTTATATATTTTCATATTCCTTCTATTCTTCTAAATTGCCTTTTCTTAGTATAAATTTTACAGATCAATTGCTGCTTTTTCCTACCAGTTATCTTAGCTGCATTTATTAAAATTGTAGCAGTTTTCTTCCTATTGATTTCATTCAAATCTGAATCATGTTCAAAATCTGTTAATATTTAAAAATGGTTTGCAAGTTCTAACTTAAATTCATTGGAATGTTTTTGAAGATTAGGAATATCAACTGTGAATATTGTCTTTCTTTATAATTTTTTATCTCTTTAGGTTTGCATTAACATGTATTTTACATCTCCCTAATTCAGTAATAGCTAACATATGACATGTGTGTCAGAAGTGATACACAGGAACGTTTTTGCTGACATGCATGTCATGGTGCCAAGTTCTTTGTTTTGATATTCAAAATAAAAATGAATGTTTTAGAGTGGGTTTTTTTATATATTTTTACATATTATAAATTATTTTGATAAGGTATGCTGAAAATATAATTATTTTAGAAAAATAGTTTAGATTTTAGGAAAAATTCTTTATTTTTATGTGATCATAAATTGAGAAAAATATCAGCAGCAGCATATTCAGTATTTTCTAATAGGTTATGAAGCAGGTTAAGTAAAGAATTATTTATTTTTGATTTATTAAATATAGTACATATATTAAAATTATAGCTTTTTGTTATTAGAGCTACAAATATTACAAAATTGTGAATTTTTCTTGAAGTGATACACCACCCAAGTTATGCTGTTTTTTGGCAAATTTTGACAAGTCAAACTCAAAAGGTTGGCCATCTCTGCCTAATTTATGATCACTTCCTATGTTGAATTTATTCTGAACATGACAATCTTGAAATACATATTTTCTGCTAGTCAAAATATAATCCAGTTCTGCTATACCTTCATCTGAGTGCTTCCATGTTCATTTCTGTTTATCATTTTTGTCAAAAAAAAAATTCATAATATGTTTTTATTTTCATCAAACTCCACAGGTTTATGATCTCTTTCATTTCTATCACTATAACCAAATGTAACTACACCACTTTCATCTTTCAATTGTTTATGGTGAGAGCAAGGCAAATCTTAGAAGAAGAATGATTCAACATTTATTAATGTATAAAAAATCTAAGCTTAAGCCCAAAGCTATTAATTCATTTGTCTTTCTTAATCATGAAAGACAGCACAGCCATAGTTGTAATCCAAGAGTTGTCAAAATTACATGCAAAAAAAGAAACGATTGCAAGCATAAAATGGTTTAGTAAAATCAAATAGCATTCATATCAGCAAAAAATTAATGTTCTCAGCAGTCTAACTATGAATGTGATGCAAAAATGCTGAAAGCATATTTGATACAATAAAGCTTTTTAAATTTTATATTTAGATTTTGTTTAGTATATTTTACATTAATATATATATATGAAAAACAAAAAAACTCAAGTTAAAAAACTTGCTAACGCTTGTATTTATGATAACAGATGGCGTTCTACAAAAACACCGTCAAGCGTAGTTTTTGTTTACATAAACGTCAGAGCGAGTATTCACTATCTCTAACTTTAATTCCACTTTCAGATCATGATTTCAAGCTATTTTCTATTGTCAGTGAAAGACAGGAATAAGAACAGGAATAAGAAACTAGATCTAAACACAAACTCTGAGCATTTATGAAACAGTTTCTATTTAGCTTGCAAGCGTGAATCTTTTAGACACGTTAATGTCTTCAAACTCAGCATAGCAAGCCAGATAGCTACATGGGTCTGATCTCAGTTCAGCATCACCACATAGTAGAAGCCTCTGCAATATACATCATTGCAAGAAAGACCTCAAAGGTACATTTATGAAAAATAAAAAAACGCCATCTGTTATCATAAATACAAGCGTTAGCAAGTTTTTTAACTTGTGTTTTTTTGTTTTTCATAAATGTACCTTTGAGGTCTTTCTTGCAATGATGTATATTGCAGAGGCTTCTACTATGTGGTGATGCTGAACTGAGATCAGACCCATGTAGCTATCTGGCTTGCTATGCTGAATTTGAAGACATTAACGTGTCTAAAAGATTCACACTTGCAAGCTAAATAGAAACTGTTTCATAAATGCTCAGAGTTTGTGTTTAGATCTAGTTTCTTATTCTTGTCTTTCACTGACGATAGCAAATAGCTTGAAATCATGATCTGAAAGTGAAATTAAAGTTAGAGATAGTGAATGCTTGCTCTGACATTTATGTAAACAGAAAACTATGCTTGATGGTGTTTTTGGTAGAACGCCATCTGTTATCATAAATACAAGTGTTAGCAAGTTTTTTAACCTGTGTTTTTTTGTTTTTCATAAATGTACCTTTGAGGTCTTTCTTGCAATGATGTATATTGCAGAGGCTTCTACTATGTCATGATGCTGAACTGAGATCAGACCCATGTAGCTATCTGGCTTGCTATGCTGAGTTTGAAGACATTAACGTGTCTAAAAGATTCACGCTTGCAAGCTAAATAGAAACTGTTTCATAAATGCTCAGAGTTTGTGTTTAGATCTAGTTTCTTATTCCTGTCTTTCACTGATGATAGCAAATAGCTTGAAATCATAATCTGAAAGTGGAATTAAAGTTAGAGATAGTGAATGCTCGCTCTGATGTTTATGTAAACAGAAAACTACGCTTGACGGTGTTTTTGGTAGAACGCCATCTGTTATCATATATATATATATATATGTGTGTGTTTGGTGAATCTTATGATCAAGTATATTGTAACAAGTATAAAACTGATACCACCAATACCTATAAATATTTTCAAGAAAGATTATTATATTTAAATGTAAGTATTTAAAATATATATAGTCATTGAAAAGTCAATAACAAAAAAAAAATTACAAATATCAAATAAAAAATATAATTTTTTTAATAAAATGTTTTTCTTTCCAATAATATATATATATATTAAAAGGTTACAAAAATGTTTATATATTATATAACTTTTTAGCAGAAATGTTTTTAAATTATTGTGGTAATTCAATTATTTTGAAGGAGACAATATATATTATTGCTAGACTTTATTTAAAATAAATAAAATGTATGCATATTTATATTATATAACATCAATTTTCTATTCATTTTATAATCATTTTTAGAATTGGTTTATACAATATAGTTGATTAATATATAAAAATATGTAAAATGCTATAATAATGATGATAACAAGAACAACAATAATAATAACCACAACATTACTACTACCACCACCACCACTACTACTACCACCACTACTACTACTACTATTACTACTATGGTGACTACTACTACTGCTATGACTACTACTACAACAACTACTACTACTACTACAACTACTACTACTACCACTTCTACAACAATCATGATAAAATTAGTACAAGTAAAAAAAATAATAATTAGTAAGCATAACTTAAGTATAATAGTAATAGTAACAAGTCAGAAGTCACATGACTTATATATAGCTTGCACTTACTAATATGTAAAGTTAAGAGCGTGCTAATAGCTCTAAACAAGCTTTTTTTTTTTTATTTATGATAAATGCTACTACAAGAGAAGGCATTCAAATCGTGGTCCCCATCCCCAGACCGGTTTCGACCTATGGGTCTCTTCAGTGAGGAGTTGGGACATTAGATCTAAAAAACCAACTCAAGCAAAGCATTTATCTAAAAGATAATTGTTAGAAAAAGATCTGAAACTTTTAGACATCTACATGTCTTTAAAGTCAGCTCTCCAACTGAAAAAATCATATGGGCCTGAACTTAATTCAGATACTCCATATATTAGTAGGCTTAGCTCTTTAATTTAGCTAAAGCCACAACAGCAAAATAATAATAGTAATAGTAACAAGTCAGAAGTCACATGACTTATATATAGCTTGAATGCCTTCTCTTGTAGTAGCATTTATCATAAATAAAAAAAAAAAAAGCTTGTTTAGAGCTATTAGCACGCTCTTAACTTTAACTTAAGTATATAAATAATTAAATGGTTGGTTGCTCACAAGATTACATGAAGATTCATATATGAATTTCAAGTATTGGAAGTGACAGAATTGGGCTATGATTCATAGACACTCTGCTCTAGAGTCTGCAACTTTACCACTGTAGTAAATCATTCAGTCCCATAACTTAACTGAGAAAACAAACCACCCAAATTTATGCTAACAACTTTATTTCCAGAAATCTTTACATGTGATAAATTTTAGAGTATAAATATATAAAAGCATTGCATATAAATTAGAAATATTATTAGGCAATTAACATACATACTGCATAAGTCATAATACTATGATAACAAAACAAAAAATGACATCAAGAGCAGAGTACACTGAATGATAAACAAATTGGATAGTATATTTTTTTGGCAATAGACTATTTACCATAAATGGAAATTTACTATGTGATAATAATTGGACTAAAAGTTAAATGATTTTATATGCTGAAATCTATATCAATTAAGGTTACTTAAGTTTATTAGAGGAAATCTCTATCATAAAGTTGCTTTGTTTCTATAATTCTATTTAAACAAATTTTAATTCAAATAGAAAGTCTTTGTGATGCATACGTCTTCATTAATTATAACATTTTAAAAGAATACCAATGTGGTTTTGAAACAAGTATTGGCATTCCATCAGCCACAAACTTGACAGAAGGATGAGAATCCTTCATGTTTTCATTTGCTCAGTAAAGCTTGAATAGGTTTTTAACAAATAATATAAAGGTATTTCTTAAAATAGTAAAAAAAAGGAATCATTCAGTTTTGTTATGGTCTTCTGATTACATTACATTTTTAAAAGTTTTATTAAATGACCAAAATATGCATAATCATTTTAAAAAGTGAATGAGGAAAAACAATTGTATAAAAATTTAAGAGCAGTATTCAAGTGTCTAAAAATATATATTTTATTAGAAGTAATATGAAGAAAATATAATTAAGTATATACATTACTCACATATTAACAATGATTAATCTAAATTTATCAATATAATTTTTTTAATATTTTTTTTCTTTTATTTCCCCAATAAAATAATTATATAAAGCTTAATAGAATTATCTCATCCCTCAATTCTATTTTAGTTTCTTCATGAAAAAAAATTATTTTTAATATTTAATTTAAAAAAATCTGCTTTATTCTTCCATTTATATTAGTCTTAATTTATAAGATAAATGATTGTGCTGCCCTTTGCATAGTCATAAATACTATGGCCATTTAATCTTCAATAGGCAGACATTATCTTTTATATTTTCAAATAAACTATATTTTTGATATCAAATGAAACAATTTTGCCAAATTTCTAAAATTAAATTTTAAAATACACCTGGGTCTCGTTTTACACGGATTTATTTAATGCGATTTTGAAGTTGCGCGATTCATGTTTCTTCGGAAGTCAAACTCTGATAATGCGCTTTTACATTAAATAATAAATTTTGCACACTTGTGTCATATTGAAAGTAATAGCACATTATTGGAATTCGACTTTCATCTTAGTAATTTCAATATTTTCAGTGCTTTATAATAGTAAGATTTTATGCAATAATTAAATTAAAATCATGATTTCCACATTTTATGTATGCCCACATTAAATTTTACAAGATTATAATGTAAATTTGTTCAAACATTGTGCGTGTTAATTTTGCATTTTAAATCACATTCTGTTTTTGCTTTTTAAAAAAGAATGTAATAAATTATTAATCATTTAGTGTCTGCAAGTTTATTTTTAAAAGGTGAATAATTAGCAGTGGGCACAATTAAAATTGAAAATTAAAAAATTAAAGACAAAAATAAGAATTTAATTTTTAGTTGTTACATTAATTACTAATTATGTTGTCACCAGAAAACCATTAACACAACATGAGAGTGAAGTTGGCACTAGTTGTATTTCCTCTTGTGAAGAATCTGATTTTTTACCAGTTTGCAAATGAACCTGTTTATCGGCAAATAGCGATAATAATTAAAACGTGTATAAAAAAATGTAAATTACTGTAAATTATGCATAAAAATATATTGTTTTGAATAAAATTAAATGTTATAGTTAATAATTAAAACGTGTATAAAAAAATGTAAATTACTGTAAATTATGCATAAAAATATATTGTTTTGAATAAAATTAAATGTTATATTTAAAAAAAGTTTGTCTTGTATCAATTTTTTTCAAATTTGAAATTTTTTATTAGTCATATTTTATTTCCCTATTTTTTTTTTTTTTTGCATGAATTTTAAAGTAATTTTACATTGGTGCTTTGCTTTTATGTAATTTTTGAAAAATCACAGTCCGTATCCCCCCTTTTTCAAGATAAGTTATGTCTATTTTTGTGCGATTTCTTTTGCGCGTGTTTTCTGAGGAACCTATCTATCGTGTAAAATGAGACCCAGGTATATATTTCAATTCACATAATTTTTTTTAATTCTTTTTTAATTTATACCTAAATTCCTTTTATATAAACTTTATTTATATTACTTTTAATCCAATAATAAATTTTTAAAACTTTTTAAAATTACCTATAGTAATATTATAAAAACTATATATTGTTAATTTTGTTAGTGTTTCACTTCAAAATTGTTATTTATTTACTTTTGCAACAATTTTTCAATAAAAATTTAGTTCAATTAATTTAGAGAATTTATTTTACTATTTTTCATAAAAGGATTATGCAAAAAGTACAAAAAAAATTACTATTTAAATTTTTCTTTTCTATTTTTTTTCCTAATATTTTTATTAATTTAATTATTTTATGTTTATATTTGATTAATACATTTTTTATTGTTTTACATATTTTAAAATTTTTATAAATTCTGAATTAAAAACCTCTTTATTGAAGCAGTCAATCTTAGCTTAAGATTGTGCTTCATGTTTCCATCTACTAACCTATGTTTAAATCCCTATTTCCCATCCAGCTCCTTTTGTCGTGTATATATATATATATCGTGTATATATTTGAGATGCGCGCCTAGATTATAGAATTTAATGTTTCAATAACATGTTTTAAAATTATTATTGGTTCTTTTTATTAATTGTTAGTTCTTTTTTATTAAAGTATTATAGATGCGGCTCAAATATATACATAGGAGCAAAACTTACTAACAAAATATTGATGTTTTAAATATTTCTTATATGTCATTTTTAGCTTTTTCTTTTTAAATTGCTTGTTTTTCTATTAAGCTATATATTTTTTATAAAATCCAATATGGAAGATGTGACTGTTGTAATTGTCCAAAAATAATTAAAGGGATGTATTTTTTAATTAAAGTTTTACTTAAAATAAATGGGATTAAGTAGATTAAAGATTTACTTATGTTAAAAACATGTTGTCAAATCTATTTCTAATCTGGAAATAGATTGAATTTATTTTTGGACGTTATCTTACAATTGCATCTTCAAAAACAACTGATAAAAGAAAAGGTATAAAATGACTGAATTTTGAATCAGAGGGAGTTTAACTACTATTGATGGAAGATTAGCTATTATTGAGAGAACTTATGGTAAAGATATTATACGTCGCTTGAAACTTAAATAATGTAGCCGTAAATTCATCACTTCTCTGCCCGGTTGGGTCATCATCTTCAGCGGCCATCTCATTTTGCTGCCCAAGAGGAAGTAAAAGCCCGACCTAAGGACTTTAATGCTACTAGAAGCTTGCAATTATTTAAGAACTTTCATTTCAATTTCCGTGCACGGGCAATATTTTAAATCGGACTCTGAAAATTGCAAGGTAACTTTTATGCTACTATTTGAAAATGAATCTAGCCTCACCAATCTCAAATCCTGCTATCAATATTCTAACGTATTGTTCTATTTTCTATCTTTTAAATTAATGTTTTATATATATAAATAACATGTAATTTGCTCTTAAATAATTTATATAAATTTAATTCTCTCATATGCTCTTATCTTTTCTTAACTTTAGTGCGATCATTTATTTATATGTATTTATTATTCGATTTATGTATCTGCTTGCTTATTATTAAAATGTCAATCTCACAACCTGGCGAGCTTAATTTCTAAAAATCTTTTCTGTCATTTTTTTCTTCTTCTAAACCTTCTTACAAAGGTTATTAACGTCCCCTTAAAATATACATATATAATGCATTGTAAATTAATACGTTCGCCAGATTGTTTTATGAATCAACATTTTAGGTTCGTTTTTAATATAAAATTTGATTTGTTTAAACTCTGAAAATCCAGAACTCAAACTAATTAACGCTCTGAAACATTGATTTTATAATTATTTATTAAATTCTAAAAAGGTGACTTAATTGTTTTATATATATATATAACTGCTAGTTATTTTTTTATATATATACTCTTAAAATATATGCTATGTATTCCAGTTATTGTAAAATCCACGAAGGTGGAATTGAATTGTTTTAAATAGTGGGAAAGGGAAGGGGGTGAATCTTAATGTCTCTTTTGCTTAATCAAATCTAAACGTATATTTTATTAATTTGAAATCTAAATCTTAATGTTTCTTTTGCTATATAAAATCTTCAAGTATATTTTAAGTAAATGAAATCTAAATATTCTCTCTCTATATATATATAACTGCATAGCGTATTATTTGTCTAAATTATGGTATTCAAACTGGGCTCGTTTATTTTAAAAGCAGTAAATCTTATTCAATGTCGTTAGAGACATTCATTCGTATTGCGTTCCTGGCATTTAGCATATCTTCGTATATATGTATATACTACGTGCTTCTAGTCTTCTAATCTGGGGGTTACGACAAGATCGAACCCATAGATTCCTCGTATCTCGTTCCATAGATAGTTGAGCTATCTGGGACCACATTTATTCCGTATATAATGCCTCTGGCGGTGATCCCGTAAGTTTGGCACACGCCATGCATATACACTTCGTAGATAAAAGGCCTCTCGCGTCGGTTATACCAGCAAAAGTCTGGGCCACGCCATGGCTATCCACTTTTCTCTAAGCACTACCCAAGAAGGGGGTGTGAGATTTCGTTTTCATCCAGAAGCACGATATTTTCCTTTTAGTTATTTTAGGCTATTATGTCAGCACCGCAAACTTCTTATTATTATTTCTTTTGCTTCATGGCCCAGTTTTAATGCTCTAGTATTAAAATTAAGCTTTGCTTAAAATATATATATATGCCAACTACTTCTACTTTATTAATTAAGATTATTTCAATCAGATACAATCTCACTGTCGTAATTTATATATCTATTTAAGAGTATCTATATGCCTTGGGGAAAATAAAGCGTTCGTCTTTCTATTGTTAAAATAATTTCATTAAATATTTTGTCATAGTTCAAATATAATCTTTTAACTGTCTTTTATTTATTTTCACGACCTCAATGGCGTGAAAATAATTTATATCATATGTATGATGAATTTCAGAACGCTCCTCTCAATCATATATTAGTCACCACGTTTCAGAACCGTAAATCAAAGAGTTTATAACAATTTTATGTAACTTCTTTCTAATACTGATTGGCATCTTAATATTAGACCCACCAAAGATGTGTGTTTATTTGTAATATATTATTTAGCTAAGAAAGAGCATATGAGAACTAATAGCGTGAATGACACTATGTAACCGCTTGCTCATTCACGCACACACTAATGTCTATAATTTATTTATAAATGTATAATAATTTGTCAGTATATTAAATTATATTTTATTGTCTAACTTATTTGAGTAGTTCGAATTCCTTTTCTCCACTTCCAAATGTACAGCCTAGTTGATATATATGTTAGTTTAGTCATAGTCAATAGATGTCTCATTGTCTTCTCCGTTCTCCTGGTCGGCCGGATTTAAAATTAATTTTAATGTGCCATCACTATTATGTTATTCATTAGGTGTTAGATCTGGGGCTTAGAGAGTGGGTTTAAATCCAGGCTGGTCCCTGACCTAAATCTTGGGCTTGACTGGGTTTGAAGTACATTTTGTGAGTTCCAGCTTATGTTAGATGGATAAACATATTTTGACCGGCACATTATTAATAAAACATTAGAACTAAATTATTTTCAATTGATAAATTTTTAAAGACAAAATTTGTGCCAGCAGCAGTGGATATATGTTATTATAAATTAATTTATATTAAATAAATAAATTATATCATATTAATATCAAATATGAAATTTCCAACATCGATAAGTAATTTTTTTTAATCTAGCCAAAAATCCAGATTAAATACTCAGTTATTCTGTAATAATATAATAATTTAAAGGAAAAAAACTATATAAATTTGATGGTATTCATTTTTACAAAAATAAATTGTTTCTAAATCAACAATATATTATTTATCTTACTTAATAATTATCTCTATACCACTGTTAAAGAAATTTTTTAAAATAAATTTCAATACAGAAAAAAAAATCTAAAAAATCAAATTAAGGTGCAATTTTATTAAGATAAATTGAACTACATTAATTTATATATTTATGTATAAAATTTGCAAAAACTCTTAGAATCAGAATTTGTTAGTAAAATAAATCATTATGTTAATTTAAAAACTTCCCATCATTCTTGTCATAAATCAAGAAAAGTTAAATTTTAATTATTTATGATTATTTTATA
Organism: Epiperipatus broadwayi; assembly: GCA_028023455.1. NCBI lineage: Eukaryota > Metazoa > Onychophora > Udeonychophora > Euonychophora > Peripatidae > Epiperipatus > Epiperipatus broadwayi. The sequence continues at coordinate 453,654 of JAQFVV010000173.1, forward strand.
CTCATTAACAATAACTCTTGGACTAATATTTTTATTAATAAATCATCCTATTCCATAGGAATTTTCATTATTGTTTATGTAATTCCAATTTTAATTTAAAAAAATTCCAAAAAAAATTTTGTAGTTATATTATTATTCTAATTTATCTAGAATAACCTTTTTTTATTTTTATAGGCAAGTAAAGAAAAATTATATTTTAAATCATTATAAATTATAAAATTAATTATCAAAATCTTTCTACTAAGTATGTCTACAACATTTCTCTTTTCAACTGATCAATTTCAAAATTTTGTTTTATATTTTTCCTTTATTCAAATTTTTTCCAATCCAAACAGCTCTTACACAAAATTTTACACCAAAAAAAATTGGAAAAATTATAATTTTTTTTTAGCAATCTATTCTTTGCCTAATTAGAATAGCAAAAATCTGCCATATCATGGAAAGGCCAATTGCCAAAAAATGTAAGCTACATCAACAAATTAATTTATAATATAGTATCAATATTAAGTGTAATATTAATAAGCCAATAAGCTACATAAATGAATACTCCCACTTTCCAAACACAAGATAAAGTTTTTGGGAAAAGATAGAATGAATCCAATCTATCTTTTTGACCAAAATGTTTATGTATGGGCAAATCTTAAGTGTTTGGAAATGAGAGCATGAAGATGTTAATTGATCACTTTAAATTACTTTTTTACTACGTGAATGAATGACCTAGAATTTATGATACATCATTCTTATTAAATTAAACATATGTAAACAAGACATTTATTTTATATAGTACGATGTTTTATAAACTGTAATATCAATAAGCCAATAAGATAATGCACATGTGCTTTGTAGATGTAACTATATAAATGAATACTCGCACTTTCCAAACACAAGATGAAGTCTTTGGGAAAAGATAAAATGAATTCAATCTATCAATATTAAAATAACTACTAAATTTGGCACTCCTGAGTTTTCAAGTAAACCAAAATGGCACCCAGTATTTTTGGTAAATGTACTGTTTTGAGGACCTATAATCTGCTGAAGATGTGTTAGTTGTTAAATTAAAACAAAATTAGTAAACTGATTGTCAAAGGGATAAATTCTGATGAATTTCATTAAAAAGTTCTATTTCAATTTTTTTATTTATATTATAATGTGGGAATTATAAATTTATTTAATGCACATTGATTACATAGTAATATTTACTAAGGCAATAAACCTTTAAGCATGTGCACTTGAAAATACGAAGGTAGGGACCTCTACAGGTCTTAACCACAAGCTTTCTCTTTTCTTCCAAAAAGTAAGCTTGTGGTTAAGACTTGTAGAGGACCCTACCTTTGTATTTTCAAGTGCACATGCTTAAAGGTTTATTGCCTTAGTAAATATTATAATGTGGGAAGCAATAAGACACACTTAACATTATTGTACTTTGATTCAATTCAGCATGTTTCTTTTTTGTCAGCAGTATTTTTGGTAAATTGTCATAATGATAAAAATTTGGAACCTTTCTGTCACAGAATGTGATAAAGTGAACTATTTTTAAAGGTATGGGATCCTGTCTTTTTAAAAAATGTGCATTAATGGACATGATATGATTGCATGCCACTGACATGAATAAAGTATAAATATTGTATTTATTTTTTTTCATTTTTTTGCTAATAAGTTATTTCAAAAAAAAAAGAAAACAAACTATAAATATTGTAATTAATTTTTCCACAGTGATTTCTTTTTTTTAAATAATAGTAATAAAAAATTAAATGTAATTAAATATGACCTCACCTAGCAGGCATTTTTTGTAAACATTTTTTGGAAGGTCCAGAAATTGTAGATTTTTCAAAAAAGTAGGCTGTCATCTTGGTTTATTTGAAAACTCTATGATTCACCTTTTTTTTTGGTGAGCCAATTGTATAAATATAATACTTTATTATAATAATTAAACTTTTATGATTATTAAACTTATATATTAGTTCAGATTTGAAATTTTAGTCTTCATTAAAATCATTATGATTCTCTATGATTGCTAAATATTTGAAAATATATTTTATTTAAATAAATAAGAAACTTTCAAAGTATCTAATCATCATCATCAACCATTATCAATCCACTGAAAAATGAAGGTCTCTCCAAGTTCAATCCATCTTCTCTCATCTTTAGCTTCTCTTCTCCACATCACCCTGCACACTTTCTTATTATATCCATTCATCTCACATGTGGTCTCTTTCTGGGTCTTTTACATTCTCTTGGAATACAGTTTAAGATTTCCATTGTCCATCAATTATCATCTCTTTTAGCAATTTTTTCAATGAGGTCAGTAACAACTGTTTGTTCTCTTACCCATATATTGCATTTTTGATCTCTTCTTGTTACTCCCAACATGCATCTCTCCATACTTCTTTGAGTGATCTGAAGTCTCTGTATTGCTCTTCTATTAAGTGTCCAAGTCTCAGATCCATAAGTAAGAACTGATAAAACACATTTATTAAAAACCTTCCTTTTCAAACACAGGCATATTTCCTTTTAGTATTAAAATATTTCTACCAAAAGCACTCCAACCAAGTTTAATTCTATGATTAATTTCATCCATTATGTTTCCATATGTATTAATAATCTGTCCAGGGTATTTGTAGCTATTAACTTCTTCTAACTCATCATAATCAATCTTTATTTTTATATTTTGAGAAAATCCATTAAACATTACTTTAGTCTTTTAAACATTTATCTTTAGTGCTACTCTTCTACTTTCATCTAATAATGCCTGCAACATTTCCTGCAGCTCTAAAGCATTATTTGCAAAAATAACTACATCATTTGCAAAATCTAAATGACTTAAATAATCCCCATTTACTTTCACTTTTTTAACTTTCATTTTAATCCACACAATACTTCTTGCAGCACTGCTGTAAAAAGTTTTGGAGATATGAAGTCAATCTGTCTTACACTCTTCTCAATGTTGACTTTCCTAGTATCATTATATAATCTAATTATTGCTGTTACGTTTCTATAAATATTCTTTAAAGTAAGACATTATCCTCAATCTATACCTTGATGATCCAGTGCTTTAATCACTGAAGAAATGTTTATAGAATCAAATGCCTTTTCATAATCTACAATCCAAAGCATAATGGCAACTCATATTCATTTGTCCTTTCTATAACTTCTCTCAATACCTGGATATGATCTACTGTACTAAAACCACTTTTAAATACAGCTTGTTCTTTTGGGTGGTGGAAACTCAATCTTCTCTGTAGACTAGTTGTAATTATCTTGGTAAAAAATTTATGTAGTATCTATTATACATTCTTTATCAACTTCTAACTACCGCTGACCTACTTATGCTTTAAATATAGTCATTAACACAGAAAGTGTTGTTATTTAAAACTTTGTTAAAAATGATTTTTTAAATCTTTGAAAGTTAAATTTACTTAATTAATTTAATAAATTGTACTATCAAATATGTAGCAATTATAAATAATTATAAGTAATGAAGATTAAAATTTCACTGCCAGACTAACACGTAAGTATCAAATTTATAAATTAGAAATGAAAGATTTCTATTTTATGTAATTATGGTTTATTATATATAATAGAATATTTATTATATTAAATATAATTACAATATATTGCAATATATATGTGTATATACATATGTATGTAGAAATAACATATTAATGTAAAATATAAAAAAATTAAATAAATTTTAATAATTTCTTTAAACAATTTAGGATTAAAATCTTATTATTTATATAAATATTATAACTGCTATTTGAGACTTCTTGTTTTAAAACTATTCTTTACCATTAATGATAAATCCACTATCTCTTAAACTTCAAGGTTATTTGGTGTGATTTTTAAATATGTTAACCTTACAGCTATTTCCTTTTGTTTTGCCTTGATTCAGATTTCATACGTCTATGTGAAATCACTTATATTTAAATTTAAAATTATATCAGTACATTATCAATATACACCACATCTGGTTCTCTAATTCTTTTAATTAACAATTATAAATAAAACATCTTATAAATATATAAATTTATTAAGCGCTAGCAGATGATCTAATAATAATGTCAAAGGCCAAAACCTTCCACAGAAGTGCCTTAAAAATGCTTATGTGATAGCCAATCAAATGCAATAATGACTGCATGTGAACTCTCAATTCAAAAACACAAACCAGAACTACCAGAAAAATATTGAACCCACCTTCCACTCACTTAAATTTATATATAAATAAGTCAGATTCAAGCATTCCAAACTAAGAGCGTGAAGCTTAAAACACCTTCACATTTAATTCACTAAATCTTATTCTTCATGCTCTTCATAAGCATTTTTAAGGCACTTTTGTCAAAGGTTTTGGTCTTTCACATTATTATTAGATCATTTGCTAGTGCTTAATAAATTTATATATTTACATTTGTTACTATCATTTCATTAGATTTGCAAATTGCTTTGTTGTAAATCGAAAGATTTCATGTTGTTTATTTATATATAAGATTTAGTGAATTAAATGTGAAGTGTTTTAAGCTTCACACTTTCAGAATGCTTGAGTCTGACTTATTTATATATAAATTTAAGTGAGAAGAAGATGGGTCCCATCTTTTTTTGGTAGTTCTGCCTTATGTTCTTGAATTGAGAGTTCCACGTGCAGTCATTATTGCATCTGATTGGTTGTCACATAAGCATTTTTAAGGTGCTTCTGTCAAAGGTTTTGGCCTTTCATGTTATTATTAAAACATCTTATATTAATTTCATACCCTTTTTAAATGCAACTTAAATTTTATCATTTAAATATACATTCATATTCTGATTTCTAGTTTAAAAAGCTTTTAAAAATAAGTACAATCAACATTTCATTATTAAATCCCCCTTCCCAATCACTTATTTTATTATTTTTAATGTTCAATTATTTCAATCATCCACTCATCAAAAAAAGCCAAGTCATAAGAAATGAATAAATGTGCAATTTATTAATCCTCAAATTAGTTTTAATTATTAATTTCTAACTAAAAATTTATTGTTGCATCTTATTACCTTCAACAATATGCTAAGAGCTAACTAATAATAAATACCAGATATGCCCAGCCTAAATAGACTATGGATTTTTTTTAATTGGTTGCATTAACAAATTTTTTTTAAAGATTTAATGTAAAATAAACAAAGAATTTTAATATTATATAAATAAATGTGAGAATTGTACACCAGTCTGAAAACTGTCATTTTGACTTCAATTATATGCTAACCAAAACTAAATGTACTATGGCATATATTTCCTCCTCCCCTCACTAAATATCACATTTCAAACATGAATTTATGTACTGTATTCATATTTTCTTCATGATTTAAATACTATCCTTCTGTATTTAAAAGCTCATGTATTGATTTTTTTCTAAGCACTTTTTATTAATGGTGGAATTACTTTCTTCATATAAACATAATTTTTTTAATTGGTTGTGAATTTGACATGTGACAGCCTTACAAATAAACATACATTCACTGGACAACAGAGAAAATAGGGATTTTGTATATGAAATAAGAAAAATTAATATTCTATACAAACAAGTTTTAATATAATTTCTCTAATTTTTTTGTTATAGCATAGAACTAGTTACTGAAGATCTAACAATTTAATGTATGCTAAATTAACTTTTGTAAATGAAAATTGCCTTCAATTTATAATCAATCTCAAAAAAAAATGAGGCCTAACTTTTGGGAAAAAATCATATCTGAGAAAACAAAATAAACAATTATTTTTATATTTCTTTTTAAATAAAAAAAAACTTTTTTCCCTCTACATTACATGAAATGCCTTTATATTTCTTACTAACATCATAGTGAAGGCTTCTTCTATTGATAGATAAAAATGCATTTAAAGAAAAAAGAAATTATCAATATGAATATTTTGACTGAAGATCCCATATATTTTTATGTAGCATTGCTAGTTCATACATGATTTGATTTTATATATTGGAATAATAGATTAGAATCAATTAGTCCAAAAACATCAAATTGGATGAGATTTAGAAAATTCTATAATAGGAATAATAATAATAATATATTGTAATGTTTTCTGTATTTCTAGACCTCTTACACGCTAATATAAACTGCGCGTGAGTTGATCAAGCTATGTCAAAAAAGAAGAAAGTTATATTTCTATTCTAAAAACATAGCTATATTTCCTGATCAACTCGGCCTAGAATTATTGCTAAGTACAATCATGAGCTGACTCAGTTTTTAATTTCTACATGAGGGCGCCAGAGTCATTAGACCCACTGAGTCGGTGTCAAACATATTGTAACTCGCAAACTAAACAGAAAAAAAAAGTGCTTTTAAACTAATCGGTATTGCATCATACCGTAACGAGAACTAATTTTTTAAGATTATTATTCCTGGGCTTATTCAAACATATTGGCAAAGGTAAATTACATTTTTAAATCTTATTAAACTACTAATAGATTTAATAATAAAAAATAATAACTACTATTAATAACGCACAATGAAAAGGTTGATAAAAGTATAATCTCTTTTATTCTAACAAACTAAAATATTTATAAGTTAAATTACGAATTAACTAAACTGGAAAGTACACACATGCTAATCCAGATAATGAATCGATTAACAAAAACAGTTAGATTAAATAATGAACGCAATTAAATAATGTTCCGAGATCTTGTATAAAATTCTTTATAAGAAAGTCCCTTGAATGTGAAAGTAAAGTCTATATCAGGATGGTAGTCTAAGCTTAGATAAATAATTGTTTGCAAACTTTTAAGTCACTATCAGGAAAATTTATTCTTAACTTACCGGTAAGTTCATGTAGGTTTATGGGATCCCAGATCATGAGAATTTCCATTGGTCTCTCCTGCCGGCGTCTTCCATTATTGTTCCGTTCTATAGCTGGAGAAAAGGCACGGTTGTAGTGACCCTTTTATTGCAAAAAGCGGTCTTCACAAGTCCCGTTTCCATGCTTGCGTGACAGCTTGGTACAGCAAGGGGTATACCTGTGTAGAAGTATATTTCTTGCCACAGGTTATGCTTGTGGAAACCTCCAACTTTCAGAGACGTAACTAGAAGTTAAAGAGAAGACCCAGATTGAAGTTGTCATCTCCTTTTTATATCGCGCTCCATTTTTGGAACTTCTGCACACTCTTTTGTCTTTTTATCAGAGTATAAGATAATAATCTTATACACTCTCTCTTAAATTTAAGTTACAAAGTTCTCTTTTTTTTAGCATTATTCTTCCATCTTTAATTAGCTAAAATATTTTTCTTTTAGCTTATACTTTTGGAATTCTTTTAATTTATCTGGATTAGTAATCTGTATGTCATTTATTCTTTCCAATTAGATAAAAAAAAATAAGAATGACAATTTTAACCTTCATTGCACGTTTTAACAAAAAATATACTAATCAAAAAAAAATCTAAATTTACTTTTTTAGCTTTTACCAAATGCCAATATATTTGTAACGTATATAAATAAACGTTACAATATATAGCATAACCTTAAAAATAGAAAATAGCACCTTTCTGCATGTGTTATTTGTGATTGCATACAAATCTTCATTAAATCATTAATAGTTTTGATCTCTGTAGTTAAGTGAAAGATTTTAGAGGCATCATGATTGTCAGCTAGTTATAACTAGAAATATTTATAAATTTATTTTAATAAATTTACCTGGAATGAATTTTCCAGATAAAAGTTGTCAAATACATGATTAGTTGAAATTCATAATAGGAAAATTTTTTAATTGTTATATAAATGAATAACTATGTCCTTTCTTTGTTTTAGCAATAAAAATTGAGCCTGAAGGCTAAAGACTTTAAAAGACTCTTTCCCAATTCAAAATATTGTTTAATTTCATTCATTTTTATTAAAATTTTGATTGTTTGTTACATAAGGCAAATTAATAAGCAAACTCATTTTAAAACTCATTTCTTTTCACTTTTGCAATTTTAAAATTACTAAGTACTTGTTTCAGGTTTATTTAGGCTGCTTTTTTATGTTCAAAAGTGAACATTGCAATATCTTTAAATCTGGCTTTACCAATTAAATTTTTTTTCATATCTTTTATTATTTTTAATTTTGTAAAATGACAGTGTAAATTTTATCAAATCCATTTTACATATTATTATTTTATTGATAATTAGAACTTGTGTTCACAATATATAAGTAACACATTCTTTTTTTTAACTGATGTTAAAATAATCTATAAATAAATGGAAACATCTTAATTGCCTTGCTAAACTTCTGTAATTACCTGCTTCAATAATTTTGCCACTCCCATAAAAGTGTTCCACAAACATTTATTATAAAAAAATGTTATCTTAAATTCTAATTTTAAATAATGGATATTTCTAAAAAAAAAAATTATATTAAATGCACTAAAAATAAAAAATAAAGTTTATTCAACAACAATTAGAGGTTTTAGATTTAACTTGAAATAAAGACATAGGGGATCCAGAAATTAATTAAGTCAATTCCTTACACACACACACACACACACACACCATATTATTATTTAAAGTTAAATCTAAAAAACCCAATTGTGGTTAAACAAACTTTTTTTTCTTTTTAGTGCATGGTAAATAAAAGTATTTAACATATATATAAAAATTATCTCCATTATTTTTAAGTTTTTAGCATTGATACAATAAATAAAAACTAAAACTATATTGTACTTTAAATTGTCTTGAGATATGTGGTTGATATATATATATATATATATATAAGGAGTTTGCTATTAACTGAAAGGAGACCTTTTGATTCCTCTTGGAGGTCTTAAAGGAACTGAGCAGGGCAAATTCCTTATGTCGACTCCATACGTTCTTGTCGTTGCAGCTGTTATTACTATGTGATTATTCATATAGTATACGAACATGGATGGGCTGCTCACCAACACGCATTAGCCAGCATGGTGAGTTTATTGGCTTTTTATCTCCGAGTTTAAGAATGCTTTTCCAATATATACAATCATGACAGACAAAAATAAATCATGGGCCTTATTCCCAGGAGGCTGTAAAGTCACCAACCAAGAAAGCAGTTGGTGACCGAAGGCAGAGGGTGCTAAGAATCCACAAATTGTGGACTCAGACTGCCATTCGATGATGACTTTTTATTTAGGTACTTACAATTGCAGATCACTTTTAAGTGAAGGAAGATTGCAAGAGTTAGAAGACGAACTGTCTTACATTAAATGGGACCTTATTGGACTTTGTGAAGTTATAACAAAAGGTGAAGAAACAATTGATTTAAAAAGTGAACATATACTATAATATAAAGGCACAAATATTGGAAATACAAGTGGAGTAGGATTTAATATAAATAAAAAATGGAAGAATAACATTGTGGAGATTGATGGTGTATCAGACAGAGTGGCAAGATTAGTTTTACAACTTAATAGCAGATACCAAATGCAGATAATTCAGGTTTATGCCCCAACAAGTTCTCATAGTGATGAAGTTATAGAAGATTTTTCTATGGATGTACAAAAGGCTTTTGATCAGAGTAAATAACATTTTAAAATTGTTATGGGTGATTTTAATGCTAGAATTGGCAAACAAATGAAAGATAAAAATGCTGTAGGTAATTTTGGTTATGGTAATAGAACTGAGAGAGAACATAGACTTGTGTAGTTTGCAGGAAAAAAAACTTTATATTATGAATTCTTTTTTTGAGACAAATGTTAAAAGGAAATGGACCTGGAAGCATCCAAATGAAGGTACAGCATAATTGGATTATATTTTGATTAACAGAAAATACATATTTCAAGATTGTAATGTTCTTAATAAATTTAACACAGGAAGTCATCATCGATTAGTAAGATGTAAGTTACATGTTAATGCAAAACTAGAGAGACAAAAATTATTAAGAAAAACAATATTCACAGTTGATATTTCTAATCTTCAGAAACATTCTAATGAATTTAAAGTAGAACTTATAAATCAGTTTCAAGTATTAGTAAATTTTGAACATGATGCAGATTTGAATGACATTAATAGGAAAATAACTTATACACTTTTAAAAACTGCAACAAAGATAGCTGGTAGAAAAAAGCAGCAATTGACCAATAAAATATCTACTGAGATGAGAATTTATGAAGAAACAAAGGAATATGAGGATATACAACAATGATGCATTAAAAAAGATTGAATATCTCGAGTTTTGTAAAATGGTGCAGAAAAGAGTTGAAAATGATATAAGAAAGCATAATTGTGAACTAGCAAGGAAATCTGTAGAAGAGAATAAAAGTCTAAAGAGTGTAAGACAACATTTTGATATTGGTAGGAAATTTATATCTGCAATAATAAAAAAAGATGGCATTATTACTAAAAAGAGAGATGACATCATGAAATGTGTAGAAGACTTCTATCAAGAATTATATAGTAGTAAAGAACAAGTGCTCCTATACCTATTATATCTTCTCAATTGCCCAGAATTTTGAATGAAGTCGTGAGACATGCAATTAAATTTATGAATATAGGGAAGGTTCCAGGTAATGACAGAATTATAATTGATATATTAAAAGAAGCAGGTGAAGAAATAGAAAATTTTTTAGCAAAGTTATATACCAAATATCTAAATGATAAAGATGTACCAGATGATTAGAAGAATGCAGTATTAATATTAATATTTTAAAAAGGTGATAAAAAGATATTAGAAATTACTGACCTATCAATCTCTTATTAATTTTATACAAAATTTTTACTAAGATAATTACAACTAGTCTACAGAAAACACTGGATTTCCACCAACCAAGAGAACAAGCTGGATTTAAAAATGGTTTTAGTACAGTAGATCATATCCAGGTATTGAGAGAAGTTATAGAAAGGACAAATGAACATGAGTTGCCATTATGCTTAGGATTTGTAGATTATGAAAAGGCATTTGATTCTATAAACATTAATTCAGTGATTAAAGCATTGGATCATCAAGGTGTAGATCCAGGATCTTGTCATATTTTAAAGAATATTTATAAAAATGCAACAGCAACAATTATATTACATAATGATAGTAGGAAAATCAACATTGAAAAGGGTGTAAGACAGGGTGACTTCATATCTCCAAAACTTTTTACAGCAGTGCTGCAAGAAGTATTTTGTGGGTTAAAATGGGAAGCTAAAGGAGTGAAAGTAAATGGAAATTATTTAAGTCATTTATATTTTGCAGATGATGTAGTTTTTTTTTTGCAAATAATGCATTAGAGCTACAGGAAATATTGCAGGAGTTATCAGATAAAAGTAGGAAAGTAGGACTAAAGATAAATGTTATAAAGACTAAAGTAATGATTAATAGATTTTCTCAAAAAATGAAAATAAAGATTGATTATGATGATTTAGAAAAAGTTAACAGTTACACATACCTTGGTTGGATTATTAATACAGATGGAAACATAATGGATGAAATTAATCATACAATTAAACTTGGTTGGAGTGCTTTTGGTAGAAATAACTTCGTAGTAAAAGAAAATATGCCTATGTGTTTGAAAAGGAAGGTTTTTAATAAATGTGTTTTGCCAGTTCTTACTTATGGATCTGAGACTTGGGCTCTTAATAGAAGAGCAATACAGAGACTTCCGATCACTCAAAGAAGTATGGAGAGATGCATGTTGGGAGTAACAAGATGAGATCGAAAATACAATGTATGGGTAAGAAAACAAACAAGTGTTTCTGACCTCATTGAAATAATTAAAAGACTGAAGTGAAATTGGGCTGGACATATTGCTAGAAGAGATGATAATAGATGGACAGTTGAAATTTTAAACTGGATTCTAAGAGATTATAAAAGATCCAGAAAGAGACCACATGTGAAATGGATGGATGAAATAAAAAAGGGTGCAGAGATGGTGTGTGGAAGTGAAGCTAAAGATAGGAAAAGATGGATTGAACTTGGAGAAACCTTCATCCTGCAGTGGAATGATAATGGTTGATGATATATATATATATATTGTAACGATCCGGATAATTAGACTTAACATAATCTGCACTACAGGGCGCCATCTAGGCATTTGAACCTAGAAAAATTTATAAAGTAGGCAGATACATAAGTCAAAAAAAAATTTATTTTTTTTGATTTAATATATTTTGATTCCGGTCATTAGCCCATTGTCACTAGCTCAGGGAGTAGCAGAGATTTATATTTATAATAAATTCTTATCTAAGAATATATAAAAAAGAATAAAATAAGCCACTTCCAGTAATTAACACACAAACATTTATTTACGCATATATATAAAATTTAACATAATTATTTTAGTATGTTTATTTTAGATTTTAATTTGATTTTAGAATTTAAATTTACATTTTAATTTTTTATAATATTATAAGTTTACATTTTAATTTTTTATAAGTTCGCACAGATGGGTTTATAAAATGTGTTTTTAATGTTGAGTATAGATCGGTTACCTAGATTATACAGTCAAAAAACATTTCATAATAAACATAAATGATCAAAATACAAAATCATTGATACCGTCAATTGCATAGGGAATACAAGAAACCCAATGGTGTTCATCATAAGACACTGCATTGACACCAATAACTTAAAAGACATCCGACATAAATACATCTTAGATACTCACCGTAAGATATCAGTATTTACCGAATGTCTATATATTTTGATCAAATATGAAAACCAAAAACATAATCAACCGGTAACGAACCCTTGCAAATGTCTATACCCAACTTAAATTTAATGCATTTTTATTTAGGGTATCGAGTATGAATAAACTACATACATCTGCACTTGAAAAGAAAATATTCTTCCCTGATTTAACCTTAGGCAAAAAGTTCGCAGTCAAACCGGCATCAATTCATCTGATACATTTATGTATTCAATGTAGCATGAAAATACGACAACACAAAATACTATACTGTCAGGAATGTACATATGCACAGTAAGTAGAGTTAGAGAAGACATCGTCTCTCCACCAACAGGAATGCTACATCTATTGGCGAGTAGAACAATAAACAAAAAACTCCATAGGAATGGATTGCGGTTCTTTGCCAACTTACAAACCCATCCATAGGCAAACAGAAGGTGTGTGGCATATATATGCAATCCTGCCCATAGCAGATCTCATACTACATCTACTAACTACATCAATATATCCAATCCATTGACCTAATTCAACTATGAAACAAATAACCTAAGATTTACCCTCCCCTAATATAACTTTACAAATCTATAAAGCCATTCACGCTTGACTTAAGTTTAACATTTATGTAATTCAGTCTAACGAAAAACAAAAATCATATTAAAAACTTAAAAGAACAAAAAAAAATAAATGGAAATGATTTTAAATAAAAATAAAAATACATCAAATAACATTATTAACATTAATTTACATTGGTCAGATAGGATTCTATTTGTATTATCTACTAAAAGGTTTAGAATTTAGAGTTCTTATTGTTTTCAAATGAATATAAAGTTCTTATGATTTTTAAAACATCCAGCTTTATCCTTTACAGTTGCTTGCCGTTGTTGGTAATTTTGAACAGGAATTCCCACGCCGTACTGAAGATATTGGTATCCAGTTAGCCATTGTTTTTATTTATCTGGAGGTCTTTACTTGAGCTGGTCCTTAACATAGAAAACGATGTCATTTCTCTTTCTTTTTTAGCAGAACTGAAGGGATTGAAGAGTGCATCTTTTCAATCCCTTCTCCTTCGACTCTGCACTAACACATATCTGTCCTCTCGTAATCCCTAATTAATTCTTTTATTTTCCAAATTTTTCCTTTTATATTAATTTTAAGGATCCAATGGACATTATGTCATCGATGATGATATGTTCCTTTCACTGAGGTCCGATTCCATTGTTTTTCATTCATTGGCTATTAGTTTCTATTGTTTTCCTATCTGACCGATGCTTATACATTTAAATGCCCAAGGCTAGTTTACATTTGACTAATTAAATTAATAATTTCCATTTTTTCAATAACATTTTAATTTGTTTTGTACAAACTTAGATATATTTTTATCTTTAAATCTTTACTGACAATTTAGTTTTAAAATCCTTTTTCTTTTTTTTTAATAAAGTTTTATTTTAATAATTTTTTTTTCATCTGTGCGATTATATAGATACAGGTTTAGTATAGGATTTTAATTTTCAATTTTTAATTCTTAAAAAGAGAAGTTTTATTTGTGAACTTTTATTTTTTTCATGTTTACTAATAAAAAAACAATGTAATGGCGTCTGTTCTCGTTACAATATATATATATATCACTAGATATTTCTGCTATCAGTTGAAATGTATATCCATTATATATCTATCATAAGTATGAAATATTTTTTAAGTGAAAACTGTCTAAAATTTTTACTTGGATTACAATTTTTTATTTTTTAAAAAAATGTTTACCAAAATTATATTATAAATGAATTTCACTTAATATATATAACTTTTACTTTAAATCAATTTTACACATTTTGTGTGTATATATACCACTAGATATTTCTGCAGTAAGTAAATATGTATGTTCTTTATGTATATATTATGTGTAGTATGTGTACATAATTATATATGTATAAGAAATCAATAAGTAATTTTTCTGTTCAAAATTGTGGACATTTTATTTTTTTATTTGAAAAAAAAAATTTTTTTTTTTAAAAGGCTTAACAAACCACATATTTAATATAATTTAATATTATTAAATTGAAAGAAAAAAATATTTATAGCTCCCTGTTGTGAGTTAATAAATGCAAATCAAAAAAGCATTTTTTCCACTTCAATAAAACCCATTTAATTAAATCTACAATTTTGCTTGCTTTCATTAGAATTTAATACTCAATTCATATGCTTTAGAAGTTAATGACTCATCTATAACTATATTTATTATGTTCCCTGCATAATGTATTAATATTTATTATAAGTCTTTAAAGCCAATTATCTATCATTATTACAACCTCTTACTTACAAATTATTTGCTATATTTTTTTCTATATATTTAGAATATAGATATTTGATATTGTTGAATTTTGTCATCAAATTAGCATGTATATTTTGATCATGATCTTTGCTCATCTAAGTACTTTCAACCCACTAATTTGCTCCACATGAATCCATAATAGAGTTATAAAATTAACAAAACATTCCATTAACAATGATTCTATTGTAAATCATGAGATTTGTTATGCATTATATTCAACAATTCATCAATAAAAAAATTTATATTCAAACTGAGTATTTAAATTATTGAATTTTGTAACACAGATCTTAGTATCCACTATGCCTATAAATTTATTTCACTTTAGAATTTATGTCTGCTCTAAATAAGTCGACTCATTATGGTCACTTTAAATTTTAATAGAAATTAACCATGTTTTTACCAGTATTCATTATATTTACCTTTGCATTATTTTGCTCCATCATTAAATTGATTTGCATTATAAATTATCAAACTTATTTGTGCACTTATTTTGTAAATTTAGAAATCAAATCTATATATATTTTATATTCCTATTTCATTTATTAATTTCACCATCTGTAAACATTAAAATCTTCAAATCTAATCTTAACATTTATCTCACATGGACTTACAAAATTTAATATATGCATTGAAATATGAACTGTTCATCTCCAAATTATCAAATTCACCATCATTTATTTTCTTTCTTAAGCTATGTTTTACAATTGCCTATTTTTTAATTTTACATTTATATTATACATTATAAATTGACTTTATTTTGTTAGATATATCTCCGTGCAACCATCATGTATCTTGGAAAATGATAAAATTAATCAAAAGAAGGAATGAAAGCCATTACTCCAATATTTTTAATTTATCTTTTTTTTTTTTTTTGGAAAGGGTAATTATTTATTCTATTATCAATGTCTGAACATTTATTAATTACTCCAACTATCTCCATTAAATAAAAACATTAATACTGAAATTAATTGAATGGCCATTATATTTATTAAATTACTCTCCTATATAAATTCTTCTCTTAGTTATAAAATGTATTTTTCTTTATCTGTGTTATATCCTTGCACTTAGCCAGATAAACTATCAGAAAATTTTAAATCATTTATGGCTCTAAAAGCATTGTTTACAATTTGACTTTGCCATAAATTAAAAAGAAAAAAATTTGATATGATTCAAATATTAAATAAAGTATTCTTTTTTATATACATATTGAAATCTATCTTTCATTTTTGGAGATTCATAAGTTTATTTTAGTAAACTGATGTTAAATATATATATATATATATATTGTAACAGCTACTGAAATATACTCTATCATTCATCACATGGCAATAGTCATTTAGTTCATTGTCTCAGGGTTTCTCCACATTATTCTAATTCAAATCATAATTTGAATATCAAATAATTGGTAATATGATGATTTAGATACAAATGGAGTTTTATTTGTATCCAAGCATTGGATAAATGTTTTGTATTCCCATCAAGTAATGCAGGTAAAATGATAATGAATATACTTGATGAATTAAAATAAGACTAAATCTATGTGTAATATATGGATTTATGGTTATAGTAACTTGTATACCTTTTTGTAATTTTTATACCTTTTTGTATCTTCTGATAATATAAATGATGATGATCAATGACAAATTCATTTGCTTAACAATAATTAAAAATATATTTTATTTAAAATGAGTTATTTATAAAATTTCAAATGTTATAATAATAAAATATAAATATATTAAATTTAAGCGTAAACAGATAATATTATAATAACGTGAAAGCTAAACACCTTCAAACAGATACGCTTAAAAAATGCTTACATGACAGCCAATCAGATGGAATAATGGCATCACATGGGACTCTAAATTCTAAAACACAAGCCAGGCTTGTGTTTTAGAATTTAGAGTCCCATGTGATGCCATTATTCCATCTGATTGGCTGTCACGTAAGCATTTTTAAAGCATATCTGTTTGAAGGTGTTTAGCTTTCACGTTATTATAATAATAAAATATGAAAGAAAAATAATATACAATCTATTAACAAGAAAAGTTTTCAACTCAAGTTTGAATTCTGATTATCTAGTTTTATTACCCTTCTTCTAGCTCTTTAAAACATATATATAATCAATGCTATATAGAGATCTATTAGGTGGATATTTTTACAACATGTGCTGATCATGATAAGACAAGATAATTGGAGAGATTGTATTATTATTATGATTCAGTCTATTACTAGATATTTAGTGCAGGCAAACCATAAAAGAGAAATCGTATAAAAATCTTTTAGTCATATATTATCAATTAATAAGGTAAGCATAAATATAACTGGAAAGTGATAACAAAAGTCCACATTCAATTCCTAATTCAAGTGTGTATTATCAGTACACTTTAACTAACTTACTTGGCCTTAAATCTAAACACTATTATGAAATTGCCATATAATACACAATGTCTCATCAGATGTGAAAGATGTTTACTAGGAATTAAGTTCCACCAAACAATGACAACAAAAAAAGTATTTTATTCATTTACTCTTCATCATCATCATGGTTCACATTTTAAAGAAAGGTATCAACAGCAAATAAATGTTATAATTCAAAAATAACTGAATGTATAATAGTTATAATAGTTAAATTCAATACAGCATCTCTAATATAAATGTATCAATACATGTAACAAACCAACACTCTCATACCATAAAGTTTGTGTTTATCTATATCCTACTTTATACATAGTTTTAGTGAGAGTTTGATATCCTACTTAATCAACATATAAACTCAACATCTCACAACAATCAAAATAGTTTGCTCTAATATCTTTAAGTTAAACCTAAGAATACATTATTATTAAGATAATAAGACCCATGACAAGTGTTAGAGAGCTGCATCCAGCTCATTATCTATCATAAAAAATATATAATATTTTGGTAATTCTTTATTTATCTTTAAAAAATCAATGTTTATGTTTTTTTTTCTTTTTTTTCATGGAGTTTTTAATATTAATTCATCTTCACCTTTTGCAGTGATTATTTCTTTTCTGCCATGTGACTTCAAACTGATATTTTTTGTTGAAATTTTACAGTTACGTAGTTCAATATATAAATTTGCTAATTTGGTTTTTAGTAATTACTGCTTGTCTGCCGCATAGTTTGATTTAAGAAAATCCATTTGACTGCAATAAATATTCGTTTTAAAAAAAAAATATTATTTCTTTTTCTTCTTTTTAAAAGTCAAATGCTTTGTCATTTATTTGTCCATTTTGAAGTATCCATTTATAGTTGGTAAAGCTAATGCTCCTTAGTTTAGTTGGTTTCATTTAGGTTATCTAATGTACTATAATTTTAAATCTTTTTTTTCTCATGTGTCATAGCATCAGCCAGGAAGTGAACCCACTAACCTGGAACAACTGCTTGTAAAGCAGCTGTTGCTGACCTCTTGACCACCAATGCTTTTTTTAACAATATTTAACATAAGTGGCAGCCATATATCAATTCACATTCAATAGTTAAGCTGTATAAAGATTAGGTATTTCTTCCTCTTTTTTAAATAAATATTCCATAGATTCAAGAAACTGATATTATTTCATAGAAAATATTCTATTTGTAAACTGTTCAATTCGCATTGTCTCTAAAAAAAATAACATAAATGATATATTAACTTGTGAAGTTTAACAATGTAAATTCATAGATAACATTTTGAAAACTTCATAATAGCTTTCTACAATAAGCTGTTCCAATTTTTTTCTGTTTAGGATACCTCTAACTACAGTATGGTAGTGAGGCCTAATCAAGTGATAGATCCATTTGGCGATTAATTTAACCTGTCATAAGTTGATAAAGCAGTAAAAAAAAAAAGGCTATTACAAACTCTGAACCTGCTCAGGTTTTTTATAGCAATCAGAGTAAAAGGCACTATTCAATTTTAACACATGGTTTTTTATATAAACTATAGTCACATGGTACTCAATATTGTCATCATCATCCATAATATCTTGTATTTCTAATTTAAGTGAAATTATCTCCATATCAACAAAGCCTTTTGAAAGTTTTCCTACTGTCTTATTTTCAAGTAAAAAAAAATCTCACTTTTTTTAAAACAGAGCATATTGTATACAATCAAAATTGAATAATACACTAAAATAAAATGTACAACCATTTATTTTTTATTTTAAAACACATATTTCGTTTATTATAAATGTTAACCAGAAACTCATGTGTTTATATAATCACAGATTAAACATATTTCATCTGATGTAGGGTATTTTGTGTATAACTTCTTTAATGGTTGGCCTCAGTAGAGATCACTCAAACTAGCTTAAATAGCACCTTATGTCAGTTTTCCTAATGCATTTTATCAAATAGCATACAAAAGACATTCCACATCCAAATTTTAAACTTTCTAAACTCTTACCATGCCTACAATAAAATAGTCTTATAAAATAAAGTGAAGAAATATTTTTTCTTTATTTTCTATTGGCCATAACCTTATTTGCACTTCTATGGGAAAAACATAAGGTTACAATAGATAGGTAGGTAGGTTGGTAAGTAGGTAGTGAGGGAGGGAGGGAGGGAGATAGATAGATAGATAGATAGATAGATAGATAGATAGATAGATAGATAGATAGATAGATAGATAGATAGATAGATAGATAGATAGATAGATAGATAGATAGATAGATAGATAGATAGATAGATAGATAGATGGATGGATGGATGGATGGATGGATGGATGGATGGATGGATGGATGGATGGATGGATGGATGGATGGATGGATGGATGGATGGATGGATAGATAGATAGATAGATAGATAGATAGATAGATAGATAGATAGATAGATAGATAGATAGATAGATAGATAGATAGATAGATAGATAGATAGATAGATAGATAGATAGATAGATAGATAGATAGATAGATAGATAGATAGATAGATAGATAGATAGATATAAACGAAGTATTTTTGGGATTCAACTGTGTATTTCAATGGTTTGACAAAATAATATCTGTCACTTTTAAAGTCAAGTTTTTAAATAAAAACCATTAGTTTCAAGTAGTAATGAGAGTGAATGTGAGGTAGAGAATGAGATTTGTCATAAAGCAGTTGAGTATTCAGAATAAGTGGATTAATAAAATGTTTATTTTCTTCAGCTTCACTATTAATTGATTTCAAGTTTATATCAGAAGAAAGATATAAAATAAGGGGTCTCCACAAGGGAGAAATATGCTATCCTTCATCATATTTATTTAAACCAGTTGTTTTTTTTAATATTTTGATAGTCTCCTTCATAGTTCTCAAATTATACTTTCCACATTAGTATTTTAGCATTATCAAAATCAGATTTGTGACCAATTTCTAAAAATGTGAAGTAAAAGCAGATATATCATCTTATAATTGAAGACATTTTTATGTTCTTTAATTCTGACATAATGCATCTATTGATTTAACATGCATAGCTTTTAATCAATGTAAACATGGAATTTTATAAACACTCTGGTATTCAAAAACTATTCTGACTTTCAGTTTATGGAAAAAATTCACCAATGTTTTTGCTAAGGAAAAAAGTAATCTTTATATTAAAATTAGATAGTCTTCTACTGATCTTATCAGTGGCTCCTTTAACACAAGGTAAAACCACCCTTTAACTAGTTGAGTTATCCATTTTATCCTCTTTTTACTTTTTAATACCAATACTGACCTTGAAAATAGAAAATATTATTTTGTCAAAATATTGAGAAATAATACAAAATAATACATGATTTAACCCCAAAAATACTTTATTGACTTCATATAACCATGAAAAAATTAAATATAACATATTGTTTATAGTAAATATTAACATATATCTCCATAAGAAAGAATGAAATATTCTTACATCTGAAATGAATAAAATATGTATGGGGGGGGGTATTAATGTTATTGCATTAGATACTATTGTTTTCTGATGTAATTGAATAAAGTCCACTGTAACAGAAATAATATTCAATTTATTCTGTTTCTTGTATTTATTATTATTATAAATATAATTTAACCACTACTTAACACTTTTTAGCAAAAATCATTTATTGTATCTATATGAATATACACAATCTTACATTTCAACTGTCCTGCAGTCTTCTTCAGGGCCATGATATAGTAAACACCATAAAATAAAATACATAACTATATAAATAAAACCATAAAAAATGTAAACAATAAAATTAATAAAATAATAAAAAACAACATAACATATAACAAAAAATAATAGAAAAAATATTATTAATAATAGAAGGATGAATAAGAAAATAATAGATATTATATGATTTTAAAATAAAAAAGAATATTAATAAATGAATTAAGGTTGAACTGAGAATTATATGAAAAAAAAATTATTAAGTATTTTATTAAGGTGGAACAAATAAAACTAAAGTTTAAGTTTATAAGGAATAGAAGTAATTAGAAGATTATTAAATAAATAATACAAATGAATAATATATTTAAATTAATAGTTGTTCATGAATATGCATGTATACAGTCAGGAATATACATGCATAATTTATATTTATATTGTATATTTTATTTTATATTAATGGGATTATTTTACTTTGGTTTGATTATATTTATTTCAGTTTTATTATATTTTGTTATATGTTATGTTGTTTTTTATTATTTTATTAATTTTATTGTTTACATTTTTATATAGTTATGTACCTTATTTTATGTTGTTCATTATATTGTAGATCTGAAGAAGACTCCAGGACAGTTGAAATGTAAAATTGTGTATGCATATAGGTACAATTAAAGATTTTTGCTAAAAAAAATGTCCTAAGTAGTGGATAAATTACATCTATATAAGATATTACAACAAAATAAAGCAAATGGTAAATTATTATTATTATTATTATTATTATTATTATTATTATTATTATTATTATTATTATTATTATTATTATTATTATTATTATTATTATTATTATTATTATTATTATTATTATTATTATATCTTTTTTTGAGCATTCAAATCCCTAAAAAAAAAAAAATCATTACTCATAGTTTTTTTTTAATGTTAGTATTAGATATTCTGTATTTTGATTATTATTACTATCTCATTAAGATGTCACCAATTTAAAAATTTAAATTAGTTAATTATTTAATTTTTGAATTAGTAATTCTAATTTGAAGTGTGTAAAAATATATAAATAAGATTTTGGTGTATGATATATTTTAGATTTCTTGGTTAAAAGACTGTTTCTTAATCTTATTACAATTAGTAATGAGAGATAGTTATTAAATTTAAAGATATATGGGCTTTGTCTTTGCTTATTATTTTAATGGAATGTATACATGTGAGATTCCCTTTTGTTATGGAAGTAATTTTTATAACATGAATATCTCCGTATTCAAAATATAGATGATTGCTTTGTTATTGATTTAGAAGCATATTTCTCCTTAGTATATTATTAATAATTATTTTTTATTATATGTTAGGTCAAAACTTATGCCACTACTTGTCTTGATTAATATTTTGAAATTAAATTGTGATTTTTTAGCAGTATCTGAAATAATATTTATTTCTCTTCATTCCTTTGATATTTAGTGTATTGTTCAATGGGAAAGCAATTGTGTGAAATCCAATGTTTTATTTAATATAAATGTCTACTTGTAAGATTAGCTTATCATAACTTCTTACATAATTGAAATATAATAATAATAATAATAATAAGCATAACATTTTTACCTTATTCCCATTTATTATTATTAGTCTTATTATATTTAAGTAAGTTCATGTTTGTACACATACGTATGAACACCCTTTTCCACATTAAAATATAGTTGAAAATTATTAAGGGACTGGTTGAACTTGGATCTGAAAAGTACATAGATAATATATTATGATTTATTATCTCTTAATAAATATTATTAGTCCTATTGTATTAGTTATACTATTGGTATCAAATATGTATAAAATTAAATAAATATATTTTAGGATCTTCTTTTTTATGACTTGATCAGAGTTAATATATAACTTATTATTTTTATCATTTTTTATTTTATTTTTGAAAATAAGCAATTCTGAATTTTATATATATATATATTGTAACCATATATTTTAGTATAAAATATAATAATTGATGTAACTGGTATAAAAATTTCTCTGTCTTCTTTTGGTGATTTGATTGGCTTGATTTGCACTTTGAACAGATTACTCTCTTATATTCAAAATAATTTATTAGAGAGAATGGGTAATATTTTGCCTTACTTGTTGTCTATATTATTTTAATAAATTTAAATTGCTTCTTTCCATATACTAATTCATATCAAAATGTTTAACTTTTTAAAAATTTGACAACACATTAAATTTGGTAAAATATTATTAAAAATAATAATAATTTTTATTTGTTTAAAATGGTCTTAAAAATTATTTCCATTGGATTAAAAAAAAAAAAAAAACATTTGTTCAAGTAAATTTAATTATTAAAAATAAATACAGTAATTACGTATGCGTTTCAATGTAAAAAAGAAAGGAGCGTGAATTAAAAAAAAGATCGTCTGATAGTGTTGCTTTTGGAGGGAGAAAGAAAAGAAAATGGTAAAAGGCAAATGGTGTAAATATGATAAGCTTATTTTAAAATAGTTAACAAGTAAATGGATTACCGCAAAGTTTTCTATAAACGTAAAAATAACATAGTGGTATTTAATAATAAGATGAATTGCTAAATTTAAAAGTCTGTTCAAGTCGGCTGGCCAGGTGGATCAAATCGCCAGTAATAATTTTCGAATATTACATTTGAAATATGTTGGAGCTTTCCAGTTTAAAAGCAGAATTAATTATAAGATTTTGGTATGTTTTAAAATATTTATTATTCTACAATTTGGAAAAATTAAATAAGTATTTTAATTACAGAAGTTTTATAAATATGAAAATTTGCTTTTTAAAAAAGAAGAAGTTTAAATTAAAGTAAAATGTTAAAGTTATTAACATAGTTTAATATTTTCGTTTATAATTTTAATAAAAAATATAGTACTGATTGATATTTAACTTTACAATGCCAGTAATATATTTGCTAGGTAATTTGTTTACCATTTGGATAATAAAAACAGTCTTCAAATAATTAATCAAAGCTATTTTCTAATTTTATCGTCAGTTTGGAATGATTAAATTAATTGCTATAATTAGTATTCCTAGATTTAAGCGTGGATAAATAAATATTAGCATGGATGTGATAAAATTGGAACAGTTTTAATAAAGAAATGTAGAAATTAATAACTTATGAAAAAACATTTTCATTTAAACTCTGCGTGTCATATCATTGGAATTGTTTCATGTTTATGGAGTCACGTAAAATCGTTAATCTAATAGTGCTTATAATAACTAATACAAATGTATAAAATTACATGTATGGAATTCAACTATAATTGTAGCTATTACTTCGTATATTTATTGTTCGACACATCGTACATGGATTTCACGGATCATATTTGTAGTTATAAAATGCTATACAATTTAATTTATGATACACACACCTGCTAAAATTCATGTATTGAACTATAATATGCTATACATTTAATTTATATCACACACACACCTGTTAGATTTTATGTATTTGATGAATAATGCATTACTTTAATTTTATCGTTAGATGAACTTGCATGTGAAGTTCATAAGTTATATTTTATTAAGTTTAAATTAATAGGGGTTGAATAAAATACTTATCCAAAAGAATAGCGCTTGCGAAAAAGCTTGAAAAGTACTAAATGAATTTATGAGATGTATCAATTTTTATGAGGCATTTTGTGAGTCTTTCCAGATTTCTATTCCTATACTAATATTACTTATATTATATTACATATGTTTTATCTTAAGCAAGATAAGTTAGTACATTAGTTGTCCTGATTAGCGTAACATTTTATTATGCAAGAACCCACATTTGCTAAAATGTTAGTGTTTTCTGAATGGTCAGAATAACTGAGGAGGATGATTTTGCACTTTAATGTGAAGTAAATAGTAATGTTGTTTTATAATGTTAAAAGGCATTAATCTGTGCCGGTGGTTAATCCGCAGATTATTTAATTGCCTTTTTTTTTGTATTTTACACTCATTCCTGTGCTGGTAGTTAATCCGCGGAATTGTGTAATTATACTTATTACTTTATGATGGTGTATAAATCCACAAAGCGTTTAGTGTTATTTAATTCCTATGTGTAGATGAATGCATCCACAGGAATATGGTTTTACTTCACAGATATAAGTTGGGCAAAGTATTTTAGTTATTCTGCTAAATCATCTTCTTCCATTTGTAAGTATAATTTATAAGTTAGATTATTAAATTGTAGCAGGACATTCTATTCAAGTTACCTCATAATAATTAACTGTTGGTTGATTATTATTTACCTGAATGTAAGTTTAAATTTTCACTTTATTTAATGATAGCATTATAGCTAAATCCTACAGATATAATATTATTTATTATATTATTATAAGTTTATGGTATAGATTTATTGAATCTAGAAATGACATTAGATGTTTCATGAGTTGATGTTGAATTTAGTATAATTTCCTCAATACATTCATTATATCAAATTGAAATATAAGGTATGATTAGATTTTTAAAAACCGTACCTATGATATGTTATTGAAGAAAGTCGATGGAATTATAATTTATTTATTTTATTTGTTTATTTATGTCTTTAATTATAACATTAGAATTAATTACTTATTATTCATAAATTTGTAAATAAACGTTGATTTATAATTAAACTTACTGTGCCGTTGCTATTTGTCATTCGTAAAATCAGAAATCATAAACCTTGGATAGAGCATACATTGAAGTACATACCATCGTCAACATGATATAAGAGTTTAGTGATATTTTGAGAAAACATTTGGATGCTTTTCGTCTTTGGTAGTTTATGATGTGTAAGGTACAATAAAATCCCATTTACCTTTTTCATCATTTTAGCTTTGCGTAGTTGATTCTAGTATACAATATAAATTGATTATTAAACCTGTAAACAGATTTACCAGATAATGACATGATTGAATATATTTACTTAACGTTTTTAAATTGTCATTTGTCAGTATAATAAGAGTCTCAGTGATATAATAAACTATAAAAAAAGAACCCAAGTATTTATGTTTATTTATTGCAAAGCTTTACCTGGACTAGCATTTATATTAAAAAATCATATAGATGGTTTAAAATTTCATAATCTTATGTAGTTCCACAAATTATGCCATCTTGTACATGGTCGGCCATCGGGTCTCATACAATGAAAGTCGCAAATTAAGGTTTGAAAGATAATAACATTACATACTTATAATTTGTGTAATGTATTTTATCATACTACTATGATAGGTCTTCGCGGTACACCCTGGCTGCGATCAAATTAAATCATAAAAAGTTTATGTTATATCATTAGTTTGGTCTGTGGTAAGTTGTTCCAGATTTTGGTTGTGGTCTTTGGTGCACAATATAGATGGCATGATATGCTTTTGGTTACAGCTCTTAATAGCTGACAATGTGCAGCGGGAATTGATCGGTGATCAAGGTTACAATTCTTAGCGCACTTATGTTTTGGTGATATTATGTAGTTGGGACAACAATCGAACGGTTACAATATATATATATATTATTCTGTAATTTGGTTACAACTCATATGATAAGGTTAAAAATTTAAATGGTATTCAAAGAATAAAAAATTCAGTGATGACATATCCTGCATTACATAACCTAAGAGGACTACAGTGATTCATAGGAGCAATGGGAAAAACCCAGGGTTTGGTATGTTGGAGATAGGTGACTAAGCTTGCATGACTTGAAATGTACAAAGATGAGATCAAAGTTTTGTCTATGTAAAAATCATAGGTAAATCAGACCCTTCAGAATAGATGTCAATGTCCTCATATCCAGGGTCTAATGATATAGGTTTGAGAAGGGGGGCAATTAATAGTCAATGCCGAATGAATGCACATAAAACAGTTTGTAATTGTTTCCAGTATAGGAGGTTTCTGTCTAGATATAAAAACGAGTAGCCTTAGGGAGGCATAACAATCAACTTCCATGTAGCTTCAAAGATGCAGGGGGGAGGGGAGGGATTCTGGTCTCTCTTCCGAATTTTTTCGCTTGATTTATATATAAAAAAAATTAAAAATATTATTCTATATAGTTTACCTTAGAATATTATTAAATATGTGTTTTTATCCATTAAATACTTATTTAATCATTATTTGATATAAAATATTACATTGTAATATTAAATTATATATACCGTGGCATGCTGATGAATAGGCTCAAACATGGCTTTGGTATTCAATTTATTTTTAATTCAATCTGTTAATCAATCTTCTTTAATTAATAATTATTTAAGTACTTTAAAAATTATCTTTTTTAATTTTTAAAAGATTATAATTACTTTTGTGAGTCACGTTTAATGCCATTCAAACTATTTTTATGTAGAGAAACTAACAGCTAAGAAATGATAATTTTTTTTTTGGATCTCAACTGAAAGAGTGACTGCACTTTTTTCGCATAACTGATAAATTTATGATTTGTTTTTATTCCCCATCCTTGTATTACACATAGCAAGCAATTATCACAATATATATAATATTAAAATTTTACAGCATGAAATATTATGTAGTATATTTGAAATAAAGAACTTTCAACTATCATATGTAAACAATTTGCAAAGGTTCGCAGCATTCACTTTTAATTGCTAAGCAGACAAAAATTAATACATTTTTTTTCTATGACCCAAGGACAATATATATATATATTGTAAGTGGTTAATGCATCATATATATATATTAAAAAGAAACTATGCATAACCTAGCTGCAATCGCTATAAAATATTTTAAACGCTCCCACAGCTATATTATTACAGCCACACACACCTTTTTAAATGAACTGCAAAATTAAAGCTTTTCTTTATTTAGCGGAAATTGGGGGCGGTGGTTGAAATAATATAGCTTTGAGGCGTTACATATAGCTTAATTTATAATTTAATACACTGTATAGGCTTACAACTCCTGCACATGTATACTGTAATATATAAGGGATTCGAACTCATAGAGTTTTACACGACCCTCAACTCTCCATGCCATCTTATATTGCTAAGCCACCTGATCTCACACATGTTGAAAAGATAAATAATCACTAATATACGTATTTCATGCTAAACCAGCAATCATCATGAATAGGATAACAACGTTGGCACTAATGTGGGCTTTGAACATTCCATCAACAAATTTTCAATAAAATGGATGGCTGAAGAGTTGTGGATTGGAGAAGTTCAAAGCCTGTCCATTAAAGTATGAAGATTGGCTATCTTAATATAAAGTTGAGCACTTATTGTATATATGTGTGGAGATAATAATCTGGACCAACTGTTGA
This sequence comes from Epiperipatus broadwayi, assembly GCA_028023455.1. Taxonomy (NCBI): domain Eukaryota; kingdom Metazoa; phylum Onychophora; class Udeonychophora; order Euonychophora; family Peripatidae; genus Epiperipatus; species Epiperipatus broadwayi. The sequence continues at coordinate 481,932 of JAQFVV010000173.1, forward strand.
TTGCTGGTTTAGCATAAAATACGAAAATAGGTGATTATTTATCTTTGCAACATTATATGATCAAGTGGGTCAGCAATATGAGATGTCATGGAGAGTTGAGGATCGTGTGAACGTCTGAATTCGAAACTCATAGTGTAATGTAATAAATTTATGTATTTCTCACATTAAATGAACATGTTTGTATTATATAAAATATAAAATAAAGATTATTAAATAAAGTATTGTAAAGGATTGATAAAACAATTGGGATGTCATTATGCTTAATTTATTCTTATGTAAAAATATAAAGGGAAAAAGTTTGTGAATAAGTTATTTAATTGTTTGTTTGGAGGAGAAATTTAGAAAGTTAGCAAATACAGAGTTGTTTTATTAATCCCTATTTTTGTTATAAAAAAAGTTAATAATTTATTATAATAATATAATAAGATGGTATATAGTATTATATTATTCATAATCATTTATTTGTAAAAGTATACACTCGGAAATGGGCATAAAATATAAATTTAAAGCATGCTGTTATTTGTAGTCTTAATGATTTCATTTGAAATTTATAAAGAATTTATTTGTAATATTTAAAAAAATAGTTTGACTTAAAAGAAAAATAATAAAAACTTAAATTATATTTTAGCTTGATTAAAATAATAATTAACTTGTTTAGAAGTTGTATTAATCTGATAAATAAGTCTAAAATACATAAGACTTATTTATAAATGTATAGGAATATAGTGAGTTAATTAATGAAATTGTAATTCAAAAAACAATGTGAATTTTTTAAAAAATACAAATAAATATATTTATATATTCAGTGGAAAATGAAAAATCTAAAATTGTCTTACTAATAGAAACATGGAAAATATTTATTACATATCAGTAAAAACTGGATTACAAAAGATTGTAAAAGTCCTATAAAGATATCATGTGTGAATTGTATGGAAAAAATAAGGGAGTTTGTTGGTGTGATTTGGAGAAGATAAGCTAGAGTGGTGAAACTGGATTAAAGCTGCGAGACCATCCTGCAGAGAATTATGGTGATAATAAAATATTGTAAGATGTTATTAAACAAGCATTGTACCAATTGTTGGTGATTCTGATTGGATATAACCTGTCAGGCATTTCAAAGTTTTTATCTCTAAATTTTAATCATATTCTCTCTTATGATGTGACTAGCTGAATAAAAAATACCTGTTTGCAAAGTCTTCACATGAATAGTCCATACTCAATAAGAAATTTGCCAATAAAAAAAATCACTCATCAGAAAACAAGAATTGTAAAGAATTGAACCACAAGGTACAATTCTTAGAATAAGCTACAAAATTCAAAATTTAAACAAACCCACAAAATGCAATTAAAATTCAAACAATAACTTTATAGGAAAAAGCATTCAGGTTAATTTTTTTTCATCAAATTTTATAACATTTTATTTATTATTTTTTATTATATTTAAATATGTGCTTTATTATATTTAAGTGTTTAGTTATTTAATATTTCATATTTTAATAATCTTTAAAACTATTTCTTTTTCCTTAGTAATATTTGCTTGTATTCAGCAGGATTCTGAAAAGAAAGAAGAGTTTGATTAGCTCTTTCTCCTAATTTATTTCATTATTTGTTTATCTAAACCTAAAATCACTGTTGCAATATATATTGTACTTTTTATAGTGTCTAAAAATTATTGTACATTTTTTTATCTGCACATGTCATATAATAAATATAGAATGCATTAAAACTTTGGATTAAGAGTGTAATATTTTTAATTTCTAATAGGAATACTGACATGTGATAACAGGTTTAATAATTATTTGGTTTAAGAAATCCTTGTTTATTCTGTGTTCAAACACTATTTCATTATATTATCTGTTTTATTAAATTTAAAACTGCCATAATTTCTATTCTCAATTCTAGTTACTATTCGAATTATATAAGATTAGTAGTTATGTGGGAATAATATATTAATTTCTAATATTTAATAAGGCTAAAATTATGGGAAATGGATCAGAATAAAATTAAAATAGATTATTATAGAATAGTTATTGCTATAACCAAGGTTATAGATGACACTGAGATAAAATTATTGTCAATAACAAATGCAAATTATCATCATTATAATATATTGTGAGTGACGTTTAGAGAGTTTGGCATTTTAATTTTTGGAAAGTATATTTGGAGAGTAGTGTAATTTCATTTAGGCATACTTATCTTCCTCTCTACAGTAACTCACTGAAGTGCTCATTAGCATTAATTTGATTAATGAGTACTCACTCTAGCTTATCTACAATTTGATAGCATAACAGATATATTCCATACTATTATAGTTATCAATGCAATGTGTTTATTGGTGGAAATATTCAATTGCATTTTCTATTCAGTAAGATGTATAGTATATTTTTATAGTCTTATTTTTTATTTGCATAAATCTCTATTTTATTATTCTCCAAGCACCTTAATTGAAAGATAATTGATTTATAATGTTTATATTATATACATTTGATGTAAGTAAATGTAATTATTAAATTACCACTTAGATATAAATGATATATTCAGAATATATGCCAAAACATGCTTAGATATATGTAACAAAATTGGTTCATCAAACTCTACATAAGTGTGTAAATGAATAAAAAGCTATTCTTCTGTAATATGTATCTTGTCAATATTTAATATATTATCTTATTGTGGTCAGTAATAAATAATTGTTTATAAAAATGCATAAAAATTCTCCATAATCAAATGAAAAAATTTTATAATATTATAAATATGTATATATAATCATTATAAAATTATAAATTAATGAAATATATGGGTGTGCATATATAATATCACCAGCCTGGAAGTGAATTATTACTCCAGCAAACAAACCAATATAATTTCTATCTAAATATCATTGTTACATTAAATATGATATTAAAGTTGGAATAGAATTTTAGGATGATTTACTTAGCCATTTTTGTATTGACTTAACATTAATAAAGAAAGGAGAACTGTTAATCAGACTTATTTAAAAATAACATTGTTTTCAAATAATCACTAAAATAGGTAAATAACTAATTAAAACAACATAAATATGTAATAATATTGAACAATGTTAACTTATCATGTGACATCTATAGAAATTTTTAGAGTCCTAAACCACAATTTTTGATAATAAAAAAATTGACCACTCCATAACCAACAACACCAAACACCTAGAAACTAGTTGCACTCCATCAACCAAAACATTATACATTTCATTTAAACATCTTTGAAGCATAATGCTATTAGTCATGAAGTTACTCATAATGGCATTTGAACAATTTGTGTCCCAATGATAATTTTAATGAATATATATTTTAGTTTTCATTTTTGGTTATGATTTATCAATACATAAAAAAGTTCTGTAATGCTAAATTCAATTTGATTATGTCATGTTGCACAATGTGGCAATACTTGCTATTCTAAATTGTTCAATGTTATTTTCATTTTTTTAAATTAGGTTTTAATAATAAATATAAAATATTTTTATTTTATATTTATATTATTTTTAGTTTTTAATAATAAATACAAAATATTTTTATTTTATATTTATATTATTTTGCAGGATTTAATCTTACATTTTAATAATCAAGGAAAAATATTGCATTATTCTAATTAACATAATTATGAGCTTTATTGATTTCCTTAAATAAATTTATAAGTTTTTAAATGTTCAAATCATTTTAGTTATACCTAATATTAATTTTAATAAAAATTAAGTTACAAAATACTTTTATTTTATAACAAACTTTATTTAAACTGAAGGCTACACATAAAAAAAATTTTTTTTGCAAAATTAACTCAATTTAGATGCCTAATAGTTAAAATAAAGCTCTTAATTAAATTCATTTAATTAACTTTACTATGGCTAGACTAAGCTGGATTAACATCCCAAATTATATTTTTATATTTTTTTTTATTATTTTGCTTGTTAAATAGGTTTATTTCTTTTTAAACAGAGAGTCAATCCATCCAACCTCCAATTATTCTAGAGAAAGGAAAGCCATCAATTCTATTTTTTTATTTAAATATGTAAATTAGGGGCAAACTCCCAACTTGCTTGCCAATTGGTACATTAATCTACTGACATGAAAGGTGAGACTTTACTTTTATTCAGTATTAAATGCTCACACTTTGACCGTTACAATATTTTTTATGTTCAATGTTTGTGTTCAGTTAACTTAATTATTTTTTTTATTATTCAGAATGAATGACTAAACCCTTGGATGATTTGTCTGTCCTATCATAGATTTATATGGCATCAGAATAGAAGGGGGATTCAGAATATAAGAGCAACCTTCAAGAAATTGTCAAATATAGATAGATGGATTAAAAATTAATGAATAACTGATATTAGAAATTTTAGTTAGCACAGTTAATTGTTAAAATATAGGTCTCTTTTGGTTTATATTGTATTTAATGTAAAGTTGAAATGATTATATTAGAATGGTGAATGACCATCCTTCATAGGGATCAAAGGTAAGAGTTAGTAAATAGTTAATAAACACAAATGAAGGATGAACATGCCTACACCATTATTAAATTAATCAATACACATTATTTTTGTTATCCAACAATCATGAATGGAAACTAGCATCAAAATTAATTTGTTAAATATTAAATATTAACTTAAATTAGTTGTCTATTGTTTGATTTTCCTATTTTCCAATTAATCTTATTATATACATATATGATGCATCCATTCTCCCTGAGTTTGAACTCTGTGGCATAATGAGAATCAAGGAAAGATGAAGTAAGGGAAGTTGTGCAAGTGTAAATCCCATCCCATTCAATCATTAATCATCATGGAACCACTTTCTAAAAATTAGATAAATTATCAAATAACTGACTTGGCTTATTAGGTGTAGTGCCTATCTGGAAGACCAAATGGATGTCCATAGTTAGATACACCTCACAAGGAGAATAGTTCGCCCATTACATATTCCACTCCAAACTGTGGAGCTCTCAAGTAAGAGCATAGCAGTATAGATTTAATCCTATCATTGTGGTGTAACCAGTCATGGGGCATAAATTACATTTCCAATCTATTAAACTTGACTGTCCCACTTCAATATATATATATATCATTATTATTTTCAAACATAATCAATCTGTGGATTATCCCTCCAAGTTCAATTCAGTTTTGCTTATACATAACCTCTCTTATCCTCATTACAACAATAAATTTCCTTATTTTATCCATCTGTCTCATATATGATATTTTTACAGAAGCAATAATCCACTCTGTTACTATTTTCCAGACACATCTTTTGTAAGCTTAAATAATAAATCAACAAAAGATTATTGTGCAACTAAATCTTTAGATTAAGCTCTGACTATAATATTTCATCAGTGGGTGCTCTATATGGGAGTACAATCCAATTATTTTCACCAGAAGAGATCAATAGCAGAAATTAATCTGAGAATTGAATTAGTACTTATGACTAATATCCATTGATTATTCGTGCTTAATATCTATTAGGAACTAAGATGTCATGAAGATCTATTTATATACGATATGCGCACATGCACAAATACAGAAAATTTCACTATTTTTATTGATTAGGAGCTCAGTTTACTGTCTCTTTGTACTTAAATATACATTCACACTTAAATTATAGAAATTTTAATTTTTCTACAATTTCCACACATGCTTACTGATTTTAATAAGATAAACTGCTGTTATTTACATTTCTAATAATTAATAATATTTTGTGGAACACATATATACTCTACTTGCGTATTTTAAATATTTTCTACATAAAACGGAAACAAGTTCCTAACAATCCTACAATTCCCACAAATTAATAAATTCATAGAATAATAAATGTCTGCATTAGTCAGCTGAAGTAAATGAACTGAAGAAATGATTACTAAGATAATAGTTTTTAAACAATGGTTTTTGTGCAAAAAGGTTTGACAAAATTGGACTACTTTTTTCTTTCCGTTGTAAATTAATCAATGAGTAAAACAATATAATTATTGGCGTATTTTGATTCCCTCCCCTCTCCTGCTATCAATTCAATAAAGTGTTAAATGTCATTAACATCGGTATCAATAATAATCGCTTGACTTTCATTATTCGAGAAGAATTAAATTAATAAATACAGCATTAAATAATCAATGTTTAATTACTTGCGTTTGATTAATATGTCTAAAAAGGAACTATCTTTGTTTACATTCTATTCTTTTTAATTAATATGTCATTGACAAATAAGTGAAAACAGTACGGAATTGTGCATATCAGTTTATTTATAAATCCAAATTTAAAACAATAGTTTGACTATGTGTAAGTATATATACTGTATTCTTTAAAGAGAGGTGTGTAATATTCTTCTTGGGTAATCAGATGTGGACAGAAATCGTTTTTACTCATTGTGAGATATTTATAATGCTACATAACATTTTATACTGTAAATATGTATATATGAACATTTTATTGCCAACATGGGCTATCATTTCTAATAAGAAGATTTGGAGATTTATTTGTAAAAAATATATTTAAATAATGAGAGGGTTCAGTCTGATATATATATATTTATTGTATATATGTGAGGATAGTAATCTAGATTCTAGACCAACTGATGATTGCTGGTTTAGCATGAAATACATATATTGGTGATTATTTATCTTTTCAACATGTGTGTGATCAGGTGGGTCAGCAATATGAGATGGCACTGAGAGTAGTGGGTCGTGTGAAAATCTGAGTTCGAATCCCGCATATATTACACATATAAATGCAGGTTTAAGCCTGTATAATATATAAATTTATATAAATAGTGTGTAATAGGTCTGCCCATCCCTCGCATATGTATGTATAAATGGATTACTCTCCTGTATATGAGGGGTCAGAATGACTAATATGTCAACATGGGTAGGATGACAACCTTGGCACTAATAAGGGTTGAACGTTCCATCTTCAGATTTTCAATGAAATGGAAGGCTGAAGAGTTGTGAGTTGGAATAGTTTGAAGCCTGTCTATTAAAATATGAAGATTGGCTATCTTAATATAAAGCTGCGCATTGATTATATATAAGCATGAGGATAGTAATCTAGACCAACTGATGATTGCTGGTTTAGCATGAAATACGTATATTGGTGATTATTTATCTTTTCAAAATGTGTGTGATTAGGTGGGTCAGAAATATGAGATGGCACTGAGAGTAATGGGTCGTGTGAAAGTCTGAGTTTGAATCCCGCGTATATTATTAATTTGATAACTTAGTAAACTACTAAATGTAAATCGGGAATTTTGTAAGTTAATGTTTGTTTACATCTTTTATTATTGATATATATATTAGAATTAATGAATTTCCTATATCTACAAAATGAAATAAACATTTTTAAACGAGAAATTGGATATATTCATTTATATCTTTTTAAAAAGTTGATCTTGGGTGTTTAAAAGCTACTCTTTGTATAGTCATCAATAGCCTTATTAGAAAACAAGAAAAATAAACTTTTGAACGAGATAAAATATTATAAAATTAGAATTTCCACCCACTCCCCTTTGTATGGTCAGTTATTTAAAAAGGCAAATGGTGTTTGAGCATCAAAATGACAGACAATTTGAATACTATGATTCGGTTCCATCAACTAAGCTTAAAATAATTTTAGACTTTTTAGATAGAAATTGATTCCGAAGTCTTTAACTTTTGAATTTGTCACTGTCACCAATGAGTTAATCCATACAGGGTTCTATTAATAATTGGAATGAATAAAAATGGTATATTTTGAGTGGCCGTTGAAATAAAGTATAAAATTTATATATATATTTTTTTTATTCGATCTTTTTTTTAAATTCAATATATGAAGAATATAGGTTTCAAATGATGATAAAAAATAAACATATATATTAATATCTAACAAATACATTATAAATATTTCAAAATGGTTTGCACTATCATTGATATTTTTGTTTTAGTTTTTTACAAGACCCTTTAACTAAATATTTTGCAGATTGCCTCTGCAATTTCTTCATCATTAGACTTTTGTAAATCGTTTGATTTTTTTTTTTCATAAGCAGAAAATTTTTTTTTTATGAATATTATTCCATAGAAAATAATACACAAAATGATTATCTATTTTATAGTACACTCCCTGAGTACAGTTGACATTGCAGCTATTAAGCCAATGTTTACATGTGGGATTACTTAGTTATATTCAAATTGGATTATATACCGTAGTATAATTAGAATTGTTATATTTTCACTTGCAATCTTTTTTGCTTACTTTTAACTCATATATTTTTTGAGATTAAATTTAAATTACATTATAGTCATTGTCATAAAAATTGAATTTAGTAAATATTATATCAAACAATAATAATGATAAAAACTGGTCTAATTTTCCTGATTTGTTATACACTCTTATAGAGTTTATTACAAATCTTAACCAGTTATAATTAATTATATTGCATGGAAAAGACAATTAAAAGTATTAGCAATAAATTCATGATTATCAGTAATGACAACTCATCATTAATTAGCATATGAATCAGATTGACATGTTTATTCTTTTTTAATAAGAATTATTTTTTTTACACTTTTAATCTCTGACATACACTCCTACTTCAATATTTCACAATGTTGTAAACAATAAAATGCAATCACTTTCTTATTGATTCTTTTTGTATATGAAGAAAACTGTCTTCAATACTTAAAGGAGGTCTTGTGAATATTAATCAATCCAATTATTTTATTGTTTTTACATTGATTAAACAGATTGATTATTATTTAACAAAGTAAATTCACTAAATATCAGCCTTTTACAGCTACTGTACATGCGCTTTAATGAGTGTTAAATAATAAATGAATACTTTAAATTTCTTATAATTTTTTAACTTTGTGGTAAACATTAAACAATCTATAAGTAATAAAGTAATTCATAGCATATATATATATATATATATATATATATATATATATATATATATATATATATTGTACTGGGTCCATTGAAGTTGCATATTTATTGCAACTTTTAAAATTTTGTAACTAACTTTTGACAACTTTGTGACTGCGGTGATGAACTGGCTCTTTAAGCAGAGGAGTAAAGTACCATTGAGAGATTAACTGTCAATGGTACTATGTCCAGATCAAAGCTATACAAAGCACAAACAACAATCATGTTTCCAGGCTTAGCACTCCTCGACTGCAGAAATACTACTAGATCAACATCCTACGTCCAGAGCTCTTTATTTGTTTTGAGTATACAACTCAGACACCGTTTGATTATATAAATTATATATGGTCAGCATGCCATTTTGTGAAGTCAATAGCAAATACAAAAACTATTGCTTCAAAATGCTTTCAACTCACCAATATTATACTTTTCTGCTCTATTACAAAATGATCAATTTATACTTATATTTACAAGGAAATATACTCCACAAAATACATATCATATACAGAAAAAATAAAAAATGATTTTATAATTAAAAAAAATATATGTATTGTAATGGTCAGAATTATATATTCACTCAACAAAACCCAGAGTCCAAGCCTAATATACTAAACCTGACCGAGATGGAACATGAGGTCCCATGTTGGACCAAGTTTAAACCTATGTGTCTGTGCTCCAAGATTAAATATCCTATGAACAACACTTTCTATGATACATTTAAGTTTTATTTAACCTGGGTCCTGATGAACAGGGAAAAGCATAAAATTCTATTAAATTTAACTACTATAAAGATCATTAATGGATTTGAGAAATGAATGACAAAATAATTTTAATAAATAAATAAATAAAATAAATATAAACATCACAGAATAAATTCATTTAACTAATACACTTAATTGGATTGAAGTACAGCAAAAAAGATAATGGAGATGAAATAAAAAGTTTATTATAACTGATAATGGTTAACATCAGATAATATAGATTGCATTAAGCTGGTGATTAAAATATCGTTAATTTAACACCATTATGCATTATATAATTACACAAATTTAATCAATTATTATATACAGTGTCATGGATTTTAATTCATTTAAATCCAATAACCTTTGTGCTTCATGAGTGATTAATATCTATGGCAATGTAATATGCTAAATGATTTTCAAACTCCCTACTGTAGTTTTCCAAAAGACTAAGGTTTATGTGTAATAACTGGAGACATATATTACACATCACAGTGTTAATATTGCTGACTATTTAAGACAAGTGACTAATATTTTGACATAATTATCAACTCTAAAAGATATGTGAATTATGATTTGTCTCACCAGAGCTCCTGATGTTCTCAGATAAATTCATGAGTAATTATAATTCAAAGGATGGGATGGATTGAATTAGCCCTACACACAATTTTTTATTAGCAAATTAAACTAAACTTATTAAAAGTTTGACAAGGCTGGTGAGAACTTAATCCAAACACAAGATGTGTGGTTGCTGGAACCAAAAAGCTTGCTATTAAAATAATTAATCCCAAGTATATGTAGATGTTTGGAAATCAGATAGGTACTCAAATGTACTGGACCTTTATCCTAATTACTTATTTGGTGCTCATACATAAAAAATTAAGCCTCTGGGTGACTCCTGTCCACCATTACATGGAAAGCCAACATAAGGGGGATGGCCTTTGCCATTTTACCATAGAGAATAGCAAATTAAGAGCATATCTATATATAGATACAAACAAGTTCCCATCAGCAACACACAAGTACAATATAATGACTCAGATGTAACTATTTACATTTGCATTTAAAATAATTGGTGAATATCTGTGATGCCAACACAACTCTTCCCAAAACAAGCATTGAAAAAAAATGGGCTGATTTAATCAGATACTAATTCTGGTTCAACAAATATTCTGACCAGAATGGCTAAGTACATTTCAAATGGTATTAAGATTAATTATTAATTATAAAATGTACATTATATTATATCTCTACAGTTAGAATTACATTTATTTGTTTAAAAAATTGTCATAGATTATACTTTGCAACATAGGGTTGGTCTATAATTAGAATAATTACATATTATAATAGAAATGGGACTCCATACTCCATATTATATAACAATACAAACCATGGTAACAATTGTAAGATAATTAAAGATTATAACCAAGCCATACAATTTCACAATACCAAATAAAATTTGAATAAGTAAACATTATTCTATAATTATTAAATCAAATATAGAATTAGTAATATCTTCCCTCTATAATTAAGATATTTAACATGCTCGCTATTTTGAATGCTATTTGATACATTATAACATGAATCGGTAAGAAATTTTAATAACTAAAAACTTATAAAGACAGTAATAGATATCACCACTATCATGAAAGTAAAGATTAATTATAGCTTAATAGAACAAACACAAGTTCACAACTTCAGATTTTAAACAAAATTAAAGATTTTACAGAGATGAAAATTTAATTTGAATGTTCAATAGGATTTATAAAATAGCTATATCTCTAGACTTAGATTCTTAAAGTTCATTTTAGCATTCTTTGCAGTAATGGTAGAAATTTTACCTTTGATGAATGTTTAGGAGCAAGTCAGTTGACTTCATCAATTTTTGGCCATGGGTAGAGGAGTGATCATTCTCCATAGGATAAGCAGTGTTTCTTTCTATGCAGGTGACATTAGCATGGCAGATTTTTTATGGGACTCCTTCCATCATTGTAGCAACTTGATGTTTTCAGCACATAAGCTCAAGATGGAGATCGCCATTCCCAGGCTTGGAGAAATGCAACTTCCGCTTCTCTTACTCAGACATTTTCCAGATCAAACTTGCATTAATTTTGTTGGATAGTATTTACAATTTAGAAGTTCTACCCTTTACATACAAAATGATGGGCTATATATACCTGCCTTCAATTAACTTATACCTTTTCAGGTTTATTTTGCCTTACAGCAAAATAAGGCCTTAGCATACCATGATGTATAATTTCAGAAATAAAATAACCCATCTTTTGTCTAATTTTCATCAGGATGTTAACAAGAATTTATTCATTGTTTTTACAAATTTTTAGGAAGAAGTACTATGCTAATTCATCCTTTATCTTATTATTCAATCTATTTATGCATTTTAAATAATTTTGTTAGCAACACATTCTTTTACTTTTGAAATTGATAAACATTTTTTTTAAACATGCTATTTTAGTCAAATAAATTACAAAGTTGATTATTCATTTTTGACATAGAATATGTTGTGACAAATAACTATTGTTTTAATATCTCTTTTAAACATCAATTAACACGTTATTTCCAACCAGATTTGAATCACATGACTCTCAAATAAACAAAATAACAAAATATGTCCTATACATATCTATCACTGTGATATGTATGATGTACCCATATATATGAAATTTTAATAAGCTTGAGTTATCGATTGAGTTAATTATAAACCAAATTTATAAAGCTATTATTTTAATCTATACACACATATATATGCATGATTACACAGACATTTCTATAGATGTCTCTTGAAGCACTTTTAAAGTTTGAACTTGTGTACAGAGATTTGCATGTGACCTAGAGTAAATTTCAGGATGTAACCCAGGTGAAACGAATATGGCATGGCAAATATTCCCTTTCAATAGGTATGAACTTAGTGTTTTGTTCTTCCAAGTTGAAAATAGGCTTAAATCATAATAAATATATCACTAACATCTATACCACAGTATTTTTCTTTTGAAAATAGTCTAAGTTTAAATTCATAAGGCATAAGAAAAATAAACATTGGTATGTTAGATAGGCAATCAATCTGAACTTTTTCTGAGACAAAATAATTAGTTTTCCATCCAAACTTATTGCTACATATCTTTCAAAATAATATTAGATACAATGATAAAAATCTCAGAAAATTGATTTGACACTATAGTATTCTAAATAATTTCTTTGTTAAGGTTTCATATAAATATCACATTAAAGCTTGTATTATTCATAGAAGATTTTTAACATAGAAAGTATTGAGAAAATTATCTTATAGCAAATGCTAAATAAGTTAATTAATAATTACTATAAAATAGAGTCAAAACATTACTTGATCATTATTTTCTATACTTAAAATAGAGTCAAATTAATTTTCTGAGGTTTTTGTTGCTCTTATTCTGAAAAATCTGCAGCAATAAGTTTTAAAATCCATCAATATTGTGCAATTTTTTAACACTATTTAGACAGAATTATGATTTTAGAATAATGTGGTTGTTGTTTTTATTAAGGTTATAATACAATTTTGAGTTTTCCTGAAGGTTTGTAATGATGATGTTTTAGTTGTATTTATATATTGGATTATTTTCATCATGTAATTTAAGTATTGAATGTATTTAGAAAATTTTAACTTCATTTATTTTTTCCAATACATTCAATGTAGTAATAGCATACAGGTTAGTAATATGGTGCATATACTAACATGTGTGGTATTATTAACAGTTGGATGTATTTGGAATATTTAATTTTTTTTTTTTATCTAAATACACTCAATATTATATTAGATGATGGAAATAGTTCAATATATAAATACAACTATAATATTGTTTATATATAGATGGGAGATAATTAAAAAGAGATATTCATGTTATAGTCTCTTTCTACAAGTTTAGAGAAGACTTTCACTTTTTTCTGCATGTTTTCCGATGATGATATTTAATTCTTTATTATATTTATGATCCATAAATTCTTTTAATGCTGCATCTAAAGAGTGGTCTATTAAATTACCTGCAGATGGATTTTTTTGAAGAATAGAAATATTTTAAACTATTAACATAATATTTAAAATGTGAGATATTTCATTTTTATTGAACAGTATTAACTAGTCTCTTTTTAATTATTATATAAATTCTGATTTATTATTTTTGCTATTGTCTTAAAAAAAGGCAGCTCAAAAAAAATCTACATATGTTGATTCCATTAGTTTTAGATAAAATCCAAAGTTTAAAGAAAGTTGGGGAGACATATCAGACAAATGCTACGTCATGTTTCACAGAAAATAAGACCAAATCAGAAAATAAGCCTTGGTATGATTTTTCAAGATGCTCATCATATAAGCCCTACCCTAATTATAAACTCTTATTAAGATCCTCAGCCAGCTATAAGCTTTTGCTTGCCCATTGAAGCACACAATAGGATGTACTGAATTATAAAGTAATGAATGTATAAATAAACAATATTATTGACATTAATGCTTTAAATAAATTGTAATATAAATTATATTGTACTTACATATTTTCCCATTGACCATTTTTGACAAGCGTAATTCTACCTATATAGAGAAACAATTTCCTCTCAGCTGAATCTTGGACTTAACGTAATCAATTTATTGACTTTATGAATGACTTGACAGACATTTACATTTTTTATCTACTACAAACTAGTATATTGGATAATTTACAATTTCATTTATATATTTTTAGATACTTTTTATTATTTATAATTAATACTTAGAGTTAGAATACTTGATTTAATTTTAAAATTTCATCATGGTAGCATTTAAATATTTAGAATAAAAGAAAATCAGTTTGATTTCTTAAGTATTTTTTTTCTTCTAAAAAACTTTCAATAATGGATATGATTTTAATAATCAAAGTTTAGCTTAAGTTAAATCATCAATCTTTCTCCTAAAAAAAAACTTTTTTTAAACAAATACCCAAGCAGGAATACTTTAATGTAGTTTGGAAAGAGTTTACAATGTATGCCTTTATAATAGATAAATGTTACATATGAATCTTCATAATTCAATATGCTATGTGTTGTAATGGACATATTTAATGTGGATATGTGAAATACAGAAATGCCTGCATTTTTTTTAAGTGTCATAGCATTGGACAGGATGTGAACCTGCAACCGGGGCAACTGCCTGCAAGTGCAAGGCAGTCGCGCTGACCTCTCGACCACCAATGCAAGACATGCCTGCATTTTTTATTGATTTTATGTGGAACAAATCATTCTTAATTGAAATGGTTTTTGTTACCACTCCTGTCTTGTAAGTCTTCAATTAATAGTAAATTTAAGCAGAATATTTTCATCCCCAGATAATATGCATGCAAAAAGAAAGAACTATTCCGGCAAGTAAAAGTGTCAAAGGGCTCCAAGTGTAAGAATCTTACAGGTTTTTGTAAAAAGAAGAACTTGAATAAATGTGCATTTTTCTACTTGAATAAATGTAGATTTGTGTACATAAAAAAATAAGATATCCCCTGAAAATAAGTTCTATGGTGTCTTTTGAAGCAAAAATTAATGTAAAACTCAATCTTATTTTTAGGAAAACATTTAAGTATATTTAGTCGAACTAGAAAGTACAAGACCTCAATGTTTAGTCTGAAATATTGCAAATGTTTTATTTCATAATCATTCTTTTATGATTTTTCACATTATTTTATAATTTTTATTTATTTGTAAATTGTAAAATATGTAGCAGAAATTCAATTTCTTTAACGGATATACACACACACTCTCTCTATATATAACCTATTCAGTAGTGTCATTTAAAACAATCTAAAAATACTGATTTCAATATCTGATGCATAAGTTCTGTAACTAAAACCTTATAGATAAATTTTAGATGAACATATATATAAACTAATTCATCATTCTGTCAATCGTAATACAAAGATAGACAGATAGATTCATTTGTTGTGTAAAATAGGGTAATGTTCTTTAAAAATAAATGTTCTCTCTCTTTAATAAGCAAAGCAAAGATAACAGAAGTAGTTTATTGTTTCCTAATGGGTTTTTTTAATAGTAGTACCGCAAATATTCCATTGTTGACTGATCAGCTGACATCCTTTTTTTTTTTTTTTTAAATAATCCAAGTTGCTCATGACCGCTCAAGCATTCATGAAAAATTAAAACAGCTTCTAAAATCTTGTAAAAGAATAAATGTGTTAATTTTAAGGCAAAATTAAAATGTGTTGAAAGAATTATAAAATGAATAAAAACTGATTTAGATCAATGATGATGGATAAAGATGAGAAAATTGAAATCTTAAAATATATATATGTATATTATTTGACTTTGATTTATTTTTATTCATAAAAGATTGAAATTAATATAATAAAAATAAGCCATGAACTCAGTGTCCTTAAGACTCTAATACATCTTTTTTTCAAGATAAAGTCTGCATTATAATGATTCTATTATAATTACTTTTTGTTTGATAATATAATATTCCATTCTTTAGCTTGAAAAATATGATATAAAAAAACACCATTTCTTTTCGCAGTACCCTCTATAATAAGCTTGAGTAATTAGTATCATTAGATAATAGTGAATTTAAATCCTTATCCTCAGACTGTTTTCTGACATTTGCCTTTATCAATGAGGATTTGGGGTTCAAAGCTAACTCTATCAGTTCAAACTTCAAATCCCAAATAAAGGTAAAAACCAGAAATTCATCTGGTGATGAGGATTTAAATATACTACCTTCTGGTAATCATAGATTACTCAAATTTTTAAAAAATGGTATTAGAGCAGAGAACTGCTATTGTTTATATCAATATTTTTATGAACAATCTAGATTAACTTAAGACCATTACTTTATAATTCATAATACCTAGATAATCATTTATTGTTTAATACTGGATAGTACTTAGATTAGCTATAGGATGGATCATCTGGGAAAAAACAATCCTATACACCCTGTTGCTTTAAAAAATGTCCAATATTTTTATGGTCAACAAGAAATGAATGGCTAAACACTTTGTGTTGAGATCCTATTATTAATATAATAGCTACTACTTTACAATTAAAAATCATTTTCAGATTAATAAAACCTAAGCCAAGTTATGATTTTTTTTAAAAATATATATAAAAATGTATTACCTATTAATTATATATAACTGCATCATAAAAGATAAGTCTTAAAGATAATGTGATGTGATGTAATGTGACTTTTCCTTAAATGGAGTCAGGAATCTCTCAGCAACTCTGCCCAAATAAACCTGTTAGCCACTTTACCTTCATCTTCCATTCACCACCATAAGCTTTTTCATAATCTGCTCCATCCCATTTCAACAACATAATCTTTGTCAACTCAATGGCCTTTATATCTAAATCCCCCTTATCTTTTTCCAAATTCAGCATAAAAACCAGTAACCTACTTTTTGTATAATCACTTTGTTCATATTTATTCTCCCATAACTTCATTATTTGTATTCTTTCTGCTTTCAAACATTTACATTCAATGAACAGATGCCTAATATTTTTATATCTTTCTTAAGCAATTTGCAGACTAAATCACACATATTTTTCCATTTACATTCTCTTGTTGCTAAAGATCCCATTCGAGTCTTAAACAATAAACTACATTCCCTACTATTATCATAAATTAACTCACACCCAATGTTCCATTTACTTCTATATATATTTAAACTCTTTTTACTCTTCATACTAGTTATTCATCTCTCCAACTCTCTATCCTTTATTAATGCATCTATTTTTTATCCCATTCCTTACCACTATAACATTCAACAATCCTCCTAACACAATCATCCCACATTTTATACAAGTATACTGATATAAATTCTTTATCCAAATTATTTGCATACTGCATTCCCTTTCTCATCCATCTCATTACCTGCCCTTTACTCATAACTCAATTAAATACTATTTTGGCTATTCTTTTATTATCCATAAACTGCAACCTACCAAACATTTTCATTTTACTTTTTGCATGTCTCGTATAAAAACTTGACCATCCCATTTCTCCTTGAATTGCCTCCTTTGCAGTCCATATGTCTGTATCTAATGCATGTCTTCCTACTTCCCTTTGTACTTTCTCTAAGTAATCTAACAGCCTTTTATAACACATAATGCATCATTACCATATATTAACCCTGATACTACAACTCCCTTCCATACAATTCTAGCTATATCATATTTATTATATGAAAACACTGTTAATTTCTTTACCAAAGACTTTTTTTTTTTTTGCTTTATTTACCAATTTTTCTCCCATTAACCAAGCAATTTTCCTAATTACTTAAGATGATTCGCAAATAACTATATCTATCAACCACACTTACGTTTATATTCCCCAATAAAAATTCCACATTTTCTCTTTCCCCAGTATTAATCATCATTATATTTGATTTTTCTTCACTAAATTTAATTCCTATCTCTTTACCCATCCTTGCACATGTTCTCATCATAACTTCCATATCTTTTCTTTTTTCTGCACACAAAAAAAGACCCGACAAAATATACTCCCTTGCCACCCATTAACGGTATCTCTATCCCTCTTCCTAGTCTTTCTATTGCTTTCTCCATTTCACTCAAATACAATAAAAACAAAATAGATGACATGGGGCATCTCTGCCTTAATCCCACCCCATTTTTAACTTTAACTGATTCTATATTCCCTAATTGATAAATATAGTAATTATTTTCATATAATTTCTTAATAATATTTACTAAAGCTTCATCCATTTCCAAATTTGCAAAACTTAACCATAATCTATTTCTATTTACTCTATCATATGACTTCTCTATATTTACAAAACTCATAAATATGATCTACCTGAATTCCTACTTATATCCATAAGTTGTGTAACTACAAATAAACTATCTCCTATATACCTATCTGACCTAAAACCTCCTTGCATTTCCCCCACTACATTATTCTCTTCCATCCATTTTACAACTCTTCCAGCCACCATATATGAGAAAACTTTATATAAAACTTATGTTACCACTATTGGTCTATAATTATTTAACTTCCTTTAAATAAAAATCTTATTCTTGTATTACTCCAACTACCTGGAAAAACTCTCTTATGTGCCATCTTATTAAAACATGATAACTTTACTTTTACTCTATGCCCTAAATTCATTACCATCTCTGCTGCCCATCCATCTAAACCTTTCGCCTTTCCACTTCTTAATTTCTTCCCTGCCTCATTCAGATCATTTTTTTGTAAACCTAATATTCCCATTACTAAATGCTTTCATGTTTTCTATCACTAAGTCCTTCACATCTAACATCTTTTCTATATGCATTACATATCTATTTAAGATTCTCTCTATCTCTTCTCTAGAGCTATACTCTATTCCCTCACCATCTATTAATACTATCTCTCTCCCCTACATTTTTCCTTTTAATGTAATTCCAAAATTTTTTACTCCCATCTCTTCCACTTTTATTAATATCCTCCAACAATTTACTATTCAACTTCATCTTCTCTCTATAATTATCCATTTTAGCCAACTTCTTCTTTTCTAAGTACTTTTTCCATTTAGCATTAAATCTTTTTAACTTTCTTTGTTCTTAATAGCACACTTATATTCTCTGCATGCTTCTTTCCTCTCTTTTACATTTTAACTCTCATTTTTATTACTTTTTATTTTTCTGCATATTCTCAACTAAAACCCTATTTGACACTTTTTCTATTTCACCACACCAGTCCTTATACTCATCCCCAACCAACTGTTCCATGGCTTCTTCAACTTGTATTTTGTACTCTTTCAACTTAATCTTATCATTCACTCTTCATCCACATCTTTCACTATTGTTTCTACTTTTATTTCTAGCCTCCATTACAATTACTAACCTCTCTCTTCATTATTAAACACCGTAATTTTCTGTATTTTATTCATTCCCTCTTTCTTTACCAATACATAATCTATTGTGTGAAATATATTATTCATAGACCATGTGTATTGTCCCTCATAAATATCTGATAATTTTCCAATTCTCAAATTCACTCTTTGACAAAATTCCTTCAAAAACTGACCATTCTTATTATCTACATCATCAAACTCTTCAATATGTCCATTCATATCCCCTATAACCATTATTCTCTTCCCCTTTTCTATAAAACTGTATATTTTTAATTAGGCATTCATATATACTACTCTTCCATTCCATTACAGTTTGTCTATCTCCAGTGGCTATATACAACTACAGATACCATCCACTCTTGTCTACCCAACCTTATTTCAAACCACAAATGCTCTTGACATTTAAAAATATTTAAATATTTTTTCGATATAACACTTATACCACCACCTCTTTTTTTATTTATACTCTGCCATAACACATCTTCCAAAATAGGTTCTTCTTCTCTGAGATGTGTTTCCACTACTGCTAATATCTCAAACTCTTTCAATTGCTTTGTTTAATTCCAGCCACTTTTCTGGTCACCTACCGCCTTGCATATTCAAAACCCAATTAATGTGATGTGATGTGATGTACTGTGACTTCTCCTTAAACGAAGTCAAGAATCTATATATAGATTTTAAAAAATTAAATTCTAATAGGCAAAAATAATTTATTCAAAATGGTAGAAAATATTAGAAGATTTGCATACAATCAAAAAAAAAAAAAAAAACTAATAATAGTAACCGAAATGTGAAGTTATGAGGCTACTGTATAAATTACTTTATAAAAATTAAATTATTTGCAGAGAAAAAATCAAGTGTATAGTTTTAGGATATTTTTCAAATTAGCTTATTAAAAAAAAATCAGAATATACTTTTAACAGTTATCTCATTATAAGAAAACATCCAAATAAATCAAGTTTTCTGCCTGAACAAGACAATGGTTTGTTTGGGTCACAACCAGTGGTAATTTAAGTTTGTTTATCATTTCTCTTAATATGATTTAATGAAGCACTATATTTAGTTACATTGCAAATTTCAATAAGATCCATATTTAAAAGTAAAATAATTGTCAAGCGTTGTTAGCCGAGAGGTCATCGCACCCGCCTTGCAAGCAAGTAGTTGGTTGCAGACGGATGTGAGTTCGCGTCCCGGCCGATGCTATGATATATGAGAGAAAAAAAAGTAAAATAATTATTATATTAATAAGATGCATAAACACTAAGATTTATAAAAAAAAAAAAAAAAAGTAAATGATAATGTTATTTGTAATAATTATTTTGCAAAAAAATGTTATTCACTTCCATTAGTTATCTATTAATAGCCACATCTTGTACATCATATTCTTCTTCTGGAATTTTTGTCCATTGTTTAATTTTCAAATATTCATATATACTTTTCTCCTTAAGATAAATAATCTTGTCATTACAACTTATTTTTTTCATTTACCATTAAATTTACATCTTCAAAAATTCCTAAAACATTTATTTCTCTACTTCATACATTTACAACAGACCAATCCATTGTAAAAGACCACAAAACTACTTATTCTTATTAAAATATAATTAGCCATTGTAATTTTTAAATCTTTTTATATATATGTATAACGTTCATTAAAAAGTTGAGCATCAGAAATGACAAACTGCAGTCACATTTCATAGATTTTGAGCTCGATAATCTTCTACTGCACTAATCCATACAGAGTAAAATAATCAAATGTTTTATTGCTTAAGAGCTTATAAAAAGTTGAAGCACCAGAAATCTGGAGCCATAATTCATGGATCTTGAGTTCCAGAATTTACTACTCTACCATTGCACTAAATCACACAGGGTATTTTTCCTCCATTATAGTTTTTTCAGATATTGTAATACTGAGTACAATACTAGCAATGACCTTTGAATATCCCTAGGTCATAAAAAAAAAACAAGTGAATACATGATCTTATTAGGCCTGAACTATCACTTGAAGCACCAATAATTAGATTGAAATTGTCTTATTTGGTCATAACATGGTATAATCCAATTCATTACAAAAAAAAACTTGGAAAGATTGGTGTTGAAAGAAGAATAAAACAATCAATGTTGAAGTGATAATGAAAATGACTTCGAGCAGTCTGAAAATCTAATTAGGATATAGGTAACTCTGGAAAAATATTATTTATGGATGACCAATAATAATAATAGTAGTAGTAGTAGTAGTAGTAGTAGTAGTAGTAGTAGTAGTAGTAGTAGTAGTAGTAGTAGTAGTAGTAGTAGTAGTAGTAGTAGTAGTAGTAGTAGTAGTAGTACTACTACTAATAATAATAATAATAATAATAATAAATTCAATTTATTTATCGTAGAAAATTACAGCATTAAGCCATACAGAAGTGCACTATAACAACTATACAATAATATACATAAATAAGTAAAAGTGATAAAGATAATATAATTATATGCCATACTTTTTTATAAGATAAGTAACAAATTTTTTTAAAGTCCAAAGAAAAAATATTTTCATTAGTAAAATCATGATTATAGGTATTAGGCAAATGAAACAAAGGTGAGTATTTTAATATGTTAGAGCGACAAACTTTAATATAAAGCAAAGTAAATGTATGTGTTTTATGTAAAAAGTTATTAAAAGTAATATTTAAAATTTTGTTAATATAATTTTTTGATTCACAAGGTTATATAAAATTTTAAGATCTCTTATTTTTCTTCTAATGGATAGGGATAGATAATGGTCTTTTAATTTAATGTACTTAGAAAATTTGTCATAAACCAATAATATCTCATTTGGAACTGAGATTCCAAACAACAGATCCATATCCTAAAATAGGCAAAACCAAAGAGAGAAATAATTTATATTTTGTAAAACTACTAAATTGTCTACCATGCCTTAAAATTATATCCATAATTTTAAAAGCTTTATTTACTATATTTTCAGTATGATGATGAAATAATCCATTTCTTGCAAAAATGATTCCAAGGTCTTTCTGAATATCAACAATTTTTATATTATGATCTTCAATATAATAAGGACAAATTATCATTTCAGATTTTTTGAAATAAGAAACTGTTGAACATTTATGCATATTAATATCCATTTTATTATCTCTACACCATTTCACAAAATTATTAATATCTTTTTGTAATAATATGCAATCATTAATTGAATTGATAGTCCTAAAAATTTTACAATCATCTGCATAACATAAAATAAGCGATAATTCCAAACTCTCTCCTAAATCATCAATAAAAATGTTAAACAATAATGGTGCAAGAATACTGCCCTGAGGTACTCCTATATTACAATAATATGGATTAGAAAAATTATTCTTAAACTTTACATAAGCTGTTCTCTTCTTAATAAAAGATTCAAACCATGCAACCAAATTATAGGAAAAACCTAATTTATACATTTTGAAAAGCAACCTGGAATGATCCACTTTATCAAATGCCTTGGATAAATCAAAATAAACAACATCATCATCATCATCATCATCATAATCATCATCATCATCATCATCATAATAATAATAATAATAATAATAATAATAATAATAATAATAATAATAATAATAATAATAATAATAATAATAATAATAATAATAATAATAATAATAATAATAATAATAATAATAATAATAATAATAATAATAATAATAATAATAATAATAATAATAATAATAATAATAATAATAATAATAATAATAATAATTATCAGCAGCAAAAAAAAATGCAATGAAAAAACGTTTAGCTCCCAGGTAGGAGATAAAATTCCAGCACTCTAATAGGAAAAAAATTTAAATAATATCCCCATACATACAAAAATATACAATTCAAATGAAGATAAATATTAGTGCAATAAATGTCCGAGGTTTGAATTCCGTTAAAAGAATGCAGCAAATTAAATATTGGATACAGACAACACAACCATCCATTTTAGGGCTATTAGAAACAAAAATTTATAGCGGATCCTGCTTTGATCCAGCACTACATATGAATAAAATAGGCTTTTGCACATGCTCCAGAGATACAGCAACGCCTTCAAATGGCACAGATATTTTTATCAACCAACAATGCCCATTCACTACTTTTAAAATAATTTTTATAGATGCAAATCTCCTTATAACAACATTCAATCATAGACAACTTTCAATCAATATTATTTTTGTATATATACCTCCAGGGCCAATAGTATTTAGCAGAATAATTTCGACAATAAATTCAATTCTAGCAGCCAATCCCCACCCCACTATTCTTGCTGGAGATTTTAATATGACCTATAAAAAGTTTGTCACAAAATGGTTACACCAACTTACAAACCACTAATGAGCGGGGAAGGTTTTCTTCCACCAGACTCAGTATCTTTTTATAATAACAGACACGGTACTTTAATTGATCTGCTGTTTTATTCCCCCATGTTACACCACGCAATTGAAGTAAAACTTTCTCTCACCAATTTTTCTGATCATGCAGCACAAATAATGAAACTAAATTTAGACACACACAGCAATACTTTTAACAACATACAAAAAACAATAAGAATTCTACTTCCAAATAGTACTCCCGAGGCTCTCTTCTCAGAAATGTATATAATGTTAAACAAAATAAATCAAATTGAACTGGACCCGATCTCCAAATATATAGCATATATAAATACACACTCGTTTAACATAAATCACATTACACAAAAATCTACCCTCCCCTTCAAAATTAATCATATTAGCAGAGGAAATAAATAAAAGAATAATAGAGGCAAAACCAGTCAAGAATAACCAAGCAAATATAATAAAGCTAACAAAGTTATACAATCAAACTGTTGATAAACTGAAACAATATCTAGCAATAAAGAAAAAGAAAATTTGTCTCACACAACAACATACATGGACCCACGGATATATTTGTTGGGCTTTAGGTTATCCATGCACAAACAAAGTCCCCATGGCACTAGAATGGGAAAATAGAGTGGCAGCTGGTTATAATATGCTAGACCCTATATATAACTACTTCAAAAAAAGCTAACTAAACATAATCATTTCAAACAACTTGCAGATTATTTTGGCAAGCCAGAAACAGAAACACCCACCAGGGATCCCACAATTTGTACTGTCACTTCTCAGCCAATTCACAAATAAATATTTATGCCAACTTGCAAATCAATTATCACAGAAACTATACAATATACAAGAACTATATCCAATATCAATGGTCCCATTTATGAAAAAACAAGAACCAATTTCCACACTAGCCAATCTCCGACCAATCTCAATGGAGCCATTGGGGATAAAAATTCAGGAAAAGGTCATAAAGGATAAAATTGAACAATACATAGAACCAATAATATCACAGCATCAATATGCAAAAAAGGGGTCATCCACAGGGCAGGCAGCACTAATATATAAAATGCTAATCAATTCAGTTAGTAAAAAGAAAAAATATGCACCAATGGTAGTTCAGCTGGATTTTGAAACTGCTTTTGACTCTGTCCCAATAGAAACACTATTGAGCCAGCTAAAAAAAACACAGATACCTAAAACAATATTATATACAATAGGCAATTTGCTTTCTAAATAGAGAAATACACAATGGTAGATCCACATCATCATTCAATCCCAGCCAATCAATCCCGCAATGTTCTCCACTAAGCACACTGCTATTCACCTTTTACTTAAATCCATTACTAGAGCAAATAAATAAAAAAATTCAAGGAATTCAAATACCAAATACTAATACATACATTCCCTGCATAGCTTATATGGATGATGTCACAGTGTTTCTAAACTCAAAAAAGCAAATACATATACTACAGGAAATAATAGAAGAATACACAAAAAAGTTCAAATTAAAAATTAACATCAATAAGTCAGCAGCATGGTCAATATACACAGGCAAAACAGACACACAAGTTTATCAAGGTAAACCCAGTAATTTCCTGGGTTTTTCTTTCCACTTGGGAATGAGCCAGATGAGAAGGAATATACAAAATAAACTCAAGTTTGAGGCAGAAAGAATCATAACATCACTCTCCAGATCATATCTCTCGCTCTATACAAAAGTGTCACTATTTAATCAACTTATAATGACCAAAATAACGTACTACCTGCCAATAATTACTTTTACAAAACAATTTACAAAGTCAATTAACTTACTCTGTAATAAACTATTATGGAACAGAAAAATAGTAGCAATTTCTTTAAAGCAACTTAACCAACCAACAAAATGGAATGGCCTTGGACGGCATGCTATACATACTTTCTACACACAAAAAACAGTAAATCTACTGATTACCATATTTAGATGTTTTCCAAACATAGAACCAAAAGTGGAAATCACACCAACAGACCGACACCCACCCATGAACAATTATATAAATACACTATTGACAAGTATTAAAAACATTAAAGATTAAATAGCACTGAAGAACCCAATTAAATATACTTATTGGCAAATTCATGATTTTCTAACTCAAAGCCAAGAAAACAACAATAGGCTAACAGTACTAGGAATAAATAATAGTCAATTACTCAAAAAGTACAAAACATGATATTTAGAACCTAAATTATTTGACTTCATCATCAAATTGAATTTAAATGCACTACCTACAGCACATTTTATTCGGTTCAGAAGATTTTACCTAAATGTTGATCCAATGTGTGCTCTATGTCACTGGGAAGAAGAAACACAAGAACATTTAATATATCACTGTAAAGGCTTAGAAAAAGTCAGACAATTGATGGTGAATAATTATAGAAAAAGGGAAACCACAATAGAAAAAATGCTAAAAGCTTTCAATGAAAATAAAATGCCTATAATATGGGCAGCAACTTTCAGTATATATGCCTTTGGTGTACCAGATGTGCTTTCACTTTAGGAAACAATCCAAGAAGACATCCTAACACATATCACAACAAACTAGAAAAACTTAAGGAAAGGAACAATCTTCTAGCACCACCAGACATTTATGCTGCCACTTGGTCTCTATTTAAAATAAAAGCAGCCTTATAATGGATAGACCAAATACAACCTCAGAAAAATGGAAAACTGAAATGAACTCATAATAAGAACTGAAATATCTAAAAGGTTTGAACTACAAAAGACTCAAATGGTTAAAAAAACAAAAGTATATTTTCTGTGTTTCAAGATGTATCCTAGTATATGATCTTTGATACAATGTATTACTTGATAAGAATGTAACTTTTTTTAGCCTAATAAAGTTTGCTTTGAAATATAATAATAATAATAATAATAATAATAATAATAATAATAATAATAATAATAATAATAATAATAATAATAATAATAATAATAATAATAATAATAATAATAATAATAATAATAATAATAATTTAATTTAATTTAATTTAATTTAGTACATTTAACAGATTTTACATCCAAACAAAAAAATGCACAGCTAATCTAGTTCACAAAGCATTTGCAGAGTTTTTTGCACAGTAGTCCTAAATATTCTATCATCTGTTTCAAATATATTAACAGCATTAAAGAATTTATTGTACAATCTAGGTAATATTATTAATGCTGAATTTTTTAATGTTTCACTTTTAAATTTTGGAATATTATACATATTTTTTGATCTCATATCCTTTATCTTTAGCTTAAATGATAATGTTGTTTGGCAACTTCTCACATCTATTATACCTGATGTAATTTTTTTAAAATACTTCATATCAGTATAGATTCATCTTTTGTAGAGTGCATTGTTGTCACATATTATTTCTGATTTAATGTATCTGAAAAAAATTTTATAAACCTTTTTCAGTGCTAATCTATTATTTAATTTATATGAATTCCAGATCAAAGATCCATAATTTAAAATAGGTAAGACCAATGTATGAAACAAATACACACATGTATTTCTCTTAAACATTTTACAGTTTCTGAGAATTAAACCCATTATTTTATAACTTTTTGTAATAATATTTTGAATATTATTATTAAATGTTCCATTATTATTAAAAATAATACCTAAATCTTTATGATCTTCTTTTCTTAAAATACTTTTTGAGTTTAGTGTATAATTAAACAGACTTATAGTTGATTTTTTAGAAAATGATATGACACAACATTTTTCAATGTTAATTTCCATATAGTTTTCCACACACCAATCCTGAAAATTCTTGATATCAGACTGCAAAATATTCTGATCATCAAAATTCTTAATAGTTTTATATAGTTTAATATCATCTGCAAAGCTGAGAATGTCAGAACCACTTACACACTGCTCTATATCCAAAGAATAAACTGAAAAAAGCAGTGGTCCAAGTATACTTCCTTGAGGCACTCCAGCATTACTAAAATATGTGTATGATTTTGCAGACTCAAAAGATACAAAATTAGGTCTATTTGAGACAAAAGATACAAAACACTGCAAAAGTTCACAACTAAAACCAATCTTGTGCAACTTACTAATCAATCTAGAGTGATCTACTCGGTCAAATGCTTTGCTTAAATCAAAATAAATCACATCTAGTTGTAATTTGTTATCAATTGCATTTGCAATAGCATCTTGAATATGTATCAAATTAATCTCAACAGATCTACCTGGGATAAAACCATGTTGTGTTTTAGATAAAGATTTACATACTTTATCTATTATCTTGTTATACACACATTTTTCAAAGATTTTTCCAGATATACATAATAATGAAATAGGTCTATAATTACTAACATCATTTGATTTGACTTTTGGTATTGGTATAACTTTTGCAACTTTCCAAGAATCAGGAAAAATACCCTGCTGCAAAAAGATATTAAAAATATAACAAAGCACTGGAGCTAGCAGTTCAGCACATCCTTTATAAATAAAAACAGGTAGCATATCATATCCACAACTTTTTTTATTTTTAAGCTGTTTTATTGCTAATAAAATGTCATTACAATTTAATGAGTCAATAACTATTAAATCATTACTTTTAAAAGCAAATTTAACTATATATGATTTAGATGGCACATTTTTCTCTGTACATGATGAGAAATAGTTGGCAAAAACATCAGCTGTAAGACTTTCATTGTCAATTGACATTTTATTTTTTTACACCAGAATGCTTTTTAATAAATGACCAAAAGTAATTTGAATTGCACTTTATATTGTCCTCTAGTTTCACAATATATTTTTTGAAATCAATTTTTTCTATTGTTTTAAATAATATTCTAAAATTTATAAAGTTATTATAACATATTATTGATCCTGATTTCTTAAACAACTTATGATGCTTATGTTTTCTTTTGTAAATGTAAATCAATTTCTTAGAGAAC
Source organism: Epiperipatus broadwayi (assembly GCA_028023455.1). Taxonomy (NCBI): domain Eukaryota; kingdom Metazoa; phylum Onychophora; class Udeonychophora; order Euonychophora; family Peripatidae; genus Epiperipatus; species Epiperipatus broadwayi. The sequence goes on from JAQFVV010000173.1 coordinate 510,755, forward strand.
CAAGGAGGATATTTTTTAGATGATTCATAGCATAATGGTATTCTATTATTTAAAAGGTTTAAATAATAATAATAATAATAATAATAATAATAATAATAATAATAATGATGATGATGATGATGATGATAATAATAATAATAATAATAACAACAACAACAACAACTATACAACTTTCTGTTTAATTGTTATTAATAAGTTTTTATCACTTTTTTTATTATGGATTTGGTTTTATTTGCATTTATTTTTATCATAAGTCTGCTCAAAATTCTATCAAGCCTTATGCTTATTATTCAACGATTTCGATATCATCTGCCATTCTAATAAAAAACTTCCTTTCCCTCCAAAGCTAACTCCATTCTTACTAAAATAATATTCCTTTAACAACATATGTTAAAGAAAACTATAAGTAGACAATATTACTAAATACTTTCTAAAAAACTAGCATATAAAGATTCCATAAACATTTAATTTATAAAATATGAAAATATGTCACAGTTTTGCTATTAAGTGGATTATGCATAGTATTTGTTTTTTGATAATAACTAGAAGTATCATTCATTGCTGCCATGTTATTGCTTTTACTCCTAAATTCATCCTTTTAGCCATGCAAATTTGAATTATTCTAATTAGCTACACATTTTATCTAATACTGAAATAGAGTGATAATTATCAGAAGGCTTGCATGCTTGTAATTTACTTGCAGTTTGATATACTTTTTTGATACATTCAACTGTCAGAAAAAATGCACAGATTAGAATAGAACACATTGTTTTGTCAGATATTATTCTCCAATTTTTTAAAAATACAGTTGGCCTGATAAGTGACGGATACTATTGAATTAAAAAAATGAGTGAATTTAAAATAATATTTTAATCAATTAAAAAGCAGACAGTGTATATATATATATATATATATATATATATATATATATATATATATATATATATAGGAGAATCTTCCTGATTTCTCCAATTTTTTTAAGAACAAATCCAATGAATTATTTCTAAACATTATGAATTATCACATTAAGTTTTCTTATGGAATTAGTTGCTATTATCATGTGAGTAACTTAAAAAAAATTTTATTTATTTTTTTGTATACTATTATCTTTTCTTTGCCCAGCTGAATACATGTTCATTGGTATATGCATAAGCTGCTAATTTAATCACATCTATCTTTTTCTTTATAATCATTGTTTTATGTTTTTTCAATCATTTTTTGATTATGTAGCTAGTTTTATTGATGCATATCCTTCCAAATTTATATAATATTTTGTAGATGCAATATTGTTTTTTTAGCATTTACAAGTTCAGATTTTTGTAGAGGTCGTTTTCTTCACAAGTTCCATAACTTTGGAAAGTTGTTCTGATATTATATTTATTGCAGATTTTCTTTTGTCTCTCTATCATCTGATGTATGAATAAACCACTAAAATACATAGCACTGTTTTTTAATGATGGTAATGGAAGTGACAGAGACTTAGTCATGATTTATAGATTTTCTGCACCAGATCCATCACTCTACTACTAGTAGTACTAAATCATGCAGAACACAAGTGACAATTATATGTTGGTTTACTAATTCATCATAAACTACTGTTGTATTAAAGCAGTACAAGAAAGTATGTTTTTATTCCCTTTAATATGGTTTCTTTAAAAAAATTAACAATTAGTAAATAAATCCAAAATTTATCTTCAGCAAGCATATTAGAAAAGTAAAAGTGGGTTAATATTTCTCCTTGTCAGTGCTGATAGTTACACCAATGTCAGCTCAAACATTCACTGCCAGACCAAATTAACTAGTTACTTATTTTATCCTCTAGCCAAGATCAGTTACTTACTTGTGGAGCAACTATTATGGGAATAACTAGTTCAATTTGCTATTAGATGACTACCAAAAAAAAAAAATTTTAAGCTTTCAGTGAAAAGTTCTCAGTTAACAAAATGTTCTCTTATCTTCATTTTGATCTGAATCCCAAAGTCACTGGCATTACAGACTAACCACTACAATATGAGTTTTAATTAAGTAAATCATTTCTCATATGATCACCTTCTTGCATCTATTGATTACTAAAGCTTGCATTGAGTGGTACTATTGTATATGAAGAGTTTGCTATTGTTATAAATTATTTCTCCTGTCATTTAAGTAAATGTAAAAATTCCAAACTCTTAACATTTTTTTTTGTTAGTTTTTTAATCATTCTTTCTATTCACATGCTAATACATATTCATTTTATAACATTTAATACTAAATAAATTGCTACTTCTCCACAACTGCGACATAGCTTGGGAAATCAACAGATGCTAGATTTTAGTGCTTCCGATAGAAAATGCATTAGATTTTTAAAAATTCAGATTCACTTTATCCAAGTGCAAAAACGTTGGCAAAAGACATAAGCCAGAATGTAGTCTGGAATTAGAATGGCTTTGGATAGGGATTTAATAAGCACTACCTACTAGCATCTGTTGATACTCGAGCTTACAATAAATCGAAGTACTGGAATAATGTAAATAGAAGTTTGCTTTAGAACATTTATACAGTATTAACTTCTAGTTATAGTTTGCTGTTTTTAAAAAGCTGTTTCTCTCCTTTTTTAACATGTGCTGTATTGGTAAAAATTAGAACATTTTCAAAATAATGCTTCTTTTGACGGTTTTACCTGGTGCTTTTTTAACCATTCTACTTATTCAAATGCTAATATATTTAATTTGATAACATTTTTATTTTTAAATAACTTTCTATTATAAAAATATTTCTCTCTTTATATATATGTCAAAGCGTTGACCGGGAAAGGCAGCGAACCTGGGCCTGCTGCTTAGAAGGCAACTATGCTAACCGTTAGGCCACTAACGCTTGACATTTCTCTCTTTTTTTTAATAGTAAAAAGAAACTTTTTACTATTTTTCCTTTTACTCTTTTTTTTTTTTTTAAATAGATTTCCCACACATTTCATTAAAAAAAAAATTAAACAGGCTTCTGAAAAGAGGGGTGGGGAAGAAACGTCGTTTAAAAACCAGTTTTCTGGTTGGTTAAATTGCACTTCAGTGATAATACTCATGGGAACTCAGCCATGACACTTCACAACTTAAAACACTTAAGGTAAGAAAGCAAGCATCTCAAACAAATCATTGTAATATTTTGCGCATATAAAACACTGGGCAGTTTCACAACTGGGTTTTCACTTTCAATCAACTTCTGTAGTTTTTATTAAAAAAAAATCAAACAGTAAAACGTATTTCCTTTTCTGCAGGCAATGCTCTCAGGGTGCGGGCCATTAAAGTGTAAAGTTCAGGTAAGAAATTTTTTCTAGATAAAATTTTGATTTTAAAAAGTTAATAGCTTTAATTCCCATGTCAAATAAAAATATTATAACTTTAGCTAACTGTAATATATATATTAAGACATTTGGAGTCAACGTCTTTTCAAGGTTGTATCAACATTTGAAAACATTTAATAAAAACAATACCGGTAAATAAAGTGAACTCGGCAATTTACTTTTATTTAAATATATCCCTACGCCCCCCTCCCCCTTTTTTTTTTTTTTTTGCTTTATAGTTTTAACAGAGAATAATTACTATTATTTTCTTTATATACATTAAAACTTCTTAGAATATGTGACGCAAAAACTGTTTTTGTTGCCGAATAATTTAAATAAATATTAATTCTCAATTTTATTCTGATCTTTGAATGGCATAATCCTTCAAAATAGTAGCAGCACCAGAACGGGTATGATTACTCCAGCTCCAGAGAAAAATAAAAAAGACAAATAATGCTATATAAAGAAATAAATTTTGCATGATTATACAATACCTACAAAACATTCCATAAACCAGAAATTTAATAACGTATTTAAACAGGCTGATCTAGTATTCTTATGTTTTGTGATGTTGTCTTATCTTTTATTTTCTATTGTGTATTTTATACTTTAATCATGTCTTACTAATAAAAGCAGTAAATGTAGCATTTCTTTAATGTGGCTTTGCGATAATCAATTGCAAAAAGTCTCCCACGAAATCTTGTATCGCTCGTTAATCTCACATATCCAATTCAATCAAGATACGATTTTATAATAAATTGTTATATTTTTATTTACCATTGTCAAACTCACTCCACTCACAACTTTGGCAACATCCACCTCAGATAAATACAATAATGATTATAACTAATCATAATAGTATCATATCCCTCAAGCTGGAAAGCATATTCATTATTTTTATGATTTTGCCATCGTATTTTTAGAATTTTATAGATCATTCTTAAATGAAATTTTTTTAATATCTTTGTTATACTGATAAACAATCCAAATCTTTCTCTTATGTAGTATATTAAAACAAAAATTCTAATTTAGTTGTACTACTGAAGCATGGAATTTTCTTAAAGAATGTGTTATGAATACAAGTAAATCTATTCTTGGGTTCATTATTATGACTTTGATAATGATCTTATTAGTAGTAATATAATTAAAAGAAAACATGGAATTTCATAATAAATAAACTAATTTGAAGGCAGAAGTTCAATAACTGAAAAGAAGGCTTAAAAATGTTTGGATTAAAACTGCAAAGAAAATACAGTCATTCATTTTTTTTGATGCATTGAAAGCATGGGCCTGAAAAACTGTATGACAATCATATTAAATCCAGCAATGACATTCTTATATTATGACAATGATATTTTAAACAGATGGTAGGAGTACTTTAAACTTATTTTGAATAATGACGCAAGAGTTGATATACTTTTATGATCTATCTATTTTATCTATTCATTTAGATTTAGACAAAGATAATGCACTTAGTGAAATGGAAACAGTTTTTTGTAATCTTAAAAATTAACAAGCTGTAAGTTCTGATGAAGTACCTGAAGAAGTTTTAAAATATGATGGTGATGTGATATAGCTTTAAAAATACTGGGATTTTTAGGAATATGCGGACTTGTGAAGTTGTACCATTTAGTTTTATGAATGTTTTTATTGTTTTAATTTTTAAAACTAAGGGTTTAAACAAGATGACATAAATTATTTATTATCCACTACAGCCAATATTCTTTCAAGAATTTTGTTGAATAGATTACTTCCAAATATAGTGAATAGATACCATAGATAATGTGGTTTTATTTTAGAGAATCAAGAATTATATACACGGTTTTTGTTGCCAGGCAAATGTCAGAAATAATGAAATGATGTATATATTGCTTTTATTAATTTGATCAAAATATTTGTTGCAGCCAATAGGACATGTCTATGGCATTTCTGAGTCATTTGAAGTAAAAACTGGTGATAAACTGATTTTTATGTAAAAAAACTAAATAAAAATTAGTTGTTTTTTTATATAAAAATCAATCTGTTAATAAATAATTTACAATAAATAATTTTATTTATTTATTCTCACAACTCCTTCTGTAATTATTCAGAACAATATTCTTAATATATAAAAAAAACCAAATAAATTTAATGTGAATGGTATTTGGAGATATCACTCCTCAAATCTTTTTATGAAATTTTATTTTTATATGATGTTTGATGAAAAATCAATTAACTTCTTGCAAAACACATTTCTGTTAATGAACTTGATTTCATTAGCTGCTCAGAAGACCAAATGAGATCATATCCAAAAAGTGGAATATTTAAATTGGTTATTTACATAATTTCCACCTTATTTAAATTTCACAATGCAGATTATGAATGTTATGATTCTGGCCTTAGTGGTCAAAAGCATGATTTGTAAGTTTTAAAGATTCTTATACTAAATAATGTTTTTTTTTTTTTTAAATGTTCAAAATGTTGATATATACACATGACAATTCAATTTATATTTAAATACACTGACAATGTTCAATTTGATATTAAAAATTTGAATTTTAATTTTAATGATAATTCATGTTTTTCTTGCATCAGAGCTTTATATTAATTGACAAGATAGAGCTTATAATCAAACTCATTTTAAAATAAACTTGTCTTTAAATAAACATTTAAATAAATAAAAATTAATTAAACACCATATAAATATAAAATATATTTTATTTACACTCTCTGCAACAATTTATAAAAATTTATAGTTTCTTTATGTAGCAATATTTGATGAAAAAATCAACCAACTTCTTGAAAAATATGTTTTTGCAGATAAACTCTCTCTTGCTAATTAATATTAAAATAATATAAAGTATGCTTTCATTAAAGTACTAAAATTCAAGACTAGACCGTAATATCAAAGTAAATATTACAAAAGTATTTAAATAGGATGTGAGTTGCTATGTTAGATATGATCTCTAACAGTTCCCTGAGTAGCTAGCTGATGGCATTATGTTTATTGACAGAAATGTCCTGGAGAATTATTAATTGATTTTTCATCAAATATTTCCATATAAAAGTCTACAAAGTTCTATAAATTGCTATAGATGTATAAATATAATAACATCAAAATATTACATATTTATGTGATGTTTAATTAATTTATAGGAGATTTTAGTTAATATATCACTAAAATTTATATTCAAACTTTAATATTATACTAAATATTTCAAGCATGTTTAACTAGAAATTCAGTTTATATATCTAATATGATCTCAACTAAACTTCTGAGCAGCTGATGACATCAAGTTTATTGATAGAAATGTCTTGCAAGAGATTAGTTGATTTTTATCAAATGTTGCCATATACCAGACCATAAATTTCTATAAATTGTTATACTGAATGTGAGTAAAATAATATATTATATATTTTTGTGTCATTTAATTAATTAATATTATCATTCTTTGGAGTTAATGAGAAGGATGTAGCCATAAATATGTTCCAGAATGCTAGGCAATGTATATAAGAAAAAATGTGAAAGAATAGATGAATGGGATTCAGTATTAAATATGAGTATAAAAAACTAAAAAGATAAAATTTAAATTTTTTATGGTAATATTAAAAAAAATTGTTATCATTATTATTTTCAATTCTGTATACTGTATGTCATTGACTATATTATTTGTGGTAAAACTGATGGACTGAAAAATTGATGTAAAATATATTATTGTTATATTAGTTTATGTGATTTAAATGTAAAATGTGATTAACTGTCATTAAGATGTAGCATCTGCAAATCACTGATAAGTAAAAGAAGATTATATGATTTGGAAGAAAATTCTGTTTAACATTAAATGGGATATTGTTGGAATTGGTAAGTTAGAAGAAAAGCTGAAGAAACTATTTATTTAAAATGTGTTCATGTATTTCATTATAAAGACATGAGTAATGGAAGTGCAAGTGGAGTGAAACTCATTATAAATAATAAGTCAAAGAACAATATTGTGGATATTAATGATATATCAGAGATACTGACAAAATTAGTTATTCATCTTAATGGAAAATATCAAAAGCAGATTATTTAAATTTTTGTTCCAACAAATTTTTATTGATTTGAAGAAATAGAAAATTTTTATACAAATGTACAAAATGTTTTGGATCATACCAATAAATATTTTAATATTATCATGGGAAAATTTAATGCTAGATTTGGAAAAGCCTGCAAAATAAATGTTTTATGAGTAAATTTGGTTGTGGTGACAGAAGTGAAAGAGGATGTATATAAATAAAAATTGTATATCGTATTTTTTTTTCTTTAAGAAAAATGCTATATCAAAATAAATGTGGAATCATACAAATGAAAATACATCAGAATTTAATTATATTTTGATTACCAGAAAATATGCATTTCAAGACTGCAATGTTTTTAACAGATTTTAATACAGAACATAATAATCAATTAATGAATTGCAAAGTGTGTGTTAATACAAGCTAAAGAGACAATAAAAAAAGACAGAATCTTCAGAAGCACTCCAATGAGTTTAAATTAGAATTTGTTAATCATTTATTGACAGACTTTGAGTATGGCTTTTTAACTTAAATAAGACTAATAAAAGGACAACTGATACTATGAACTACAGTAAAGATATCTAGCATATAAAGAAATAATTTATCAGTAAATTCTCAACTGAGCCAAAATAAAATAAAAATATGAAAATATTTTTAAATGATTTGTATTTGTAGTTCTGTAAAATAATAGAAAAAGAGTTAATAATGATGTATGAAAATATAATTGTAGCTCAGCAAGAAACCTATAAGTCCAAAACTATAAAACAACATCTTGAGTTTGGTAGAAAATTTATTTCAGCTATAAAAAAAAAAGATAGAACTATTATTAAAAAGAGAGCCAACATCATGAAATATGTAGAAAAGTTCTACAAGAAATTACATAATAATAATAAAGAACAAGAAAATCAAATAACTACATCTACAACTTCAGAGGTGCTATGTATTTTTAATGAAGAAATGAGACATAAAATTAAATTTATAAAGAAAGAAAATGTTCCATAAAATGATGAAATTATTAGTAATATTTTAAAAGAAACGTAAAAAATTGATAAAATTATAAATGAAATATCTAAATAAAAATGATGCACTAAGTAATTGGAAGACTGCTGTAGTAATGTTACATCTTTTAAAAAGCCAATAAACATCACATGATCACCATTTTTTATGCTTACTTATATCTGTTATTAAAACATGCAAAACTCTCTATATGTATTGCCACTCAATGCAAGCCAGAATAATCAATAGATCCTAAGATCTAGGTGCAGTGCTCTCAGATCCAAGGCTCCTCACTGATGAAAGCCACAAGCCAGAAACTAGTCTGGGAATGTTGGATGAGTAGGCACTAGATGGGGATTTTATGCACAAACTTTCTGGCATCCATTGATTACTCTGGATTGCATTGAGTGGCAATACATATAGAGTTTTACCTGTTTTACAATCTTTTAAAAAGGTGGTAAATGAAGATATTATAAATTATGGATCCATTAGACTTCTGTCAGTTTTATGGAAAAACTTTATTAAAATAATTACAACTCATTTACAATGAACTTTGGATTTAAACCAACCAAAAAAAATAAACTGGATTTGAAAAGTGGTTTTAATATAGTGGATCCCACTCTCATATTGAGAGAAGTTATATAAAAAAGCAAAGTATGCTTTGGATTTGTAAATTATTAAAAAACTTTTGATTCTATGAGTATTTCCATAATAATTATTTTGGACTATAAAAATATAAATCCAAAATATTTGAAGAATAATTATCAAAATGCAAGAGCAATGATTATATTATATGGTGATACTAAGAAGTTTAATATTCATAGGATGATTCTATATCCCCATAATTTTTGCAGCAGTTTTATAAGAAATAGTGTGTGGATTAAAATGGACAGCTAAGACAGTAAGTATAAATGGAGATTACTTAAGTCATCTAGATTTTTACATATAATCTGTTTTTGCAAATGATGCTTCAGAATTTCAGAAAATATTGCAAGAGTTATGAGATAAAATTAAGAAAATAGGATTAAAGATGAGTGCTCAAAGGACTAACATAATGCTCAATAATTTTTTTCAGAAACAGAAAATAAAAAATGATAATCGTGAATTAGAAGAAATTAACAACTAATATCTTGGTCAGATTATTAATGCAAATGGAATCATAACGGATGAAATTAATCATAGAATTAAATTTGATTGCAATGGTTTTGGTAGAAATAACTTAGTAGTAAAAGAAAATATGCTAATTTGCTTACAACAAAATTTTTAATAGATGAGTTTTATCCACTTTTAATCCAAAACTTGGACATTTGTAATGGAAGAGTAATATGAAGATATCAGATTAGTTAATGAAGTATGAAAAGATGTATATTGAAAGTAACAAGAAGAGATTTTGAAAGTGGAAAATTTTGGCGAGAGAACTTCATTGATATTACTGAAAGAATTAAGAAACTGAAATTTAATTGTCGGTAATTGAATTTTTAAACTTGATTTCAAAACATCATAAAAAGACCTAGAAAGTGACCCTATGTGACAGTATAGATGAATAAAGAAATTTGTGATAAGAAAAGAAGCTATAGAGCAGAGAAAGTTCAACATAGAGAAAACTTCATTTTACAATGAATTAATAACGATTGAAAATAATGATAATGATATCTGTCTTGTTTTAGTTCCACAATAAAGTCTTAAAATCTATTTTATTATCTCAATACTCTTTATCAGTATACATGTTTGTTGTATTTAAAAAAACATAAATAAAATAAAGATCTCTTTTCTTGATTTTCAACAGTTTGTATTATATCTTAGAAATAAATGTGTGGTAATTAATTAGAGAAAAATAACTTTCTGATCAGTCCTTGCTCCCACACTCACCCATCAGTAAGCAAGGTCAGTAAGGTTTGGTTTATATAAGAATAGGCTCTAAGCACAAGTGATTCTGCATAGATTTATATATTAAAACAAACAGCACAGGTTAGAAGATTAATTTACTTCTATGTAATTATTTATATATCCAGTACTAAACTATTAATTTATATAATTTGGTAAATATAAATTGACTGAGAAAAATCCTGATATTTTTTATTTTCATTATTTATAATCATCTTCTCTTCATTTGTGTTTAATTTGAAGTGTTGAATATGTAGATTTTAGAAAAAAAATAATAACAATTGAATAGCAGTTATAATAATAAGAGATTCATAAAAAATACTTCATATTGACTTTAAAGTATAGGCCTTAAAACCAGAAAGTAACTTTATGCTTAAGATTAGAAAATAAGCATGTATTCAAATTCAGTTCTCTAATATTATTCACACATTAATATTTAAGCTTAGTTAATAATTTTAAAATAGATACTATTTCATATATTTAGTTTTAAGATGTGACAATTAAATATATGCATATATATATAAATTTAATAATCAATATTAAATACTAAAAAGCATATTAAAAATTACTCAAAATTAAAGATTTAAAAAGAAATATTTTAAATAAAATTGTTTTTAAACTAAATAATCTGTTAGCTAGAAATTTAGCAAACCAAATATGAGAGAAGGAAATTGTGAAATCAATGAACAAAAAAAAAAAAGTTTGTAAAAAAAATTGATCTTGGAGTTAGCAAAGTCTCGAAGATTTTCTTAATTTAATCTTTTAGCACTTACTTTTACTCAACACATTAGCCATATTTTATATTTATTTTCAGATTTTTTAATTGTATTTGTTTTAATAAATAAGCTCTTATTCTCTGCTTTATTCCCTTCCCTCCCCTCTTCTTTCATACATTTTATCAAAGCATAAATTCAATAAACAAAAATTAAAAAATAAAATATCAAGTTCAAGTAAATAAATAAAAGTCTCATTTTAGCCTTTAGATTAAAAAGTATTTTAATGAATAAATATTTATTATCTGGAAAAAAACTGTATTAAATATATATTTTGATAAAGAATAACTTCAAATAATAAAAACTCCTTAAAATGTTAAAATTAAATTTATAATTGCAAAACCAATAAAAATAAATAAATAATGATATTGACAGGCAGTGTTAACAGTTCATTTCTTATTTAACATCAGTATAAATGTCACAAATTAAAGGTTGTTTAATGAAAATTGTATACAAACTTATCATTTTACATTAACAACGTAACAGAGGTCAAAGCCATTTTATGTGCAACAACCTACTTTCATATTTTAATATGAATAATTTCTTTTATTTGTAATTGGCTTTAAACTCTCTATATTTACGTCTTCAGTTCTTGAGATCTAGTATTTTATTTAGAACTAATGAATCACAAAAAATATTTTTTAAAATTAAAATTTCTAGACAGGCCTGTTAAAAATATTTATTGTTGGGTACATTTGAATAGCTGCTATGATAATCAACTGAGGGATTAAAAAGATAATCTGAAATGTATCTGTTAATATTAAAATTAGCAAGCCACCATCTAAAGAAATGTAAACATAGATAGCAAGGTTACAGCTTATTCAAATTTGGAATTGCATATGGTTTAAAATAATAAATAATAGATTGTCCTTTTATCAGTAAAATATTTATATATAGACTGTCTGCTCCAGTATGTTCGTTCTACAAAGTGGTAAATAATCATTTTATTGAACCTCTAGGTCAGTTTTAAACCTAAAAGAATGGACAGAAAAATCAAATCTCTGTCTGAAAATAACTAAATTTATTTTAAACAAGGCAAAACTCTCCATACTGCATGGAGAGTTTTGCCTTGTTTAATAACAATTATGTGCTAGTATAAGATATGGTGATCGTGTAAATTTATTTTAATTAAATTGTTACTCTTAATGCCTACAATATGTTAATTTAAAGAATCCTTCAATTTTAAATCTTTTTATTAAGAACAAATTAGTATCTTTTATCTTTTTATTAATGTTAAAATATCAGTTCATACATTTGTTATCTTAATGAAAAGAAATTACTTTTCCACATAATAGAAAAGTAATTTTCCAACATCTTATAATCAAAAACATAAGAATCTCATTTCCCTGAGTTCAGTTAAAACAATTATATATTAACATTATTTTCAGTTATTTTTAAATTTTTACTCCATGAACTCGATTAGTGCATACCTAATTGATTTTTATAATCTTTTTATTAGACTAAATAAAATAATTTTTTAACTAAAAATAAACTTTTTGAAAGCTAATGAAATCAAATCTAATAAAAACATTAATTATCATTTATTATAAAATTTTAACACCTATTTATGATTTTAATTATATAATATGTAATTTTATTTTATTCTGGTAAATCTTAGTATAAGATTTCAAGTATTTGATTTACAAAAAAATTTCTATTACGTATACAGTATATTAATATTTAATATAAAGCAATGCAGAGAAAAATTAATTTAGCAGACCATATATTATGATTCCAAGAATTTTGAGATTTGCTTAAGAAACTAAGAAAAGGGTCATGATACTGAAGTTAAAACTCTTGATAATTGTTATTATTCTAAGGAAATAAAAAGTTAATTTGAAATAACTATTTTAAATTTTGTTTAAAAATAATATATGTATATAAAAGATGAGATGATAAAATGTTTAAATGCAAACTATGTATTTTATAATTAAATATTTTCAAGTGATTGATATAAGTTGTTATAATTAAGTTGAAAGAACTATCTTCTTACATATATCTAAATCAAAATGCTATTACTAATTACTTAAATTTTGATCCCAGGTTGAGAACATCTTTTACATATTTCACAGCTATATTTAATATTATAATTATTATATGAAAAATAAAGGATGTTAATTGACAAGTATAATAATTTTTATGTAGGGGGCGGGTCCATTTGAATATTGTATTATTTTATTTCTGTAAATTCTGATTTATTTGTGCATAATTAATTCTCTTATGAACTTAATTTATGAGGGTAGACACAGACTGTCACTGAAACTATATTTATTTGATATAGCCTAACTTGCATATATATGTGTGACATACACACATCTACACAATTGTTTTAATATATTGTCTAACAAGATAAATTATTAAAATTCATAAATGTATTGATATTTGAAATAATCTTAAAATTTCATTAATACAGAACACATTAACTTCATAAGTGTATAATTTTGTTAATAAATAGTTCAGTTATTGTTTATTAATTTTTCAGATTTTATATTTTATTATAAGAAACTATAGTTATTAATTCATTCAATTCAGTTTGTTTTATCTGTGATTCACCTTTTATTGCATTTATAATCTTTCATTTTTTTCTGCTGTTAACTATATTAGGGTATTTGGTGCCATATTGAATTTTTAAAAAACTGACTTGAGACACAATTTTCACAATAATTTCAGATGCTATATATTGACAGAAAATAGAAAAACTAAGGGAAACAATAAGGCTAAAACAAATAGTGATTACCATTAAAAAAGTAAGGGAAAAAAATGTCAACATCCAAAAAAATTATTACTGTATTGTTTGTTCATAATTTCTAATTTATCATTAGCTAAGTTTAAAAATACATCTTCATTGATAATTTCTTTGTATTCCTCACGAAATCCTCATTCAAACCATATATAATACTTCTTATCTGAGATAATCCACAACTTCAGAATTTAAAAAAAGTACTAAAATAAGAATTCTTCATTTTTATCTTGTACACACCCAAAAGTTAAATCAAAGCATCTCCAAAAAAAGATTCATCCTAATAAAAGACACAAAATAAATCATTTCCAGAAGGTGGATATGCATTTGTCATCATAGCAATTGGCTTCTTGTCTATCCAAAACTAGAAATTGAATGCTGATAAAATGAGTTTCCTCTCTTCATTTTATTTTTTTGTGTACACCAATGATGTTTATATTTTTGTGCACACCAGTGATCCTATCTTGTTATATTTATTGTCCCACAGAGATATAATTTATTTGCATATAGCTCATTTGCTAGCTATACACTTGAAAATAATGTGATGCAAGATGTGGCAAAACTACTGACTTCACAGCATGACTACAAAGGCATAGGCAAGAATCAGGATTTAATTTTTTGCCTGCATACAATTCCATGTGGTTTACATAACTATTGTGGCTCTCACTACACACACTATTTAAAACTTCTCTTTATTAGTTTTAAGAGTATATTTTCACATGGTACTATGTCCAGTAAATTTTGTGATTGCTTTATCAACACCAACCTTTTTGTACATCTTATAATCAGTCTTACATTGCACTGCTCTATAATACCTTAATTTTATATATTAAAATCATTACTTGTTATAAAAACAAAGACATGCAAGTACAAACACACTAATACAAATATAAACACACTAATAAATTATTAAACTTTTTGAGAATCATTGTTTATAAAATAAGGTTGTCCCAAACTTGGATCAGAGCCCCAAAATTACATTGTACATAAATCTCTACTTTCATTATATTTGGATTTGAATACGTATATAATTTATATACTATACAGACATGCTAATACAAATGCAATCACATTAATAAATTATACATTTATCAATAAAAATGTAAAATTGAATACTTATGACTGATATTACATTTATTTTCAGGATGAAGGCCTTGAAATTATAAATCATTGAGACTTGCTGAATCCATTTTATTAACGATATCAAAATTGTACCTTTGTCTTTTTTATGCATTCTAGTAAACTGAGCAGAAAAAAAATTAAATGAAGTTATTAATAAAAATATTAATAAAAAAATCAAAATTTTGTCTGATTTTAACATGAGGTGTGCCATTTTAAAAAGGAACTTGAATGATGGTTTTTCTACATACATCATTCTTTTGGTTTCTTGCAATTTTAAAAAGAAATTTTAATTTCAATGAATCAGCAGCTGTGACACTTATAACTTTAAACTTGTGTGTGAGATTTCTTAGAATTAGTATGAGAAGTTTGCTGATGATAATTAAATTTGTACATTTTTTAATAAAAGTTTTTTTTTATAAAAACAAAGTTTGTACTATAATTAACATTATAAGAAGTTGATAAATCAATTAATTTTTCCCAATTTAGAACTAGCAGAATAATTAAACATCTGTGGAATAGACCAATCTAGAAATATAGTAACCATGTGGAGTGTGTTAAAATTGAATATCAGAAAAATTTGATATGTTGTAAGATTTATCTTTATTATAATTATTATCATAAGTATTTTTTAATGAATATCCATCTGTGTGTGAAAAAGAATAACTATTTTGGTATTTATCTTTCAAACAGTATTCCAAGTCTATTCCTGGGTTAGATGTTATTTCTCTTATTCAAAATGTCTTAAGTATCCAGATCTATCAAATCCAATCTTAGTAAGTTTTATCCAAGGAATGCTATGTAGGAAATAATAAGCAATAAGGTGTTCTTATACATTAAAAACATTCAGTGAATATATGCTTTGTATATTTTGTTTATTTTATTTTATTGAATTGATGGTATCACAACAAGATTGGCAGTTTGGTTGTTTCCATAAAGACTTTTATACATCTGTTGTAATATATTGTACTGGTCAAAACATGTTTATCCATCTAACATGAGCTGGAACTCACAAAATGTACTTCAAACCCAGTCAATCCTGAGATTTAGGTCAGGGACCAGCCTGGGTTCGAACCCACTCTCTAAGCCCCAGATAAAACACCTAATGAATAACATAATAGTGATGGCACATGAGAATTCATTTTAATCTGGCCGACTAGCAAATCTGAGCAAAACAATGAGACATCTATTACTATGACTAAACTAATGTATATATATATATATATAAAAGCATGGCTGTAATGACTAAACTAATGTATATATATATATATATAAAAGCATGGCTGTAATATGTGGAAGTGGAGAAAAGAGGAATTCGAACTACTCAAATAAGTTAGACAATAAAAATATAGTTTAATGTAATGACAAATTATTTACATAATGACTTAATTATATACATTAGTGTGTGTGTGGATGAGCAAGCAGTAGATGATTATATAGTGTCATTCATGCTATTATTTCTCATATGCTCTTTATTAGCTAAATGATACATTATAAATAAGCACACATCTTTGGTGGGTCCAATATTAAGATGCCAATAAAATATTAGAAAGGATTACATAAAATTACTATTAATGCTTTTATATATGATACTGAAACATGGTGACTAACATATATATTTCTAGGAGTGTTCTGAAATTCATTATACATATGATATAAACTATTTTCACGCCATTGAGGTCGTGAAAATTAACAAAATACATTTGAAAGATTATATTTGAATCTATAACAAAATATTTAATGAAAAATTATTTTAACAATAGTAAAATGAACACTTTATTTTTCCCAAGGCATATACTCTTAAATAGATAAATAACAAATTATGACGATGGTATTGTATAATAATTAATCTAGCTAGTAATATTTGGCATTTATATATATTTTGAGCAGAACATAATTTTAATATTATTACAGCATTAAAATTAGGTCATAAGCAAAAGAAATAGCAATAATAATATGAAGTTTGAGCGGTACTGACATAATGGCCAAAAATAACTAAGAGGACATGGTCGTGCTTCTGGATGAGAACGAAGTGGATAGGCATGCTGTGGATCATTGCCAATGTGCAGGCTTAGATACGAAGAAAGTGAATAGGCATAGTGTGTGCCAAACTTATGGGAATCACAGCCAGAGGCCCTTTCATATGAAGTGAATATGCATAGCGTGTGCCAAACTTATGGGATCACTGCCAGCGGCATTTTATACAAAATAAATAGTCCTGGGAAGCTTCACTATCATCAGGACAAGGCTTGAGAAGAAATCTATGGGTTCAAACTTGTCACAACCCCAGATTAAGAAGCACACATATATATAAAAACATGAAGATAAGGCCAAATGTCAGTAAAGCAGTATGAATGAATGTCACTAATGACATGAAATATGATTTACTGCTTTAAAAATAAATGACCCTTGTTTGAATACTATAATTTATATAAAAAACATGCTATGCCGCTATAATATATAGAGAGAGATTTCATTTAATAAAATATATATGATTTTATTTAGTAAACGAAACATTAAGATTTACCCCCATCCCTTTTCTGCTATTTTTAAATAAATCAATCCCCCTTCATTGATTTTATAATAACGGGAATATTTAAATACTGTATTTGATATTTTAAGAGTATGGAACAATAAAATAAAAACTAGCAGTTATATATTGAAAACAAATAATAAGTCACACTCTCAAAATTGAATAAATAATATTTTAAAATAAATAAGGTTTCAGAGCATTAATTAGCTTGAGTTCTGGATTCTCCCTGGGTAGAAAATCCAGGGTTAAACAAATATATTTTTATCATAAATAAAATGTTGACTCGAAAAACTGGTGAGTATGTTAATTAATAACACATTATACTTTTAGGGGACGTTAATAACCTTGATGCATGAAGGTTTACTTAAAAGAAAAAAAAGATTTTAGGAATTCAACTTGACAGATTGTTTGAGATTGACAAATTAATAACTAAAATAGACATAAATTCAAGTAATAAATAAATGACCACACCAAAATTAAAGAAAGTTAGAGCATATGATGTAGGATTAAATTTATGAAAATCATTTAAGAGCAAAGTACATTTACATATTTAAATATCAAAAAAAAAGGTAAAGTTAAATAACACATAGGAAGAAATCTTCGTAGATGAGTTAGGCTAAATTTAGTTTGAGGTGACGGCTTGAAAAGTTACCTTGCAATTTAAAGAGTCCAATTTAATAGTGCACGTGCACGGCAATTGAAATGCGAGTTCTCCTGTGGCAGCAAGCTTCTATTAGTACCGTAAAGTTCTTATGTCAGGCTTTTACTTTACTCTTAGGCAGCAGGATGGTACAGCTGCAGACGATGATGACCCAACAGGGCCAAAAAGCATGGTGGATTTACTGCTACATTATTTAAGTTCTAAGCGACATGTAATATGTTTACAATCAGTTCTCTCAATAGTAGCTAATTTCATCTGTATTAAAATCTCGCCTTTTTTATACTTTTTCTTTATCGGTTGTTTTTAAAGATGCAACAGTAAGATAACGTCCAAAAATAAATTCAAATCTATTTCCAGATTAGAAATAGATTTGACAACATGTTTATAACAAAAGTATCTTTAATCTTAATCCCATTGTCATTTTAAGTAAAACTTTAATTAAAAAATACCTTCCCCAGATTAAAACAATAGTGCTTCCAACCCCTTAATTATTTTTAGACAATTACTGTAGCATCTTTCATATTGGATTTTACAAAATATACAGTTTAAAAGAAAAAAACAAGCAATTTAAAAAGAAAAAGTTTTAAAAAAATGACGTATAATAAAATATTTAAAACATCATTCTTTTGTTAGTAATTTTGCTCCTATATATATATATTGAAGCAATTGATGTCTAATCATCATCGATGCTTCATGTTTCACCATCTATACTAACCTCCTAGGGGTCCACAATTCAGACCTTGCTATAAATATATGCTATTCACCCACACACTATATGCCTAATGATTAGAGAAATTAATAAAATTAAAACTATTTAGTAAAGTAAAACAGTAGTGTGTGTGATGCATATATATATATATGAATGAAGCAATAATGGTATTAATGTTTATTGCTGACAACTAAACATTTTCTTTATATAATTGTAATTTTTTTTTGTTATATCTATATGTATTTTGATTTAAAGTATTTAATTAAATTATTGGAATGTAATAACAAGGAAAATTGGGGAAGGCTTGAAATACTGAAATTATCTTTATCTCTAGTCAGATCATTGTCTATAATTAAAATTTATAAATCTTAATTAAGATTAAAAACAAATCGTGTATCAGTTGTTGTCGAATGATTTAAAATAGCTAAAAATGGTATTTTGAGCCTTATCTGTATAAAAACATGTTGTTAATTAAATGTTGTTTGTAAAAAGGATTATAGAGATGGTGTATAAAAAAGAGCCCATAAGACCTTTTAAAGTCAGTCAGTGATTTTTCACTTGATAAGTTCCTTTCAGTTTTTAGTTGAGTTCAGAGGAGTTTTTAGTCAGTTGAGTTTAATTACTTTCAAGAAGCGAACACAAGTTCTGCATGATGAAGTGTGAGTAGAGGAATCTTTTCACCTTTTTCTTCTCCTCTCGAAGGACTGTCTACCAGCCATCAAAATTTCAGCTGACCGGCCATATGAGATGACGTAGAATTACCAACCAACCTGCCTGCCTGCCACTATGCTGATATCTTAGGTAAAATCATGTAATTTAGAGCTGCCTTAATATGAACATTCATGGGTGATTTATAATTTGTAGCTAAATTAATTCATAGATCCATTTATGATGTTTTGCTAGCTTTGCTTGTAAAGTCTCTCTCTGTAATCCTTTATTAATACTTATGTAATTCGAAATATACATTTGCTTTCACGCTTAATTTATGTTTGTATAACCTTGTGCGGCTCAATTAAATGTATACAACTTATTTTGTTTAATACATATATTATTTTCTCTGATATGTCGGTATCAATCAATCTCGCATCGGTATCAATCAATCTCGCAACTTTAATTAAATTCATTAGTAAAATTATATTTATTTGTTTATTTAAAATAGAAATCGTTCGCTAGGTTGGTTGTATACCTAAAAGTATTTTATTGTGGATGCTTATTTTATTTTGTTGTTTAGTTGCCTTTATAAAAGATCATGACACTCAATATAAAATGCCACCTTCTCTTACCATTGCCCAAAGGGCTAATTTCTTTAATTAATACGTATATGGGAATCGATCTTAAATGTAAATTTTATCAGTTTAATGATATAGAATAGAGTTATTATTCATTACTATTTGTTCAATGACTCCAGATTGAAAACAGATTATTGCACAAGAGGTTAGACAATTTCCAAGTTTTAAAATAATGTTATAAAATTATATTCATGTCCAATAACATTGCTGGCATACCATCCACTTTATTCTGATATTTTATCTTCTCCGTTTCTCAATTGTTTAGTCATTGAGAACATCTAAAGCTCCCATCCTACTTTTCAAAAATCGTTTGTAATCAGGAACACTACTTCCTGTGGAAGATAAAGTTTATAAAATTATGTGCTGTGAATTACAGTACATCCAGATTCTGGGCTCTCAAACTCAGCCTTTCCTTCGATATCGCTCCTCCAGAAAGTGCAGACATATCAAATCTAAGTTCGTCTCAAGTATTCTTTTAAAATGATAAAATATCCAAATGCCATGAAGGCCATATTTCATTATTGTATGCTAGTACTGTTACTCTGCATTCTGCCTAACTTTAGTAAGTCGCAATGATGTGTTAAAGATAATGATTCATTTCGTAAAAATACATTTAGTTCATTGAGTTAAGCTGCTTCCTTTTAAAAACCATTATCGATTCCCATAGACGTAAATCTAATTTACATTAATGATTGCATAACTTACTCTTGTAAATAAAGCGCATTGTTTGTTTCTTATTTCTAAAAGACATCTTTGCCAAACAATGCGAATAAAAGTATAAATAATGGTTCTCCTAAGAAATACATGATTGAAATCATATAGTTTCCCATTATCGAATGAATCATTTACTGTTAAAGCTGTCACGATCTTTTATATTTATTTTCGGCAGTCACTTTGTGTTATACCAAAAGTTTTCTTGAATTAGCTTATCAACTCCGCACAAGTTATAAAACACTATAAAATTGTATCTGTAAAATTATATTTATTAAATGAGTGATAGAGGGGATTTTATACAACAAATTTCCAAGTCTTTTAAATAAATAATATTGTCCCAAGCGTGAAACTAGTTAGTAAAATATACATACGTTTTCTTAATCTTTTGTAACATATATATGCGTTTTCTACATTTATTAAATATATATAATTTCATGTAAATCCTGGTTTGTTTTTGAATTATTATTTTCTAGTTAAGATTTAGAACTATTTTCTTTAGCTAAGAGCCTAGCATTAATAAATAACTATAATAAATGTAATTCCTGGGCTACTCTGACCTTGATCATCACCATCAGTCTGATCTTATGCTCTTCCGCTCTGCTTCTGGGCATGGATTTAAAATAATTTTACTGTGTCATCAGAATTGTTGTTCATTGGTTCAGAAATTCGAAGAATAGGCAAATAGGTTAAAATTCAGACCTGTGTATCTTGAGCATGATCGGATTCGAGGTACTTTTGCTTAGGATTTAAATCTTGTTAAGTGAACATACTATTTTGACTGGTACAATATATATATATATATATATATATATATTTGAGCCGCACCTATGTATTTTAATAAAAAGAATTAACAATCATAAAATTAATAATAATAATAATGTTAATTTAAAAGTTAAAATTTTATAATTGAGGTGTGCATATCAAATATATACATAAAAATAGATATATATAACAAAAGGAGCAGGATGGGAAATAGGGTTTGAATAAAAGTTAGTAGATGGAAACATGAAGCTCAATCTTAAGCTAAGATTGATTGCTTCAATATATATATATGATCAACAGATGGCGTTTTACCAAAAACACCGTCAAAGCATGTTTGTTTACATAAACGTCAGAGTAAGCATTCACTACTCCTTTCGTTAGTTCCACCTTCAGATCATGATTTCAAGCTGATTTGGCTATCATCAGTGAAGGACAGGAAATAAGAAACTAGATATAAACACTAAACTCTGAGCATTTATGAAACAATTTCTATTCAGCTTGCAAGCGTGAATTTTCTAGACACGTAATGTCTTCAATTTCCTATCCTTGACTGATGATAGAAAAATCAGCTTGAAATCATGATCGGAAGGTGGAACTAACAAAAGAGGTAGTGAATGCTTACTCTAACATTTATGTAAACAAACACGCTTTGACAGTGTTTTTGGTAAAATGCCATCTGTTGATCATAAATACAAGTGTGGGCAAGTTTAACTTGCTTTTTTGTTTTTCATAAATGTACCTTTGAAGTTTTTCTTGCAATGATATATATTGCAGAGGCTTCTACTATGTGGAGATACTGAACTGATATCAGACCCATATAGCTATCTGGCTTTCTATGCTGATTTTGAAGACATTACGGGTCTAAAAAATTCATGCTTGCAAGCTGAATAGAAATTGTTTCATAAACGCTCAGAGTTTAGTGTTTAGATCTAGTTTCTTATTTCCTGTCCTTCACTGATGATAGCAAAATCAGCTTGAAATCATGATCTGAAGGTGAAACTAATGAAAGAGGTAGTGAATGCTTACTCTGATGTTTATGTAAACAAACACGCTTTGATGGTGTTTTTGGTAAAACGCCATCTGTTGATCATAAATACAAGCATTGGCAAGTGTAACTTGCTTTTTTGTTTTTCATATATATATATTGAAACATTAAACTTTATTGATAAAAACATTTATGCAATTTTTAAGCACGGATTTTATAAAATAAATAATGGTGGCCCATGGGTCTTCCTACAGTTGCCCAAATATGTAATTTTGTTATATCTACATATGAAGAAAATATTTTAAAAAAGGATCATTATCAGAAAGATATTATTTTATACAGTCAATATCTTGATGATGTTTTTGTTTGTGGAAATTCAAATGCTATTAATGATTTGTTTAATGATTAAATAATATAAAGGGCTTAAAGTGGATTAAAACAGATGAAAATGCAATTAGTGTTCAATTTTTGGACCTCAAGATTACTAGAAATAAGGATAAACTGGATTACTATATGATTCTTAAACCAATAGCAAAAAAATGATATATTCCATATGAATCAAAAGTACCAATGTCACATAAAATGGCGGGTTTGAAATCCTTTTTATCTAGTAATGATAACCTTTGTAAATATGCATCAGATAAAACTAAAAATATTGAAATTTATTGTAATGAGATGTTAAACATTGGATACAATTATGATTGTGTTTATTATACTGTTAAAAATTTTACTTCTAAATATAAAAATATTAATAATAATGTTAATTTTTCTGATAAAAAATTGTGGATATCAATACCATATATTTTGAATCAACAGGCAAGTTTTATTAAGAAAATGTATAAAGGAATATTTGGTATTGCATTTTATGCACCACCTACATTAAATAAATTAATAAACAATTCAAAAGATAAAACTTTATTGACAAATAAAAACTATCATTTACAAATGGGCATGTAGGTGTGGCAGTGGATATATAGGTGAATTGAGGTGCACATTGGAAAAAAGAGTAAAAGAGCACTTATTATCATTTAAAAGGGTTCAAAATACAAAACAAAATTTTAAAAATAGTGATAATTTATCAGCTTCTGTTTTTTATGACCATAATAAATCATGTATATATGTTTTCAATTTTGATTATAACAATGTAAAAATATTGAAAATTGAAAGAAATAATAATAAAAAAAAAATTAAAGAGGCGATGTTAATATATGAATACAAACAAAATTTAATTAATAGGCAAGCAGCAAACATTAAGATCATAGAACTATGGGAAAGTTGACATGCAATTATGGAAAAGCTGATATTTTAAAAGTGATAGTTGACAAAGCGCTTCTAAGTTACGGTTATACATATAATTTTTATAAACTTTTAATTACTGTATTTTTAAATATTTATTTATAAATTTACACACACACACACATATATATATATATATATATTAACATTACCCAAATCCAAAATTCAACCAGACCAGCAAAAAATAATATTAAAACACAACCAAAGGTTTCACTGCTACAAGCAGACTTCTCAAGTGTAAAGAACTACAAAAACTACACAATATATATAATATTAAACATTACCCACAAATCCATTCACTTCCCATCCATCCTTAATATTAAAAGAACTCTTAAATAAGTTAATTGCTTCAGAATAATAAATTTTCAATAATAAAGATTCTTTAATTCTTCTTTTGATTTTATTTCACTCAAAGAAGACAATCTTAGCTTCATCAAAATTAATAGTGTGGCCCATATCTTTTTCATGGACATACAAAGCAGTACTAAGATATCTATTTTTAACTCTACTTTTATGAACCGTTATTCTTTCATTTAAACTCAAACTACTCTGACCTATGTAGATCTTCTTATAATAAACAAGGGATAAAATATACTACACCAGGAATAGTTTTTCTATCAAAAATTTCCTTTGTATTATTTAATAAATTATTCAATGGAACACCTCTTTTCCAAGAAATTTTCTTATTTCCAAACAATTTACTATTTCTACATACAATTTTATAAGAAGACAATTTAAATGGCAAAGAAATAAAATCATATTTTTCTCTATCCTTTACATCCTTACAAATATTACTATTAAATAAAATACTTTTAACAAATTTATCAGAGTAACCAATCCTCAGGTAATCTTTATAAAATTGACATCTCTGAAGCTATCCCACTACAATTATTTAACTTATTACTCCTATGACAATAATTCCTTAAGGCAGCTACTTTATGAGATACAGACTGATAGCTATCAGGTTTAATTATAGATCTTAATTCTATACTTTTAACAAAATGACTGCATAGTAAACAATTAGTCTCTACATTTCTAATCACCAAAAGATCTAAAAATTTTAACTTACCAAAATCTAACCCCCCTCCTTCTAACACATATTTTATAGCAGCATCAAAACAATATATACATGACAAATGTTTGCTTTATTAAGTACCAAATTAGACAAATGTCACAATGAATTAATTTCTCTTATTTAATGAAAAGTAAAAAACCAGTTAAAGAAATTCTTCATATATATATATATATATATATATATATATATATATATATATATATATATATATATATATATTGATAATATATATATATATATATATATATATATATATATATATATATATACCAACAATGAGTTAATTATCAATGTGTTGTACATCATGAATAAAGACTTAGATTTAGTAAACATAGTGATAACATAATGTCAAGCCAATGTCTAGGCAACCAAGTTGAAAAATAAAAGTAGAATTCTGTTACATAATTTTATTTTTTAACCACAACCAATATATATGCACAACAATAGACAGCTACAGCAATAGAAAAAAATAGAAAAGCTAGTATCCTAAACACCATAAACTAAGTGTGGTATAAAAGCAAATCCAGTTCATTTCTGTCATCTTTTGTTATTTATCAAATGATGCAATAACTGTACAAAGCCAACATCTTAAGATTGAATGTTTGAATGCAAGAGAAGATAGACAACTTGTTCAAATATTCTATATTATCTGTATAATTTTTGCATGCAAAACTATAAGAAATTACAACTGACATTTAAATAGAGAAAGTTTGATAAATTCATGTGGTTTAACAAAAGAACTGAACTGATTTTAAATTGATATTTAAAAATAAAAACTGCATTATTATTCAAACACAGAGAAAAAAACAGAACATCACCAGTATTTATATAAAATGATGAATTATTTTTTTTATATAAGCCATTAAATGCCAAATAACAAATCCAAAAAAATTAAAGCTGTTATAAACTGCTGTGCAATGTATTCTGGCTAAATTAACCTTGCCATAGGACAAGTGCTACTGTCCTGGTCATAGAAGCATGATGATTTAACTTATTTACTTGTATAATGCCTAAAGAAACATCAGATGTCCTACACTAAATGCCCAAATGGATCATGAAGGAAAGCAACTGCAGAAAATGGAAACATCATTTCAAGTGTGTTGTCGAGGAATTCTAGTGAGAGATAGATAATTTATTGCAGGAGATTGATCCAAAGAAAGATATACTCTATCCATAAAAGACATTATTGTCAAACTCATGGACATTAATCAAGATCATTTAAAGAAGGCTTCAATTTTATTGTATATATATATATATATGTGTGTGTGTGTGTAAAATTCTAGTTTAATTAATTTTCACACTTGGGAGCAGAAATGTGCCTACAGTTAGAAGAGTATAGCAACAAAGTGCAGGTGGGGAGAATTATCAAGTTATATAAAAAAAAATTTTATGTTAATTAAAGTTTAGGTCAGCTTCCCTTCATAGTGACTTGACATTAATCATCACCACTATATGGAATAAGGTAATATTTTTGATGATATATATTTAGCACATAGACAGAGGTTTTTTTGTAATTAACTAACAATTGCTTACATTTATTTTTTCTGTATAAATGACTAATCTTCCAGTGCAGATGCTCTTTTCTATCAATCTTAGGAACTGTACATAGATAAAGGATCTCCAAAGAAGATGGAACATCAATAAGTAGTACTAGATGATGAGGCTATTACATATACACTTGTATAATATTGTAAATAAGTTAGTTAGCTTCATGGTCAATTTAGTAATGATTTTTTTTTATTAATTTTATCTGCTTTGTAAATAATTAATACCTTTGTTATGTATCTCTACCATGGGTAAAGGTTTGGCATAGTGAACACATTTAATTGTTTATATGGTAGAAATACATCATTGACACACACACAATTATATTATTTTATTATTTTAAAAAGTTTTGAATTTTTGTTTTATTAAATAAATGTTGGTAACTTCATTTAAATTAAATTGGTCTCTAGTTTATCAAAATAATTTATACATTCATTCATCAACTTATAACCAAATATCTTATATAATAATACAGTAATATGTTTGGATGAATCTTTAAATCAATTGGAACCAGTATAGAGGTGAAATAGTTGCTATATAGTGTAAATTCATCCCTGGAGAGAGCTCTGAAGGCAGATTTCTCCAAGTTCAAATACTGAGGCATGCCAGAACCTGAAAGAGGGATTAGGTATGGATGAACTAACCCAAATTGTATCTAAATTTAATGTGTAAATTTAGAGCTAGCTCATTGGAGGTAGATACAATCATAGATTAGGTACTTCATCGTGTCCTTCACAGCATCCTATCAGAACCTAGTTCTGATCATAGTGAGATGTGTTTCCCCTCTTCTGGTGGAAAACCTGGACCATTACAATATATGTGACAAAATTTGCTTATTTTTATTACCACTACCAACTTTCAATAAATATATAACTCTACATTGTTGGTTGAAGTATTAGTTTGGGTCTGAAACTCAAGGTCCAAGGATAATAGCCCAATTCTATGACTTACTGAACTTGAACTTTTTATAAACTCCTAAGGATAAAGTATTCAGTGTTTTTTTAACAAAATACATAAATGATTATTAATTATTTTTTATCAGATTGAAAATTATATTTTACCAATATAGACTTTAATCTTAATGAAATTCAAATATATTATTAATATTTTTTTATTACAGGAGCATAATAATTTCTATATTTTAATCTTTCATCTTTTTTCAATCTTGGCCATAACATTATAATTTTGAAAATTACAATCAGTAAACATAAAATATTGATATGTAACTTTAAAAAATTATTTGGCATGCTGTTAATTAAAATAGCTATTAGTGTGTGCACTTCCCTCTCCCATATAACTAATGCTCAAAAAAGAATGGGCACTAATCTTTTTTTAATGTATATTTGTGTATTTATCCTCAAACAGATATATAAAATTAAAAACAAGTTTTTTATCTAAATTCTCCCTTACCCTGACCCATAAACTGAAGACATATTCTCTAAAACAATCAAGTAGTTGTAGTAAAATAAAATTATATATAATTGAAAAGTATTGTTGTAATAACTTTATGTTTGCATATTAACAGACTGGTAAAAAAAATATATAAAACCATAAACATCTTTTAGCTCTAAAAAGGAATTTGCTATTAACTTTAAAATGTTCTCTTTGAGATTTTAAAGATATGGAGCAGGGAAAATTCATAATGCTCACTTGATACATTATTGTCTTTGCAGCTGTTATTACTATGTGATTATTTATATAATAAACAAATATGGATGAGCTGCACATCAGCCAGGGTGCTGAATATATTAGCTTTTTATCTCTGAAATTAAGATGATACCTCTTAACTAAAATATCAATTGAGTTTTCTTGAACATGGGATGGTTTTTTTTTTAAAATAGATATTTGCAATCTGAAAAAAAAAGTAAGCACTTATTCTCAAAAGACTATAATATTGTCAGTTGGTAGACATACATAGTTAGTCCTAAGAATTTTCTAATTGTAGATCCCCTAACCCAGGTCCCATTTAATGATGACAAATTATTTATGTATCTACAACAATATTATCATTTTCAAGTAAAGATTGTGCAAATTGTAAGAACAATCAGATATTAAAAATAAGTTGAACTTTGTAAAGTTAGGAAAAAAATTGAAGGGGTAATTGATTTAAAAAGTTGGTGTGTATTTTACTACAAAAACACAACTATTGGAAATACAAGTGAAGTGGAATTTATTATAAATAAAAAATGGAAAAATAACATTGTGAAAATTGATGGCATATCATAAAGCAAATTATTGGGAAATACCAAATACACATAATTCAGATTATGCTAAAACAAGGTTTCATTGTGTTAAGAAGTAGAGGATTTTTATTTGTATGTTCAAAGTGCTTTTCATATCATCAGTAACATTTTTAAATTGGCATGGATATTTTTAATGCTAAATTAGTAGATGGTTGAAAGTGTTATGGATAAATTTGGTTATGATGATAGAAGTGAAAGAGAACACAGACTTGTGGAGTTTTCAAAAAAAGAAAAATTGTATATTATGAATCTGAGAAATATGATAAATGAAAATAAAGCATGGAAGCATCGAAATAAAATAAAAGTATAGCAGAATTGAATTATATTTTGACTAACAGAAAATATGTATTTTATGATCAATGTTCTGAATAGATTTGACACAGAAAGTCATCAACAAACAGTGATATGAAAAATATGTGGTAATGCAAAACTTGAGGGGTGAAAATTATTTTTAAAAAATCAATATTAACTGTTGATATTCCTAAATTTCAAAAATATTCCAATGAATTTAAATTAGGATTTGCAAATTTTAAAATATTAACAGATTTTAAAGATGGTTCAGAAGATAACTGATATTCTTTTAAGAACTGCAAGTAGGATAGCTGATACAAAAAAGCATTTCACTAGAGAACAATGTATGAAAAAAGAAGTAATATAAGAATTTTAAAACATTATCCATTAAGGAGACTTGAATATCTAAAGTTTTGTAAAATAGCATAAAAAAAGGTTAATAATGATATAAAAAAATATATAATTGTGAATTGGCAAGGAAAGCTACAGAAAAGTATAAAATGGTATTCTAGTATTGGAGAGAAAATTGTTTCAGCAATAAGATAAAAAAAAATGAACTTACTAAAAAAAGAGCTTACATCATTTAATGTGTTAAAGATTTCTATAAAAATTATATAATAATAAAGAACAAGAAAGCAAAATATTCCCTACAATTACAACATCTTCTAAACTGCCAAGTATTTTAAACTAAGATATGAAACGTTCAATTAAATTAATAAAAATGAGTAAAGCTCCAGGAAATAATGAACATGAAGGTGAAAAATAGAAAAATTTTGACAAAACTATGTATCAAATGTCTAAATGATAAAGATATAGCAAAAGATTAAAAAAATGCAGTAGCAGCATTAATATTTAAGAAAGATGATAAAGAAAATATTAAAAATTATAGATCTATAAGTCTTCTATCACTTATATACAAAATCTTTATCAAGATAATTACATTTTTTTAACAGTAAACTTTGGATTTTAATCAACCCAAAGAATAAGCTGAATTTAAAGTATTTTTCAGTATTAAAAGAAATTATAAAAAAGGATTAATGAATATGAGCTACCATTATGCTTTATATTTGTAGATTATGAAATGGTTTTCAATTCTATAAATATTTTTACAGCTTTAGAACATCAAAGTATTATCATATTCTGAAAAATATTTATCAAAATGCAACAGCAGTGATTAGAATACATAGTGATATTAAAAAAATTAATATTGAAAAGCATATTTAACAAGGTGATTTTATATCTCCAAACCTTGTTACAGCAGTGTTACAAAAAATATTTTATGGATTAAAATAGAAGACTACAGAAGTAAAAATAAATGGAGATTATTTAAATCATCCATATAGATTTTGCAAATAATGCTTCAGAATTTTAGAAAATGTTTCAAGAGTTATTAAGATAAAAGTAAAAAAGTGGAATTAAAAATAAATGTTAAAAAGAGAATTACAAGTACTTAACAACTACAAATAACTTGGTCAGAGTATTAATATAGATGGAAATACAGTAGATGAAATTAATCCTATAATTAAACTTGGATAGAGTGCTTTTGTTAGGAAATACATTTATTTGTTTGAAAATAAAGGTTTTTAATAGATGTGTTTTATCAGTTCTCACTTATAGATGCAAGGCTTGGACATTTAACCAAAGAGCAATACAGAATAATAAAAAGAAACTGAAAATGAAATACATGGGTAAAAAAACAATAAGTATCTCTGATGTTATTGAGAAACTGAAATAGAGCTGAACTGAGCATATTTCTAGAGGAGATGATAATAAAAGGATAGTTGAAGTCTTAATTGGATTCCAAGAGATTTAAAAGATCTAAAGAGAGATAGCATGTGAGATGAATAGATGAAATGCAGAAGTTTGCTTGCATGCTGTGGAAACTTGATTAAACTAGGAAAGATTTTCTTCCTGAAGTAGATCAATAATTGTTGAAAATAATGATGATGAAGCATCATTCTAAAAATATACTTATATAGCTAGTAATATAATTCATAAAAAATAAAAACTCTCACTCTCTGACAATTAGCAGCCTGATATAGAGGGCGCTTGGAAAAGTTTTTATTCTGCCATGAATTCTTTACAATTTATTATACATAACTTAGCCTATCTTTTCTTTACTATCTACTTTTTTGGAGATAAATTCCCATAACCGATTACTTCTTATATGTCTTTCATTCAAATATGAGATTGACTAATATTATGATCTCATGCATCGAATTCTGTTTGCTATATATATAACATCAGCCTAGTACTTCGTTTCAAAATAGTAGTTCTAAAAAAAAATATTAAATTTGAATTAAATAAAAGTTATTACATCATTTGTTGATGTAACTAGTTTTGTTTTATTACATATTATATTTTGCATAAGTATATGTATCTTTATTATATAAAGACAAGAAAGAAATCATTTCTTTACGCATATGTATATACATATGCAAAATAATTGTATATAAAAGCGAATGGAAAATCAATTATATATATATATGTGTGTGTAATAATCATGATTCATTAATTGAATTTAACCAATCGAGCTGATCAATACATGTTACCTTCACATTAAATTCGCGTTATTACTTACGATTTTTTTTTTCTGTTACATTCGCCAAAGCAAAACTACCTTTTATTATGTTATGGATATTCTTTTATAAATATATGATTAAATGTAAATGTTAATTATATCAACACAGCTAACATCAGCCAAAAAAATAACACTATTTTTATTTTTAATCTAACAGCCTCTATATGATAAATGTTGATGCAGATATGCAATATTTCAATAAATTAAATGTAATACAAAAAATAAATTAAATGTAATCAAAAGAAAATGTCAAAGTTGTAAAATTGTTTAATCAGTAATAATACCTCTATTTTTAAAAATTTCTTTATTTACAGTTAAAACTATCTAAAATAATTAATATATAATCTTTTATTCAATTCTCATTAACTATCTTTTTTCTCTCTATTTTCAAATATAATGTCATTGTCACATCCACTCGTCAATTAATAATTATGATAATATAAATTATTTAATGATGAAATTTTATACAGACATTAAAGCAATGAAAAAATCAAACATTTAGTTAAAAGCTTATAGTATTATCACCTGACGTTAATTTGCTTTGAACAGAGATCTTTAAACACAAATTACCCTTTATCCTTTAGCTAGAAAACAAAACATCAAAACAAAAATACTAAAAACTTCTTGTGCTTCTAATTATCCTGATAAATCATTATATATATTACAGTTTACAGTAAAACATAATTGAAATAAATTACATTTCAAATAAAGTAAAATTGAGATAATATTGGTAACTTATTTTCACATGTTTGAAAAATACTTTTAAAAAAAAAATATTTATAGAGGTAAAAAATCTCCTTTGTTACTAGAGTTTACAATTTTAAAATAACACATAACAACAGTAATCATTGGATGAGTGCAGGTCACATGCATTTTCCTTCAACATTTCTTTTTACAAATGTTAATGGCAAAGAAGAGATAACCAAATATAATATGTATGATGTATAGAAAAAAAAGAAAAAATAGATATTACGTTTAGTAAAAAAAAATGATAACATATTGATAATTAATAAATTACAATTTTTTTTTAAAATAGTATATTATTTGGAGATATAAATTAACAGTAAATAAACTATACATTAGAAAAGTATTTAATGATAAAAGAAAATGAGTTAAAAAATTGATACTATTTGCTTATTATAGGTATGATGTCAAGTAGAATACAGAAAGCAGTGGTTTCACAGGGTTTTACTTACTGAAATGATGTAATAAAGATGGAGAGAAACATTTAGACTGCAGATAAAACTATACAAGAGAAAATAGAATGATTATTATTTCATATAAAACCCAAAACCAAATTTAAAATGTTTGGAAGATTACTATTTATAGTTGAAAACATGATTTTTAATTGGAAAAATTGACAAGGATTGGAGTAAATAATTTAGTAAGAAAAAAGAAGAAAATGTTTTGGAAATTAAAAATATGCAGATTAAAAAAACAACAGTAACACTGACATGATGTAGAACAAGATCAATATTAAAAGTGATATATATAATAAAAATAGAGAAGTGATTTATTATTTAAGAATAGGACAGGAAATTTAGAAACAAAAAAATTAAGAAATGGAAAGATTCCAATTTTTTGTGTGACTTGTGTAAGTGTGGGGCAGAAAATGTTAAATGTTTATTACTAGAATGTAGCAGTTTTAGTCAAGATAAAGAATAAATTATAAAATTATAATGTATGTATAATGAGGAGAAAAATTATGGTTAAAAGAAATTGATGGAGTTTTATTTAGGATGTATAAAAAATAATTACAAAATTAGGAATAAAATAGAAAAAATTAAAGTGAAAAGTGGGATAAAAAAAAGTAAAATAATATTTTTTTTAATATGATATATAATTATTAATAGTAGTTCAAATTTGCATATTTTTGTTTGTCTGCATAATGAAGTGGTTTCTTTTTACTTTATAACCTAAATCCAAGTGCACTTTCAGCCAAGTTTATCACGGTGAACTTCACTGAAAGTGCATTCAGCTTTAGGCTGTAAAGAAAAAGAAACCACTTTGCTATGCAAATGAACAAACATATGCAAATTTGAATTACAAATCCAAATGAAGGGAAAAATTAATGCTAATTTTTAAAAACCAGTTTATGGCTTTATCACTTGGGATTTCATAAGAACTTTGAATGCCAGAATTGCAAGCACCAGAATTGATGTTAGAACCTTCTGATCCCAAGTTGGACTCTATCAGAGCCAAACTGTGCAGGATAAAAATGCATATGAAATTTGAGTACCAGATCTGTGAATACCAAAATTGAATCTGGGACCTGCAGATTGCAAGTTGGATGCTCTACTAATTATGCCAAACCATGTAGGGCAAAAAAAAAGAAAGGCATATGGCTTTATTTCTCAGGAGTTCATAAGAAGTTTGAGTGTCAGAATCAATCCTGGGACCTTCATATCACAAGTTGGATGCTCTACCAACTACACCATACCAAGCAGAGTACAGACATATGACTTTATTGATCAAGAGTTCATAGGAAGTTTGAGCACCAGACCTATAAATACCAGAATCAATCCTGGAACTTCCCAATTCCAAGTTGGACACTTTGCCAATTGCACCAAACTATGCAGTGTTAATTAATTAATAGTATCATCAACTATTAAGGATCTCTGATAAGGAGTAGCTACAATTCACTACATTACATACAATTTTTCTCCTGAAAAAATATTTGTATTTTATTAAAAGTATACAGAAAAAATCAGAAGTTTCACTACTTAAAATAAGTTCTCTCTGAGAGCTTACTTAACCAATTTATATGTTTTATTTATATTCAGTGCATAAATAATTCCCAACATATAAATCTTGTTTTATGAATCAAATTTATTTTCTACATCTATGTATACAGCATATTCTGCATTTCCATTTGTTTCAATCATCTTCTATGATCATTTCCATTTATGATTTAACCATCTTCTATGATCATTTTCAAGATATATTTTTATATATATTTACAATTTGTTACAAAAATCAATAATAACTATAACAGAAAATGATATTATTAATAATATCAATAATAATAAAAATGTAAAATATACTCCACATTTGTTTATATTCATAAAATAAAACAAGATCAAAAGGAAAAAAATACAAGGCTAATTAATTATATATTGGAATCGCCATTTTTGAAAAAAAAAACAAAAGGATAGTTATCAATGCATTGATTTATTAAATTTTAAAATACAAAGTTTTAGTTTAACTAAAATGATTCTAATTCACTAGTAAAATAAATAATCAAATACTTTATTGCTTAGGAGTTCGTAAAAAGTTTGAGCACTGGAAGTGTCCAAGATAGAATATTCTGCCACTGCACTGACCTCTAAAATTAATGCTTGCCATATTAAACTAGATTATATCTAGCTGTATGTCTAACTAACTAATCTTAATCTCCTCAATTAAAGGAAATTCAGATAATGGTGTGAGTACATTTACTGAAGTAACTTCAAATATATCTTTAAAAAAAAAAATTCAAATGTTTTATTTAATTTATTATTATTAAAAAATAATCCAAGTACAAAAAATGATTCCTCCACCAATATGATTGTTTCATTTTTAAGAATGAGAATGTCAATACAGTTAACATAGATTGAACTGAAATAGTTCAAAATATTTATACAACTGATAAAAAATTTAAAGAAATATACTTAAAATTTAACTAAGTATTTGAAAACCAGGCACTCTTCACAAACCTGGAGCTTAATTGTAAGTATAGGGGATTTGAACTCAAATTTTTAAGCACCCTCCATCTATCCACACTATCTCATACAACTGATAATCACCAATATATGTATTTCATGCTAAACCAGCACTCAGCAGTTGGTCCAGATTATTATTTCCCACACATATATATAATCAGTGCTCAGTTTATATTAAGATAGCAAATCTTTACACTTTAATGGACAGGTTTCAATCTACTCCAACTTTTTAGCCATCCATATCATTGAAAATCTGACGATGAAAACCCAAAGCATGAAATATGTATATTGATGATTACTTATTTTTTCTACATGTGTGTGGTTGTGTGTATCAGTTTTATGAGATAGTATGAATAGATGAAGGGTGCTTGAAAATCTGAGTTCAAAACCCCTATACTTAAAATTTAACTCTACAATTTCATAGCAGTGCTAGTAGGTTTCAGATTAAACCACTAAATATGACATCATCACCATTCTTAATATTAATAGCTGTCTTATTATGAAGAGTACTATTTCAATTCTGAAATTCCAAGTTGATCACTTCTACTAATTTATAATTGATAAAAAATATCAAAAATAATTTTTATATTATTCTATTAATAAATGTTCAGCATTCGAATTTCCCATAGCAGATAAAACTTTTTCTAAGTACTTTTCATTTTTTTGGGCATAAAATATTGCATCAACTCATCAAATCAAAAATTGTTATCTCAATTTTTCAATAACTGTGTCAAAAAGTTATGTCAAAGCTGCTTTATTTAATTACTTATATGAAAAGAGAGCAGCAGTATTAATTCTCAGTAACACTCGTGGGTTGTTTTTGAGTCTATTAAAATTATATAGCCATTTAACATTTATCCTTTAATTATTAATTTCAGAGATTACTTCAATGTGCTCACTGCAAATAAAATACTTATTTGATTAAAGATTGTCTCTTTAAATGGTGTGATTTAAAAATAAAAAACACAACATATCAGATCTTAAGTAAAATTGCTTCTGCATTACAGATGAATGACATTAAAAATGAGAAATTGTGAAAAAAATAAAATTAACACTAGTAAATGAGAATATCACAATTTCAAGACTATAGCAAAGTTCCATTGTGTTTAAAGACACAACTCTTTTCACAAATGCTTCTATTATCACAATCATCACAAATATTTCTGTTCCACAATAAGAAATGGATAATTCATTCAATGAAATGTTGCAGCTTTCTCAAATTAGAAAAAAAGGCAGAAAAAAACCTTACTACTACATTAACTGAATCTACAGTGCAATTTAAAAAATATATTCAATATATTAAAAAAATCACTAATTAAAATCAACAATTGACAAATATTTAAATTTTATAAGGTCATCCACTAACTGTTCCATATTGGATATATTTTGGGGTATTTTAGTTAACTTATGCTACTGTTTGCTTTTCGTGTATTAGACCATATTGAGTCAAAATGTTTCTGATTTAAAATTACCTTATTTGAGGAGATCTCACTGAATAACATTGACTTAAATAAAGAAGCTCCAAGAACAGCTGAGTCACATAAAAAATCAATCATTGAATGAAAGAATCTCATTTTTTCTGATACACGGAAATAATTATTGATGATACTACAAAATAATAGATTTTTATATCTTATGTAATAATGTTTTTTTATATTATTTAAATATTCAATATAATGATTTTGTAATAGCAGTTAAGTTTAATGAGATAAATATAGGTCATCTATAGATTATTTTTAATTAATTACTATTAAGTAATTTTAATAATATAGTATACTGTACCAAGTTCTTAGGTATAAGATTTGTTATATTTATTGTTTCCAATAGATGTTTATCAATTTTTATTTTTTATTTCTTAAAGCCTAACATGAGTGATGTAGAAATAGATGCAAGGAATACTAACTTTATTAAACACATTTTGGCCAGCAGTAATTAAATCTCTCAATTTTCTTCATAACTGAAATTAATTTTTTTGTTAATTCTATTATCATTCTCAACAATATGATGGTAAATTTAAGTACATAAAAAATTTTAACATTGTGTTGTTAGGAGAGAAGAATACTCATTCATTATAAATCTCTTTTCCATGCTTGCAAGTTTCTTTATCTTAATCAACATATGAGTGTAATTATTCTATATCATCCTATCTTTCTTTTAGAATTTTTGCATTAAATTATGTAATAAATCAACTTTGATTTGTCAATTGACTACTCAAAATAGCTTAATCTTAGCCATTAACTCTTATCCGGTGGTGATTCTAAGGGATTTTAATATGTCATAATTTGAATTTGTATCTAAATCCGTATGTTAATTAATAAAAAATCTAGTGAATATGAAAGTTTTCCTCATCAGTAATTCTACCTCTTTCTACCCTTTAAAAAGGTATTTCTAATCAATTTACTCTTTTACTATGTGAACTACAGTTTGATATAAACTTTTATTCAATTAGCTTTCCTAGTCGTATTGCATTTAATGTTAAAGTACTTTTTTTTGCAAACTTTGGCGATTCATTTTATCTATTACTCATATCCAAATTCCCTACTTTTCTTATTGCAAACATATCAAGAACTTTCCAAACATTAGAATAATAAACTTCATTATTTCAAGCATTTGATATTTTTACTTTCATTTCTATTTTTAGCCTTGTTGAAATCTATTTGCTTTTTTTTTCAGGAAGAGATTCGTAGCATACAGTTATATCTCTTTGCACCGGAATTGATCTTGTTGCCAACTCCCGCTTTAGATTTGTCTTTTTTAAAAAATTATTCTTATTTGAAAATTAAAATTTTACTTTTAAGAATCGTTGAACTTATATTCAAATAATACTGAATTGAATAAATAAAAGATTACTTTTCTTTTTTAATTATAATATTGAATTTCAAAAATCTTACACATTTCACTTTTCAGCAACAAAACTTTTAATATTGATTACAGTTTCGATTATGTAATAAATAAATATGAAGTGATGTAACTTGTTATCTGTAATCCAAATATTAATAACTAATAATCTGATTAATTAAATATATATAAAATCCCTTTTTTTCTTTAATCTATAGTATAACTTTTTTGTTCATTTTAATGTAAGTCCTGTAGCATTTATTATTTGATACAACTCAATATATATATATAATAAAAATTACTCCAAATCCAAAATTCAACCAGACCAGCAAAAATTAATATTAAAACACAACCAAAGGTTTCACTGCTACAATAAAATTTCTCAAGTGTAAAGAACTATAAAAACTATACAATATATGTAATATTAAACATTATCCACAAATCCATTTACTTCCCATCCACCCTTAATATTAAAAGAACTCTTAAATTAGTTAATTGCTTCACAATAATAAATTTTCAATAATAAAGATTCTTTAATTCTTTTGATTTCATTTCTCTCAAAGAAGACAACCTTAGCTCTATCAAAATTAATACTGTGGCCTGTATCTTTTTCATGGACACACAATGCAGAACTAAGATATCTATTTCTAACTCTACTTTTATGAACCTTTATTCTTTCATTTAAACTCAAACTACTCTGACCTATGTAGATCTTCTTACAAAAAAAAAAAAAAAAAAACAAACAAGGAATAAAATATACTACACCAGGAATAGTCCTCCTACCAAAAATTTACTTTGTAATATTTAATAAATTATTCAAGGTAATATCCCTTTTCCAAATATTTTTTTTATTTCCAAATAATTTACTATTCCTACATACAATTTTATAAGAAGACAATTTAAATGGCAAAGAAATAAAGTCATATTTTTCCCTATCCTTTACATCCTTACAAATATTACTATTAAATAAAATACTTTTAACAAATTTATCAGAGTAACCAACCCTCAAGTAATCTTTATAAAATTGACATTTCCCCACTAGAATTATTTAATTTTTTATTCCTATGACAATAATTCCTTAAAGCAGTTACTTTATGAGATACAGACTGATAGCTATCAGGTTTAGTTAGAGACCTTAATTCTCTACTTATAACAAAATGACTGCATAGTAAACAATTAGTCTCTACATTTCTAATCACCAAAAGATCTAAAAATTTTAACTTTCCAAAATCTAACCCCCCCCCTCCTTCTAACACATATCTTATAGAAGGATCAAAACAATTAAACTCATTTACAGAATTCCTTCAATTTATCATTCTCAACTACAAATAAACAATCATCAGTGCAACATATCTGACAAATAACTTTACATGTAAACAATTATTTTTAATAATAATTTCCTCCTCTATATAATCAATATAAACTGAACATACTAAAGGAGAAATAATGTAACCTATTATCCACCCTTCCTTAATTTTATAAAAATTACCTTTATAAGTAAAATACATAGAATTTTCCAATAATAAAAGCAAATCTTTAATTACCTTAATTTTATTTTTTGATAAAGAACCTTTTTTAATCAATACAAACATAAGAACATCAATACTGCTTAACCTATTAACAGACTGATACATATTTTCAATATCTAAACTGCCAAATACCCAATTAGTTTCCATTTTAAAATTATTAATCTTATCAAAATCCTCAAAAGAAGTAGAAACTGTGTAATGACCAAAATCAGCAAATTGTTTTAAAAAATTATTCAAGAATCTAGAAATACCCTCTACAACACTAGCTGTAAAATCAAAAATAAATCTTAAAGGAAAACCATCTTTATGAGTCTTAATATTCACAAACATCTTAGCTGATATGAAATCATTTGGATAACATTTTAAATAATCTACTCTATTAAAAAATTTTAAATTTACAATTTTCTTCATAATATCTATCAACTTTCTTTTAATCACATTACCTGGATCTTTGTCTAAAAACATATATTTACCATTATTTAATTCTCTATCCAATTTTTCTTTGAACTCATCTCCTTCCATAATGACAAACCTATCAGCTTTGTCTTCATGAGAAATGATCACATCATTAGCAATTAACCTATTCTTAAGATGTTTAACCTCAGCAGAATTAACCACAAATTTTTCTTTCCATTTTAAAGTATTATTTAAAATCACTTGAATACTAACTTTCTGCTCATCACTCAAATTACTAGATTCAATAGATGAAATTGTATCAAAAACTATATTTTTTGAAAGAAATGGAACAAATTTAGAGCCTTTACCAAGAATATCTAATTCTCTATCATTTAACTTAATATCAGAAAGATTAGCAACCCTATCATCAGAAACATTACTCTCATACCCCTTATCACTACAATAAATTTTATTTACTTTCCCAAACAACCACTTTAATTTTCTTTCATATTTCTTACAATAGAAATTTGACCTATTCTGTCTAAATTGCCTCATGAAAAAATTCAAAACTGAATAATTAAAATCTTTCCTCCTCTCTAAATAATATCTATTTTTTTTATATACATAAATAACTTTATAAAACTTTACAAAATTTTTTTTCAAAAAACTATTCAAAATATATGTTTGTAACTTAAAAACCAAATTCTTATTTTTAAGCAACTTTTTATTTCTACTAAAATTAATAACACAGCACTTAGAAAAAACATTAAATTCCCTACATTTTTTTAAGAAAATAAATCTGTCATTTTAAAGACTCTATCCTATTACTCAATCTAGACAACTTTTTAATCCTTCTAATATCATTTAATGGAAAATTATTAAAAACTAAACTCCACAAACCCATACTAAAGATCAATTACAAATACACATATAAATTAAAATGAAATAAAAAACATGCACACACTCATATATATATAACTAAATAAACACAAACATAGACTCTTCCAATAAAAGTCAAGCACCAAACTTAATATACATAAATAAAATTCAAATATATCTATATATATAAAAAAAAATGTTTACATTATATCAACAAAACTACCCTTAAATGCAAAAAAACTCATTAAAATGTAAACATTACAAGCATAAAGCTAAACTAGTCAATATATAATAAAAATTACCCCAAATCCAAAATTCAACCAGACCATCAAAAATTAATATTAAAACACAACCAAAGATTTCACTGCTACAAGCAAACTTCTCAAGTGTAAAGAACAACAAAAACTACACAAAATATATAATATTAAACATTACCCACAAATCCATTTACTTTCCATCCACCCTTAATATTAAAAGAGCTCTTAAATAAGTTAATTGCTTCAGAATAATAAATTTTCAATAATGAATCTTCTTTAATTCTTCTTTTGATTTCATTTCTCTCAAAGAAGACAACCTTAGCTCCATCAAAATTAATATTGTGGCCTGTATCTTTTTCATGAACATACAAAGTAGAACTAAGATATCTATTTCTAACTCTACTTTTATGAACCTTTATTCTTTTATTTATTTGTGTTTTAATATTAATTTTTGCTGGTCTGTTTGAATTTTGGATTTGGGGTAATTTTTATTATAAATTGACTAGTTTAGCTTTATGCTTGTAATGTTCATATATATATATATATAACTCATAAATTTCATTTTAAAATTCATTTTAAAACACTATAAATAATACTAATCAGTCTTCCAATAATTATAATAAGTTCAAACTGCTTATAAAGAAAGATATATATAAAGAAAGATTTTTATATCTATTTAAAGTGATCATAATTTAAAAAAATGAAATGAATAGTAATTATAAACTATTAATAACATGATCATTTATAATTTCACTTCAATGTCGTATTTTTTATTTGTTTTATAATTTACATTCAATTTCTAAAATTATATAATTGCTTAAAATTATAGTAAAATATATTTTAAAGCTGAATAATTGAAAACAAATGCTGGTCAGTTACAATTTTTTTTTCATTTTTGTTAAAATTAACAATACACTTTTTTAAACTCTTGATATAAATTATGTTCATTTTTTTAAATTTTCATTTACCTCATGTGGATGTATGGAAGAATATAAAAACAATTTTCTTGATAAATCTGATGGTAAAAGATGAGAACAGAATAAAGTTTTCATCCTCAAATTTTAGCTTTTCAAATAAATGTTCAAATCACTATAAAAATTGTTAAATTAGATTCTTATATTTGTTTTTAAAAAAATAAAATTCTTACATATTATATTTTCTGAATATATTTTTCTAGCTTTTCAGCATTAGTAAAATAAATAACTTGACTACCAAAATAGTTATCTATTTCTAAAATGTCTTTTTAAAGTTATCAAAAAGAAATTTCAGAGATAAGGCAGTTAATTTTGATGCTTGTGTTATGAAATTTTATTAAATAAACTCGCAATATTAATAGTTCCATTTTGTTAACTTTTTCAATAATTATCTTTTGTATGTTAATGTGATTTTCATTATGCATAACATGCTTTGTTAATTAATTATTCTCTTTTTCCCACATTGTATATCTTTTGTAGTATTCATTATCTTGAATAAAGTGTTTATTTAAAAAAAAAAGAACAACCTAAAGCAGGACAAAGACTACCAAACCAAAGTAATAATCTTCAAGCACCACTGATCAATGTTGGAGATTTTTCATGCAATGATTGCAGTTATGATCTAGAATTATTAAATTCAGTATATGTTGCAATTCAGTATATATAATTATAGAGATTACCCATACAGAAAAATGAAAATATACTTCATCTCAACCATCTACCAATGCATATATGGATTAGTGCTTTCAAGATATAACCCTTGAACTA
Organism: Epiperipatus broadwayi; assembly: GCA_028023455.1. Taxonomy (NCBI): domain Eukaryota; kingdom Metazoa; phylum Onychophora; class Udeonychophora; order Euonychophora; family Peripatidae; genus Epiperipatus; species Epiperipatus broadwayi. The sequence goes on from JAQFVV010000173.1 coordinate 553,644, forward strand.
TTTGTCAACCCAAATGTACTTAAATGGCAATCTATAATTAATTGTAACATTTTAGGAATAGATAATTTGGTTAAACTGCAAGTATATTTTATATTTAAGACAATTAATGCAAAATAATTTTTTATAAATTTAATAGATCATGCATATAACTGGAGATATTCACATCCCTATTTCACATTGGTGCCTGCATGCACATAACAAACAAATATCTTGTATAACAAAAAGATTGATTATGGGGCTGGAAATGAAACCAAAAACCAGAGATACATTATAGAGAACACAGAACTTTATTAACATTTTTTAAAATATTTCTATAATATGAGGGAAACTAAACTCTCACCTCTGTAATATATTAATAACAATAAATATATAGTAATGCATAAGGGATGGAATTACTATTTTTTAAGATAATTAAATTGTGTACGTTTTATATTTGTAAATTAAAATGGTACATTGATGCGATTTATATACATCAAGTATAGAGTTTGCTTGGTAAACACTATGATTGTAACAAATAATAAGTCATACATAACAGCTAATATAAATATATATTAATCATATACAAAAGAACTTTTTTGGCACATGGTTTTATGCCCACTTTAAATATTAATCATCTATTTTTGAAAAAAGGCATGAAACTATGTGCTGAAAAAGTGTCTGATTAATATATATTTATATTAACTGTTGTATATAATTTTATTATTTGTTATAATTTATATAAAAAAACAGCATATTGGATTTTATTATTTCCATATTTGATGACTTTATATTTGATATATGACCATTGATAATAAAATTTAGTGTTTTTAAAATATATATTCAATATAAATAATGTAACGTGTACTAAGAAACGCTTTTCTTAGTATACACTTAGTATACATGCTGCATGTATTAATTATATTGAATTACATTTTACCGAGAAAAGGCTAAAAATATTGGAATTAAAAAATATATATGTTAATGATCAAGTTTTAGAAAAATGACTTATTTTTTATTTATTTAAAACATTATAAAATTGCATTAACCACAAGCTTATCAATATAATGATAGATAAATCTAAATGATTAGTGTTGTCTTTCAACACTGCATTAGCCAATTAATAGCTTTACATTAAAATATTTGTTTTATATTTATGAAGAATAATGTTTTAACTGTTCGATTTGAAATATGAATGGATTAAATAAAGCTAAGTATAATCGAAATATTATAAAAGTAATACTTTTAAATAAAAATTAAAAACAGTGTCTTTGACAAATGACGCTTTTAAAAATAACAGCTTTAAACAAGCAAAAACAATCAATTTTAAAAATATATTAATTCTATATTTAACTAAAACAAAATAGAAATTTAAATTATAAATGAGTAGGATGCAGAAGAAATAAATTATAAATATATAAAATATGTAAATGAAGGCTAGGAATAGTCTAATGGAAGTTAAAATATTTATTATACTGAAACATACATATTTAGAGATGTGTATATTTTTTGTTTTAAAAAGTTTTAGTTTAACTAATACTTACAAACAACAGGTGAAATCGTTCTCAGACTAGTCAAGTCTTATTGAAAAAAACTAAAAAAACAGATATAGACTAATGGAATTTCCTCTTTACCATTTAGTTTACTATTTTCCGATGTGATATTTGGAAAATAAAATTAAAAAACAAAACAGAAATATATATTTTAAAATCTAAGTTATTCAAATGAAAAAAATCATATTAATATAATATTTTAATAAAACAAGGCTGAATGTAAAATGAAATAAACAAAGAATATATCAAAAATGATATCGATTTATAGGTTAGTTTAAAATACTTATTTCTTTTTCTAATATTTAAATGCAATTGGCCTATAAAAAATAAAAATAAAACCGTTCGAACTGAGATTAATATATCAATGTCAATATTATATATAAATAAGGAGAATCATATTTACAGTATTTTAAAAAACCTAAGAAATACGCTGGCAATAAAACTGATCATGAATGATGATACTTTCTAATTTCATTCATTTATTGCTTACTTTAATATTTACCACTATGGGTCTCTTCATCGATAATTCTATTATATGAAGAAAAGTTTAGATGTTCAAATGTCGAAACTATGTTAGCAAGTAAATGACTAATAACTCTTTTATCAGTGGTTAGCATTTAAGATTTATTGATATTCAGAATTTGTCTGCTACAAAACACCTTAAATTTGAATTAAATTAAGTGTCAATAGAGGGCACTTAAATGTTGTTGTTAGTAAAATTATAAGTTATAGTTCTGTAAAATAGTAATAACATAGATTTCATAAAATTTTTAGAATTGATATATTTTTAAAAGATTCTTCACATTTAGAAAAATTAAATTTATATGTTTGTTAGTTAGCTGTGTACCTATTAATAACGACCTTACCAACTATATTAGCAATATTAATTATTCATTTAGTTTTTTTATTTAAAGATGAGAGTAGTATGGTAATTTTGCAATATATCTATTGGGACTGAACATTTCTCCAAAAACTATCTCAAACTCATGTTTATCTACCAAGAAGGCCAAAATAAGTTTCACTTTGTCTGCAGTGCTTCTATATAAATTTATGAGTCATAATCAAAAATGGAACTCATTTTATTCTGCTTGGTAGTTGGACAAGAACTTATTAAAATTTTTACATTGTTTACATACAGCACTTGAAATGATCTTCCTCTACATTACATAATATTTCACATTATAATTTTTTAATATATATTTATACATCATTTTGATGATCAGAAAAATATTTTTTTCAGTAAGTTTACTAGAGCTATGTATAAAGAAATGAAGACTTGTTTTTATAAACACAAGAAATGAAAATATCAGGTCTTATTCATTGAAAACTGTGAATGTAAAGTCAAAATTGCAAAATAACTTTAGTAAATACTACAATAAGTATTAATTTTTTTGTATGATGATGATTGGTTAACTACATAAAAAAGTATTATAATTAAGTTTTTAACGTGTCATCATTGTTCTTGGTAATTTGCCATTGGTTGCTATTTTTATAACATAATTTATTCTAGCATCTCAGCATTACAACCATATAAATTTTAATGTGCTTCAGGAGTGGACAGACACTTCTTTTTTTTTGAAATTGGTGAAATGTTTAACTTTTTTTTTTGCTGAAATGCTTTTTGCTTTAAAATATATACATAAACATGTCTGTGTATATATAATAATGGTCTACAACTATAATGATGAGAGACTATAGCATTGTGGAGTATGTATACATATGTATACATATGGTAAACACAATCATCAATGCAGTATGGAGACAAAGGGTACATTTTATTGCATTCAAATTATGTTTAATTAAATGTCTTTATATTTATGACTAAATTTGAAATTAGCCAAATAATAATACTAAAAGGTAAATCTTGTCAAGCATTGGTGGTCGAGAGGTCAGTGACAGCGACTTTACAAGCAATTGTCCCGGGTTAGCGGGTTCGCTTCCCGGCTGATGCTATGACACCTGAAAAAAAAAGGTAAATCTTAATATATCTTTGATAGCTCATGTGAATAGTCTCCAGTATGTGTGCATGTTTAATGTATTACTAATTTCATTTGGGTGTCATGACTAAATAATTACTTCTCCATTTAAGCTCCGTAAATAATTTCTAAATAAAAGTATATCCAAAGGTTCAAAATATATGCCAGTATGTGTGTGCACATGTAACCAAATATGTGTCAAAAAATTCAAAGACAAGTTTTAATAAAGAAAGAATTTAAATTAATTGTATTTACAGCTATATAAAAATAGAATATTTTATTATTTGTTTATTTTACAATTAATAAATGAATTTAATTTTCTCCAGCTTCCATTTCCCAAAGAAATGAATTAAGATAAATAATATACTGTGTGTGTGTATATATATATATTGTGTGTATTAGTATCTAACATCAATATATGTTGATATGAATATGAAATTATTTAGAAATTAATAAATAAAAATGACTTCGTTTTAGTGAAAGCACAAAATTGCTTAGACTAATAATTAAACTATAATATATCATGCAGTATGTTTTTCAGGTCTATTAAGAAAGTCCACCTTGGCATTTATTTTCACAAAAATCTAAATACATGATACATAATTAAATAATTATAAATAAACAACAAATTCAACAACCATACTATCTTCTTAAACTTTAGATAATACTAACAACCTTTTGCTATAATTCATTATTATTAGTGGCTTAAATTCTAAACATATATTTATGTGCTACTCTGTAATACAATGAGGGAACTCTAACAACGCTATATTTCTAAATAAACGTCATAAATGCAAACACGTATATTATTTATAACTATCATAAAGCTAGAATAAATCTCATAAACCATCAAAACATACTACTGCCTCTTAAAATTAATAAATATGACTAGCTAAATATATAAAATCTAGGAGAACCAGATTTAATGATTACCATTCATACATGCATATAAATGCCCATCAAAATGTGAGCGTGCTTGTGGAAAAACATTTTTATTTACCATTGTCAAACTCGTTCTACTCACAATTTGACACCATCCACTTCAGATAAATACAATAATGATTACCTTTATGATTTTTTTTTCATTCAAACACCTGGGTGAGAAAGAAGGCAAAAATAAATCGAATTATTTTTTTTTTTAAATATTAAACATATAAATATATTGTTATCTTTTTTTACAAAAATTGAATTATAGAGAAAAGTTCTCTTTTCCACATTGACTCCAGCGATATCAATTTTATCGAATGATAGTCCATTAACAAGTCTATGCTCGTTTGTTTATTAATGAAAAGTTCTTAAGATATTGAAATATTATTTGTTATTATGGTCATTTCAATAGAGCTCTTCAAATTAAAATTGTTCATAAACCTATAAAAAAGTTTTCCTTTCAATTTCTTTACTAGTTTGTTTATCAATTGATGTCCAAAATTCTTTTAAATAAATAATTGATTTTACAAATACTTTGATGCCTGTTGATTTATTTAGTTAACCTTTTTTTGTCAGATGGTATCAACAGTAGATATCCTGTGAAACCAAAGGTGGCTTCAGGTAATGGGTTAAGATTTTAACTGTCCATTTATTATTATCCCTTTTAATGACATATCCAGCCAACTACATTTCAGTTTCTTAATTCTTTCAATGATTTCAGTAATTACTGCTTGTTATCTCACCTATGTATTTTAGTTTTGATCTCTTTTTGTTATGCCTATCATGCGTCTTTCCATACTTTATTGGGTATTCTGAAGTCTCTGTATTGATCTTCTGCTAAGTGTCCAAGTCTCAGGTTAATAATATCAACTGGTAAAACAATTTATTTAAAATCTTTTTTTTTAAACATATAGGCATATTTTATTTTAAGATTGTTATTTCTACCAAAAGCATTTGAACCAAGTCTAATTCTGTAAAAAAAAATTAAAAAAAAAATATAGTTTTATGGTTCAAAAGTTCTAAGAAGTTTGAGTGCCAGAACTGTGAGTTCCAGAATCAACCCTGAGACTTCCTGATCTCAAATAAGACACTCTAGTAACTATGACAAACTGCACAGGATGTCTAATTCTAGGATTAACTTCATCCATTAGATTTTTACTTGTAATGATAACTGATTAACTCATCATTATCAATTTTTATTTTCTTCTTTTGAGAAAATCCATTGAACTTACTTATTTTTAACTTTTACCTTCAGTTCTATTATTTTACTTTCATATGATAACTTTCAACCAATAACATTATCTGAGACACGCATAAATTATTTTCTCATCCGGCCACAAAGCTTAGCAACAGCGGTAGAGACATGGACGGGAACACCTACAGAGCTAAATAGTTAAATGTGTGTAACAGTACTATGAAATATGTGTTTTGCGTGCCTGGATCATTGGAAAAGTAAAATAAAGCATTATAATAAAATTAGGAAACTCAAGCTTTTTATAGTTAAATAATATGTTTAATTAACAACTTTAAAATATGAATAATGATTTAATGGCCTCCGCTATTCCCCTAAATTAATGAAAACTAATTAGACAACAAAAACAGATTAAAATGTTTGCAGTCTAAATCTTTTCTTTCCAATTTTATTAAAATTGTCAACCCGAATCTCCTCGATAAAGTGCAATAATAAAAATCTTTCACAAAGCATTTTTTTAATTGCTTTGCACTAAAACAGAGTTTAAAAATTATTTAAAACGTATATAGCTAAATCAGATATACGTAATAAGCTACGGGCGGACAAAAGAGGCGTTATCGAGGAGATCAAGTTGGCAAACAAAGGAAACTTACTCGTATGGAATTTAGAAACATAAATAAAATTGGAAAAAAATTTTAAATGATAAAAATTAACTTTTAAACTTAACCACAATGGAATACAAAATATTTACACATGTTAGTAATGAAGAATAGCGAAGGAAAAAAGGTTAAATATAGATAGATGATCCCACATATATATATTTAAGACTAGTCTAATAAAATGGCTACATTACAAATATCATTAAATAAAACAATTCATAATATAATTCCATTAAGAAAGGTATGAACAAAAGGATAGAAAGTAAATAGTGCAATGGAGGAGAGATATGATTACTGTCCTGGTTCCTTGCTCCTGTTGGGTGGCATCGTGGCTTGATCCGACTGTCGATAGGTATTTGTCCGGACAAGGAAAATGGAAATATGTAGCATGGTTTCATGAAAAGTCCTACAGACATGGCACAGAGTTCATATCACTATTAGGTAGATACTATGACATTTTGGATGGTATTTAGGAACCTTGGCGATAGGCAAAGCTATTTATTTGCCTAGCCAAGCATAGTAGGATCCATCAAATTCATATGACTTTTAGCTTGAGCATGTTCAAACTTCTCCATGATTTTGAAGATGACAGTTGTCTAACTTTTTGGAATAAAATCTCCACAAGCAAAGTCAGAAAAAGTTCTCCAAGAGAAATCTGAATGCCAGCAAGAAAACTCTGAATAACCAAGTCTTTTGTTCTCACTTCTATTTATACCCTCTTTGTCAGCTACCTTCTATTGTTTTATGATCTTAGATCTTGATAAGCCCCCATGCTCCTTTGTTTCAAAGTAACATTTCTAAAAATAACCTTTACTTTTTTACTCTAAATTTCTTTCTTTAAACTTTGAATTTTATTAATTAAAAAAGAAAGAGAAGGCCATCTTTAATTTGCCTTGAATGGGCTAATTAATTAAAAATACACATTCTTTTAGAAAATGTTGGCGGCCTATCTCAAAATCAAATCATACTAAATATTTTAACAAGACTTAAAAAGATAAATACATTCTTATTTCTTTTAATAAAATAAGCATTTTATTTCAGCAGAATTTTGCATTAACTCATATATATATATACGCTTGACGTATATATATTTTTGACTAATAGGTTTTACAAGTAATTTTTATTAACAGAAATCTAATCTTAGAAATGGAATTTATTTAAAATAAAATAGTTAAATGCAAAACCCTGCTGATATTGGACTATAAACTTAATTCAGGCCTACAATACTAATTAGGTTTATAGGAGGCTGTGAAGCATGGATCAGACTTCAGATCCATTGCTTCAATATAAACTCCGTACAAAAAAAAATCTTGAGCAAGATTTTTAATTGAAGTATAAAACAATATATATATATATATGTGTGTGTGTGTGTGTGTGTGTGTGTAATATTCAAATTTATATATATATATTAAATACAGTAATATTCACACAAATTTAAAGTTATTTTATTAGAAGTACTTTCGACTATATTCTTTGTAGACTTTGTCAAACATATAATATTGAATAATCAAAAATATAAAGTCTAATATTATAAATTTTATTATAAAAGTATTATAATTTATTAATAAAAATATTTATGTTAATTTTAATAATGAATATTATAAAATGAGTTGTGGTTGGCCAATGGGACTTCCTGCTGTGACTCAAATTTGTAATTTTGTTATATCAACTTATGAAAGTAAAATAGTAAAGCAATTGAAATATCAAGAAATTAAAATATATCATAGATATATGGATGATGTATTTATTTGTGGAAAACATGATGTAATAAACAATTTATTTAATGAATTAAATCACAGTTCATCAGCATTTATGTATAAATGTTGCCTACAGTTTTAAATCTTTTTTAAAGTTGTTCACAAACTACTGTATTGTATGGCAATATTTCCTATTGCTTGACTATCATTTAAAATTAATATGTAAACTCATGCAAAAAAACATTAAAGAAGAAGCAATATATAAATTAAAAGTATATTCTAAGATAAATTATGTTAATCAAAAACAAATAAAAATAATCTAATGATTTATTGTAGTTTAAGCATCAAAAATAACAAGAGTTGAAGCTGTGAACCATGAACCTTCATCTCGAAATCTGCTTTCAAAGCAAGGCAATGATAAATAACTAACATTTATAATCAAATTTTTACCATTTAATTCTACTATTCTAGTGCTTATGTACAACATCTGCCCATGAGCAGAGAACTTAATATGCATAAATATATAAAAGTAAAATAAAATACTTTATTTAAAATGACACTAAATGCTAAATATTAGACTATAAATTTAAATTACAAAAGAGCACATAAGCAGAAAAATATTAAAGTACTAAACACCATATATTTTACTGCTTATAGACAAAAATGAAATTTCTCCATATCTTTTTAGCAATTGTAATATTTAAACAAATGTAAAATAAAACTCTTCTGATGGAAATAAGAGTTAATTTTTTACCATCGTAACTAATTATAAGCTAGAAATCAGTTTTGCAATGGAATTCAGTTTAATTAACCAAATTAAATAACCACTATCCATATTTTCAGAAAAGACTAAAGACACTAAGCCAAGTATCACACTTATCACCTTGGCCATCACTAAAACAAATGGTCAGTTAGCTTTCCAAGTACAATTATTCACAGCAATAACGCTTATCAACTATCTGCAAGCCTTTTGGCTGGTTTATTTAAACTTTGCTTAAGAAGATAATTTATATATTATTTCCAGATATATAAATTTTAAAAATATATTTATTGAAAATCTATATTACATCTTTGATATATTTTTGAAAACAATTATGATTCAATACCTTTTAGTAATTTTTTTTTTAAAAAACTTGATTTTTTATCTATGAGCAATATATATATATATCGTCATGTTTTTAATACTTCACTTATTTAGACTAAAATTAGAAATCAATTGTCTGAAGCCATTTTTTTATAGTAAATTTATTTTGCTGTTTCCAAATGCTTTTGAAATTTAATACTGGATTATATTATTGACATTTTACAAAACTGTTTCAAATATAATTGGCCAATTAAGTAATTGTACTGTAAATAAAGATAATGTCAGACTTCTGCTTACTGAAGCAGAATCCACAGATCTACCATCTTATTTATTACTTACTGATCAATAAGTTTGTTTCATTCCATGAAAAAGTCAAATTCAAGGACAAGCCACTTTTCAAGTGTCAAATGCCATTTGCGATGATGTATTATCACAAGTTGTGATGTTAAAAAATTGATTAATTATTATATCCGGTTGTAATCCTGCCAATGTTACCTGATTTGACAAGAAATATCAATTTAAATAAAAGTCAGGAAAAGAAAAAAAGTGAAACAAGAAAAAAAGTAATTGTAATACAAAATCGATTACAGTTTCAAAGTAAGCGCAATGGCTGAAAGTTTTTCTTTTTAAATCTAATATATATATCGAGTATGTAATCGAATGAAAACAAACCAGTTTTCATAAGCTAATGAATATAAATATACATATCTATTTTCATTGTCAGAATAAAACGTTAATTTGACCACTTCATTCTTCAATTTTTAAATAATAAAAGTGGATGTATATTTGATGCTTTATAAAAGTTGGTCTGCTTCCATTCAATTTTATGTACGTTTTGAACTGTGTTTATTAAGTATTTATATATATGAGTAAACAAAGAGATAGAATGATTGGTTTAAAAACTATATTTCATCTTTTAATCAATATATTTTAAATACTGGATATATTGACTTATACTTGTGAAATGTGTTTGGATTCAAAATAAGATAGATATTTATGTTACTTTAATTAATGAGTTGTTGTTGTTGTTTGCTGTATGTAATTTAGAATAGTGGGAGCTTAATTGATTCAAGAGTTGAAGATTCTCAATTGATATATTACTTTTAGTGCTTGAATCTCACATAATCTTATAAAAAAATAACTTCAATGGAAATAAAAAAGACAAAAATAAATAAATGAATGAATTGGATTTCAATATTAATGATATGAAACTTTGAGTAAAAGTAGAGTTAGTTGATAACTAATGAAGAGGGTACAGAACAGATTGTGAACATTTATCGATTGAGCATTAAAGAGTATGAAGGATTTTGAAAAAGATTGTAATATTTATTTGAAGTATGAGATAGGCCTTTGCCTAATGATAAAACAAATAGATGGATATACAACTTATCAGTGGATTTTATCATTTGATTACAATTGAATATAAATATGAGTTTGATTACAGAACAAATAAAATATTGGGTCAGAGTAGAAAAAATAAACATGTTGAGGATTAAAAAATACACATTAAAATGCTAGAATAAATAATTTTTTCTCAAAAATAGACTAAATTAAGATTAAAAGACTTTCTATAAAAATAGTTATTTAAAACCATTTTAGTAAAACAAAATTATAGGAGAAATCTGTGAAAAAACAACAAATTACTAAAGATGTCACTATTTTATAGTTGTCAGAGCAAAAGATAATACTGTATATATGGATTACCATTATATATGAGTTAAATCCACAGCCAAGGTGTATTCATGTGCAGCAGCTAATCATAACTTGTTCTGCAGGCTGAATGAAAATAATAACAAGCCTGTCCAAACTACTACTAATCAAAAGAAGGCTTCTTTTAATTAGTCACCTATGTTGTTATGTATGAGCTAGTAGCTGGACATTATAGCTATAAAAGTTTAGATAGAACAACATTTCTTACATTTCAACTCAAATCAAGACTCTTATAGCTACAATGTACAGCTACTAGCTCATACATAATGTTAGTGACTGATTAAAAGAGGCTTCCTTTTAATTAGTAGTAACTTAGAAAGATTTGCTATTGTTTTTCATTCAGCCTAAGATCCAGTTACAATTGGTTGTTGTACATCAATACTTTTTAGCTGTGGATTTAATTCATATATATATATATATATATATATATATATATATATATATATATATATAAAGATGATTACATTTACATATATATATACATGTGTGTGTAAACGTACTACAATAACTCACAAACTAGATTCCCATATATTATTGTATAGATAAAGCAAGATTGGCATTATTTACAAGTTCATTTCAATGAGTCTTTGGGAATATGGCTTGTGAATTATTGTATCAATGTTTTTGGATTTGGTTGTTTTATGAGTAAAAATATATATTATCAGTTTTAATATTTGATAAGCTATAAATTATTCACAGGCTTGTTAAAATTTGTAATGTATATGTGCTTGTTAAAATAAGAAAAAATAGAATACTAAGAATATATTACATAATAAATATATTTGATATATACAGAGACTAATTAGGATTATATTTAGAATTATTTGCATGAATACAATGATATCAAATTTGATTGTTAATAATACATTTAAATATAAACTTGCAAGCAAGAATCAAAGTATTGAAAAAGAAAAGAACATTGAACTTAAAATATCAGAGTAAGGCTGTAAATAGATAACTTTAACAATGTTTAAAAATAAAACAAAATATAAAAATAGAAATTAATATTAATAATTGGTAGATAAGCTTAGATCATAATGATTTATATCTAATCATAACATATTAATGAGAAATATAAATAAAAAAGTTTTATTCATCTTATTTAATGACATCTAGGCTTACTATTGTAAAATGTTTGATTGGGATTTGAAATTTTCTATTAGTTATAGGTTTATTTATTTATCATAAGTATTTTTAGATAGGTAAATATCAAGCATTATAAAGAAATCTATAAAGACAACCAAGAGATACATTCAATAATGGCTTTATTAAGTCTTCCAATTTAACAATTACTACATAAGTCAGATACTGGAGATTGATAGCCATGGGAACTCTTAAACATATTATTGAAACTCAAGGGAAGTCTATGTAACTGATTTTATTGTTAGATATCAAAATTAGTAATTTGTTCTGGGATTTCATGAGAAGACCTTATATGTGAAATTTCTTTAGTTGTTTGAAGAGTTTCTTTGGTGAATATTCAAAGAGAAGTTCTGATTTGACATATATTTTAAATGATTTTTTTTTTAATTAATGACAAATATTATTTACTTAAAAATCATTTTATACATTATCTGCAAGGCAACTTGTCTCTAATATCTTATTGAGAAATATGTGAATAAATGACAAGTTAGTACAAGAAAGTAGATTTGAGGACATCAATAAATATTTCAAATAATTAATTGAATATCCAGAAGTTTGGTATGAGGATGTATTATTACTAACACTGAAGAAGCTATTCTTAGCATATTTAGATCTAAAATAATTTTTAGAAGTAAATTATTTTAGATTTAATTTTCAATAGAAAAAAAATTAAGTTAGATTGTGGTCTAAATTTATTCACCAAGTAGGGAGAATCATATTATATTCAATTGTAGAAAAATTTACATTTAATTTAAAAGATGTTCTCTTGTTACTTGGATAAAAAAAATTATATAAACTGCCTTTGTGAGATTAGATATAAGAACCCATGTCAACGAAAAACATTTCAAAACTTTTAATATCCGTATTAAAAAACTTTTATCTTTGTGAAGAATCTTTTTCTGAGTTATTAAGATAAATGACTTTTTGTATTTTTATCTGAAAAATCATGATATGCATAAATAAAGTGAGAGAATAAAATCATTTGGGAAGGTCATTTTGTAAAATTTTGTATTATTACAATTTAGTTACTTGAAATTTTTTTTATTAAAGAGCTGTAAATTAATGGTTTTCCTAAATTTAAGAATTTTATTAGAAACTTTTATTAGAACATTTTTGTACAGAAGTATAAATTATTATTATATTTATTAGTGATAGCACTAATCTTTAATTCATTTCTTAAAAAAATTTTAATGTGAGTAGTTAAGGGCACAATTTATTTACAGTAGCTTTATCTTGACCCAAGACTGCTTATTTTAAAGATAGATATAATTATTTTTAAAATTATTTCTTCAAAGGCCTTGTAGAGAACACATGGTAATTGTGTTGGGTAATAATTCTTTAGATTATTATGTTTCTTTGGTTTTAAGATTACTATGATTTTGCTTTTATAATAATGTTTTGAAATTAGAATTTAAAGCTAAAGTATAGTTGGCAAAACTGTTCAATAACATTATTCATAAAGAAATTGTTTTAAAAATTTTAGTAACACTGGAAGTATGCTATCATCTTTGGGATTTTTTTCTGATTTAATACTGTCAAGGAAAAAATTCATGTTCATCAAAATCCAATAATCTTATTGGATTAAGATTAGACAAGCACTATGAAAGAAAAGTTGAAAGTTTTATTCTATAATGTTTGTCCTATTTTGGTCAAATTTAGATTTAGAAATCTGATATATAAGGTTTTAAATCTCATTAACTTTTTTAAAATTGTTTCTTAACTCTAAGCCGACATATAAATGGCCATGTCTTTTAAGTAAATCTTTCAAAAATTTGATTTTCTATTATCTTCTTGCTTTCATTTCTATAATCATCAATAGATTTTCTAAATTTCCAATCTAGACTGAATAATTTTTGCTATCTATAGGAATTATAAGCACTTCAATATTTGTTTTTATATGTTTTAAAACATCTGCTATAGCAAGAGGTATGGGCATAATTAATATTTTTTGATTTATTGGTTGCAATCAGCTTTTGTAAATTCTATTTTGTAATTGTATGGTTTTAAATTGTTGGGGTATGCAAATTACAAGAATAATAAGACTTACGTTATATTGATTATGTGAATCATTTATTGTTAAAACAAATCTAAAGTGAGTATTGTCTCAGCTGGAAAACTATTAGAAAATTGTTGCCTTTTTGTACCAACTATCTGTATAACAACTTTTAAGTCAAGTACTGTTTATCTTAACACAGGCAAAACTCTCCATACAGTAGTGCCACTCAGTAGTGCATAAAATCCCCATCTAGTGCCTATTCATCCAATATCTCCAGACTAGTTTTATGCACAAGCCTTCTGGCATTCATTGATTACTCTGGCTGGCACTGAGTGGTACTATTATATGGAGAGTTTTGCCTGTGTTAATAATAGTTATGTGCAAGCATAAGAAATGGTGATCATGTGATGTTTAGTGGTTTACTATTTATCTTCTTGTTCAATTTATTCTTTCTTCAAAATTACTGTAGTATTTAATCTTTATATTGTATTAAAAGCAATAATTTATTCTGTCAATTTACACTAAAGCTATCTATTACAAGTATGAGAAATTAATGATCACCAATGATAAAAATAGATTAAAATTCTATACAATTAAATGTAAGCAGTGAAAGTCATATAATGCTTGTTTTTATATATTTATGCTGATGTGTTTCATTAATTCTATATTGTGGAGATTCTAGCTATAAAGAGTTTTTATTCTTTTCTATTTTTTATATAGTTCAGCTTTTTCATCCAAATCTAGTTCATTACATTATTTAATCATTCTAAAAAAATCTGTATTATTTTCATTTACTTTTTCAATCTTAGAATATTTTTTTTTGTAATTGATTTATTTTTTTGTTGAAATTCTAAGCAGCCTTCTCTTAATGCTATTGTTCAAAAGCATCTATTTTTTCTGTCATTTTTACATAATCAGCTTTCACAACTACACATTAACATTGGCAATACTAATGATAGATAATTCTCAATTTTGATCTTTATTGAGACACTCTATTTTAAACTATAGATCCAGAGAAGATTTATCCATCACAACATTTACATTGATTTTTTTTATTACATCCTCCATTATTAAATATTTTAGATTCTAAAAAGACAAAATCATATATCATTTCTATTAGTTTTTATTTATTTGAAATTCTTTTCTTTTCTTACTATTGAGCACAATCTTTGTGATATTAAGAAACCCAGTTATTTCACTTTTCTTTATATTGTTTTAATTTACTAAGGTTGAATCATCCTTTTTATAAAAGTCTTTATCTTTTGAACTCTATTTTTTCTGCAATTGTATATCAAAGAATATAGCCAGTAAATACAGTGAATAGATAGATATATTGAGAATTCTAATGAATATGCTTTCCAAAATGAAACCATTGTATATAAGTTCTTAATACTAGAATAAGATGAATTATTATTTTTAATATTCAGAACAATTATAAATCATTAATTCATCAGATATGGATATATCATTTATCTACATCCATCTTCTTTTCTTTAGTCCTGAATTCAGATATGCATATATCAGTTTTTGAAGTGTCAAATCTATTGCAACATTTTTCTACATGAAAAGATTTTTGAATTGACATTTTATTACAAATATTATTATCAGTCATATCTTTTCCTTTAATTTTGATAATTCAGTGATACAGTAACTGTTTTTCTATCTTTTGAAATGTTTAACTTTACCTCTGAATTGTTCTCATTTTATAATAAGTGTAAAAAGTGTTTTTGTTTTGTTAAAAATTTTCTGTTAAAATCTTATCATTTTCAGAGATAAATGTAAGTAAAATTTGTTATAAGTAGGAAACAACTTTTTTTTTTACTTTTTATAATAAATTAATGATTAGATATGATTATGTATTAACAACTATATGTAATTATTAATATAATAAATTATTTAATATTTATTCTTACACAATGTATATAACTAATGCAGCAATTTATTGTTATATAATCAGAGAATACAAGATAATAATGCATTCAAATTTTGAACTCTATTTATTTATCCTGGTCTCCGGAAAAATTATTGATTAAGAACTCATTTTTAAAAATTTGGTAGTTAACACAGTCAAAATTTCTTTGAATAAAAAACAGAATTTTTTTAAATATTTTTTTATGTTTAATTATCTATCTTAGTTTAATTATATAATTTTGATTATCCCTGTTTTTTTTTAAAGATATCTTGCTAACTGCCATTTCATTTTTTAATATAATTTCATTCTCTTTTATATTATCCTCAGCAGAATCATAACTAAATCCAAAATTAAATCAATTATTCTGCAATTGGAACCATCTTTAGGGAAAAAAATGGAAATATAAAGCATTTTTTTATTATTCACTTTTGTCCATTTGTAAATCCAGAATTATAATATTTTTCACATCCTCTCCCATTGTTTAAATAATTCTTTTGAAATTTGATTCATATCTGATACTTTTTTATGGTCATTCTTTAATGGTACATATTTTGAGTACCAGCACTCAAAGATCAAGTATTTTTTTCTGAAAATAACTATTTGATGCTTTTTTTTTATGCATATTTATTTGTTCATATCTTTTATTACACAATCTAAACATAAACACTTGTTTTTTTTTTATTATCCTTATTTTCTTTCTTTTGTATCTTTTTTTAATTGGCAACACTCCTGATTTATATGTTTTTTTTATCTTTTTTTAAAGCTTCTTTGTTGTTTAAATGTATTATTCTTACACTCTGTGAATCTTTATTTATTTATTTTGCATTCTTTGGATATGTTTGATAACCCAATTATATAATTAATACATTACAAAGCCAGTTTCTACAATATTATGAATCAGGGTATTTGAGCATTCTCTATTTGTGGTTAGCAATATAGGGACTTGGCATAGCTGATGAAAAAAGTCCCCTAAGTCTAATTCTGTGAGTTTTATATTGGCATAATTAGCAGTT
Organism: Epiperipatus broadwayi; assembly: GCA_028023455.1. Lineage (NCBI taxonomy): Eukaryota > Metazoa > Onychophora > Udeonychophora > Euonychophora > Peripatidae > Epiperipatus > Epiperipatus broadwayi. Next base: position 570,482 of record JAQFVV010000173.1, read on the forward strand.
CAGAATTTAACTATTATATCAACATCTTATATCTTGGCAGGAAACTTAATGTATTTATTTATAATAATTTTATAACTAGTAATTTCTTGCTTTCTACATGTATTTGGAATTAAATTAAATACTATTAGTGTGAAAATCAAAACGAATATATGTAAATCAAAAATATAATCTTTATCTTTTATTATAATGTTCATAAATCAAATATTACTGTAAGTTTTTATAAGATATTGTTAAAAGGTCTAGTGTGAGTAAATAGTTTTTGATAGTGTATAATATCTTTTAAATCAACTAAGTCTTATTATGACTTATAATCATGGTATGTGGTCTGCTACAATCCTAAGATCTAGGTGCAGTGCTCTCAGTGCCAAGGCTCCTCACTGATGAAGGTCCCAAGCCAGAAACTAGTCTGGGAATACTGGATGAGTAGGCACTAGATGGGGATTTTATGCATAAATCTTCTGACATCCATTGATTACTCTGGTTTGCACTGAGTGGCAATATGTATAGAGAGTTTTGCCTGTTGTAATAACAATATTTTGTCATATGTTTCAGAATTATATGAACAATGCAATTATATTTGTATATCATCATCATCATCAACAACCATTACCAATCCACTGCAGGATAAAGGTCTCTCCAAGTTCAATCCAAATTTTCCTATCTTTAGTTTCTCTTCTCTACATCCCTCCTGCACACTTTTTTATTTTGTCCATCCATCTCACAAGTGGTCTCTTTCTGGGTCTTTTACAATCTCTTGGAATCCAGTTTAAAATTTCAATTGTCCATCTATTATCATCTTTTCTAGAAATATGTCCATCCCAACTCCACTTCAGTCTTTTAATTTTTTCAATGAGGTCAGTAACACCTGTTTGTATTCTTATTCATACATTGCATTTTTGATCTCTTTTTGTTACTCCCAACATGCATCTCTCCATACTTCTTTGAGTGGTCTGAAGTCTCTGTATTGCTCTTCTATTAAGTGTTCAAGTCTCAGATCCATAAGTAAGAACTGGCAAAACACATTTATTAAAAACCTTCCTTTTCAAACACATAGGCATATTTCCTTTTAGTATCAAGTTATTTCTACTAAAAGCACTCAACCAAGTTTAATTCTATGATTAATTTCATTCATTATGTTTTCATCTGTATTAATAATCTGACCAAGGTATTTGTAACTATTAACTTCTTCTAACTCATCATAATCAATCTCTATTTTCATATTTTGAGAAAATCTATTAATCATTACTTTAGTCTTTTTAACATTTATCTTTAGTCCTATTTTCCTACTTTTATCTGATAACTTCTGCAACATTTCCTGTAGCTCTAAAGCATTATTTTCAAAAACAACTACATCATCTGCAAAATCTAAATGTCTTAAATAATCTCCATTTACTTTCACTCCTTTAGTTTCCCATTTTAATCCACAAAATACTTCTTGCAGCACTGCTGTAAAAAGTTTTGGAGATATGGAGTCATCCTGTCTTACACCATTTTCAATGTTGATTTTCCTACTATCATTATGTAATCTAATTGTTGCTGTTGCATTTTTATAAATATTCTTTAAAATATGACAATATCCTGGATCTACACCTTGATGATCCAATGCTTTCATCACTGAAGAAATGTTTATAGAATCAAATACCTTTTCATAATCTACAAATCCTAAGCATAATGGCAATTCATATTCATTTGTCCTTTCTATAACTTCTCTCAATACCTGGATATGATCTACTGTACAAAAACCACTTTTAAATCCAGCTTGTTCTCTTGGTTGGTGGAAATCCAGTGTTTTCTGTAGATGAGTGGTAATTATCTTAGTAAAAATTTTGTATAAAACTGAAAAAAAAAAGATAGGTCTGTAATTTCTAATATCTTCTTTATCACCTTTTTTTAATATTAATATTAATACTGCATTCTTCCAATCATCTGGTACATCATTATCATTTAGACATTTGGTATATAACTTTGCTAAAAAAAATTCTATTTCTTCACCTGCTTCTTTTAATATATCAATTATAATTCCATCATTACCTGGAGCCTTTTCTTTCTTCATACATTTAATGGCATGTCTCATTTCTTCATTTAAAATTCTGGGCAATTCGGAAGATATAATAGGTATAGGAGGCACTTGTTCTTTACTATTATATAATTCTTGATAAAAGTCTTCTATACATTTCATGATGTCATCTCTCTTTTTAGTAATAATGCCATCTTTTTTAATGCAGATATAAATGTCCTACCAATACCAAAATGTTGTTTTACACTCTTTAAACTTTTATTATTTTCTAGAGCTTTTTTTGCTAGTTCACAATTATACTTTCTTATATTATTTTCAACTCTTTTCCGCACCATTTTACAAAATTCGAGATATTTAATCTTTTTTAATGCATCATTGTTGTATATCCTCATATTCCTTCTTTTCTTCATAGATTCTCTAGTCTCAATAGAAATTTTAGTGGTCAATTGCTGCTTTTTTCTACCAGCTATCTTTGTTGCAGTTTTTGTATGTAATTATATATATATCCACAGTGAGCTATTATTCCAAAAAATAGACATATATGATTCTCCATTAAATATCTGATAATAAGATGCACAATCTTGAAACAGGCATCACTTTTTGTAAAAAAAGTATTAAATAATAACATATTTTCATATATCCGTGTGTGTGCATATTCTTAACTTAAAACCGTTAGCTATTTACTTTTTATTACAAATAATAATATTTAAGCATAAAAACATGATTGAACTTTAATGAATTATGTATTTTTCTTGTCGCTTTAAAAAAAAAGTAGTCCTAATTCAAAAAGTTAAAAAATAAATGTGAGCTAAACTGTTCCAAGCAATCAAATAGAAAAGCCATTTAATAAGCTGTTAGAGCTATTGTTTATTGATTATTCTATCATCATGCTTTAAAACTTTAAAAGCACTTTAAAAATATTATTCTCACCCTCCAACAAGATGTCTTTAAACTACAGTTGGTTAATAGAATAATCAATGGAACAAAATTGAAATTACAAATAAAAAATGACATTTTTTAAAATTGCAACTTAACAAAGATTAATAGTAGCAGCAGTAATAATGCTAGAATTGTATTGATCATATATATAATTTTTAATTTGAAAATCGATGACTATATCTATATGTTTGCATATATGACAGCCATATTGGATTTTATTATACTGATTGGTTATTTTATCCTTCAAAATTTTTTGATGCATTTAAACTTATAGTTATATATTTCTATCTCAATACATGAACATAATGGATTTGAAGAAGTTTGTTAGTTTTACCACTTTGTTATAGTTTTGTATGTTGACATTGATATTTAACAGGCAAAAAATGTCAAATATATATATATATATATAAATTTTTTTCATTACTAAGATCATTTATGTAGAGAAAAATAAGTAGATGGAATATAATCTTAGAAATGATACTGATAATAACTATGGTTACACGTAATGTCCAAGATGACTTGCTGATGTTTTAGTAACATCACATTTACTTTTTCAAGACAGTAATGATTTAAATTTTATATAAAAAGTTTCAATATAAGTTTGTTAGTGCAATGTTACTAGATTCTATCGCCTTTCAACTTAATCCATGAAAAAACAAGAAATTCAAATAAAAGCAAAATAGTCATTAATTACGGGGCTCAATTATTTTATGGGAAATAGTTATTAACATATATATAATTTTGTGCATCTTATCTAACTATGTATGCAATTGTTTATACAGTTTACTAATATATAAGAAACAAAACACTCATTTTTTATTCTTTCCTGAACAACTAAATTATGTAATTAAATTTATTTAATATAAGCAAAATATATTACATATTATTTTCACACGTATAGGATTTAGTTCAAATATAAAAAATAAAAACAAGTTTAGGAACGAATAAAAAAAAATATTTATTTTTTATATATCAAAATGAAAAAAGCAAAAATTAATATTTGCTGAAAAAAGTTTTTTGTGTATGATTATTATTATATATATTATTATTATATAAAGATATTTTATATTATATTACATCGTTCATTTATTTAAATATATCAAATTGAATAGAAGTAACTTCTATTCTCATTGAACTATGCTAACCAATGGCCAAATATCAATAAGCTATAATAATAAAAAATGAAATAAAACTAACCATTTTGTTAGCTTTGATAATATTTAAGATTAATTCATTGATATTCTTATAAATCAAAAAGTAAAATCTGTGTATTAGTTTAATTTATATAGAGGATAAATACTGTATTCTGAAATCACTCTTTAATAGTTAAATAGTGATTTTAGAGTATTTATGCTGTACATAAGTCAAAATAATATACAGATTTTGCACACTTTGATTTATAACAGCATCAACGAACTAAACTTAAATATTAACAAAAGTAAATGAATAGATGAGCTTATTTCATTTTTTTCATAGTTTATTAATATGTGACTAATGGTTAATTCATAGTTCAATGGGAGTAGTAGTTATTTCTATTTTCTTTACAGTTGTTTTTATATATCAATAACTATTGAAGCTGCATTAAGTTTAAAAAGGAAAAGAAAAAATTTTGTCAAGCGTTGTTGGTCGAGAGGTCAGCACAGCTGCCTTACAAGCAGTTGTCCCGGGTTAGCAGGTTCGCTTCCTGGCCGATGCTATGACACATGGAAAAAATATATATTTGTAATTACATAGAATTTATAAAATTATTATGTATTTATATACCTATTTATCTAATTTAAGAAGCCAGTGAATTTTTTAATTAGAAAGAACAACTAATCATCAAATAATTTTCTAAAACATATATGCATACATTCTGTTGTCATGTCTTAATCCAGAACTTCAGCAAGAATTGCTTTCCAGTATGCATTGATAGGTAAAAAAAAAATATTAAATGACTTTAGAGAATCAAAAGACTTATATGATTGCAAAATTAACTAATTTTACTTGTTTTGTTTGTAATATAACTATAAATAATTTTCTTTTTTTCCGAGCTAATGTAATACAGTATAGTTAATGAAAACATTCACAATAAAGGTAGTTTTTTTTTAAATATTCAGCTTTATTATTGCCTAGCATGCTTTTAGTATAATATGTATATCTATATTATATTCATGGCTTATAGTAATATAATTAAAATAAACACCATGATTGTCATGGATTGATAACATTAAAAATGCATAACAGGCAATATAACAGAAAAATAGAGAAATAAATTGTTGGAAAGACTTAAACCATTAATTGAAAAGGACGCCAAAAAATCTATTCTGAATAGCAATCATATTATGATAAGCCATGAATATGGCATACACGTTACATTGAAAGCAAACTACCTTTTCTGTGGGTGTTTTCATTAATAGTCATATATTTTTTTGTAATATTAATTTAAAGTACACCTTAAATTTTGATAATCATGTACTGGCAAGAAAAATTTTAATCCTCCTATAAAACTTCTGAAAGTAAGTCACAAAAATTTATTAGCTTTATCAAAAATTATTTGAGTTTAATGCACATTTTTTTACACTATTGTTTATTTCTTCCTGTTGTGACAGAGATTCAAAAACTTGCTATTATTATTTTGCATCAGTGTTTTTCAATTGTTGATCTTTGGATTGATTCCTGTTCATAGAGGAATTTAAAGAATCAACAAAAAAATACTATAATTTTTATTTACTGATTACTATATATTCATTAAGGTAAAATGTAAAACATATTGTTTAAAACATAAATTTAAATATATACTGTATTATATGAAATGTATTTATAATATGTTTTTCATATGGCCATTCTGTAAAAAATTATTTGACATTTCGCAGATCCATGATGAGAAAAAAGGGTTGAAAAACATTGCTCTACATGTTTTTGAATACACAGGTGCATACATTCACAACCATATAAATATAACATCTTGAGATCAACTTATCACAACTGTTTAAATACAATTAAATAACATTGTAAATTCTTATTTATTATATGTATATTTATTTATAATTAAAATTTATATTGTATGCATGCCTTCAGATCAACAATAAATATTTCATTAGTTTGAAGTTATAGCTAAATATTTAAATTAAATTCTATTAAGCCTTTAATTTAATTAATATAAGTCTTAAATACTCATTGCTTCAATATGACAATAGATGTGTTCTACCAAAAACACCGTCAAGCGTAAGTTTGTTTACATAAACGTCAGAACAAGCATTCACTATCTCTAACTGTAATTCCATCTTCAGATCATGATTTCAAGCTATTTTCTATCATCAGTGAAGGATAGGAATTAAGAAACTAGATCTAAACACAAACTCTGAGTGTTTATGAAACAGTTTCTATTCAGCTTGCAAGCGTGAATCTTTTAGACACGTAATGTCTTCAAACTCAGCATAGCAAGCCAGATAGCTACATGGGTCTGATATCAGTTCAGCATCACCACATAGTAGAAGCCTCTGCAATATATATCATTGCAAAAAAGACCTCAAAGGCACATTTATGAAAAACAAAAAAACACAAGTTAAAACTTGCTAACGCTTGTATTTATGACAATAGATGGCGTTCTACCAAAAACACCATCAAGCGTAAGTTTGTTTACATAAACGTCAGAGCAAGCATTCACTATCTCTAACTTTAGTTCCACTTTCAGATCATGATTTCAAGCTATTTGCTATCATCAATAAAGGACAGGAATTAAGATACTAGATCTAAACACAAACTCTGAGCATTTATGAAACAGTTTCTATTCAGCTTGCAAGCGTGAATCTTTTAGACACGTAATGTCTTCAAACTCAGCATAGCAAGCCAGATAGCTACATGGGTCTGATATCAGTTCAGCATCACCACATAGTAGAAGCCTCTGCAATATATATCATTGCAAGAAAGACCTCAAAGGTACATTTATGAAAAACAAAAAAACAGAAGTTAAAACTTGCTAATGCTTGTATTTATGACAATAGATGGCGTTCTACCAAAAACACCGTCAAGCGTAAGTTTGTTTACATAAACATCAGAGCAAGCATTCACTATCTTTAACTTTAGTTCCACCTTCAGATCATGATTTCAAGCTATTTGCTATCATCAGTAAAGGACAGGGATTAAGAAACTAGATCTAAACACAAACTCTGAGCGTTTATGAAACACTGACGATAGCAAATAGCTTGAAATCATAATCTGAAGGTGGAACTAAAGTTAGAGATAGAGAATGCTTGCTCTGACATTTATGTAAACAAACTTACGCTTGATGGTGTTTTTGGTAGAACATCATCTATTGTCATAAATACAAGCATTAGCAAGTTTTAACTTGTGTTTTTTTGTTTTTCATAAATGTACCTTTGAGGTCTTTCTTGCAATGATATATATTGCAGAGGCTTCTACTATGTGGTGATGCTGAACTGATATCAGACCCATGTAGCTATCTGGCTTGCTATGCTGAGTTTGAAGACATTACGTGTCTAAAAGATTCACACTTGCAAGCTGAATAGAAACTGTTTCATAAATGCTCAGAGTTTGTGTTTAGATCTAGTTTCTTAATTCCTGTCCTTCACTGATGATAGCAAATAGCTTGAAATCATGATCTGAAGGTGGAACTAAAGTTAGAGATAGTGAATGCTTGCTCTGACATTTATGTAAACAAACTTACGCTTGACGGTGTTTTTGGTAGAACGCCATCTATTGTCATAAATACAAGCATTAGCAAGTTTTAACTTGTGTTTTTTGTTTTTCATATATATATATATTGGGGCTAGTTCACACTCATATAGTCTTTCCAATATATATATATATATATATATATATATAAATACTAGATATTTATAAGTGTATATATATATATATATATATATATATATATATAGTACACTTATAAATTCTTTACACACCATTTATGGTATTAGAAAAGACTGTATATGGCATCTGAAGAGTTTATATTGCTTCAAGAATTATATATTTTCAATAATAATAGATTTTCTGCATACATAATCAATATATATATGTGTGTGTGTGTGTGTGTTTATCATTGCAATTGTATTGGCTTTTTTATCTCTGAGATTAAAATCAAGAACCATAGTCTCTCTTCTCTGATAGTTCTTGACTAAAATGTCAGTTGAATTTTTTTTAAAACAAAATGAATATGTGTTTGATTGAACTTTTTTATAGATATTTACAATCATGACACGCCAAATTAAATTATGGCCTTTATTCCCAAAAGTTGTAAAGTCAGGAACCAAGGCAACAATTGGTGGCTAAAGATGTCTAAAAACTTCCAGGCAGTAAATCCAGACTGTCATTCAATGATGACTTTTATTTAAATACTAATAACTGAAAATCACTTTCAAGTAAAGTAAAATTTTGCATGAATTGGAAGAATTGTCTAAAGTTAAATAAAATACTGTTGGATTTTGTGAAATTAGAAGAAAAGGTGAAAAGACAATTGATTTAAAAGTTGGATGTGTATTTTACAAAAATTCACAAATTTGGAAATACAAGTGGAGTGGATTTTATTATAAATAAAAAATAAACCAATAATACTATGAAGATAGATTATATTTTAGACAAAGTGGCAACATTAGTTATTCAATTTAATAAAAGATATTGATAATTTTAATATATGAATGTGAAAAATATTTTTGATCAGACCAAATATTTTAAAATTGTCTTGGAATTCTTTAATACCAAAATCGATAAAAAGGAATGTGCTGTGGCAAATTTGGTTGTGATGGAAAAATGAGAGAGATCATAGACTTTTGAAGTTCACAAAAAAAGAAAAACTGCATATTATGATTTTACTTTGAAAAAAAAATGCTAAACAGAAATATGATGGCATCCAATTGAAGATATTTCAGAATTAGATTATATTTTAACTAACAGAAAATATGTATTTCAAGATTATACTGTTTTTGGTAGATTTAATATAGAAAGTGATTAACCAATATATGTGTCAATGCAAAGCTAGAAAGAGGAAAGTTATTTTAAAAAAACACTATCAATAGTTGACATTTCTAATTTTCAAAAACACTCCAATAAATTTTAATTAGAACTTAGAAATAGTTTTAAAATAGTAACAGATTTTGAAGATGGTTCAGACTTGAATAAAACCAATAAGAAAATAACAGTTGGAACAACAAGCAGTAATTTCTAGTAATTTTTTTACTAAACCAAGAAAATGTATAAAAGAAAATATATATATTTTTTTAAAAAGTGATTTATTAAAAAAGATTGAATATCTAGAGTTTTGTAAAGTACTTGAAAAAGAATTAATAACAATATAAGTAAATATAAATAGAATTGAAAAAGAAATATATAGAAAAGAATAAAAGTCTTGGAAGTATAAAACAACATTTTAGTATTGATAGAAAACTATTTCCACAATAGCAAGAAAAGAGTGAAATATTAGCAAAAAGAGAGGTGACATATTGAAATGTTTGGAATAATTCTATAAAGAACTGTATATTAATAAAGAAAAGCCAAACAAAATATCCCTACAATTAATATATATTTTTAATTGCCCTGCATTTTAAATGAAGTGGTAATGGTAAAACATGCAATTAAATTTATGAAAAATGGAACAGCTCCAAGAAATGATGGAATTATTATTGATATCTTAAAAGAAGCAATCGAAAAATTAGAAAAATTGTAGACACAGGTATGTCATCAGATGTCTAAATGAAAAAAATGTACTAGATGATTGGAAAAATACAGTAGTAATATTGATATTTAAGAAAGATGATACAAAAGATATTAGTAATTTCAGATCTATCTGTCTTCTATAAATTATTTACAAAAACTTTAACACCATAATTTCAAATAGTTTTCAGTCGACTTTTGATTCTAACCAATCAAAAGAATGGGTAGAAATTATAGAAAAAAAGCATTGAATATGAGTTGCCATTGTATTTTGATTTTGTAGATTATGAAAACATTTTTGATTCTTTAAGCATTTCTATGGTCATTGAAGCATTGAATCATTGAGGTATAAATTCAGAATATTGTCATATTCTCAAGAATATTTATCAAAATGCAGCTGCAATTATTAGATTGTATAGTGATATTAAGAAGATTAAAATTGAAAAGAGTATACAACAGAGTGATTTTATATCTCCAAGATGTTTTACAGCAGTTTGTGTGAATTAAAGTGGGGAAGCTAAAGAAATCAAAATAAATGGAGATTATTTAAGTTATCTAGATTTTGCAAATTATGCGATTGTTTTTTGCAAATAGTACTTCAGAGTTTCAGAGAAATATTGCAAGAGTTATCAGATAAAATGAATAAGGATTAGAAATAACTATTAAAAAATTAAAATAATGTTCAATGAATTTTTTCACATGAATAAAATAAAGATTCGTACCCATGAATTAAAAGAAGTTAATAACTGTGAAAAACATGGTGAGATTATCAAATGAAATTGTAAAGAATGAAAATCATAGAATTAAACTTGAATGGAGAACTTTTGATAGAAATAACTTAATATTAAAGGGAAATATATCTATGTGTTTAAGATGTTTATCAAATTTGTGGATCTGAGACTTGGGCACTTAACAGAACAGCAATTTAAGAGACTTAAGACTACTGAACATATTATAGAGAAATGTAAGCAAAGAGTAACAAGCAAAAATGGGAAACAATATACATGGATGGAAACAAACAGGTATCCCTGACATCTTTGAAAAAATTGAAAAACTGGAATGGATTTGGACTGATCATACTATTAAAAAAATGATAATATATGGATAGTTGTAGTCTTAAACTGGATCCAAAGGGACTGTATAAGATCTAGAAAGAAATCATATGTGAGATCTATAACTGAAGTACTGCTAATTTTTAGTAGAGAAGAGAGACTAGGAAATAGAGAAACAGGACTAAATTTATATAAATCTTGAACCTGCAGTAAATTGATAATGATTGAAAATCATAATATGTATATATACATATTAAAATACTTTTTTAAATTTGATTTAAATAATTAAACTCCAATAAACAAATGATATTTTTCTCATTTTCATTTTTCACATATTCTTAATTCCCTTCATTATATATACATGTTCCTGAGTTTATTGCAATGATTATGATTTGCAAATTTCTTTCATTATATCAGTTGTTGTTTTGTTTTGTTTTTTTTTTTGTTTCTTCATTGTTCTTAATTGTGATTTCTTTTTAAGTCGTAAAATCTTTTGGGTTGAATTTGGAGCTTAAGTTCTTAAATATCTCCATTTCTGCAACAACACTTCCAGTCCAGCTCAATTTAAGATAATTAATTTTAGTGATATTACTCTCACTTATATATTCCATTTTCATTTCTTTTTATTAATTCTTTAATATGTAGTATGCATTTCTGTATTGTTTTCAAATTAAGTGTGTTGGTCTTAGATCTATATGTAATCATTGACAAAATATATTTGTAACAGAAGTTATATTTAGTATATAGATATTATTTTTGCTATAGATTGTAAAGAAATGTTATTAATAATTCATAAATTGAGATAAAATTAAAATTAATTAAGGCAAAACCAAAGTATTACTAAACAAACTCAGCCATAAATAGCAGAAGATAACCATATTTTGTATTTATATATTGGACTACTTTCGTCACCTAATATAAATATTGAATGTCTTTAAAAAAATTTAATTTCCATTTAAATATTCCAAATACATTCAACTGTTCATAATAGCACATTTTAAAGACATTCAATACTTATATTAGAAGATGGAAATGGTCTATTATATAAATACAACTAAAATACCATCATCACAAACCTTTAGGAAAACAATGACCATATTTTTTGATCAGTCTTTTGTCCATATGGCTGAGAAGACTGATAAAATTTCAATGCATCTATTTGAATGACAAAAAAAACTACAATTTACAATGATGTAAAAAATTTTGAACATAATTAATAATAAAAACCCATAGATACAAAAGATCTGAAAATTCAAACAAATTCCATCTGTAAGATATTTGGGAGAAGCCTCAAAAGGCATAACTTAATTACTTTGTGTAATTAGCTAGCACCTGAAGTTTATCTCTAAACAAATAAAATGTTTTGGATAGTAGGGGTTTGAATCTGGTGGACCACGGTCTGGAAATGTGATCATGTTATGTTTTGCATAGCTTGGTCTTAACCATAGGTATCATTGATAGCTTGGCTATCAATGGTATTCTCCCCTGTGCTTGAAGGGCCGGTCTATTCATGTAATGTTGAAAACATAAAATTTGAAAATTATATTAAAAAGGTTAAAACCCAATTAACAATTTTTATTTGAAATGACCCAGTTTAATATATATGTGCTACCAATTAGTATGTAATTATTTTATGAACTATCTTCCAGTTCTGACTATATTAAATTTAATCAAGTGCCTTTACAGAAAAAAATTAAATTATGTCTGATTCTGACAATTTTTATGATTTCTTAATAAAATAACAAGTAAAGACAATGGCATTTGTAAAATTCAATATCAAATTTACAGAATTTATGATCTGTCTCAAGTTGACCTTAAGTCACATTCAGTAGATAGAATTTATGATCTGTCTCAAATTGATCTTAAGTCACATTTAGTAGATAGAATCTCTGAATAATTATTTTAATATTATTTGGAATTTTTAATTTATTGTAAACACATAATAATGTAATTAAATAGCTTCAATTAATATATGAATATTACATGAATCTAATTTAAACCACTAAACATCATATGATCACCATTCTTTATGCTTAGACAAGCTCTTTACACAGGGGCTAAACTCTCCATACACCACTGAGTAGGCAATAGATAGGGATTTTATGCACAAATCTTTCTGCATCCATTGATTACTCTGGCTTGCTCTGACTACTGTATGGAGAGTTTAGAATCTAATTTAAATTAGATTGTAATCTCTCCAATGTCATTGTGTATACCTCCATCTTAATGTGAACTCAGGAGCAATCAGATACATTTCTCTTCCTATCTGTTAAACAGTTTTGGATGATTATGAAATGTGAGATGTTTAATTAATTAGATGGCAGTAGGAAATTTCATTTTTTCCTAAAACTATTACATACTAATAAATGTCACTTAATTATTTACATATTTATGATGAATTAAAAATTAGCAAAGATATTCAAATGAATATTTCACAATTCTTTATATATTTTTTTTTATATATTTTTATATTACATATAGCCAATTTAAATGAAGTTCCAAAACATCTTTATAAATTTCATGCTGAATCTTCCAAATGTTATTGTTCATATTTGGAATTTTAATAAGAACTCAAAAAGTCAGAAGTTACTTCATTTTTATTTTCAAAGGCAGTGGGATGATAGATTCAAATTTAGCATTGATGGAACAAGGAAATTTTAGTTTCTAATATTGTTATATATATATAATTAAAACCAGTCAACCCTTAGACAATCCCAGTATCAATAACAATCAACAAGCTCAAATTGTTGTCAAGGCAACTTTTTTAAACAATAAAGGAGGTTGCCTTGACAACATGCTGAGGTTGTTATTGACATTGGGATTATCTTAGTGATGACTGGTTTTAATTATTAGTTATAAACTCATTTAGCCTTGAGCATTATTATACTTATTATTTAATTAATATATATATATATCAGCATTTTTATAAATCAAATGTGCGATGAAATTATCTGAAACAAATATAACAGTCATTACATTTTTATTCTTATAAAGTATAGATTAATAAATTTTACAAACAATCCATATTTCTTTTATATATGTATCTCATTGTTGTAAATTTTTTTTATTATTTTTACAATGAATTGAAATATTAAAGATAAAATATTAAAGTTTAAGATATACTTCCAAATAAATACTATTAAAATAAATTACCACTAATTACACTCACAAATCTTCTTTTAAGCAGAAAACTTATATGTATATTGTTTAAATTATACGGCAAATCATACATTATTTATATACTAATCTAACATTATTCAAATCGAAATGGTCTAATAACTCAAAGATTTGTATTTATGTACATATAATTCATTTAAAATACAAAATTCTTTAAAAATAAACTAATACGTTAATTCAGCACTAAAAGCAAGCTTTATATATAAATATTGATGAACTATGAATATAAAACAGCAATAAAAATTAGATAAACTATACCAGCCGACTGCTGGAAAACGGGAAAAACTAATAGATTACCATCATAAAATAAGCAACAAGTTAGCTGAAATTTGAATAAAAATATCAAGCTTGATGTAGTCTAAGAAATTAAACCGTTAATATAGATCTTGTCTAAATATATTTACAAGAATGTGATTAATTAACCAATTCATTTCCTCTTTTTTTTTTTGTAAATTCTAAATTTCTGAAATAAAGTAAAAATTCACTGTAGACTCGTTTAGAATGTTTATGGCTCCAAATTCATAATGCAGAAAATCCAAGGGAGTATTAATTTATAACTCAATTTATAGGTTAAATTTACCAATTTTTATATTATCTAAATATATCCTAAGCAATTTATCTCGGTAGGAAAGCTATTATCATGATTAATATTTATAAAAATAAAAAACTGCTATATAGAATGTAAAATATTTTAATTCCATTACCAGTAAAAAATCTTTTGAGATCGTTATGATATTAAAAATAAAGAGTTATCTGAAAATATGATTTTGCATTCAGACTATATAGTAGCAATTGTTGTCGTAAGGATTAAAATGAAAATATATATATTAAATTAGAATTCATTAAAATTTATCTTATAACTTTAAAAGAATAAGTTGCGTTTAAGAATGATAATAGTCCTTCACTGTTGTATGTGTAAACTTATCTTCAAGCAATGATTATATATATATATATATATAAACATGAACCCAAACTTTCAAGTTCCCTACAGTTATGCTCTACATCTTATACAACTGGTACACATGATCAAATTCATGTGAAAAAGAAATAGGCAAATTAATGGCCTATATGTGAGGGGTCAGAGTGATTTAAAGTCAACATGGGTATGACAATAATATTGGCATGGGCTTTGGGTGTTCCATCATCAGATTTTCAATGTTATGTAAGGCTGATGAGTTAGAGGGTGGAGAAGATTGAAACTTGTTCATTAAAGTTTGAATATTTGCTATCTTAATATAAACTGACTACTGATTATATGTGTGTATGGGAGATGGCGATCTGGACCAACTGATAAGTGCTGTTTCAGCATGAAATATGTATATTGGAGATCATTTATCTTTTTCACATATATTTGGTCATGTGTATCAGTTGTATAAAATATAGTGCATAGCTGTAAATAGCTTGAAAGTCTGAGTTCAAGTCCTAATTACATTAAGTTTAGTATAGATAATATACTTATATTTGAATATTATATATATATAATTTTATTTGAATATTATTTATATATATGATAAACAAAACAAGTTATAAATTTCATTAACTTGCTTATAGCTTGCATTTTATCACCACTAGATGGAGCTTTACCAATATCTCCATACAAGCTTAGTTTAGACAAATGCTAAGTGAGACAGAATTCAATATCTCTTTCGTTGTCTCCACTGTCAGATCAGCTAATTTCAAATTAATTGGCTATCATCAGTGAAGGGTAGGGATTAGAAACTAGATGTAAACACTGACTCTAAACTCAGAATTTATGAAACATGTTTCTATCAGCTTGCAAGCGTGAATTTTTCAGATACATAAATATCTTCAAATCCAGATAAACAAACCAGATAGCTATATGGGTCTGAAATCAGTTTAGTTTCATCATATAGTAAAAGCCTCTACAATATATATCATTGCAAAAACCTTCAAGGGTGCATTTATAATAAACAAAACAAGTTATAAATTCTGTTAACTTGCTTATAGCTTGCATTTTATGATCACTAGATGGAGCTTTACCAATATCTATCTGTTTTGTTTAACTGGATTTGAAGATATTTACATATCTGAAAAATTCATGCTTGCAAGCTGATGGAAACATGTTTCTTAAATGCTGAGTTTAGAGTCAGTGTTTAGATCTAGTTTCTAGTCCTATCCTTCACTGATGATAGGCAAATAGCTTGAAATCAGCTGATCTGAAGGTGGAGACAATGAAAGAGATATTAAATTCTGTCTCTCTTAGCATTTATGTAATTAAAGCTTGTACGGAGATTTTGGTAAATGATCATATATATATATAGAGAGAGAGGGGGGGAAGGGGGAGCTATGTGTGGCATAATAATAAAATATATTTGCAATGGCTTATCTATTATGAAGCTCAATACATATGGGTTCCTGGGTTTTAGAGACTCTTTTGATTTATATATATTCAAAAAAGTATTCAGGTATAATATTATAAACATTAAAAAGAATATTTTAAAAAAAATTGCATAGTTGTCTCAAAAGATTTGGCGATACCATTGCTTAATTGTCATCATTTGAAAAACATTATCCATGAGAAGTTGTCAATAAATGAAAATCATCCATATAAGATCAGAAAAATATTAATATTTAATCAAAATGAAGCATAACGAAATGGTAATATTTGGAAGATTTGGGCAAACTCATTCTAAAATTGGTTAGAAATTTTTAAAAATGATTACAAAATTGAATCTATGATTTGCATCTCACAAATCATAATGGAACTGACAAGGGTTTCAATGTCTACAGCTATATAATCAAAATAACGTGTTCAATAGAAACAATTTATAGATAATAAGTAAACTATCTCAATTTCACATTTAATTTTTACAATGTTTAAATTTTATTAAAGAATAGGAGAAGGAAAGAAGACCTTGAAGAGAATTTAAACATTGCAAAAAGTAAATGTAAAAAAGAGATAATTTACTTAATATTGAATAAATGTAGCTGTTAACAGAAATGGAATACTGCTTAAATAATCATTTATAGAGATAAAATATTGAAAACATGAATAATTTATATTTATTTATTATTTATATATATATCATTAATATCAATTTATTAATCTGATAAAAGATGATCTTCTTAGTTGACTATTAGATTCTTAAGCAGTAAATAAACCAAGTGTCAGTATTTTAGATATATTTAATCTTTAATAGGATTTAAAATTTACATATAGCATAATGTAATAATTTACTAAGGCTGTAACCTTAGAAATAAGCGTCTGAAAAATACGAAGGTAGGGACCTCTATTTCTAAGGTTACAGCCTTAGTAAATTATTACTTAATATAATAATGGGCGTTTAATAAAATTTATAATTACAACTTTAAATATAGCATAATGTTTTTTAATCTAATAAAAAAGGTGCTAAGTGAAAAAAATATATTACTTATAAATTTATATAATTCATGTTATAGCAGCAGTACATGAGTATTGGAAAAAATTGGTGTAGACAAGACTAAATGGAGAGACTATTAATCTAAATGCTTCTTGGAACCATATATATATATATATATATATATATATATCCATATATATATATATATATATATATATACAAATGTTTGGCTGAAGTAAAATAGAAACAAAATAAATATTAAAAGGAATGGATATCATAAACTATTTCTGTATAACAAAGAATTTGTTGTTGCAAATATGGCAATTAACTTTATACTTGAATGCTAAAGTGTCTTATGTTCAAGTAAAATGTCAACTGAAAATAAAGATAATGGGGAAAGAATATTCTTTTTTTAGGAATCCCTTGCATATGTGTGAATCTTTAAAAAAAAGAATTTCTTGTAGAACAAATTAGTTTTCTCTTGCAAATATCTATAATAGTTTTTAAGAACTAAATTAAATGCATTACTTTTTGAAATTGTGTTGAATATGTTAAATGCATTGTGAAATTTAGTAAAACTATATATATATATATAGGCTTATTATTTTAAAGTAAATATTTAATTCATACTTATAATACTTCAATGATGGTTACTATAAAATAAATTACCTAAATTATTTAAAACTAAATTTAAAAAATATTTTTCAAAACAGTTTTTAAAATATAAACAAAATATCTATTGCAAATGTATTTACTATTTCAAAATTGTGGCCCACCTTAAAATATTACTATTGATAAAAACATTTTTTTTATTATTATAAGTATATGTTGAACATAAGATTGTTTATTTTGTAATAAATATAAAATAAGTCAAATTTTTATTTTGATACTTTTCATTTGTATGGCAATATGCTTTTTAAAAGTGATGTAGTCTAGAACTTAAAATCCATGGATTGCAGAACAATTCTATTGCTTAATGATTTTCAAACTTCATGTGAATCTTCAGATAAACTCCCAAATAAAAAACTATTATTATTTTTAATATAAAATATTTTCATTATATATTTATTGCTGTTTTTTTTTCTTTCATGATCTGACATTGAGATGTAATATATATATATATATATATAAATGAAATATTCAGATACATTCATGTTTCATGATCTGACATTGAGATGTAATATATATATATATATATATAAATGAAATATTCAGATACATTCATGTATAATTTATTTAAAATTCTGTAGCCCATGAAAATTTTCGATTTAATATATATATAATAGATTGAACCTCCGCCAGAGAATAAAATATAAAATGAAAAAATAAGTATATTTTCAATAGATTAATATCATAATCATAATCAAAAAATATATATATTCTACCATTAAAATTTTTAAAACTCCATTTTTTGCTTATTTGAATACTATTAGCTCTCTCATTTATAAAAATTCATTTTGCACAATAAACCACACCTCTTTGATATTTTTTCTGCCATTTCTTTCTCTATAATCACTTCAGCACTATTTGGATCAAAATTATGTCCATATTCCTTTTTTTTTATTTTTTATTTTATACATTTGTTAAATTAGTTTTAATTTTTTTAGACATAAGCAAATGTTGCATCATTCTTGACTTCAAGTTCACTTTAGTTTCTCCATAATATATATATATATATATATATATATATAGTCAGTCCAATTTGCTTCACTTTACAACTTATATGACATTAGACTGGTTTATTTATCTACTTTATCTTTCATATCATTGATTAATTTATTCAAATTCATAGGTATTCTAAAACCAACAGTGAACTTATGTGCATCTAACATTACAATTTTATTTTCAGTAATCAGTACATAAGATAATGACATCTATTTTTTTTTATAATTTTTAACTTTTTCCTTCTTATATATATTTCTCTTAAAATACTCTGCATATTTATATATATATCAAAAATATAAATTTCCAAATTCTCAATTTTGTCACTCTCAAACTTACATAAATAGTTGTTTTAATACAAAAATTATTTCAAATCCACATATCTATGTGATATTAGATCTAGAGATTACACATTAACATGTCACTAATATTGAATGGTTTAATAATTACTTTATAATAAAACAAATCAAAGCTCCACTTTACTTTTAAATCTAAATAATACATTTCTTCATCTTTTTTAGAATTTTTAATTGAATATTATTTAGTTCATTGCATATATTGTCGATATTGCCTTGAAGTACACATATGAACATTTCATCCTCATAATGTACATATGCGCAGTTTTTATATTGATTTAATATGGAACAATTATATTATAATGGTCAGGGATGAACAGGAATTGCAGTCTTACCATATCTGCCTTACAGGGTGCCACCAGGCTATTAGAATCTGGAAAATTTATATAGTAGGCAGATATGTAAGTTAAAGATCTAATTTTTACATATATATTTTATTCCAACCGTCAGCCCATGCCACTAGTTCAAGGAGACGCAGAGATTTAATATAACTTCTTAAAATAGATTTTAATAAAGACATTTCAATAAAATAAATAAATAAGCTACTTCCAGAATTAACACACACAAAAGATTTATTGACGCACATATAAATATTTAAAATTGAGGAATAAATTTAGATATTATTAATTTTAAATTATTATTTAGAAAATCCACATAGATGAATTTTAATAAGAGTTTGTTTTATAATGTTGAGTATAGATACGCTACATGGATTCCTTCAAAAAAGAAAATATTCTGTAGCCCTTATTTAACCTTAGACCAAAAGTTTGCAATCAAACCAATGCCAATCTATCTGATATATCAATGTATTCAATGCAGCATGAATATGACAGCACAATACCATACTGTCAAGAATGCACATCTGAACAGCATGGTTATAGAGAAGAAATTGTCTTTTATCCAGTACAGGAATGTTACATCTATCTGGCAAGAAGAACAATAAAAAAAAAACTCCATAGGAAGGGATTGCAGTTCTTTTTGCTGTCTTTACTATCCCATTCCATAGGCTAAAGGGGTGATCCAAGGAGCAGGGAATACATCTGCTTCCGATGGTAATTAAGAAATGGGACTTATTTTGCCTAAGTGTGGCGTATATGTGAACCTGCATGTAGCAGATCTTCATACTTCATTTACTAATTACACTAATATATCCAATGCATTAATCCAATTTATCCATGAAACAACTAACCCAAGATTAACCCTCCCTTAAACTAACAAACTTAATGAATCTATATAGCCATCTATACCCAACTTAAATTTAAATACATTCAAATGATTTAATTAATACATAATAAAAACAAAAAAAATGGAAATGATTAATTAAATATATGCAAAAAAAAATATTAATAATTGATTTGAATTCTTTAGGTCAAATGAGAGTTCTTATTTCAATTACTCATTGCAAATTTAGAAAAAGTTCCTATTAGATAAGCAAAAAAAAGTTTATACTTTCCGGATTCTGAAGATTTAGATGTCCATCTTCATGATCACTTAGTAGATTGTTTGTCCTTTTTTCTAAATGAAGCTGCTACTTGCCATTCCTTTTGGTCCATAACTATCATAGGGAGGCCTCAGCTGGTTGTCAAGAAATTAAATCTATTGCTGACTCCTACATCGTGAAATCTGCAATACAGTTACAGTTCAAATATAGCTTAATAGTCAGCATCTCAGACAACAACAATTTTTAATAATAATATTTTGGCTTTTATATTTTTATTAGCCTCTTATCAGCAAATTTTAAGATTCAATGAGCAAGACATCATTAATCTTAGAGTCTCTTTTTTTGATCCATACTGTGGCTTGGTGCTTCCATTGGTCAAGCTAATTCTTTTTATTCTCTTATCTGACCTTTTAAATTATTTTAAGTGCCCCAAGAGCTAGTTTGCTTTAAAACAATCATTTAATTAAAAGAACAATCATTTCCATTTTGAGATTACAGGAATTAATTAATACCCATTTCCATTTTTATTTATGTTACTTTAAAAAAAATATTAATCTTTAAATCTTTACTTTTTTTTTTATTTTAAAAAGAAAAAATACTTTTAAAGTTTTTCATCTGTGCGAATATATATACGTTAAATATAACTTTTAATTTTCAATTTTTAAGTTTTTAATAAATTTATTTTTATCTACAAACTTAAGTTTTAATTTTATATTAATGTAACGGTATGTGTGCCCATTACAATATATTCTCTTTGTCTGCCAATGCTAAACTACAAACAAATGCACTAATAATATAGTTATTAATCGAAGTTAATATATTATGAATAATTTAATGCTTCTATTCATTTATATTTTTATTAAGTAATAATTTACTAAATAATTTTAATAGTTTTTATTTTATTTATTGAAATGTATAATTAATTCCCCTGTGTCTAATTATGCATTAATATTAATTTTACTTTGAAATTTTAATATGCTTAGAAAACTTAGTTTTATTTACTTCAAGAATAGATGTACTCTCTTTATTCTTTAGTTTGGTAATGTAATGTAATAAATTGGTTTAATTATTTCACAGCTAAAATGGAGCTTAGTCAATTTCAGGTCTACTTTTAAAAAGATTTAATGTTGTGTAAATGTAATATCTGTTATTGTTATTTGACTTATATTTGATTATCAATGTAAAAGTTGTTAAAAATATGACAATTTTTATTTTCTGTCTAATTAGATATATTTCCATAGTTAATAAGATTTACTTTATTTACATAGAAAAAGTGAAAGAATAGGTTATCTACTTTATTCTTTATGTTTTTAAATGTAGTGTGGTAGATTTAGTTAATTATTTCACAGCTAAATGGAGGCTAGTCAACTTTTTGTTCCAAGGTAGCTTACATTTTGCAGATAAGGTTTAATTACAAGGTATCTATTATTTACAGCATTATAAGTGTACAATATTTTTCAACATGCACATATCTATAACACAAACATGTTTTAATGTGTAGTATGTGATGTATATATAAATATAAGATTATGGCATAAACAACATTGAAAAAAATGTAGTTATTAATAAATTGAGAGAGCATATATATATATATATATATATATATATATATATATATATATAATCCATGTGAATGTATGTTTGTTCTTAAGGCTGTTACATGTCAAATTTATAATCAGTTAAAAAAAACTATTGTGTTTATAACGTGAAAAAATTTTTAAATAAAGCTTTAAATTTGTTTTTATTTATAAATAAATAACTATATCTAACTAAACCATAATTTATATTATGAGCATTTTATGCAAAGGAAGTCTGTAATTTTTACTACAAAACCTATTTTATGTGAAGAAAGTAATTCTGCCATTAACAAATTGTAATTTTTTGCAGTTTTCTGTAATGCTATCAAAATCACATATCAAATATAACAGGTATATTTAAAAGTTTTAATTTTAATAAAGCTAAATGTGTTAATACCTTATCAGGTACCTTTCTGAGATGTGCCAAACAGGCTGGATTATTTCAAACATTTTTTTTCAATTGTAAATTCACATTTATTTATAAATTGAGAGGTTGCCAATCTCTTGCATGCACCTACTGTTGCTTCTCATACAGCCAATCAGATGTTAAGACAGTTGTCTGAAGAGCGATCAAGCTAGAAACTATGGCATAGTAAACTTAAGGTTTTGCACTGTACTATCGTAAATTAACACTTGGTGAGTAATATATGAATATATTTATAGCTTCATGCTTTCAAGCCAATATGTGCAATACTGGCTTATATATATAAAAAGTTAAATAGAAAAGAGTGTTTTTCTTATCAAAAACTCTGTCGTGTTGTGGCTTGATCGTTCTTCAGATGGCTGTCTTAATATCTAATTGGCTGTCTGAGAAGCAACAGTAGGTGCATGTGAGAGAGTGGCAACCTCTCAATTTATTACTGATTTAACAACAATATGTGATTTATACAATAATATTATTTACATATGTTGCTGATAACTTATATTAACATCTAGAAAACTATGGGTAGTAAACTTAAGGTTTTGTGTGGTACTATCATAAATTAAGACTCAGTGAGTAATATATAAATATATTTATAGTTTTATACTTTCAAGCCAAGATGCTTAAGATGGGCTTATATATATATATATATATATATATATATATATATATATATATATATATATATATATATAAGTAGAGAAGGGGTGGGACCATCCTTTTCTTATCAAAAACTCTCTCATGTGTTGCAGGTTGATAGCTCTTCAGACAGCTGTCTTAACATCGGATTGGCTGGACATATGAAAGATTGGCAACCTCTCAATTTATTACTGATTTAACAACAGTATGTGATTTATACAATAATATTATTTACATTTATTTATATAATGTTAAAATATTTTGTTTAATTTACATTAAATCTTTAAATATATTAAATTTATTAAGTGCTAGCAGATGATCTAATAATAACATGAAAGGCTAAAACCTTTGACAGAAATATCTTAAAATGCTTATGTGACAGCCAATCAGATGCAATAATGACTGCATGTGGAACTCTCAATTCAAGAACACAAGCCAGAATGTAGTTCTGGCTTGTGTTCTTGAATTGAGAGTTCCACATGCAGTCATTATAGCATCTGATTGGCTGTCACATAAGCATTTTAAGGTATTTCTGTTAAAGGTTTTAGCCTTTCACATTATTATTAAGTCTTTAAAAAATTGTTAAAGCAACCAATTGAAAATAATGATGACCTTTACATAGGTCAAATACAGTCTGGTTTATATATATTTACTGTGAGTTCACTCAAAAAATAAAACTTTATTGTATCTTTATTGTTTTAAATAAAAAATTTCAGATATTAACCTTTGTGATATAGTTCTATAATATCTACTAAAAATATTTTATCTGTTCATATTTTCTATTCACAAATTCATTACCAATAAATCATCTTTTAACAGTAATAACTTTAATTATTTTCAAAACACAAATAATAGTGACATAAATAACCTTTCCTTTTTTTATTATTTATCTCGTAGATGATTCTTTTTTTTTTAATATACATTCTACTTCTGATCATCATTTTTTTTTTACTTTGATTGTAAATCAATAACTTTCGTTTTAGCACTTAGTAACGAAAATACTAATTTTCTTAAATTACACTTAAAAAAACATTTTGTCAAGCAAAATACTGTACTATAGTCAAAATTTTTGAAAAAAAGGCAAAGGAAAATATTTAACATGAAAAAAATGTTATTAATAAATGAAATCACATTAGAATTGTGAAAATGATGTAAAACACATAAATGATTGCTGATATACCAATTTTTTTCCATGTGTCAAAGCATCGGCCAGGAAGCAAACCCGCAAACCCAGGACAACTGTTTGTAAGGAAGCTGTGATGACCACTTGACCACCAATGTTTGATTAACCATTTGTGATAAATTGTTGTAAAATGTACAAAATTTATGATTTTTAAAATATAATTTTTTGTTTGTTTACTTACATTTTTGGATAGTATATAACTGAAGTAGAATATATAATATAGGGTATATTATGGTTTCACTGTAAATTTACTCCTATGTAAATTTAATATTTATTATTAAACATAAACTCCTTTTATTTATACTTTATTCAATGCAACATATTGTTTCTACATTTTTTTTCTTATAATTTTGAGTGTTCTGCAGTCTTCATCAGAGCTATATATTTAAATTCATACGATTATTAAAAAAACAATATTATAATTATACTTAAAAATATTCATAATTCTTATTCTAATTACAAATGTATAAAAATATTACATTTACTTCTATATTAAGAATTATCTATATTATAATACCATTTTTTTTTATGTAATCATGTATTTTTTAAATATATTTATAGTGTGTGATAATAAAAACTGATGAACAATCTAAACTAAAAGGAAAAAAAATAAAATAAAATGTATAAACAATAGTTGCATTCAATAAAGTATAAATAACAAATTATTTATTATATTTGTTAATAAAATCAAGGCATGAAAGATTAAGAAGGAAGAATATTAATATTTATTATTTGGCTTAGATTTATTATCATTGCAGGGATTGTTAAAAATAAAAGTCTTTATTTTTTAATTGGATATGATTTTATAATAGTAGTACCATATTTACATCATAAATTATAAATATTACTTTCTTACCTAAATTTCAACATGTTTAACAAACTTAGCTTTATTTATATTGAAAAAGCATAAGAATAAACAGATCTACTATATTCTTTAGTTTGTTGATAGAGTAAATTTGTTTGATTATTTCACAACTAGATGGAGCTTAATCAACTTCAATGCTATGCAAATTTAATACTTATTTGTAGAGGTTTTTTTTTCCTCGTGTGTCAATAGCAACAGCCAGGAAGTGAACCTGCTAACCCGGGACAACTGTCACTGACCTCTCGACCACCAATGGGGTCAGCGACAGTTGTTCCATGTTAGCAGGTTCACTTCCTGGCTGATGCTATTACACATTAGAAAAAAACCTCTATAATACTTATTTATATGGTTAAGCTAAATACATTCAGTAATATAATAATAAATCCATAAATTTGTGTTCAAATTTAATACAATTCTTCATTTTCAAACCTTTCATATATAACAGATGAAAATGATATCACTTTTATTTATTTTGCAAGATATTACATGAGCATTTAAGCCCATCAATAATACTAGAGAATATGAAATTTAAATTAATAATATTTGTGAACCTCGCCTAAAATAACATATAATTTAATTTGTAAAGGCAGAGTAATTGTTATTCATTTTAATAATCATATAAACAAACAGAAATATATGGAAGCAAATAAAAGAGCAATCATTTATGAAATATAGTCATAAGGATACATTTCTACTTCAGTATACTATTCGAATTAAGTGCAATCCCCTCAAATATCCAAACTATCAAATATAATGAATGAAAAGTTTAGTGTTACTGTAGTCTAACAATGAGTTTATTTTTCTTTATTGTATTTGTAAATAAGCATTTATTTTATAGCACTATGTTTTATAAATTGTAATACATTAAAGATCAGCCTTTTCAAGCTATTGTGCATGCACTTTTTACGAGTGTTAATAATAAATGAATATTTTCATTCCCAACACAAGATATAGTATTTATGAAAGAATAAAATGAATCCACTTATTCTTTCCAACCCAAATGCTTATATATGGGCAAATCTTAAGTACTGGAAATGAAAGCATGAGGATAGACCACTCACTTTAAATTACTGTTTACAATGTCTGAATGAATGATGTCGATAAAATTATCTAGAATTTACTAAACATCACTCTCAAATGAAACTTAAACATATGTAAATAAGCATTTATTTTATAGCGCTATGTTTTATAAATTGTAATACATTAAAGATCAGCCTTTTTAAGCTATTGTGCATGCGCTTTTAGTGTTAATAATAAATGAATACTTTCATTCCCAATACAAGGTATAGTATTTATGAAAGAATAAAATGAATCCACTTATTCTTTTCATATGTTTAAGTTTCATTTGAGAGTGATGTTTAGTAAATTCTAGATAATTTTGTCAATGTCATTCATTCAGACATCGTAAACACTAATTTAAAGTGAGTGGTCTATCCTCATGCTTTCATTTCCAGTACTTAAGATTTGCCCATATATAAGCATTTGGGTTGGAAAGAATAAGTGGATTCATTTTATTCTTTCATAAATACTATATCTTGTGATGGGAATGAAAGTATTCATTTATTGTATTTGCTAACTTTGACACTGGAGGCGCTGCATTAAATTTGAGTAGTAAATTGAAGAGTTTATGTCTTTGATTATATTAGATATATATAAAATATTGTGTGTAAATCTTTTCATGAAACAATCAAGTCCAAAAACACCCGATTCCTAAAGAAACACTTTAAATGAAATTGTAAATAATGCTTCTTTCTTATATCAATGTTAGTTTATTTAAAATGTTTCTTTAGAAACCTGGTTTGTGAATTATTATAGTAATATTTTTGGACCTGATTGTTTCTTATATAGGTTTATATTATCAGCATTACATAATTGATAAAGCTGTAATTTATTTATAAGCTTATTAAAATTATTAATATAATGTGTGTATTATATAATATCATGTAGAAGTATATAGTTCTATTAACAGCATATGAAGCTAAAACTTTTTTTTATTTTGTAAAAGTGTAGGCACAAGTAATCAAACTGTAAAATAATAAGTTAATCATTAAAACCAACATTTATTCTATCAACTTTATGTTGTCAAATATGTACAACAAACCATATTATTTTTAATTCAGAAATAGCATATCTGTTAAAATGAATCCAGTCAACTATATATCATAAAATAAGCTTTATGTAGTAAAACTCATTGATTTCATTTAGCAAAAAATACTTGCTCTATTTTATAAGTACAATTAATACAGGTAAAAAAAAACTCTATGTTAACAGAATCAAGGGCTAATCTCTCAGTGAGACTAGCCTATCATAAATATCTATATAAGAGAACTCATAAAAGTAGTGAATATTTCTCAATATTTATAGATCATGAACAAAGTTCTGCCCATAAATTTGATTTGTCTAGAACTGGAATTGTGTGTACTGAGAGGGAAGACAGAAAATGAAAAATTAAAGAAGCTTGCGCAATAGCAAAAGACCGATAATCAATAAACAAAAAAGACATAAGCACTCCCCTCTCAAAGAAATTGTCTCTTTGAATGAATTTTAATGTTTTTGAATATTTAAATAAACAAATTTAAATATATAAAAGTATTTATCAAGTATACATATAAGCTTGGAACAATAAAGAAGTGAAATTGCTATGATTATGACATGTTATTTATCGAAAGCATTCTAAATATTAATAAAAGCTAAATTTAAATTGTTTAGACTATCTTTTCTATATGAATATCCAGAATACTTATGTGAATATTAATATATAAAACAAACTAATGTCACTTGGTCATGAATTAATGATGAAATGAAATTAACTGTGAAACTTCTGATTTTTACTGAACAGTTCATTGTTTTAGTTTTATTATACTTATATTTTTACAAAATAAAATAGCATTAGTTCCTGCCTCATATTCTCTATAGTAAATATACATGTCTCTATTTAATAAAGAGATGCACACTGTATATAAGCAAAAAAGTAGATACCTAAACTATGAATAATTAAATAAATCTATCACACAATATTTAGCAAACTAAAGAATAAACTATTACCTATTATTTAAACATGTAAACAAATTTAAATTTGCCAAACATGTTTATGCCAGATATAAATATATCATAATCAATTATGAAATCATATCTAATTAGCCAGATGATAACGTTTTAATTTTTAATTACTTTTTCATTAATAATCAAATATAGGTCAAATAATAAATAGTAAATAATAACTTTGTATAGCAATTAAATGTATATGAAAATAGAGCAGAAATAATCAAACTCTGTCTAGTCTTCTATATTACATTTAGCAAACTAAGGAATAGAGTGGGCTAATTTTTTATACACTTTTCAATGTAAATAAAGCTAATTTACCAAACATTTTGAAATGGAATTAATATTAATATCGAAAGAAGATATGGCAGAGTTTTTTTTACCTTGTTAAATATAGTAAGGAATACTGTTTTATTATTTTACGGCTAGATGGAGTTTAGTTATTTCTGCTCTATTATTATATTGTCATGTGACATTATTATTTAATATTTGTCATTTAACTTTTATTTGATTATTAAACAAAGATTATCAAAAATAAGATAGTGTTTTTATCCATTGCCTAATTAGATTCGATTTCATAATTCATTTTGCCATATTTATTAATTACATTCGAAAATATCAAGATCTTTGGCAATTTAACTCTATTTACATTAAAAAAAATATAAAGAATAAATGATTCACTCTATTTTTTAGAGCTAAACATAGTGACTTAGATTTTTTTTATTATTATTTTACAGCTAGATGGACTTTTATCATCTCTACTTTATTTTCACACACATTTAACAAACAGTCATATCAAGTTATTATTTAGCACCATATTTATATTTATTTATTTTTTAATTTTAACAATTATGTAAATAAGGAATGCCTAATATATAGCACTGAGATTATATATATATGAAGTAATAGTCTTCAAATGCACATAACGTTTACAGGTCAGATTTTTAAAGTCACTTAATAAATTTGCAACTAACACATTCTCTGATCAATTCATTAATGAAAAAAATGAAATCATATTTATCTGGTCTAATTGATTGATCAGAAAGTGAATTATATGACTCTAGATACTCTATTTTGTAAATGATTATTATAGTACACACATTTGAAGATTATTATTTCATAAGTATTATTATATATTCTCAGATGCTATGTATTTAATAATCATTGTTTATTTAGAGGTTTGAATTGAAACGTTGCTAATATCATGTTCTAATGTTGTATCTTGGCCCTCTGAAATATCAATGAGTGATCTACTGCATACTTATTTGAAGATTATTATTTCTTAAATATCATTATACACACACTCACACACACACACACACACACATATATATATATATATACTAAAACAGATTTTCATGGGCTACAGATATAAGTGAAATGTTATCCAAGTGCATTCATATACAATTTATTGCAATAAAAAAATATACCAGTGTGATCTGGCCAAAACATTGTATATATATTTTTATTGCCCTAAATTATACATGGATGTACTCAGATAATGTATGTGAATTTCTTTGTATGTACATGTATTAATAATGATCATTTAATTATCTTTTTATCTTTATAATATTTTTAATTATTTTTTTAGATTGACAATGGAATGGCCATCTATTCTAGTCATTGTATTATTTGTTCACTTAATATTAGCTCAAGATCCTTGTCCTGAGAACTCTGCTCTGGATCCATGTATATGCACAAAGGAAGAAAATAGATGGATTATAATATGTGAGAACTATAATGAATTTGACTCAGTTGATAAATTGAAAAAGTCTCTAAGATCTATTACCTCTTTATTTGATGAAATTCGAATTACAAAATGGTTTCTTCCAGTTATACCTTCAGGAGTATTTAAAAATATAACTAAAAAACTTAAAATAATAGATTGTAAAGTTAATTCACTATCAAATGATGCATTTTTAGGAAATGGGATGTTGGAGCATTTAACATTAGCAAAAAACAATATTACACAAATTCCATTTGAAGCATTAAAATCAACACCAATACTAAAGGAATTAATTTTATCTCAAAACTATATCACTTTCATACCAAATTTACCAATAGAAGGATTAAAATATTTAGAAGTTTTGGAACTTAATGAAAATAATTTTGGAGGATTTCCTGTAGCATCTAATTTGTGGGAAAGTTTGAGTCAATTAAAAAAATTAGATTTAAGTAAGTGTGGTATTAAAGCAATTCAAGATGGAATTATAGCAGGTTTAGAAAGACTTGAAACATTGAACCTTAATGACAATAAACTTGGAGTAAATGATGAAAATGCATTTCAATCATTGACTTTCTTAAAGCATCTTAAATTATCTAGATGTGAATTAAATAGAATTCCAGTAGAAATTTTAAAAATTTCTCAGTTGTTAGAACTAGATTTAAGTGAAAATAGTATTGAATCAATTCCAGCAGAAGCCTTTAAAGGTCTTAGAGTTCTCATGTCTCTTACAGTACAAAACAATAAAATTAAAGAAGTAAGTATAAATGCATTCAAAGGGCTAACAAGTTTACAGAATTTATACATGGAAAGAAATGAAATAAATACTCTTAAAGAAGGCTTTTTCCAAGGATTATCATCTCTAAAAGGTTTATTTTTAGAGAGAAATGTGATTCGAAATATAGAATCCTATGCATTTTTAGGATTGCCTGTATTAAATACACTGAATTTAAGAGAAAATAGATTAGAAACTTTGAATAATATGAGCTTGATTTCTATTGAAAGTAGTTTGACTCAGCTCCAACTTCAAGGTAAGAATTGCTTTACTTATTTTTGATAGATAAAAAAAAATTTCTATATTACCAATTAATATTTTTTTTAAAAAACAGTTGTGCAATTGTGATAAAAATAATTATATTAAAATATCTAAAATTATCTTGAAATGTAAGTGTAGAATGTTTCATTTATTCACACTAATATATATTTTTTATTTATGTTATTCATTTACTTATATATATATATATATATATATATATATATATATATATATATATATATATATATATATATATATATATATATATATATATATTTGAATAATTTATTAAAAAGTGAGTTTGATATTTCAGAACAATCTCTTGGCAAAATACATTATTGTTAAACAATAAACATTTGACCCTTCCTCTAAAGTTTACTACATAATTTTTTTTCAGATACTAGGTTCACAGCCAGCACAGAGAGCAATTCACTGCTATATGAAATGATACATAATTTCACCAAGGATTTTTACATTGTGTACTTTCAATATCATATTAATCTGAAACAATTTAAAAAACTATGTTTAGATATTTATCTCTTAATAT
The DNA here is from genome assembly GCA_028023455.1 of Epiperipatus broadwayi. Taxonomy (NCBI): domain Eukaryota; kingdom Metazoa; phylum Onychophora; class Udeonychophora; order Euonychophora; family Peripatidae; genus Epiperipatus; species Epiperipatus broadwayi. The sequence goes on from JAQFVV010000173.1 coordinate 602,151, forward strand.
TACATTCGTATTTTCTTTGATAACATTTAATCTAATTAATAATTATGATGTATAATGAATTCTTAATCCAAACCTTTTGAATGTACCAGAGGAAAAAAAAATTATGTAAGACAATAGAATGTATGCCTATTAAAAAGGACAGATAAAAAGCAATTTATTGATTGTTCAGTAAAATACTGTGTACATAAAATATAATTTAACCATTAACTTTAAATGCAGCTTAGATATTATAATTATAACATTTTCCATTTATTATTTAGACTATATATATATATATATATATATATATATATATATATAGTCATTACAATATATATATATATATATATATTGTAATGAAAGCATGAAACTGCTTACCTATTTGTTATTATGAATATTACTCTAGGGAAATGAGATCAGTGGGTGATCATGTACAAGATGAAGGAACTATAACTAAAAATTTAATCATATTTAATCAGAGCCATGGATGATGACGAGACTGAAGTCTACATCAAGTACAAGTCTCAACTCAGATCTAATCATATTTCCTGATCATCATCTTCTCCATATATAAGTTATTATTTTCAGAAATTTTAAATCAAAATATATTCTACTATAGTCTGTCAGATGAGAAATTGATGATAAATAATACTTTTAATTACTAACAATTAATTTATTTACAACAATTACAAAAAAATATATTAAACAATTTAACTTCTCTTATATTTATATAATCAGTAAAATGAAATATGTATGTCAAAAAGAAAATCAATTTAATATTAACAGGAAGAATCAATCTAGCATATATCTTTAATTTCCCAAAACTTGACTAATTTGTTAGTCTCAATGTTAACAATAATAAATAAAAAACAATAAACAAATTTTATGATTTTAAAATAAATGTTTTAAATTCTTTTTCTATAACACTGGTCCCACTTTTATAATAATAACAAAAAAATATCAAAGTATTAATTTTTAATGGAAAAAAAAAATGAGTCTTTTTCAGTTATTCATTTATCATAGAGTCATTTAAAATAATCTTATTGAATTTTTAATTGATATTATTTATATTTTGAGCTCAACATATATGCAATGTTCTCCCCCCTATTTTCTTCTGCATTTAACATATTTGTCAATTTGCCATTAAGGTCTCAGGTCATTATTCATATATTTCCATGATTTCACATAGTGTGCTTAATAAATGTTCAATATGCCTATAATTTCCTTTCTTTGGTATATTTCTTGTAATCCATGATTTATTTATTTTTTGACTTCTTTATTTCTTTAAATAAATATTGTGTTTCAATACAGCAACAGCATATAAATCTGACAATGGTAAGTATAACTGGGCATTTATTTTCAGTACATGGACATCACATTTTGACAGATACTACATCTTTAAAAAGAGAAGAAAATCCCATCTAAATTTTTATGCAGCCATGGCAAACAAATACAAAGTACACTAAATAAAAATCATCTTCATGGTTGATCACTTGTAAAATATACTAACTGGTAATCTTCAAAAAAGACAACTATAGTTAATTTGAATGCTTCTTTTTTTTCTTTAGTCAAAATATTCATAGTATCCAATATAACAATATAATATTCTTTCATTGTCTGTGTTTAATCCATATTTGCTTTATTTATTTTTATTAACATTTAATATTTTGAAAATAATTAATTTTATTTTTGAATTATATTTTAAAAATAATAAAAAAACAAAATTTTATTTCTTATAAATTTATCTTATTTTTTTAATTTAACACATTATTATATCTTTAAAAAAATTAAACCTTTCAAAAAGTTTTAAGATGCATAATAACCATTTTTATTTATTTTTAGAGATTATACATATCACCCACTACATTTAAAAACTGCAACATATATAACTTTAGTTCAGTAATTATATATGCTAAAAAAATCAGAGTTAATGATAAATATATATAGTCATTAGATTTTTTAAAAATGAATTTTAGCTTATCATTAATTTATGATAAATAGTAAAAAAAAAATTGACTTTTATTGTTTTGACAAATTTTCCCCTTTAATTATTGTTAAAAATGTTAAGATTCATAGTAGAAAGTTGCAAACAAATCAAAAGCTTTTATTATTAAACTTTTAAGACTTCTTTGTTAGAAAGTAGTAAATAAATATAAATAAAAAAAATTTATATGTATTTACCATGCATTAAAAAGCAAAAAATATTTGTTTCTTTAGCCGCAATTGGAGTTTTTAGATTTAATTTGAATAAAAATGTGAGAGATCCAGAAATTAATTAAGTCAATCCCTTGTTATGAGAAATAGGGATTGACTTAGTCAAGTTAAATCTAAAAACCCCAATTAGGGTCAAAGAGGCAAAAACTTTTGTTGTTTAATGCACAGCAAATACAAGTATTTAATATATAAAAAAATTTCTCTCTATTTATTTTTAACTTTTTATTATTGACTCAGTAAATAAAAATGTAAAACTATTGTATTTTAAATTAATTTGATATGTACGGTTTATATATATATATATATATATATATATATATATATATATATATATATGTCCAAAAACTAAAGAAAAAATAAAAACATAATAAAAACACAGAATTACTTCTATATAAAACTGCTTTATAGAGAAGTAATTCTGTGCTTTTATTATATATATACATATATTGTAACAGATCATGTCTCATCCTTTAAAGCCCCAAAGTTGACGGCCATAAATAAATATGTAATGGTCCTTACCTACCAAGATGAGGGGTTTGTATCTTCCTACCATTGGACCTAGGGTTTTGGGTAGGATGCTAAGAATGATGCAATAAAGTAATTAACCAATGATCATGCCTACATTCAATGTGCTAGCTCTTTATTACACATTAAATTTAGACACAATTTAGGCTAGTTCATCTACACTTATCCCCTCTTTCAGATTCCACATATGTCTCAGAATTCCAACTGCAGTAGAATATTGCAATAAACTCTCTTCAGTGATGAATTTATGTTAGATATATAAAATCGTATGTTTATGTAAGTTGTAAATCAATTAAAAGGTTCTTTTTATTATTTCACTGTATTATTATATACTAAAAAAAATGTGTGTATGTATTTATGACAATCAATTGATGATTGGAAAAGAAATGATTCTAATAAACTATTGACCATTTGATGATGATTAAATCAATAAAATTTATTTACAAAGGAAATAAAACATCAATAATAATAAAAAATATATATTTAAAAATAGAAAATAACTTTTAACAAAAACAAAAATATATAATATAAATTATTTTCCCCCCACCACAGAGTGATTTACAATAAGGGAGAGAGGGGTGGAGAGTAGGGAATCTCCTCGAAGAGTGTATTATGTTTTTTTTTTTTTTTTTATTTAGTAGATATAAAAAAATAAAATTTAATCAAGGGAGTTGTGTCTCGTGTTTTTTTTTTTTTCTAAATCATTTTTAAGGGATGCAACTCATGATAACTGGTGTTTTTCCATTTTTTCAAGATGCAATTCATGCTGAGTGGCAGTTTTCCATTTTTCCAAAGTGCAATCCACATACTGAACTTGAGTTTTTACATTTTTCCAAGATACAATTTATGCCAAATAGTATTTTTCCATTTTTCCAAGATGCTGTTTATGCACATTGTTATTTTTCCATTTTCCCAGGATACAATGCATGCTAACTGATGTTTTTTCATTTTTCCAGGATGCAATTCATGCTGAAATAATATTTTTCCATGTTCCCAGAATGCAGTTCATGCTGACTATTATTTTTCCATTTTTCCAGGATGCAATTCATGCTGATTGTTATGTTTCTGTTTTTCCAAAATGCAATTCATGCATATTAGTGTTTTTTTTTCATTCTCCCAGGATGCAATTATGCTGAACCATTGTTTTTTTTTCTTCCCAGATTTCCACTTTTTTTTCATATGGAACTTATATAACAAATGAAAAATAACACTTAGCTATAAAAACTAACTACTCTCACCAAATAACTTCAACTTCTCCTCCATATGTTTTCAATCATACTATCATGCATTTTCACATATTTTTTTCAATATCACATTTAAAAATTCTATGTAAACATAATTTGCCATATGTATCTATAATTACTAAAAATCTAAATTTGTTAAAAGTATTTAGGAATTTTAAGCAAATTATAGTCTAACTTTTGGTTGCAATGGTAAATTTTGGAAAGTTTTAAAAAAAAAAAAATTTCTGTAATGAATTATTCCTGTGAAGAGTCTATTGATGAAACTAGAAGATAAAATAGATTATAATAAACAAACTATTTTTATATCTCAAAAGAGTTTAAGCTTCCATATTGTACTTTTACTTTCATTTGTATTCTAAATGTATAATAAGTAAAACAAGGTTTGAAAAGTGGATTCGGAATTATTGAGAAAAAAAATCAAGTCTTTGTTTCACTAATAATACCAGTTATCCTGATAATACCACATTCATAATTAAAAAATAAATTGAAAATTGAAGACGTGTTAGAAAAGTTAAAGTGTAAAATGAAAGTAGCAAATTATAGGAAGATGATTGGATCAGAAACTGACTTTAATATTGTTAATAAAGTCAAAATGATTAGCAGTTATCTTTTTGGATCAGTTCTTAATTAATCACATGACATCACTTATATAGATATTATTCTTTGTCTCTATTTTACTTGCATATATGACATCAGTTATGTATATTTTTTTTTCTTTGTATATATTACTACGAACTTGGCTAGTCTAGTATTGTCTATATTACAAGCAACCTCAATTAATTAAGCTTAAATCGAGAGACAGACGAGCATTTTAAAGTATAATAAAATAAAAGTAAAAGAAAAAAAAAATGTATTTCTTTTATTAATGATCTATATTTAAATAAAGATATGATTTAAATAAAACAGGATAAAGTTTTTGCTATATTTTATTCATAAAAATGGTTTTGAAAATTAAACATTTGTAAAATTTTACATATATTAAAAGTAATATGAGCAAGTTTGGAAAAATTCAATCATAATCTCTTTTAACTAAATATTGTCCTGGAGGAAGGTTATAAACAAAAATTTATAGTCTGCTGTAGAATATATGAAAGAGAATATGAGTGTATAAATTAAAAGAAGTACAAGTTGAAAATTAAATAATTTGAATTAAAGTTCCAAAAGCCGGAAATAAATTTTGTATTTGAAATATGTTGTGTAAATCCATTCAGCAATTTAATTTAAGCTAAATTTAACTGAAGAGGTAAAGATAATTATATGAATTGATTTTTTTTTAAAAAAATAAAGAAAAATAATAATGAATAATAATTATTACTGAAAAGGATATAATAATAAAAAAATAAGAATTAATGAACAAGAAAACAAGGTTAAAAAGAAAGAAAACAATTAGGGGCTTAAGGGAAGGACTGTCTTTTGAGCATAAGATATATAAGGAAAAAGAAGAGAACAAAAACAACAACATCTGTGTAGAGCCTGAGTGCACATCACCAGCATCATAATGTGAAAATATTCTTATTTCTAACTTTGTGAGTATTAGATGTTGTCTAAGAATACTGCTGTTAAAGTGCAGATTTAAACTTTCTAGGATGGTGAAATTCTGTATAAAGAAAATAATCAAAATAATGTACTAACCTAATTTACATATGCCAGCTGTAGCCTGAACATTATAGCCCTATCAATTTTGCAAAAACCTTTTTGTAAGGAATCCAGAGATGGTGAAGAAATTAAATATAGCCTACTTTTTTATAAAACAATTTATCAATACCTGCAGTTGAATAGCCTATATATTCTTGTCAATATTAAGATTTCAATCTGAATCAACCACCTGATGTGGGTTAATTTTATGTGACACTGAAGATATGAACTAATCAATCTGTAAGCTTATTAAGTTATTTAAAAGACAGGCTGCAGTGAAAGTTTTAAAATTTTATATGCATAGAAATAATAGACCTCAACTATTTATAAAATTTTACTAAGATATTTTTATGTCTATATAGTTTGATGTATAATGCTTGTTATAAAGTTTTTGTTTGTTTGTTTTGTGAATACCAATAGAGTATAGTAACTCAATATGTCAAAAAACATGTACTATACATTTAATCTTTAATATAATTTTATTATTTTGTTCCAACTCAATATTTTATATAAATATGCATTTATATTTAATTTTTAGTATTGTTTTTTCCTATGTTAATAGTTTATTATTTTATTCATAAAGTTATAATGTTTATGTGTAATTTCAGTATAATAATTGAGATTATCTGAAATAAATTATGTTTGTTGTCTAGTTGTCTGTGCCATTGTCTAATTTCAAAGATTTACATGACAATTCTACATAGATCCTGAGATGGATGTTTTGAACCAAGAAAAAATCATGTATCATTATCAGAAACAACAAAATGGCACTGCCAGAGAGTGTGATATTTATAGGTATTCCTTTTGAGAAGAAAGTAGGGTCCCAGATTAGTGCTAGCAGTTTAAATCCTATCTATAAATAAATAATTATGGATGAACATTAAATGTTATTCTCTGAGGGATGATTTAATAGTTGATGATCAGGAAATATAAAAGGGAATACCTTATATATATATATATCAATTACATAAGAGGCAAACAGTTTAATTATGATCATCAATATTCATTCAATTAAATTTAATTATTCAAATGTCAATTTTAATTAATCTTAGTTAAACTGATGATTTACATATTGATTTTAAAATATATGCCAAGAATGTTTATACACATATATGAATCACCACTTGAACCACCATCAATTAAGATCTCATTACAATATATTATTCTTTTTTACATTTTTATGTTGTTGTTTTTTTTGTCACTCCCTCCTGCCATTTTTGTGTTTTTCTGAAATCCTTTTTTTTTATAAGTTGTACTAAATCTCTATATTACTTTTTTTTTACTTTATTTATGTAAATTAAGTTCTTCTTCCAAATACATGAGGTTACTAAGCAACTAGATATTACAACAAAACACTTGATCATTTAAAATAGTTAGACACTTTCTTGACATAATTTATTTTAGCATTTCAATTTTATAGCACCCTTTACATATACACAGCTATGTTTCTTAATGTTTTCTTTTTTTTAATCTTTAGTCATAAATCTTAATCTTATGGCGGTACTATATTCTACCGGTCTTTATAAATATTTTTTCCTGTTTGATAAATAATTTTAAAATGAGATATGTGTATATATAGGAAACTTACTAATGTGCTTAATAAATATCTGTAACAGTGCAATGAAGCCTTCTAGAAATTAAATCCAATATTAGATCATGTGATCAGAAATATTATTTGTTTCATATTAAATTAGACAAATTTTGAGGCAAATGATTTCCTACTATTATAAGATTGCAGAACGTTGATCAAATCAATAAGGCATCTTATGTCTATAATATATATTATGCTAGTCAGTAACATTATTTTATTATGTTTATTCTATCTAATGATTTTAAAGCTTACACTAGGTGGCGTAACCCTAATAAGAGTAAAAGAATTTGCTGCTAACTTTGATAATGACTGTTGCACACTCTGCACTCTATAAAAAAAATTATTAGAAAAAAAACTCCTATAATACAGTTTTTTTTTTATTTCAATCAATCTTTTATACTGCCAATAAAATAATTAATATATATTTATAATATTTTCACATGATGAATTTTCAATAAAAATGAATCCATTTTTAACTGTGGTCTGAAATTTATATCTGGAAATTGGATTTAAACAATCAAAAATGTGAAAGTGAAACCCCATAGATGGAGCTGTTAAGCAATTTAGCTATATTAAAGATGGATTGCACTTAGGAAAACAAGGAAGTGAAGTTTTAGGGAGTTTGATATTTAAAAAATATAATTTGGGAAACTTTTAAAGGGGGGGGGGGGGCTTTTAAATTGTAATATTATCAAAAACAAGATGAATGGAGGGGATATAAGAAATAAGCAAAAGATGGTTTAGATATAAGTGTAGATGTGGAGAGGGAATGGTTTTGTAAGATTAATGGTAAGAAAGTTCGTTATAAACATAATGGAGAAGAAAGAATCACAAGAATTTATAAAAGAATAGTTAGGAAAGAAAAAATTATTAAAATTGGGTTTTTGAATATGCAAGGTGGTAGGAGACCAGAAAAGTGGCTGGAATTAAATAAAGCAATTGAAAATGAAGAGCTGGAGGTATTAGCAGTAGTGGAAACTCATCTAAGAGAAGAAGAAAAACCTATTTTGGAAGAGGTGGTATGGCAGAGTGTAAACAGAAAAGAAAAAGAAAAAAGGGGTGGTGGTACAGGGGTTATATCAAGGAAATATTTAAATATTGTTAAATGTCAAGAGCATTTGTGGTTTGAAATAGGGTTGGGTAGACAAGAATAAATGGTGGCTGTAGTGTATATAGCTACTGGAGATAGTCAAACTGTAATGGAGTGGAACAGTAGTATATATGAATGCCTAGTTAAAGATATACAAATTTTTAAAGAAAAGGGGAAGAGAATAATGGTTATAGGGGATATGAATGGACATGTTGAAGAAATTGATGATGTAGATAATAAGAATGGTCAGTTTTTGAAAAAATTTTGTCAAAGAGTAAATTTGAGCATTGAGAATTTATCAAATATGTATGAGGGACAATACACATGGTCTAGGGATAATGTATTTCACACAATAGATTATGTATTGGTAAAGAAAGAGGGAATGAATAAAATATGGAAAATTAAGGTGTTTGATAATGAAGAGAGAGTATATAATAGTGATCATAATTTTATTGTAATAGAAATGGTTAGTAATGTGATGGAGGATAGAAATAAAGGTAGAAATAATAATGAAAGATGTGGATGGAGAGTGAATGATAAGAATAAGTTGGAAGAATATAAAATAAAAGTTGAAGAAACCATGGAGCAGTTGGATGTGGATGAGTATAAGGACTGGTGTGGTGAAATAGAAAAAGTGGCAAATAGGGTTTTAGTTGAGAATATGCAGAAGAATAAAAGTAATAAAAAAATGAGAGTTAGTAAAAGTGTAAAAGAGAGGAAAGAAGCATGCAGAGAATATAAGTGTGCTATTAAGAACAAAGAAAGTGAAAATGATATTAATGCTAAATGGGGAAAGTACTTAGAAAAGAAGAAGCTGGCTAAAATGGATAATTATAGAGAGAGGATGAAGTTAAATAGTAAATTGTTGGAGGATATTAATAAAAGTAGAAGAGGTGGGAGTAAAAAAAATTGGAATTACATTAAAAGGAGAAATGTAGGAGAAAGAGAGATAGTATTAATAGATGATGAGGGAATAGAGTGTGGCTCTAGAGAAGAGGTAGAAAGAATCTTAAATAGATATGTAATGAATATAGAAAAGATGTTAGATGTGAAGGAAGTAGTGATAGAAAAAATGGAAAGCAGTTAGTAATGGGAATATTAGGTTCACAAAAAATGAATTGAATGAGGCAGGGAAGAGATTGAAAAGTGGAAAGGTGAGAGGTTTAGATGGATGGGTAGCAGAGATGGTAATGAATTTAGGGCATAGAGCAAAAGCAAAGTTATTATCATGTTTTAATAAAATGGCACAGAAGACAGTTTTTCCAGTTAGTTGGAGTAATACAAGAATAAGATTTTTATTTAAAGGAAAGGGTAAGAATCATAGAAAGTTAAATAATTATAGACTGATAGTGGTAACATCAGTTTTATATAAAGTTTTCTCATATATGGTAGCTGGAAGAGTTGTAAAATGGATGGAAGAGAATAATGTAGTGGGGGAAATGTGAAGTTTTAGGTCAGATAGGCATATAGGAGATAGTTTGTTTATAGTTACACCACATATGGAGATAAGTAGGAATTCAGGTAGATTATTATATATGAGTTTTATAGATATAGAGAAAGCATATGATAGAATAAATAGAAAAAGATTATGGGTAAGGTTAGCCAATTTGGGAATGGATGAAGCTTTACTAAATATTATTAAGAAATTATATGAAAATAATTATTATACTTACCAGTTAGGGGATATAGAATCAGTTAAAGTTAAAAATGGGGTGGGATTAAGGCAAGGATGCCCTATGTCACCTATTTTGTTTTTGCTGTTTTTGAGTGAAATGGAGAAAGCAATAGAAAGACTAGAAAAAGGGGTAGAGATACTATTAATAGGTGGCAAGGGAATATATATTTTGTCGGGTCTTTTTTTTGCAGATGGTATGTTTTTGTGTGCAGAAAAAAGAGAAGATATGGAAATTATATTGAGGACATGTGCAAGGATGGGTAAAGAGATGGGAATTAAATTTAGTGAAGAAAAATCAAATATAATGATGGTTAATACTGGGGAAAGAGAAGATGTAGAATTTTTATTGGGGGATATAAAGTTAAGTGTGGTGAATAGATATAGGTATTTGGGAATCATCTTATGTAATCAGGAAAATTGCTTGGATGAATGGGAGAAAAAATTGGTAAATGAAGCAAAGAAAAGAAAGGGTTTGGTAAAGAAACTAACAGTATTTTCATATAATAAATATGATGTAGCTAGAATAGTATGGAAGGGAGTTGCAATAGCAGGGTTAACATATGGTAATGATGCATTATGTGTTAGTAAAAAGGTTTTAGATTATTTAGAGAAAGTACAAAGGGAAGTAGGAAGACATGCATTAGATGCAGAGATGTGGATAGCAAAGGAGGCAATTCAAGAAGAAATGGGATGGTCACGTTTTTATATGAGAGATGCAAAAAGTAAAATGAAAATGTTTGGTAGGTTGCAGTTTATGGATACTAAAAGAATAACAAAAATGGTGTTCAATTGGGTTATGAGTAAAGGGCAGGTAACAAGATGGGTGAGAAAGGTAATGCGGTATGTGAAAGATTTGGATAAAGAATTTATATCAGTATACTTATATAAAAGGTGGGATGATTGTGTTAGGAGGATTGTTGAGTGTTATAGTGGTAAGGAATGGGATAAAAGAATAGAAGCATTAATAAAAAATAGGGAGTTGGAGAGCTGGAGAACTAGTATGGAGGGTAAGAAGAGTTTAAATATATATAGCAGTAAATGGAATATTGGATGCGAGTTAATTTATGATAATAGTAAGGAAAGTAGTTTATTATTTAAGGCTCGAATGGGATCTTTAGCAACAAGAAAATATACATGTAAATGGAAAACCATGGATAATTTAGTGTGCAAATTGTGTAAAGAAGGTATAGAAAATATTAGGCACCTGTTGATTGAATGTAAATGCTTGAAAGCAGAAAGGGTACAGATAATGAAGTTATGGGAGAATAGACATGTACAAAGTGACTATACAGAAAGTGAGTTATTGGTTTTTATGTTGGGTTTGCAAAGAGATAAGAAGGATTTAGATATAAAGGCCTTAGAATTGACAAAGTTTATGTTGTAGAAGTGGGATGGGCAGAATATGGGAAGACTTAAGAGTGGGGAATGGAGAATAAAATGGCTAACAGGTTTATCTGGGCATAATTGCTGAGATATTCTTGACTTTGTTTAAGGAGAAGCCAAATACATCACATCAATATGGAGAGTAAAAAAAACAGTTTAAATATTTATAAAAGTAAACAAAATATTGGGTGTGAGTTAATCTGTGATAATAGCAAGACAAGTAGTTTACTGTTTAAGGCTCAAATGGGACTTTGGCAATAAGGGAATATACACATAAATGAAAAAATATGGTTATTTTAGTCTGCAAGTTGTGTAAGGAAAGCATAGAAAATATTAGGTATCTGTTAATTGAATATAAATGCCTGAAAGCAGAATGGGTACAAATAATGAAGTTGTGGAAGGATAAATATAAACAAAGTGATTATATAGAAAGTGGTTTATTTGTTTTTATGCTGGGTTTGGGAAAAGACAAGGGGGGGTTAAATATAAAGGCCATGGAGTTGACAAAGAGTATGTTAATTAAATGGAATAGAACAGGATAGAGAATAATATGGGAAAACTTAGGGTGGAGAATGAAAAGAGAAGTCAAAGTATGTAACAAATTTCTCTGGGCATAATTTCTGAGAGATTCCTGACTTCATATAAGAAGCCATAATGCATCATATCACATCATCACATAAAAATGACCTCACAGAGCAGAATCACCAAATATTCATTTTAATAATCTTGTAGAAACTGAATTTCATTAATATGTAAATTTAAGAACACTAAAACATGTAATATTTTGGAATTATCAATTTCAGAATGTTGTCTGTAGTTAAATTTAATTTTTCATCTCATAATGACAACATCTAACTGCAAAACAGATAAAAATAAATCAAAATTTATCACATTTCTATTTTATACTAATATTTAGTATTCATTCATCTCTTTTATTTTGTATTTATCTTACATTTAATATTAAATAATTTATCAATTCTATTTTATTCTCTTATATTAAATATTGATTATTCATTCATTCATTTTATTGTATACTCTTTTTATATTTAATACCAAACATTATTCCCCTATCTAAGATTATTATAACTTCCAAATAATAATAATTTTAAAAAATTTCAAGTTAATTGTAATTGAATATCAGGATTTTAATAAATATCATACTTTTTTAAACAAAAAGGTCACATATAAACAATAGTTTAAATAAAACACATAACGAAGTGTTTAAAATGAACAAACTTATATTTTGTTTATTAGTAGATTGGGGTTTTTTTTAATTTGGAAGTCAATTGTGACATAGTCTACAAATAGAATTAATCTCAGATGAGAATTTTTTAATGTATTGTGAATTAACATAAAGGATATGAAGCAGTATGTTAATACAATGCTTTAGCATATGGTGTATTTATTTTCTGTAGATCCCCTATTAAAGTTTCACTTTCTTACTTAATAATACAGGTATTTATTCTATAGTAGTTAAATGGTTTTTATTTATTGCATATAAAACTCCTTAATTAATATTTGCATAAAAAGTATTTGAAATTTTATGTTTTTTTCTTATTACAGTAATTCATCTTGATGTTTCAAAATGTATGCAATAAAAGGTGGTGGTCATGTGATGTTTATTGGTTTAATGTATGCAATACTAAGATTATAATTTTGATATAGGACACTACTAAGAAAAAGAAATATTTCCATGGAAAATTTTCTTAATAGAGTTGATCAATCATGACATACTATTGGAAAGTAAATAAAAAGGATTTTTTTCTTTCAATTTTCTTTTTCAATCCTGATAAATAAAAATTTACTTTTTTTATAAAATTATTTGAGCATATCTTAATTTTAGTTTACAAAAATTATATAAATAATAGACATTTTTCTTTGATTTTGTTGAATCTTTTATACAAAGTAGCTCCTAAAGTTAAACAAATTTTTCAAGATAAATCTATAAGAAATCATTTTACATTTTTAAAACCTAAATCCACAACTAATATTTTATTTGTTCATTCACCACCCACTCCCTGAGGAATCCATTGAACAATAGATTATTAATCAAATCAGATACATAAATGTGCACTAGGCAATTAAGACGTAATAACGTTATTATTTCTATTGCTAGTTTTACTAGATTAGTATTTTAAAAAAATATTACTACTAAACACTGCATATACTTTTTAATGTAAAATGTTATAAATAAATAATGATAACAAAATATATATATACACATTCATACATATTCTTTTAATATATATATAATTATTTTCTGACTGAAAGCACATTGAAATAACGGAATATTACAACTAATTGGTAATATGATACCATCTGGTAATGCTATTGTTAATAAAATAATTTATTCTAACATCTTTATTATTTAAAGTTACATCATAAGTTTTAACATACTACATAATAATGTTTTTCAAAGATTTTAGTTAATAATTTTATTTATAACATGTATTTACTATTTAAACTCTTAACAAAAGATCATGACATGGTTTAGTGCATGATAGTGTAGGAAATTCTGAAGCTCAGATTCATGGTTTATGGCTTCAGCTCTGTCATTTTCATTACTTAAACTTCATGAAACTTCTGAGCAATAAATCACTAGATTATTTTATGAAAGCTTATTTTTATTTTTAAAAAATGAATAAAACATGTGTTTTATAAATTCTCACTAAGTTTAATATTTAAAAAAAAACTCATGAAAATTAACCTACAATTTAACTCTTCAAATTTCATACAAGCAAACCCATAAAATTTTAATTCTACTAAGATTGATTTATAAATACATAATCTTATGGTAGCAAATTAATCTTCATGCATGCACTATTGATCTTAAATTTATGTGCACTCATCCATCAATAAATGTATTAAAAGCATAAGTGTAACACTTATGCTTAGAGCTTATTTTTATATAAACCAACCTTTATTGACCGTGCTTAAATCAAGACTTGAGCTTATTAAGAGCTTGATATTTCAATTGACAAATTATTTATACCAATTTAGTTTATATATCACAAGAAAGAGAAAGTTCCTCATTTTTAAACACTTGCAGTTTTTGAATTATATTAGTTTGAATATATGTAAATAAATAATTTAGAAATGTCAGGTGATTGCATGTAAATTTAACATGAATAATATATGTGAAGATTAAGTTTCTTCCACAAGATAATATATATATATATATATATATATATATATATATATATATATATATATATATATATATATATTGTTAAATTATTTATTTATTTATAAATATGAGGGGGGAACCCAAAAATAACTGGAATTGTTCTTTGGTTTGTGGACTTGTTGAAGTACATACTTTTGCTGTTACATACTTCTTTCAGGAAGCATTCTGCACCAATCTGCAAAATGGCATCATTGCATGAAATCATGGAACTATGGAGCACATTTTTTTGTAAGCATATTTGTCAATTTTTTTATAATAGCTTAAATGTTCAAATAATGTGAAATTCTGTTTTCATTTACAGAAAACAGAAATTATAAGCAAGTTGATTTCTTAAAAATATAAGTTTATGGGTGGTTTAATTGAAATGTTAAATTTACCACATTGCTAAAAAGTATCGCAAGTGATATTCAAAGTCAAAACAATACTGATTTTTTTTATGCAAACAGCATTTGTCTCTCAAATTTAGTCTGTAATGATCAGGCATTTTACCTGCAAGTTCTGAGACATTTACATGATATGGTAAAATGTAAACACCCTATTTTATGGCAAAGAAAACAGTGTAAGCTCCACCCTAACAAAGTTTCATCTCTCAAAATCCTGAATGTGAAACACTTTTTAATTAAATTCAGCATGAGCAACCACATTTGCCCAATCTCACTTCATGCAATTTTTTTTTAATCTCTAGAATAAAAAAAAGTCTTTTTTTTGTGTGGACTTAGAACTGAAAGGAAAAATAATGAAAGCATTAAAGTGCATCACTTTGCAAGTGTTTCTAGACTACTTCAAAAAATGATAAACATGTTTAGACCAGTGCACTGCATTAAATAGACTATACTGTACTTTTTAAAGAGATTCAATTTGCAATATCTAAAAATAAATATACAATTTTTTATTACAAAATTATAGGTAATTTGAGATCACCCTTATAATAAATATTTATAAATAAATACAAGATTTATTTATTGTATCATGCATGTAAATAAAAAGTGCATATTATATAATGGTTAAACCATCAAACACTACATGATCACCATTCTTTATGTTTACACTAGCTGTTTTTACAAAGGCAGTAGCACCAATCAGTGCAATCCAGAGTAATCAATGGATGCAGAAAGATTTGGGCATA
Source organism: Epiperipatus broadwayi (assembly GCA_028023455.1). Taxonomy (NCBI): domain Eukaryota; kingdom Metazoa; phylum Onychophora; class Udeonychophora; order Euonychophora; family Peripatidae; genus Epiperipatus; species Epiperipatus broadwayi. The sequence continues at coordinate 617,800 of JAQFVV010000173.1, forward strand.
AAATTCCATTCTCCAGACTAGTTTCTAGCTTGTGGCTTTCATAAGTGAGAAGCCATAGATCTGAGAACCCTGCACTTAGATCTTAGGATCTAATGCAACCCTCGCAGCCATCCTTTACTTTTTTAATTAACTACAAAGCTTTGAGTCCAAAATGAAAACACAATAATGTTTTCAAGCTAAGCTCATTAGCTTGTATAATTGTATATGTCTGAACTCAGTTCAGCATCCATACTTTTTTATGTCTTTGGTTGTTTAATAACCACAGTCACCATAATCCTATTGAGCAGGATTGGCATTAAACGATCAAACATCACATGATCAACATTTTTTATGCTTAACCAAGCTGTTTTTCACAGAGTCAAAATTTTCTATACAATCTTAGAAAAAAAATGTTGTGAAAGCAGAAATAGGAGATAAGTTTCCTTATTTTTTTTCTAATTTACATATAGATAAATAAATATATTAATTATATTTTAATAAATGAATAAATAATTTTATTTAAAAATGCTTATTTTATTTATCAAGGATAATTTGGAAAAAAAATTGAAGGAAAGTAAAATGCAAATAAGCAGAAATAATGCTAAATAATCAGATCGCAATGAAATAATTAATGTATTCATGTGTAAATGAATTTAAAATAAATTATTAACTATTTATTCATAAATTAGCAATGCAAATTTATCAATCGAATAACAGATCAAGAACTGAAATATTCACTGATTCATGCATTAAAAACGCTTGGAATAATTTCCTCAGTTGATTAGCTGTTCATTTTTTTAATGAAAATGAAATAATTGAATGGTATTTTGCTTGAGAGTTCATATAAAGTTCAAGCATCATAAGTGACAAAATTAGAGCCCCAATCTACAGACTTTCATCACCAGAGTCTGCTATTTTATCACTGCACTTAAAGCATTGTGAACAATGTTTATAAATTTTCTGATTCCAGTATTATCTCAATGTTATTAAGTTACTTTCATATTGTTCATATCTATATCTGTTGGTTTTTAATAGGTTCGAAGTTAGATATCAAAGTCAAATCGTTTAATGTTATTTCATTATAAAATAACTTACAGGGCAGAGTGGTTTATTTCATATGACATTTATCAATATTCTAATAAACTCTAATATTTACTGATAATGACAAAACAGATATTTCAATATACTTGTAAGCAATGCCTAGTTAAAATAAATACAAATATTTTGTTTTATTTGTATTTTGTTCTAAATATTAGTGTATAATTTTAAAAAAAATACTGACTTTTGTTATTGAATTGGGTTTTTTTTTTAATTCTTTCAATATTTTTTTTCCCAATTAATAAACTTTTAAATCTACAAACCATACTATCCAACCAAAGTTGACTATAAATTCTATATAAATTATAGAAACTTTTTTTTTTGTAAAATAATATCACTTTGCACTTATTACTAAAAGATTCACCATAAAATACTTATCGAAAAATATGACATTTCATAATAAAATTGCTCGCTCAGTCCTGACTTATACCTAGAGCTTTTTTAAAAAAAGAGGAAACTGACATCATAAAATTTCTTTTGAAATAACAAATGATATATACCATCTACTTGCAAAGGCTGAATTTTAAAAAGAAGCAAAGTATTTTTGGTTTTGATTAAATATAACTTTTAATCCTTTACTGTTGAACTCTGATTTATTACCAAAAAAAAGCTTCTTAATAAATTTTACCTAATAAAAATGATTTAAAAGAAGATTTATTTTTGTTAAAGACTTTCTCACTGTTGTATAATAATATATATAAAGAAATATTTGACTTTCAATGTAAATTAAATGAACGTGTAGAGGTGAATACTTTAAATGCATGATCAACTCTTCTATTTATATATATATGTTACATTTTATTATTTCTATTAGGTGATTTTTTTTTTTTTTTTGCTTGCACATACTTTAATAACAAAATCAAAAAAATGCACCTCAGAAGTAATAAAATATACTATTAATGCCAGTGAAATAAAAACAAGAGAGAGAAGGATAGAAAATAAGAAAACTTTAAGCAATCACAACCTGGCAATTAATAAACTTAGTAAATGGTATATCTTTGTTATTTCTTTATGTAAGCTGATAAAAGGATATTTTCCTACAATAAGCTTCTTAAAAACTCTATTATGTATATATAGAATTCATTTGTAATGGTATCATTATCATCAACCATTAGCAATCCATTGCAGGATGAAGGTCTCTCCAAGTTCAATCCATCTTCTCCAATCTTTAGCTTCTCTTCTCCACATCACCCCTGCACACTTTCTTATTTTATCCATCCATCTTACATGTGGTCTCTTTCTGGATCTTTTACAATCTCTTGCAATTCAGTTTAAGATTTCAATTGTTCATCTATTATCATCTCTTTTAGCAATATGTCTAGCCCAACTCCACTTCAGTCTTTTAATTTTTTCAATGAGGTCAGTAACACCTATTTGTTCTCTTATCCATATATTGCATTTTGGATCTCTTCTTATTACTCCCAACTTGCATCTCTCCATATTTCTTTGAGTGGTATAAAGTCTTTGTATTGCTCTTCTATTAAGTGTTCAAGTCTCAGATGCATAAGTAAGAACTGGTTAAACACTTTTATTAAAAACCTTACTTTTCAAACACATAGGCATATTTCCTTTTAGTATCAAGTTATTTCCACAAAAAGCATTTCAACCAAGTTTAATTCTATGATTAATTTCATCCATTATGTTTCCATCTGTATTAATAATCTGACCAAGGTATTTGCAGTTGTTAATTTATTCTAACTCATCATAATCAATCTTTATTTTCATATTTTAAGAAAATCCATTAAACTCTACTTATCTTTAAATATTAAATATTGAAATGAGCAAAAAGTTTAGACTTTGTGGCTAATTATTCCGATGTATAAATATATAAAATGTGCTAAAATACAGAACACACAAAGCTGAAAATAAAGAAATCTTAATACTGTAGATTAATATAAACTAAATATATGTATCCAAGTATATGGCTGAGTGCTTTCGAGGGCTGAGATTCTCATATTCATAGCCATCTTGTAAATAAATAGGTTAGTTTAGAGTGATGCAAATTTATGTAAATGAGATAGTTAAGTATTTCATTTCCTGGAGATCTTATAACAAGAGTCTTTTCTGTTTGTAGAGTTGTTATCTTTAGTGATAAAGTAAGCTTTCTTTATTTTTCTCTTAAGATCGTGTTGCTCTCTGCAAACAACCACTGGATCTTTAGGTTGGCAATCATAACATATTCAGTAATAAATATCATTTATGTTTTCACACAAACATACCCCAACTCCAACAAACTAATTAATAATACTAAAGACAGCAGCTTTCCATCCTAGCTGACACCTCAAGTAGTTTACAATACTGCCTACCCTGAAACACATTGTATGGCATCATATTATGATGAAACCAGGGCCTCTCTATCCACTCTGCTATCTCAACACACATACTCATATAATAAAGCACTAACAGACCCTTCTTGTAGTTCAGTTTTTGTACAGCACCACAGTTCATCTGTTCATGATTACCAACCTAAAGACCCAATGGGGGTCGTTTGCAGTGATGACATGATCTTAAGAGAAAAATAAAGGAAGCTTACTTTATGGCTAAAATAAAAACTCTATAAAGAGAAAAGACTCTTGTTATATTATCTCCAGGAAATGGAATACATAACTACCTCATTTACATTAATTTGCATCACTCTTAACAAACCTATTTATTTACAAGACAGCTATGAATATGAGAACCTTGGCCCTCAAAAGTGCTTAGCCACATACTTGGATATATATATTTAGTTTATATCAATCTATAGTATTAAGATTTTTTTAACTTCAGCTTTGTGGATTCGTGCGTTTTAGCGCATTTTAAATATTAAATATTAAACAATCTAATCTGAAACATGGATTTAAATCTCATCTTTCGTTTTTTTTTTTTAAAAAAGATTGTGTTTTATTTGAATGAAATTCACTAAAACGTATAAAGGGGGAAAAAATATTGGAAGCAAGCAAAAACATTGATTTTATTATGAAATTCCATTATGTGAAAACGTTATAATTTTTTCTAATGAACCTAATATTGGTTACCTTATCACATTATCTACTTACTATGGATTTGAATGATAATGTTTCATTTTTGTTTGGTTCTTCACTAATTATATACTTTCTAGTCAAATATGTATATGATTTTTTTTTTTTACAATTTAAGAAGTTGTATTTTCTTTCTTTCCAACAAAATTTTTCAAGGATTTTCAAAGCCATTCAATTTGTGCAATTATATGCAAATAATTAATGGAATAAATTGTGAATGTAAAATTTCAAAATAAAATTAAATAAATATTTTTTAAAAAAAAAAAAAAACGTATTCTGTTTAACTTTTAAAGTAGGTTGGAAAGTAAAATGAATATTGAATAATTTCTCAGAGTTTGTTAACTAAATTAATTTGTAATGATTTAATTAAATGGCTAAAGTATCATCAAATTACACCCAATGTAATGTAATTAGTGCACTGCTGATTTTAAAAAAAATTCTCTAAAAATTTAGAAAAAACAAAAAGGTTAAAATTAATAAAATCTCGTGAATAATATTTTACACACATACACGCGTGCATGCAATATATAACAAGTTCATTAAAAAGTGCCAATAAATTATATATAACGATACTGATTTTTAAAATAGAAAAAAAAATATAAGGTTACTTTCAAAATAGATTTTTATAGAAAGCAGCACACACATCCCTTCCTTTAATGTTTTAAAAGGTTAATTAATAAATAATACTTTTTTAAAAAAAGCTATAAGCTACTGCTTATTTATTATCAAATTTAAATATATCAAATAAATCAAAAAGCAAGATAAAAATGAATGAACTACTGTAGTGGAATAGTAAAGTATAAAAACTTTTTTATTGTTAGCTGGATTTCACAACACTGGTGGGTGTTTTTTAAATAATAATCAAAAGGTTTTTATAGAAGTTGTAAGAAGTTTGAATACCGGAAGTCATAGGGCTCCAACCCACAATCCACAGACTCACCACTTTATCACCAAACTAAATTTTACAGGACTATGTTACTTCATTATCCTAATTAAGTTTTATGACAAAAAACCCAACTAATTATTATCAAAATTGCTTGAAATAATTGCATATTGTGAATAGATATAAAATATTCTCATCAACTCTAACATAGAATAGATAGATGATATCTGATATCGATATAAAAATTAAATTTTAATGGTATAATAATTTGACTTAAGAATTCAAATTTTTTGGATTATAAATAATTTAATGACTAAAAGAAATGTCCGTAAGTATATTTAAGGCATTTGATCTGTTTTATTTAATAATATTGACTATTGGTTAGTGAAACTGAATTAATTCTCCAACACAGCTTTGTGCGTATCATTACATGATCGTGAAAAAAACGTTACTGGAATGAAGCAGTGATAGCAAAATATTTAGTTTTGAAATGTGGGTTTTTAAGAAGTTTTTTTTTTACAAAAATTGCAGAGATTTTATCAAAATAGATCTTTCTTTCATAATAGATTCATAATTTTTAGGTATTTAAAAACAATATCTGCTAAAAAAATTTCCCCAGCTATTAGCTTTTGCGTGTGTGTTTGTTTTAGTGCTCATTGTGTGCAATATTTGAATTCAAATGCTGCAAGAGAATAACTGATTTTCTAGAATAGCATTAATACTCTTTGCTTTGATGATATGATGAAAATTGTAAAACAAGCAACAAACTAGAAAAACCCTGCAAAGTGGGGTACTTTCTGAAAATAGATTAGCATTTTTTTTATTTTTGTAAGGGAAGCTATCACAAAAGAGAATTTATTACTTTACATTACTGACATACTGAAATTATAAATATTTAATTTTTATAAATATTGAGAGAGCGCAGTATATAAAGCCAATAGCATCAAATAAAAAAATTGCCTGAATTTTGTTTCAGGATAGAAAATTCTATTGGAAGTTTCCCCACTGCTTCTGATCAGCAGCTGTGCATATAAAAAAATTAGTGATTACAAGTAATAACGAAGCTGGAGGTTATGTTGTACAAATGATAAAATAAGAGCATAAATAAATAAATCACTTGAGCTATATATATATATATAATGGGAATTTGAACACAGACTTTCAAGCTTCCTTCAACTATCCACTCCATCTTAAATAACTGATTCACATGACCACAATGTGAAAAGGGTAAACCATCTCCAATATATATATTTTATGCTGAACTAGCACTCATCATCGCCACATATATATATATATATATAATCAGTGCTCTTCTTATATTAAGATAGCAATTTTTTAAATTTTAATAGACAAACTCAATCTTCTTCATTCTCCAACTCTTCAGCCATCCATACCATTGAAAATTTGATGATGGAATGCTCAAATCCTTGGTAATGCCAATACTGTTGTCATACCCATGTTGACTTCAACTCAATATGACCCCTATATATGACCTTAATATGTCCATTTACATATGCAGAGAGATGGGCAGAATTAAGGCTGAATCTGTAATAAATCAATACCAGTATATTGTAAATATCGGACTTTAGGATGTAATTAAAGGAGATTTAAACACAAACTTTCAAGCTTCCTTCAACTTTCCATTCCATCTTATATAACTAATACACAAAACTACACATATGAAAAAGATAAATGATCTCCAATATACATATTTTGTGCTGAACCAGCACTCATTAGTTGATCAAGATCATCATCTCCAACACATATATAATCAGTATCCAGTTAATATTAAAATAGCAAATCTTTAAACTTTAGTGGACAGATTTCAATTTTCTCCACCCTCCAACTCTTCAGCCATCTACACCATTAAAAATCTGATGATGGAATGCTCAAACCCTTGGTGATTCCAATATTGTTGTCATATCCATGATGACCTTAAGTCACTCTGACTTCTTATATATATATTGTACCTATATTGATATATATATATATATATATATATATATATATATATATATTTCACAATGATGGCATTACAAAACCATTATGTTGTCTTTCTGATATACTATTCTTTAAAATTAAATATATTCAATTTATAGACAACTAAATACTTAAAATATATAAATAATAAATTTATTAATATCTAATCGATTTTCGTTCAAAATATGAACCTTATCAAGATATTACAACAATTGAAAAAAATTTTTCACGTGATTTACATATCATATACAGGTCAAACTTAACAATAAAGATGTTTTTAAATTTTCCAATTTTTATTTAATGACCATTTTCCACCTAACTTAACCGACCCTTGTACTAAATTTATACATTTCTCTTTATTTTCATGTATATACAATGTTTCATATACTTTTCTTTCTTTATAATTTTTACAATATTTGATGACTTCAATACTTTCTTCACAATTCATAATGTGTCCTGTTTCTAAAAAATGGCAAAATGGACCTGATTTAATATCTTTTCTTTTTATAGCTCTGTCATGCGTCTTTACCCCTTTCTGTTTTACTTTTTGACTGACCTATGTATATCATCTTGCATATTTTACAAATAATTTTATATATTATTATTATTATTATTATTATTATTATTATTATTATTATTATTATTATTATTATTATTATTATTATTATTATTATTATTATTATTATTATTATTATTATTATTATTATTATTATTATTATTATTATTATTATATATATTATTCAACTATGGTTGATTGGATTGAGCAGAAAATAATTGATAGGTATATCGAAAATGGAGAAATTATAAAGTATTTTAGGTATGTGGATGATATTTTAGTTGTAGGAAATGGAAGAAGCATAATGAAAGCTTTTAATGAGCTTAATAAAAATATGTTTAATATTAAATTTACTATAGAAAATAATGAAGAAGGAATAAAATATTTAGATTTATTAATAAAAAAGGATGAAAATGGAATGATTAATATAAAGCACTACATAAAAAATAAAAATGTTAGAGGAATGATACATCCAGAATCTTATCAACCTTGGTGTCAAAAAATGGGGGTACTAATAGGGTTAAAAAAAATGATAGGCTTACATTAAATGATAAAGATGCAATGGAGCAAAAATTGAAAATCCAAGATGAATACATTGAATATGGATATAATAGTAAAGTTGTAAAAAATATTTTAATAAATAAAAATAGGTATAAAAAAGTTAGCAATAAAATTGAAAGAAAAAATAAGAAATGGATTTCTATTCCATATTCTAAGGATGTATATGAAATTCTAAATGATAGAAAAGAAAAAAATAAATCTTAATATAGGTATTGGATGGAAAAATAGTAAATCTTTAAAAAAACTAGTAAGTAATTCTAAAATAAGGAATGATAAGAATGATAGGATAGGAATAATATATAAAATTATTTGTAAAATATGCAAGATGATATACATAGGTCAGTCAGCAAAAAGTAAAACAGAAACCGGTAAAGAGCATGACAGATCTATAAAAAGAAAAGATATTAAATCAGGTCCATTTTGCCATTTTTTAGAAACAGGACACATTATGAATTGTGAAGAAAGTATTGAAGTCATCAAATATTGTAAAAATTATAAAGAAAGAAAAGTATATGAAACATTGTATATACATGAAAATAAAGAGAAATGTATAAATTTAGTACAAGGGTCGGTTAAGTTAGGTGGAAAATGGTCATTAAATAAAAATTGGAAAATTTAAAAACATCTTTATTGTTAAGTTTGACCTGTATATGATATGTAAATCACGTGAAAAATTTTTTTCAATTGTTGTAATATCTTGATAAGGTTCATATTTTGAACGAAAATCAATTAGATATTAATAAATTTATTATTTATATATTTTAAGTATTTAATTGTCTATAAATTGAATATATTTAATTTTAAAGAATAATATATATATATATATATTGTACCTATATTGATATAGGCACATATAATTTTATCTAAAATTATATTATTAAAATAATCTTTCGTTAAAGAAAAACATAAAATTAAATGTTGAAGAGTTTATTCGGTTTGTTTTTGAAAAAGATAAAAATCAAATAGTTTTCTAGCGTTAGTTTTGAAATAAAAAGCTACAATTAATTAATCAAAAGGGGGGAGGGGAGTCTTGGTTTGAGAAATTAAACTAAGGGTTATAAAAGGAAGTAAAGAGTTTTTATTAGTATTCGTAAAAATATAATTTAAAAAGTTAAAACATACCAATCTCTTTTCATTCAAGAAAAAATAATGTTAAAACTAATATATGTGCGTATATATGTGCGAGTGTCAACAATAGAATAAATGTTATTATAAATAAATGAAAGTTAAAGAAGATTATCATTAAAAAACACGGCAATGGTTATTAATTGATATAAAACAACGTTTGTGCATGGCTATTGCTAATTAAGCAATCTTTCAAAACACGTTTATCAAATGATTATCACTGGAATTCGACAACAGATCTTTGCCGGGAATATTTCGACAACACATTGCAGATATAAATAGATTTTTTTTTATCGGACGGTAGTAAGTTCACAAATTAGTTGAGTGAGTGCAGTTCACAAAGTAATTGAGTAGTGCTGTTCAGAAATTAATTGAGTCAGTTAAGAAACAAAATGCAGTGTTGAGAAGATTTTGGGAATTCACGCCTCTCAACAGCCTAAAAAGTCCGATGAAAACAGCAAGATCTGCCCATGAAATAATGTCAGCGTAACAACTTAGAAAATCTCCGTCAGTATTTAATTGTCTCCAATAGTAATAATCATGAAAATCAGGAAACTCATCAAGGAAAAGTCCCAGCTGGCTGGTAAGCATTTATAATGGGAATATTCTCACCGAAAGCAGCCACCAAAGAGAACAAAATTCTATGTCTACATTCAAAAACCTAGGTAAAACATTTGCTTATTTTGTTTATACTGTAATAGCCATTGCATTGCATTAATTCGTACGAATCTTTCAAGAGTCTAATTATATGAACTTTATATCATACATAAATGAACTATTGATATGTGTGATTAAATTTCAAATGCTATGTAATACTTTATTATTATTATGTGTGTACATGAGTTAATATGTGCGTGATCGTTATATCAATATTTATTAGTTAAATTAGAGTGTTCTGTTATTAAATCTATAGGAATATTTAAACTATTTAGAAATGTTAATTTAAAATATGCGTGTGTTTTATTAGAATTATAAAATGTTTAAATTTAGTAAATAAATGTTAGTTAATAAATTATCTTTAAAATTAAACTTTATTTGTCGGTCAATTCTTTTTATCAATTCCTTTTATCAAATTCTTTTATCAACTCCTTTTACAATTCTTTTATCAAGTCTTTTAACCACTAATTAAGTATAATCTATTAGTGATTACAAACAACTGAGCTAGTTGTGGATTTAGGCATTGAGTTAGTGGCCACTGTTCAAAGTGCGTTGTCTATTCTTTTAGTATTCTTTTAGAATAAGCAGCTGGCGCCCGTGGTTATACACAAACAAAAAAGTGCTTTGGACATGGTGTTGAACTCAACAGCCGAGAAGAAGCTATGTCCTGGAAATGTAACATTAGTTATATACTTTATAGCTATTGTCTGGGCATACATACTCTCCGAGTATGTTCTTCTCTGCCTAAGAGACCGGTGTTCGAATTCACATATTCGAATCCAGTTCAATATATATATATATATATATATATATATATATATATATATATGACCTTAATATGTCCATTTAAGTACACAGAGGGATGGGCAGAATTAAGGCTGAATCTGTAATAAATTAATACTAGTATATTGTAAATAACAAACTTTAAGATGTAATTAAAGGGATTTGAACACAAACTTTCCTCCACTATCCACTCCATCTTATATAACTGATACACATGACCGCACATGTGAAAAAAATAAGTGATCTCCAATATAAACATTTTGTGTTGGTTCAGCACAAAATACATATACTGGAGATCATTTATTTTTTTCATGTGTGTGGTCATGTGTATCAGTTATATGAGATAGAATGAATAGCTGAAGGAAGATTGAAAGTCTGTGTTCAATCCCCTTTAATTACATCTTAAAGTTTATTTACAATATACTATTTTAATGGTCGATCTTAATTGAAGTTGTTCATACATAATCTTAAATTTTCAATAAATTAAATTAAAAAGTAACTGATAATAATCAAATTTTTTTACAATTTGTATATTTACATAAAGCCAAAAATTATACGTAAATTTGTTTATTGGTTGTAGTTTATCATATGGAAAATGTTCAAATATATATGTTAGCACTAGAAATGATAATCTATATGTGTTAATGCACAATTTGACAAAAACTATTAAAAAAGATAATATTAACAATTGATATGGCTAATCTTTAAAAAATCTAGATTGAATTTAAATTAGAATTTGCTAATCATCTTAAAATATTGACATATTTTGAAAATGATTCAGGCTTAACTGGGAACAATAAGAAGATAAATATTTTACAAGAACTGCAGCAAGGAAACTGGTGCAAAAAAGTAGCAATTCATCAAGTAAATTGTGATCCATTAAAAAAATTTGAATATCTGGAGTTCTGCAAAATGGTATGAAAAATTACTAATTAATAAAATTATAAAAAAATATATATATCTGTGAATCGCCAAAAGAAGTTATAAAAAAAAAAAAAAGTTTTCACAATAGAAGCAATAAAAAGAAAAGATGGAATTAAACAGGCAAAACTATCCAACAGTAGTGCCACCTTGTGCCAACCAAAGTAATCAATGGGTGTGCTGATCATATGATGTTAAGAAAAGATGGAATTATTATTAAAAAGAGGAATGATATCATGAAACATGTGAAAAAACTTTGCAAATAAATAACAAGAAGAATTAAAATAACTATTACTACTATTACATCTTAATTGCTAAGCATTTATAATGAAAAAAAGTGAGACATATAGTTAAATCAATCAAGAAGGAAAAAGCTCGAGGAAATGATGAAATTATTATTGATATCTTAAAAGAATTAAGTGAAGAAATAGAAAGGTGAGTGATAAAGTAATATATCAAATATCTAAATGATAAAGATGTATCTGATTGGAATAATGCAGAAATAATATGGATGTTTCAGAAATGGTGAAGAAGATAATAGAAATTACAGATTTATCAATCTTTTATCAGTTATATTAAAAAAAATTTTTACCAAGATAATTACAATAAAACCAACCAAAGAACAAGCTGAATTTAAAACTTGTTTTAGCATAGTGGATTATAATCAAATATTGAAAGAAGTTATAAAAAATTCCCATAAACATTAGTTACCATTACACTTTGGATTTGTAAATTACCAAAAAGCATTTGATTCTATAAGCATTTCCAGAGTGACGATACTTTTAAAATATCAGCATATAGAACTGGGATATTGCCATATTCTGTATAGTTGCATATAAGTGCACTTATTACATTTATTAAAAAAAGAACTGTAAATTGTTCTTGTTTTGCTTCTGAAAGCTTAAAGTTTGAAGAGGAAGAGTTTAAATAAAAATATGAAATGAATAGCAAAAAGCCATAATCTGCTTATAATAAAAGTGCTAAGTTATAGGTGAAAAAAGATTTAAAGACTAATAGTACCATAATCTACTTGTAACAAAACTAAGTTGTAGAAAAAAAAGTATATAATTCAGGGCATAATTAAGTGTGATGAAAGTCCACATTTTGCTATTCACTTTATTTTTAAAAAATAAAGATATGGTATAGTAAGATTTTTATTTTTCTGAGTGAATCTATATAGTAAATATATGTATATATGAGCTCCCTCATTTTATTATTAATAGTTATTGATTAATTTGTCTATACTATAATCTTAATTTACATATGCATACTATATTCATAAAAAAGCATCTGATATATATATATATATTTGATTATCGCCATTTTACTATATATATATATATATATATATATATGGAAGTGAAACCACTGCCAATGTATTTCTCTTAAAAGTGAATTACATAACTAACAAATAACTGTATAATATATATATATATATATGATCAATAGATGGCCTTTTACCAAAAACACCTACCAAGCGTACGTTTGTGTACATAAATGATCAAAGAGTCAGAATTAACTATCTCTTTCATTTTAGCCCACCCTCAGATCAGCTGATTTCAAGCTGATTTGCTATCATCAGTGAAGGACAGAGCCAAAAAACTAGATCTAAACACTGACTCCAAGTGTTTATGCACAAAGTTTCTATCAGTTTGCAAACATGAAATTTTTCAGACCGATAAAGTCTTCAAACTCAGCCAAACAAGCTAGATAGCTATATGGGTCTGATCTCAGTTCAGTTTCTTCACATAGTCAAAGCCTCTGCAATCTATATCATTGCAGAAACCTTTAAAGGTACATTTATGAAAAACAAAAAACAAGTTTTAATCATGTTAAAACCTGTTGTCGCTTGTATGTATGATCAATAGATGGCATTTTACCAAAAACACCTACCAAGCATATGTTTGTTTGCATAAACAATCAAAGAATCAGAATTAACTATCTCTTTCATTTTATCCCACCCTCAGATCAGCTGATTTTAAGCTGATTTGCTATCATCAGTGAAGGACAGAGCCAAGAAACTAGATCTAAACACTGACTCCAAGTGTTTATGCACAAAGTTTTTATCAGTTTGCAAGCATGAAATTTTTCAGACCGATAAAGTCTTCAAACTCAGCCAAACAAAATAGATAGATATATGCTTGCAAACTGATAGAAACTTTGTGCATAAACACTTGAAGTCAGTGTTTAGATCTAGTTTCTTGGCTCTGTCCTTCACTGATGATAGCAAATAAGCTTGAAATCAGCTGATCTGAGGGTGGGATAAAATGAAAGAGATAGTTAATTTTGATTCTTTGATCGTTTATGTAAACAAACGTATGCTTGGTAGGTGTTTTTGATAAAATGCCATCTATTGATCATAAATACAAGCGACAGCAGGTTTTAACGTGATTAAAACTTATTTTTTGTTTTTCATAAATGTACCTTTAAAGGTTTCTGCAATGATATAGATTGCAGAGGCTTTGACTATGTGGAGAAACTGAACTGAGATCAGACCCATATGGCTATCTAGCTTGTTTGGCTGAGTTTGAAGACTTTATTGGTCTGAAAAATTTCATGCTTGCAAACTGATAGAAACTTTGTGCATAAACACTCGGAATCCATGTTTAGATCTAGTTTCTTGTCTCTGTCCTTCACTGATGATAGCAAATTAGCTTGAAATCAACTAATCTGAGAGTGGGCTAAAATGAAAGAGATAGTTAATTCTGACTCTTTGATCATTTATGTAAACAAACGTATGCTTGGTAGGTGTTTTTGGTAAAATGCCATCTATTGATCATATATACAAGCAACAGCAAGTTTTAACGTGATTAAAACTTGTTTTTTGTTTTTTCATATATATATATATTGTAACCTTCTTACTAATATAGCTAGTCAGCATACACATTTTGGAATCATATGCTCCCCTGTAACCTTCTTACTAATCTAGTTAGTCTGCATAAATGTTTGGGAGCCATATCCTCCTCTGTAACCATCTATCAACAACTGTCTAATCAATCTGGACTCATGTTTTAAGGTGACATATTCTCCTCTGTAACCTTCTTAGCTACAACTAATCTAATCAATCTAGAATATACACCTAAAAATAAATGTTAAACTAAAGAGAGGATTTCTTTATTGACTAAGCTCACATGAAACTATAGACCTAAAGAATATCACAAGGTGGTTAATGAAGATAATAACTTCTGGTCAAACTAGCTTTAAAATCCACAAACAAACAAACAAAATAAATTTAATATTCAGCAAACCAATAAATAAATAATAATTAGATCAATGGAATGAATATGAAATTAGAATTATCAATTAGGAAGTACATTAGGAGGTAGATGAATAAATGGAGGATGAAAATAAGTAATAATTAATAATAAAATGAAAGGAGTCTGAAAATGAAGAGAAAAGAATGAAGATGTATCAGAATAATGAATGAATGAGATGATGGTAGAATAAGAGTTAATGGATGATTAAGATGATAGTGGAGTAAGAGCTAGTGAATGGTGAGTTAATTGGGATAATGAATTAGGATGAAAGAAGAATAGAGAAATAAAGAAAGATTGAAATGACAGATAAGAAGAATGATGATGATGGAAGGTGATGTCCAGAACTCTAAATTGATATTGAATTAAATGATCATAAGATAACTAAATAAAATAGGGATTCCAAGCTTAACAAAACCAGAATATTCACCATAAAGTCAAAACAAGCTATACATTTAAGACAAAAAAAGCAATTTATACTTTAAAGTTTGGTTGACTTTTCATAAAACAGTGAATGTAACACAACTCAAATCCAACTACAATAATTAACTAAATATAAAATTTACCATAAATTCAAATCCTATATTGCAGATTAATATAACATATTCTTCTCAGGGTTCACATAACTTAAAAGTTGTTATACAAGATATACTTGGGTCAGTGAGAGGAATTTTGCCACTACCCAAATATAATGCACAAAACAGCTCTTAATACCAAATAGAATTAACAAACAATATTTATTAATTTCAAAGAAACTTTATAAACTCCATAACTATTATATACTTGGAGCTTCAAGAAAGATGAATAACTATTCAATAGCTAAACACAATAACTTATCAACTTCTTTTCTCAATTAATTATAAATAATGTGATCAAGATTAGTGAATGATATATCTGCAGATTCAAATAAACTAATTAAACTAATATTAAGTGTTTATCTTTTAGTATACCACCTAAAATAATATGCACACTAAGTTAATATTTTGATTATTAACCAATAATGCCTTAGGTGTACTCATAAACCACAGGACTTAATAAAATTATTATGATATACCAACATATAGTGACATATACAATATTAATTGATGATGATATCCATATAATCAGATGATGTGTTGATAGCAATAACATTAATAATGTGTGTGTGTGTGTTGATTAGCAATAAGACTACTGACAACTAAATAAATTTTTAACACAACAAGATTTATTTACATTATTTACAACTTTATTTCAGACACCTTGCATGAAATAAGATGAATTCATTAAATAAAATTAGGGATTGAAAATAATTGGTATCCCATTGACTATGCACATATTAAGTAAGACAAATTAATACAGTGATATTCATAGTATCACTATTATTATTGGATATGTTTCTATTATTATTCTATCTCATAGAATAAGGTAGTTAAACTTTTTTTAAGCTAACTTATCATTTAAATTATAAAACAAAATATATTTAGGTCTTTGGGATATACTCAACTTTTAAAATCTAAAACTCTACATTATAATTTAGTGTATTAAACTGTAGCTATTTTATTTGTCTGAATATGATAAGACCAATTATCATATGCAGCACAATTAATAATTTATTATCATTTACTATAAAAGGATTCATTGTATTGAGGTGGGGACAGACATCATAAGTTAAATGCACACATGATACCCACAACATTGCCTATGTCCACAACTTAATCATTTAATAATTAACTTATCTTACCAATTCATTGGCAAATCACTGCTTGATGAAGATAAATCCACATTGCCCTTGTGTATCTCTTGTTCTTTCATATAGAAGTTCTACAATCACTAGTAAGTTTTGGGTTGGCTTGTTTAAAAACTGATGAAGATCCTACAACATCATAAAGACACTATTCCAATTAGGCAAAAACTATAGATAGACCAGTATCCCTTAATCTAACTTTATCTTATCCTTGCCATTTGATTTAGAAATACTAAACTTCACCATACATGGTGGAAAACTAACTATATAACCTCATTAGGGACCAAACAATAAAGGGAGGCTCTACAAAACAACATGGTAGTTGTACAATAATATGGCCAATTGTGATACCTTTCCATAGGTATATAAGTGTGAGCATTTCCTCATCACAGGGAAATAGAATTCAGACCATGGTATTCTCTCTTGGTATTAACTATGCTAACTAAGCACTAACTATTAATCAGCCTCAACAATATCATCATCTCATTTAATCAGCAATGGGAATTCTCCATCAGCCCATGCACAATATTAATATTGTTTTATTTGATGCCATTATATGTGGCACATACTTATCAGCTGAAAGCTGTCACAAATCCTTATTAATCCAATAGCAAGATAAAATAATCCTAATAATAATAGTGGAAACATAAATATTCCATTTCACAATGCAGAAACTATTAATGTATTAATAAACAACATCAACAGAAAAGTCAAAGGACCATTAATTATTTTAAAATAATTACTATATTTTTGTTATAGCAAGCCATACACATGTAAACAATGAAGACCAACTTACATTTTATATTTAAAGTGGACATGTTCATTCATAGGCAAAATTAAGAAGTGGAAAATGTTTATATTAATTATTTCATATAATAAAGCAATGGGGTCATTATGTGTATAACTGGGACAAATTTGGGTCTGTTTGTTTGCCCTTTAATAAAATATTAAAATCTGTTTTTAAAAAAAATGCAAAAGATAAATATCCCTCTCCCTCTCTCTCCCTCCCTCCCCCTCCCTCCCTCTCCCTTGCTCTCTCTCTCTCTCTCTCTCTCTCTCTCTCTCTCTCTCTCTGTCTAAATAAATGATATTTAATTTTATGTTTGCCCTTAATTGGGAAAATAACAAAAATATGTGTAATAAATATATATATATATATATATCTTTATACATTTCTTTCTCCTTACTAAATCTATTTTATACTACAATAAATATATTTAAAAAATCCTTGAATAATACATGACAAAAAGAAAAACGTATTATAATATTAAACATATCAATAACAAAAAAAAACGAACATTTCTCCCATTGGATTTTATCCTATTAGTCAAAGTTTATTCCATCCTTATGAGCAAAAATGACAAGAAAACTGATATCCTGAGCAAAAATTCCTAAGTAATGCATATATATATATTGGTTATTATGTTTTATGCTAGCATAGTGACAATATTCAAACATTCTTCTGAGTGTAAGACGATTAAAATAAGTTTATCCATACTTTTTTGTAGATAATTTTCTTTAAAGTGAATTTGTAAGTCTATTATGATCTTTAAAACAAAAAATTTTTTTCTTAAGACCATTTATTGATTTATTTATCGATGTCAGCATAGTGAGATAACCATTTATTGATTTATTTCGATGTCAGCATAGTGAGATAATATTTAAATGCTTCCAAGTGTAGTGCAATTAAAAAGAATAATTTAAGTTTATGATAATTTTCCTTAAGATGAATTTATAGATTCATTACGATTAATAAGCTTAACTTTTAAAAATCATTTATTGATTCATTATTTTGTTTTTCCCTTTGTTAAGATATCTGTCATAATGTTAAATGATTTGGGCAATTTTAAAACATTTAAAAAAAATTATTAATTTGCAAGTTGCACAATAAGACTAAAAAGTAAATATTGATTTATTCATTTCTCCCAGCAAATTAATGTGTTTAATAATATTAAAAAGAATTTCTTCAATTGTGAGCAATTATCAGTACAATATACTTGGCATTAATAATCTGTCATTTTTCTATTTTCAATAGCTACGCAAATTCACGTTGAAACACCATGGCAGATGAGTTCTCTTCTTTAATGAGAATAAAAAATAAATTCATGCATTTTTCTTTTGTAAATTGATTAAACTTGGTATGACTTTAAAAAAATGACTTTTTAAATTTGTCTACTTGATATTTTCTCACTTTTATTCAATATTATTTCGAATTATTTTTTTATAAAGAGTACAATTTATAAACAAACATATTTTTTTGCTTCATATTTAAGAGCACGAAAACTAAAACACTTTAATCTTTGTCTTTTAAACCTAAATAATTTTTGTGTTATTTTTAAATCTGACAATTGACTGTTATAAACAAAACAAAAATAATGGCTTACATTTTCTGGAATTGTTCTTCATTTGAAATAGTATTTGTTGAGGCAAATAATTATCCAGATGGTGGTCATTCTAGCTTCTTTTCTAGTAGACACATTAGGAATCATAAGATCGATGAAAAACAGTGTTGAGGCGATACAGAGTTATAAAGTTTCTACTCCATTCTTTTAATTCCACATAATCCTGAAGTTTTGTTCAAATTTTCCCAATGTTATTACTTTTCAGCTTTTCTTTTTACTTTATTTTTTATAAGTGTAGAATTAAAGTCTTCTTATTCCAATTTTTTTTCTTAATAGTCCCCCTCCCTACAAACTTGTTATATGATTTATACCTTGTATTACAATGCATGATTGGTCCTAAATGGGTCAATACTAAACAGGGTGAATAAATTAATTTGTCTCTCTAGTGATAATCACCAAACTATTTTATATTATTTTAAATTACAATACAATATATTTAAAGATTGTTTAAAAAAAAATTTTGAAAAATTATAAATTGATTTTTTTTTCTTTTAATTACTGTTTAATAATAATAATAAAATGCTAAATATTTTCATTACTTCCAAATTAGTTTTAATACTATTAAAATATTATTTGATAGAGCTGCCATTAGACTTTCTGATAAAATGTTTATGAGATAAATATCCACTCTATCAGATTTTCCAGTGTCTTTAACAGTCCAAGCCATCTTCACTTTCAGGATATTTCTTAGTGAGCTTTTGCTTAATTGGAAAATTATAATCCAACAAGCATTTCAATCTATAGCTGATTTTTACACACTGATTTTCAATATATTAATAAATTATTACTAATTAAAATTTAAAATTTTACACACTGGATCACGAAATAAAGCTTACTATCATTGAGCCAAAACATATGGTTACAATACAAAAATACTTGCTAATTTGGAAAGATATGATTTAAGAATCATGAGAGAGTCGATTGAAATATTAAAGAGACCTACTGGTTTAAATAGAACTGATGAAGCACAACGTATTCCAGCTATGTGGAAACCTTTCATTTTATCCAATATTAACTTCAAATTAATAGGTAAAAATACTGAGGGAAATAAACATTTTGATAAGCCTCATATTGTGAATGCTGAACTTGAATCTCATTTCTCATCTCACACACAGTCACGTTATTTGTTAAGATCTAACGGTTTTTCTTCAAAAGTTAACCTTGATAATGGTAATTGCTATTCCATCGAAATATTGGTGTTTAATGGAAAACAATACACAGTATAGCCCAAAAAGTTATAATTTATCTATATATATATCAAATAACTTATAAACAAAATAATAAACTATCAATTAAAAAATAAAGAAAGTTTATCGCATTGTAATGCCAAAGTTACTATAACTTATTAATGATTGACAATACATACAAATATCCAGCAAATTATATAAACTAAAAAGTCAAATTTTATAATTATTATGTAACTTTACATTGTGATATTATTATTACGTATTTTAATTTTTTATAATGGCAACATTAATCAATCTTGTTGAACTCTATAATACAGTTTATTATATTTTAATATAACATGAGTGGGCACAAAATCATTCAATTCAGATATAAAAACATGAAAATGAGATCTTTAGACAAAGTGTAAAATCTATAAATATTCGATCATATTATACATAATAATTTCAGGAAAGTATATTTATTACCAACAATAGTACTAAAACATATTATTACATCATTCATTCAAGTTCAATATAAAGAAGCAAAGACAAGCTATATGTGTATAAAACACCAATACAAAGCATAATATTTAGATATAATCAAATGAATGAAATTAAAATATTTAGCATTATTATTTCTTTGTTTGCCTAAATATATATACTCATAAACATTATATAAATATACATTATTAGCAACAGTGAGCTAATCATCCTATATTAGATTTCCACTGCAGTATATGTTAATATATACAATACAAATCAAATGATCATTAATTAATAAATATTGTAATAACAGTAAAAAATAATAAATATAATTGTAATTAATTATTATACAAAGTACTTTTGGTTAATTATTTAACCCTCCACAACTGCCATTTCATTTCAAAAAGATATAATCAAAGCATCCATTATGTTTTTTTAATTGAAAGGATAGTTGAAGAGGGTTAGGTAATTAACCAAAAGTACTTTGTATAATAATTAATTACTGTTATATTTATTATTTTTATTGTTATTATATATATAATTAGCATGAATATCATTACTTAACATAAAACAGGAATACATATCGGCAAGCATACCTATCAAAACAGTTCAAACAAGCAGGATTTCCACATCTGCACTAATTTAAACTTGAAATAATGTAACATCTACATGCCTGTTAATATTATTTACTTATGCACCCCAAACTTCATGTTTTCATAAGTAAACAGCAGATAAATTTATGAACTTAAATTGATTATGTTATACTATTACTTATAAAAAGATTATGATAAGTTATTACGAATATTTAACTTTTATTCATTTAACATGTATAAAATAAAATTTGAATAGTCATTCAAATTTAAAACATTCTCCTTGTCCAATGATCTCAAATAATTTATTCAAGATTGTCTTAACTTCATCTATACAAATTCCAATCTATAACATTTATACAAAATTATGTGGGTTTTTTTAAAGCTCTAATAATTTATTTGTTTGAATGGTAAAGGGGTTACTGCTCTAATTATTATTAATAAATAAATACACATAAAAATGTTATTGCTATTATCAAAGCAAAATTTGAACTGTATGAAACTTAATATATTTAAATCATAATAATAACTATAAAGCACTTTAAAATACATAATAAATAATTCAAATCCATATTTCCATACCCCAAAAGTTATTAAGTTTAAGATAGTTTAGGATTAAAGTTTATACAGATTAAATTATCAGAATTTATGCACAATAGAGATGTCTTTAACAGGAAGTTTAATATTAATTTAAATTATTTTGTAGTTATTAATAAAAAATATTTTTTGATTATTTACTTTAGAGCTCTAATATTTCCTGTTTGTTGATAGCAAATGCTTATCGAAATATTTGGACTAAATTTAAAACATTTACAGTTTCTGGCTAATATGCATATAATTGCATTGGCATATCTATTAAGTTGCTATAGAGAGTAAGAATTCATCTTAGAGGCACTCTAGATAGAAATCCTGATATTTTAACCTGTCAACTAAGTAAAATTCACTTTAAAGATTTTAATTATAGCTATTTTATTATTACTTCCAAATTGCAGATCTTCCTTTCAATTTTTAAAACATAAAACTATACAATTTTCCAGGTAGTTTTCTAAATTATTTATTTTCACACATAATAAATAATATTTAAATACAAGTATATTATGTATACTTTAACTTAGATATAATTAGAGGGTATTTGAACCCAGACTTTCAAGCTCCCTTTAGTCATCCACTATATCTTATACAACCGCTATACATGACCGCTTACATGTAAAAAAGATATCTGAGCTCCAATAGACATATTTTGTGCTAAACCAGCATTCATCAATTGATCCAGATTCTTATTTCCCACACATATATATAATAAATGCTCAAAGAATATGAAGCCTATTTATTAAAGTTTGAAGTTTTACTATCTTAATATAAACCAAGCACTTATTATATATGTGTGTAGAAGATGATGATCCACATTAACTGATGAGTGCTGGTTCAGCATGAAATACATATATTGATGATCATTTATCTTTTTCACGTATATGTGGTCATGTGTATCAGTTGTCTAAGATGGAGTGGATGCCTAAAGGGAGCTTAAAAGTCTGTTTCAAAATAATACACGTGTTTATCAAATTAACAAAGCTTTACACAGTACTTTATAAAATTAAAATGTTAACTAACATTATTATTATCTTTTAAACAATGTTAAAAATTAACTAGTAATATATTTTAAATAATCACTAAAATATATATTTTATAATGTATAAATAATAATAATTATACACATACATGCGTGCACGTGTCTATGTATATAACACGTGCTTACCTATTAGTGTTATGAATCATTTATTTCCTAAATATATATTTTTTTTATTTATTTAAATAACTTTATTCCTCTCTTGCTTCATTTAATTTGTTTCCCAAAATATCTTGACACTGATATATATATATATAGAAGATGGATTGAACTTGGAGAGACTTTCATCCTGCAGTGGATTGATAATGGTTGACAATGATGATGATGATGATATGCTTGTTGAAAAGTATTCTACATGCACAGATCAGTCAATAATATATATGGCATTATAATTAAAGTTTATCAATAAATCGTAATTAAAGTTTATCAATAAATCGTGAGCTATTATATCAAATCTATGATATGTGGAAGGAACAAAATATGGTGGGTGTTGCAACTCTACCATATTCTCAAACAAAAAATCACATGATTTTAGTGTACTCAATGGTTTTCAGGAATAAACTGTTTATTCTACTCTCGTTCTGACATCTACTGAAAGCTTGAATATCCAATATATACTAAATAGCAGTGGTAGAGTAGAAAGGTAAATAGCAGTTTAATGATAATTTAAAGTCTGATTGCTTGTCCCTTTTTCCATCAATCTGCAATATGTTTTCAAATGTTTAATAAAAACTATCCCTACTTTGTGAGAAAATGCTATAATAGAAAAATATCAGAATATCCATAGGCACTGAAATCCAGAAGTTTATCTTTAACTTATCTAATGAATACAGATTATTTAAAAATCCTGACAATGAAGTTGTTGATGAAATGCTAGTGAGAGAAAGCAGATTGAGGTTTACCATGGTGGATGTTTGTGATGTAATAATATTGTGATAAGAGGGAGGGCACTGATTAAAATTCAAAAGTTTGGAAATATCTCTGCTGTGAAAAACTCTTTCTTCCTGTCACAAAATATTGAAAGTGAATAGAAATTAGAGAAATAATGGAAAAATATTTAATTGTTATCAGGATGTAGAGATCCAAATATTTGATGTTTCTATCTCTTTTGATCAGTGATTGTTTTTGAAATATATACATAGTAAGAAAAAAAGTAATCTGAATTTCTGGGTTAGTGAATGTTTGTGATATGGTGAAATTGAGATGAGGAGTGCGCTGATAAAAATAAAAAAATCTATAATAAATATAAATGCAGCTTGTTTTAGTATTTGCGTCTTGCTAATATAAAGAGTTTATTAAAATTTATTATATAACTTTTAATATTAAGATGCTAAAATAAATTGCATTAAGGAGTGAAATAGTAAATTACTATTAAGTGTCTTATTCCGCCTCATATTAGGCAGAAAACATAATAACCGGCAATTATTTAAAGTAGTTTTACTTTTTGTTATAAGCTAAATCTCTGAAGTGAAATTATAACACAGACGAAATAAAAAAAAATGTAAAATAAAATTTGTCTGCCCCCCCCCCCCCCCGCTGTTTTATGAAAACTGATCCCAAGAATTTAAAGATTTTAACATTTTTCTAAATAACAGTTTTATTATTGGGCTTACATCAATCAATAAAAATATTAATATCGCTTTGCAAAATGTCACTATCTACAAAATTATTCGTTTTCTCAAATATTTTAATCCATCAGTGCTAGGGAGAATCTCATAATTGCCGGGATGAAGATTTCAATAAAGAAAAACTGAAAATATTTTCTTAAGAGATAACAATATCATGTTGTTTTTTTAAATATATTTTAACTGGTTAATAAAGTATACAAACAGCTCAGTATAGGCAGTCTTTTATTTGCTTTTTAAGAATGGTTAAACCTCATTATTATTTAATACACTTATACATAGTTATCAAAAAACACGGCTTTACCTATTGTTTCCTTGACTTTTAAGAAGTTCTAAAAGAAAAATGCGTAAGTGATATAGTTTCAAAATTTTAATCTCATTCATTTGCTTAAAGATTTTTAATTATGTTAATTATATATTATATAAAACAAATCAATAAATAAACTTCGTTCATTTAATTCTTTCTTTTCACCTTTCCATTTGCAAAATCACTGATCACTTCTTTCAGATCTACTTTGAATGCCTCCCTGTAGAAAAATCTTTAGTCTTGATTTGGCCAATTGAATTCATTCTAGCCATATTGTGTGAAAAATAAACAAATAATATACATTTCATTAAATTCACTTTCTAAACTACTTTATTTAATCATTCTGAAAATTATTTAATTAACTTTTTTTTAATAAGATCTTTCAATAATAAAATCACTTAAATTAACTGTTTATCATATTGTTCTGAGGAAAGATTTAAATTGTAATTATGATTTTAATATAGTGAAAATTTAAAAATATCTCATTGAAAAACCATGGCATGCGAAAATAAATTTTTCAGTTTATGATACCTCTTAAATTTATGAGCCCACATTATCTTCTCTTATGAGATAATAGCTATGTGACTGACTTCTGGCTAAAAATAAGTAGATATTTATTTACCAACAAATAATTGATGCTCTATCAGATGTTATGAATTTAATATTTAAAAAAAAAAAGACTTTATTTTGGAAATTCTCAATTACTTTGCAAAAGATTAAAATTTACTCCAATACATTAAAATATCTAACTTTCATAGTGAGTATAAATATAACATCACAAAATATAAATAAAGAGACTAACTGATATACTAATATACATTATTGTAATTTTTTTGAATTTGTTTGCTTAGTCACCACAAAACTTGTAAACTTTTTGTTCTATATTTCACTAATATTTGCTTTAACTGTTCTTGATTTTCTTCTGGAATTAAAATGGCCAAACATTTTTGTAACTGCTAATGATAATATTCTTGACAAATTAATAAATTTATTTTTAATCATCTGCTGTTTTATAATTATATAATAAGAAATTTATAATTCATTAAAATTATCATTTAAAAATTTCTTAAGAAGTCATTTATACATTATTTTAATATTAATTTTAATTGTGGAGGGGGTAATGAAAATGTTGCTTTTGCTGGTTTCCAACATTATCATTAAAACTGTGGACTCAACATTCAGAAAATGTATGTTGTTGTTGTTGTTGTTGTTGTTTTTTTTGTCTCTTTTTTTTTTTTTTTACAAGAAGACAGAGTTAATGCAAATGGTCTATGTGCCATTTTTGTAACATCTTTCTTCTAAGATTTATGAGATCTTTCTTTCTCATTGTGCTATCTTTTTAGTTTTCAATTTTGTTTATTCAAATATAAAATCAAAACTTTGAAGGTTCTGTTTTATAATTTTCATCAATTAATTTCCTCTTTAACTAACATTTTGATTTAATTCTTCATGTTCTATAGTATGCCTTTACAAATGCTAAGCTTCTTCCTAATGAATGTTTGTAATTATTTATATCCATAACTATAAACATCACATGACCACCACCTCTTATGCTTGTGTATACGTATAGTGAGTTTTTCCTGTTTTTATCCATAATTATGTTGACTCATTACTAAATATCTCATTTGGATTTCTTACGTGCTTTTTTTGTGTTTGATAATTAATTTTTCTCTGATTGTTTTTAACTTTATTTTATTTTGGTGATTTACTTAGACCATTGGTTTGATTTCCACGATATACAACACTTTCCATATTGTTCAGCTTAAATTCATTAATTTTGATTTTATTTTCACTTTCTCCTTTCTACGTACTATTGTTTTTGATTTTTAGATATGTTTATGTTTGAACTGCTTTTTTTTCCATTTATCATGTCTAATGCTAATTTAATATTTCTTGGTCTTTTTCAATAATTATTACATCATCTTATATTTAAAATAATAATAGCAGTGCTATTTTTATAAATGATTGATAAATAAGGGAATAATTATCAGGATCTATAATTGTCAAAATTTAGAGAGGTAAAAGCAGATTGTACTATGGGACAGATAAATTAAAAAATAAATACAAATCGATCGATATTTTTATTAGATATTTTTATAAAGAAATTATACCTGAATTAAAAATTGTAATTTTTCAAAATTTAAATTTATTTAATTATTAGTAATAATAAAGAATATATTTGCATCATTGATTATGAAAATAGTTTAAAATATTAGTAATTAACTGAAAAAATATTAAAAATTAGGAAATAATTAACTTTTTTTATACCAATGGAGATTATTATTAATTAGACTTTCAAGCATGGTTTAACAGGGTTTATCATCTGGAAAAAAAGGAACAGAATAAACTATTACACTTATATTTTATTTTCCTAATGTAGATTTTTATCTGTAGTTCACTAATAAAAATGAGTAAATCTGATTTAGATTACTTCAACTGTTATCATTTGTCGCAATTTTACTATTTCCAAGCAAAAAAAATTTTCCCATTTATTTTAAACAAATGTATATTAAATTCAAAATTTAAATGTCAGTTTAGTTTGAATTATCTACCTATTTTTTTAATAAACCAAAATATTCAGTAGCATGAAATAATGTATTTTTTCTATTTATTTAATTTTTAAATTAAAAGAAGCTCTGTGTATATGTAAACAAGTCATAGTCTAGGGGAAATGATTTTCTCTCTTTGTTTTCTATTTATTTAATATAAATATCTTTAAAAAATATATATTTTTAAAATATTTAAAAAAGTAACTAAATAATTTTAATGTAAATGAATGACAACAAAAATTTGGCGTTTGGAATAGGGAAAGGGGGACTTTGAAACTTTTGTGTTCGAATCCAATTTTTGTAGTGTCCATTGTTATTCAGTCAATATTTTTTTTGTTCCTCTCTAAGTCTTTTTTTACATCTCAAGATATGAATAACAAAACTTTGTTGTTGTTTTTATATGTCAAAGCGTTGACCAGGAAGTGAACCTGGGTAACTACCTGGAATGCAGCTATGCTAACCGTTAAGCCACCAGCACTTGACTAACTTCGTTTTTGTTCATATCATAATTACAAACCTGATTTTTTTGTGTGTGTGAGAAAGAAGTCAGTTTAAGCATTTCAACAAAATTTTAGATATGTATTTTAACTTTCAAACTTATTTAATAACAATTGAGTCTCTTTCATTTCTTCAAAGTATTTTCAAAAATTTAGATAAATTCCATAAACCTGGTAAAAAGATAACCAGCTTTCAACTCTTAAAATGGACCTATGAAAATATTTACTTGTGATTATAATACTGAAGAGTCTTTTACTATTGAGCATATGCTAAGAACATATCATAGATTACCATTTAAATAATTATATATGTTTTTGAAGTCATGTGGGAAAAATTTTAAAGTAATCAAATATATTAAAATTTATACTTAAAAAAAAAAGATTTAATAATTCTCAACACATCACAATCCAAATTACAATCCTCTTATTCTAAGATTTTTTATAAAATAATTTATATATTATTTCTAAAAAGAAACTATGCTACTTTAAATTACTTGATTATTATTTTATGTAGTTGTATTGTGATTGCTACTTTTTTAAAAAAAAAAAAAAAATTATGGAGGGTATAAAAATCAATATGTTAAAACTTTTTTTTCCCATCATTGCTATGATAATGCTTATTAAATTCCAGTTCAGTACTATCCTACCTAATAGGAATCTAATAAATAATATCATCTGGCATTATTAAAGCTTACATTAAGTGACATAGCAGTAGTGAAAGAAAAAGATTATGCTGCAAAACAGCAATTTTTATGTTGGAATCATGTGATTTTTATTGATCATATAATAGGTCAAAAACTGGGACTGTAAAAAAAAAACAATTGATAACCAAGATGTATGTGACATCTATACTTCAACAAATGACATAATTATACTGGGTGTAATATCTATGTATAATAGTGTTCTGCATTCATAGACTTACTTATCTATTGCTTCAGTTAACAATTGTTTGGAAAAGTGTTAAAATAAAAATAATAGTAATTAGAAATTCCATAAAATTTTTATGCTACCCTATCAATATGCATATCATTGTACTATGTATCTCAACAATTTCCTCATATTAAACCACTAAACATCACATGATGCCTTCTGGCATCCATTGATTGCTCTTGTTAGCACAAGATGGCACTACTACATGGAGAGTTTTGCTTTATTTCCTCATATTGTGAACTTGGTTGGTCATGTGTCATTTACATGCTTATATAGATGATGAATCATCTTGCAATCAGCATTTCCTTATCTTGCACATTATCAATCATGTACCCACACATATGAGTACCACCAAAAACATATTACAGCAAGCATTTTCTTATTTTGGACATTCAGTCAGTCATGTGTCATGTGTTTTCCCATCTGTATGAGCACTATAATAAAATATTTTCTGTAAACATTTACTCATCTTACACATTCAGTTGGTCATGCAGTTGGTCTCTCTTCTTTTTTTTGTATTGATTACTATATTGTCTTTTTATAATTGTATTATTCTATTTTTAATTAAGTATATTGCTAATATCAATACATGTGTATTTATGGTAGACATGTATATAGTTTAGGGTTCAATATTATAGATATCTTTCAGGTTCACCAAAATAGCTTGGAGCCAAATAAATTGCTTCAGTAATAGTAAATATACAAATTATGTACTCAAATTATATAGTCTAAGACTACCTGCAACCTACTAATTTTTTTAATATCTATTTTGTACACTTAGATATATAAACACCACTTATTAAATATTTTAATATGAAATAAGTTTGACATTAAGAAAATTTTGAGACTAAAATGAATGCTAATTTGTTGAAGTTATGGTAAAAAAGCAGGGTTCTATTATTCATTCTAAATACAGCATTGATGTATTTATATTTGTAAAGTAATAATAATAATAATAATTAAATGATTTATTGTTCAGGAGTTGATATGGAATTCGAACACCTGAAATAACAGAGCAGAAGTTGCAATTCATAGACCTTGGGCTTCACAATCTACTATTCTATTATCATTAAATGATGTAAGCTGATGCCTTTTTATACAAGCATTGCATAATACAAACAGAAGCTGAAAATAACAGCACAACCTTATCTATTGACTTTCAATCAATGAAATGTGAAAAACGTGGCTCTAACTTAATCCGTCAGCACGCTAACATTAAATGGTCAGATCAAGGTAGATAGTGAGAAACAATGAAGATAAAACATGTGTTGTTGTTTTTTCTGTGTGTTTGTCTTGCATTGGTGGTCGAGAGGTCAGCACGACTGCTTTGCACTTGCAGGCAGTTGCCCGGGTTGCGGGTTCGCGTCCCGGCCGATGCTATGACACTTAAAAAAATAAATTTGTTTTGTAAAATAATCAATTACATATTATTTCTAATAAAATTTGAGTCTATACATTTATCTATATATTTATAATATGAAATATAGTTAGTAGATTTTTTTTTTTTTTCATATGTCATAGCATCGGCCGGGACGCGAACCCACAACCGTCTGCAACCAACTACTTGATTGCAAGGCGGTTGCGATGACTCTCGTCTAACAACGCTTGAGTAGATTTTTAAATTAATAAGTTCTTGTTTCTCTAAAATAAATTTCTAATTGATTACCGGATGCAAATCATAAATAATTATTATATGATATTATGTTTTAAAAATAAAATACAAAAATAAATGAATATCATTAAATAAATACTTTATTTCTTTTCCCTTTTTTATAGGAAATCCTCTCATCTGTGATTGTTCCCTGGAGTGGTTTATAATATGGCTTCAACGTTCTCGTTTAACTAACAAAAATATTGGGACTTGTGTAAAACCTCAAAAACTTAAAGATAAATCAACAGATGCAATAAGCCCTGATGAACTCAAGGAATGTTATACAGAGACGAATGCAGCTGATAAATTCATCTCATCTAAACACATTTTAATAGCCAATTTTATATTACTCTTTATTTATAAAATGTTTTTATTAAATGTACGCTAATATATCCATTTAATGTAAAGCCATAAACACATTTATTACACGATAACTTGCTTTATATATAGTCTTGCATTGGTGGTCGAGAAGTCAGCGCGACTGCCTTGCACTTGCAGGCAGTTGCCCGGGTTGCGGATTCGCGTCCCGGCCGATGCTATGACACTTTAAAAAAAAAAAAAAATGCTTTATATATATGTGTGTTTAAAATAACTGTTAAAAATACTGTGAAGACCAATTAACAAAAATGAAAATATTTACAATGACTTTTGGGAATGATACCTTATAAAATAAAATAATATTTTGAATGGCAAAATATTATTATAAACGCAAAATTCAAAAGTGAAAACTAATCTTTAGAATTTCTGTTTAAACAATATATATATATAGTTTATGTTTGGGGTCTCATTTTTAGAACTTCATAGCTTCTTGGTTGTACATAGAACTATTTCCATCTTCTAATATTATGTATTAAATGTCTTTTAGAAAAGTTTAATTTTATTTAAATATTCCAATTACATTCAATTGTTAGAAATATGCACAGATTAGTATATGCACAATATTTTGAGAGATACTATTCTCCACTTTTCTTCAGGTGTTGTTGGTCTGACTAATGACAGTATTAGCATGGGAATCGAACCTGGATTCTTAGATTTTTGAATATTGAATTTTATGGTAACACTCTAACCAACTAAGCCATTCTGCTAAAGGCAAGAATAGAGGAGAATAAAACCTCATGAAACATGGTGCCTATACTAACCTGTGTGCTATTATTAACAATTGAATAACATTTGTCTAAATTGCATGTTGTTATTAAATTAGTAATAATTGAAATGTTGCTAGTCTTTCACATGTGCCTACATTTGTTTCTCAGACAGCAATCAGATTTTAAACAGCGGTCTTAAGATTGATCAGGCCTTGACACATGACAGAGATTTTGATAAGAAAAGGATGATACCAACCTTTTCTCTACTTATTAACATCTAAAAAATTGCAGTGTAGTAAATCTAAGATTTCATGCTGTAATATCATAAATTAAAAACTCAGTGAGTAATAAATGAATATGTTAAGCCAAGATGCTTAATACTGGTTTATATATATATATATATATAAGTTAAGTAGAGAAAAGGTTGGTATCATCCTTTTCTTATCAAAATCTCTATCATGTGTCAAGGCCTGATCGATCTTAAGACTGCTGTTTAAAATCTGATTGGCTGTCTGAGAAACAACAGTAGGTGCATGTGAAAGACTAGCAACCTTTCAATTATTACTAACAATTGAATGTAATTGGAATGTTTAAATAAAGTTATTTTTCTAAAAGACATTCAATACTTAATACTAGATGATGGAAATAGTCCAATATATAAATATAACTAAAAGACCATTATCACAAATCTTCAGGAAAACATTCATAGTTTCTTGGTCTTTATTCAGTCAGTGAATAAACTCTAAAAAAGAGCACTTTAATGTTTTTGACAGACATATTTATATATCATTTTTTTCATTTGAAAATTTACCTTTAATTTTTAAAATAGATTTATTTAAATTTCTAAGATATATAAAGATCTCACATGCCTTTAGAAATTGTAAACATGACTTAGATTAGGTGTCCTATTAGACCTACTTTGATGAGACCACAAATTATCCATTTTCTATACAAAAGTAATATTTATTTTTAAGCTATCATCATTGTTCAGGATTTATAATTCTATTTATTTATAATATATATTTTTCTTCATGGGATATCAAAATATACCATAAATCTTAATTGGATACAATTTAATTCTTGACTTTTGTCAGCACAGTAAACAAAATATATAATCTAAATAATATATAAAATCATATATGTATATAATAGTATCATTTGTTCAACTATTTGTTTCCATATACTTTAAATATTTTTCTTCTCTATTTAAGTCAAAATGTACATAACTGTAAAATAAACTCTTCTGTAGAATCATTACTATACTTTTATAAAAAGAATTTTTTGTTTGTGACTAATTAATTCACTTTTCTGTAAAGAAAGTAAGGTTATCATAAAAATATGTTTTACTTTGTATAATCCTTTGAAATAATTGTAACACTAGCTAATAAGTATTTACTTTATATCAGTGTTCAAAGTTTGTAATACTTGATCTTCAGAAAGTTTATCAAAATGCCTATTGATATAATTTCTTGTGATAAACATTATAGGGTTTTCCCCTAATTATTTTAATTGTTTTGTTCATTTGTGCCCCTTATTTCATTTGTACCCAGAACATTTGAATATCATTGACATATCTAATAAAGGAAATAATGTTTGATAAAAATGATTGCAAAAAAAAGGCTATTTTGATTTTTCTCATTTATATGCTATTGAAAGTAGAAAGAATAAAACTTACCTTTAATATTTAACCCTTTTCTCATACAAAAATCTGCTAGGTCAAGTGAGTTAAAACTGTAAACTTTTGATTGGTCAATTATAGAATCAGCAATAAAAATATATTCTTCATTTAATATTACATTCATTTTAGTTTAGTTTGTAAAAAGCAAATTAATAATTTATCAGAATATAAAAGTGAATGAAAGTTTTTTCAAAAATAAGTGAAAGCTTGTGGCTAAGACCTGTAGAGGTCCCTACCTTCTAATTTTTCAGATGCTTATTCTTAAAGGTTACACCCGTAATTGATTTTTCTATTAGAAAATGTTGCGTATGTCATTGATTTTCTTTCTCAATTTACATTCATATAAATATAAATAATTTTTACTAAAATCTTAACTATTTTTCTAAAATAACTTTATTTTCAACATATTTTATCAAAATAATTTATAATATTTAAAAAAAAATACTAAAAAAACACTCTAAAACATTCATTTTCATTTTCAAAATCAAAACAAAGAATTTGGAGCAATGAAAATAATTGATAGGCACTTCCTTTTGTTCAAAATAAAAACCAACCAATCAGCATCTAGGAAAGTCTGCCTTCTCCCATTGTTGTAGCTTTAAATTTAAATATTATTGATTTTTTACTTATAAAATAATTTTAGAGAGGGCAGCAGCTTATGGTACTTTTTAAGCTTTAAAATGAGCATAAATTCACTATGGTAATGTAAAAATTGCTGGTTTTAAAGTGAGTTAAAGCCATGTTTGAATTTACTTGAACCTAACACTAACAAGGTTAAAATACTTACATTTAATTTACTAAGATGTATAAAAGTCTCACATAGTTCAGGGTTTTGTATTTTTAAATAAGGCTCTACATATACTTTTTAATTGTTTTAATGAGCTAAATAAAATAATAAAATTATGCATATAAATTGATGCACATGCAATGATAAAAAGAATTTATATCATTTAATATACTTGTTATAGATTCAAAATATATATATATAAAAAAATAAAAAAAAGTTAATGATAAATAAATAAAGATGATTTAGAAAGTACACCACTGAATCTAAAGTACTTATGTGTTATCCAGTTTACCAAGCTTGGCAGTCATTTTTTTTGTAATTATATAGTTTCATGGGCCTACAAGTATTTGTTTGGGTTTTTTTCAATTTTATTTTACCAAATATATGTTAGTTATTACATTTTAAAAAATTATTAAATCAATTATAAATTTCATTCAGAAGGTTTATTTTAATTATTTTTATTTGCATTATGATGTTAAATTTCTAATTTTTTTTCATTTTTATATTAATACAAAAAATAATAATAAGTAAAATTGAAATATTATAATTAATAATAAATAAAAGGTAACATATAAACACCAATGTATATATATATATATATATATATATATATATATATATATATATGTAATATAGAAATCAATATATATATATCAAAATACAGTACAATTTATAATAATTAATAAAGCAAGTCATATATAACATGACATTACTTTTATGAGCTTGTAATTACAAAAATGCACATAGAGAGCGTACCAATAGCTCTAACAAGCTCGTAAATTAACAAGTGCGGTTATGAGAAATATTTAAAATCTCTATCCAGAACACTCTTATCTCCAGACCATGGTTTCGGGCTTATGGCCCACGTCAGTGGAGAGCTAGAATATTCGGACACTAGACCTAAAATATCAACTCAAAAAACCAGCACTTATTTCAAACATATATTTAAGAAGAAACTCTGAATTTTTCGAGACATGAAAATGTCTTTAAATCCAGCTATCTAACTTAAATAGCTATATGGGACTGAAGTATATTCAGATCTACCATATTCTAATAGGCTCAGCATAGCCAAAGCCTTAAAGGTAAAATTATAATAATTAATAAAGCAAGTCATATATAACATGACATTACTTTTATGAGCTTGTAATTACAAAAATGCACATAGAGAGCGTACCAATAGCTCTAACAAGCTCGTAAATTAACAAGTGCGGTTATGAGAAATATTTAAAATCTCTATCCAGAACACTCTTATCTCCAGACCATGGTTTCGGGCTTATGGCCAGATCGTGAAGAGCTAGAATATTCGGACACTAGACCTAAAATATCAACTCAAAAAACCAGCACTTATTTCAAACGTATATTTAAGAAGAAACTCTGAATTTTTCGGACATGAAAATGTCTTTAAATCCAGCTATCTAACTTAAATAGCTATATGGGACTGAAGTATATTCAGATCTACCATATTCTAATAGGCTCAGCATAGCCAAAGCCTTAAAGGTAAAATTATAATAATTAATAAAGCAAGTCATATATAACATGACATTACTTTTATGAGCTTGTAATTACAAAAATGCACATAGAGAGCGTACCAATAGCTCTAACAAGCTCTAAATTAACAAGTGCGGTTATGAGAAATATTTAAAATCTCTATCCAGAACACTCTTATCTCCAGACCATGGTTTCGGGCTTATGGCCCACGTCAGTGGAGAGCTAGAATATTCGGACACTAGACCTAAAATATCAACTCAAAAAACCAGCACTTATTTCAAACGTATATTTAAGAAGAAACTCTGAATTTTTCGGACATGAAAATGTCTTTAAATCCAGCTATCTAACTTAAATAGCTATATGGGACTGAAGTATATTCAGATCTACCATATTCTAATAGGCTCAGCATAGCCAAAGCCTTAAAGGTAAAATTATAATAATTAATAAAGCAAGTCATATATAACATGACATTACTTTTATGAGCTTGTAATTACAAAAATGCACATAGAGAGCGTACCAATAGCTCTAACAAGC
The DNA here is from genome assembly GCA_028023455.1 of Epiperipatus broadwayi. Taxonomy (NCBI): domain Eukaryota; kingdom Metazoa; phylum Onychophora; class Udeonychophora; order Euonychophora; family Peripatidae; genus Epiperipatus; species Epiperipatus broadwayi. The sequence continues at coordinate 653,739 of JAQFVV010000173.1, forward strand.
TCGTAAATTAACAAGTGCGGTTATGAGAAATATTTAAAATCTCTATCCAGAACACTCTTATCTCCAGACCATGGTTTCGGGCTTATGGCCCACGTCAGTGGAGAGCTAGAATATTCGGACACTAGACCTAAAATATCAACTCAAAAAACCAGCACTTATTTCAAACGTATATTTAAGAAGAAACTCTGAATTTTTCGGACATGAAAATGTCTTTAAATCCAGCTATCTAACTTAAATAGCTATATGGGACTGAAGTATATTCAGATCTACCATATTCTAATAGGCTCAGCATAGCCAAAGCCTTAAAGGTAAAATTATAATAATTAATAAAGCAAGTCATATATAACATGACATTACTTTTATGAGCTTGTAATTACAAAAATGCACATAGAGAGCGTACCAATAGCTCTAACAAGCTCGTAAATTAACAAGTGCGGTTATGAGAAATATTTAAAATCTCTATCCAGAACACTCTTATCTCCAGACCATGGTTTCGGGCTTATGGCCCACGTCAGTGGAGAGCTAGAATATTCGGACACTAGACCTAAAATATCAACTCAAAAAACCAGCACTTATTTCAAACGTATATTTAAGAAGAAACTCTGAATTTTTCGGACATGAAAATGTCTTTAAATCCAGCTATCTAACTTAAATAGCTATATGGGACTGAAGTATATTCAGATCTACCATATTCTAATAGGCTCAACATAGCCAAAGCCTTAAAGGTAAAATTATAATAATTAATAAAGCAAGTCATATATAACATGACATTACTTTTATGAGCTTGTAATTACAAAAATGCACATAGAGAGCGTACCAATAGCTCTAACAAGCTCGTAAATTAACAAGTGCGGTTATGAGAAATATTTAAAATCTCTATCCAGAACACTCTTATCTCCAGACCATGGTTTCGGGCTTATGGCCCACGTCAGTGGAGAGCTAGAATATTCGGACACTAGACCTAAAATATCAACTCAAAAAACCAGCACTTATTTCAAACGTATATTTAAGAAGAAACTCTGAATTTTTCGGACATGAAAATGTCTTTAAATCCAGCTATCTAACTTAAATAGCTATATGGGACTGAAGTATATTCAGATCTACCATATTCTAATAGGCTCAGCATAGCCAAAGCCTTAAAGGTAAAATTATAATAATTAATAAAGCAAGTCATATATAACATGACATTACTTTTATGAGCTTGTAATTACAAAAATGCACATAGAGAGCGTACCAATAGCTCTAACAAGCTCGTAAATTAACAAGTGCAGTTATGAGAAATATTTAAAATCTCTATCCAGAACACTCTTATCTCCAGACCATGGTTTCGGGCTTATGGCCCACGTCAGTGGAGAGCTAGAATTATATTCTTTTAGAAGTACTTTCGACTATACACTTTGTAGTCTTTATCAACTATATAACATTGAATAATCAAAACGAGACAACCCTTAACAATACCCATAGTTAAATTCAGATTTCCCACAATTCTGTTATCTTAACATTTGATGACTGGTGATTCATTAACATTTGACAATTTCTTGAAATCAACATAGCCTCTTTTATTTTACGTTTATTATGACAATGTTCAATTTGAATAATTTTCATATTTTTATAATCAAATTTAAATCCATATTGACAAGATTTATTATGATCAAATATAACAGATGATGAAGGTTTATTTACATCTGTTCCATATTGATTCTCTTTTTGAATTCTATTATATAAAAGCATATGTTCTTTTATTCTCTTCTCAAATGTACACTTAGATTCACCAATGTATTGTACACCGCATCCACATATCAATCTATATATAATAGAATTTTGATTAAACTTTGAATTTTGAATTTTAGAATTATTAAGCAATCTATTTATGTTATTTGTGGAGAAAAACGCAATATGACACAAACCATTATAAATTTTCCTAATAAACTTGACCTGCTCATCTGATATAAATGGCATTGAAATCCATTTCATTTTGATATTTTTATTTTTAATTTTATTATAGTGTTGATTTCTTTTAAATCCTTTAATAATATTAGCAATAGCATTTTTATAATAGCCAATTTTTAACAAGTCATTAACAAATAAATGTACATTTTTAATTTTATCACTAGAATATTTGCATAATTTTTCATTTCGAAATAAGAATGATTTCAATCCAGACAGCTTATGACACATAGGTACATGTGATTCATATGGAATAAAACCTCTAGTTTCAATTGGTTTAATTAACATAAGATAATCCAAACTGTAATCATTAAGAGTAACTTGAATATCCAAGAATTTTATGGAATTGTATTTATCTTTAGTTATAACCCATTTTATATCCTTAATCTCATTTAATTCATTAAATAAATTGATTATTAATCCTTGTTTTCCATAAATAAAAACATCATCCACATATCTATGATATACTTTAATTTCTTGATATTTCGAAATATCAAGAAATTAAAGTATATCATAGATATGTGGATGATGTTTTTATTTGTGGAAAACAAGGATTAATATTCAATTTATTTAATGAATTAAATGAGATTAAGGATATAAAATGGGTTATAACTAAAGAGAAATACAATTCCATAAAATTCTTGGATATTCAAGTTACTCTTAATGATTACAGTTTGGATTATCTTATGTTAATTAAACCAATTGAAACTAGAGGTTTTATTCCATATGAATCACATGTACCTATGTGTCATAAGCTGTCTGGATTGAAATCATTCTTATTTCAAAATAAAAAATTATGCAAATATTCTAGTGATAAAATTAAAAATGTACATTTATTTGTTAATGACTTGTTAAAAATTGGCTATTATAAAAATGCTATTGCTAATATTATTAAAAGATTTAAAAGAAATCAACACTATAATAAAATTAAAAATAAAAATATCAAAATGAAATGGATTTCAATGCTATTTATATCAGATGAGCAGGTCAAGTTTATTAGGAAAATTTATAATGGTTTGTGTCATATTGCTTTTCTCTACAAATAACATAAATAGATTGCTTAATAATTCTAAAATTCAAAATTCAAAGTTTAATCAAAATTCTATTATATATAGATTGATATGTGGATGCGTATAATACATTGGTGAATCTAAGTGTACATTTGAGAAGAGAATAAAAGAACATATGCTTTTATATAATAGAATTCAAAAAGAGAATCAATATGGAACAGATGTAAATAAACCTTCATCATCTGTTATATTTGATCATAATAAATCTTGTCAATATGGATTTAAATTTGATTATAAAAATATGAAAATTATTCAAATTGAACGTTGTCATAATAAACGTAAAATAAAAGAGGCTATGTTGATTTCAAGAAATCGTCAAATGTTAATGAATCGCCAGTCATCAAATGTTAAGATAACAGAATTGTGGGAAATCTGAATTGAACTATGGGTATTGTTAAGGGTTGTCTCGTTTTGATTATTCAATATTATATAGTTGATAAAGACTACAAAGTGTATAGTCAAAAGTACTTCTAAAAGAATATAATTTATATAAATTGTACTGTATTTTGATATATATATTGATTTGTATATTACATATATTGTGAAACGAATACAGATATCAAACTTTATTTATTACATATATATATATATATATATTAAAACACTAATAAAATATTCTAACTTATCCTGCTTTATAAATAGTTCATATAAAGACATTAGCATGTATTTTTTTTTTAATTATATTAAAAAGTTGAAGTGTGCATTAAGGGCAAGATATGACACTTAACACTTCTATTTCTTTTTTTTATTTTTATATTAATAAATTGACTTCATATATAGAATTAAAAATAAATAAAATAGAAAGATAATTAATTTTTGCAGAAATGTTTTTTTTTTAAAAAATAAATAAATAAATAAATATTAAATATGACCACTTATTGTCAGCCATTTTGTTTTAAATGTTTATTATATGCCTCTGAAACTGTATAATTAAAAAAATGGCAGCCATGCTTGGTAGACTAGATAATGCACATGTACTAAATCTAATTATCAGAGAGAAGAACTATTAATTAGGGATTTACTTAGAATAATACTGATTTAGAAAATATAACTTTGAGTTTAATTACTAAAAGAATAAAAAACTAACTTCAACACAAGAAGATAAAAATTAAGTAGTTTCTAAGATGATATAAACTACTTCTTAAAACTTTATAATATTTTTTTACATTGCTTAAATATTATTACAAATCTTTAAAAAATCTACTCCTTATACACTTGACTACAATGTTTTTTATAATCTATTAATTACTTACAGTTTTGACTAATCTACAATCTTTACCAGAGCTGTTAGTTTATCTTTAATCTTTATTAAAGCTGTAACCTAATTTACTTAATTAAGTAACAACTCTAATTAAGATTTCAAATTAGTCAGAACTGTGAATAAACAAAAGATGTTAAAAGCTTTAAATTTAGAATGCATAAAAAGTGAAAAAATTAAATATTTGGAGTACAAACTGTACCAAATAGTTAAATATATTTCATAAATTTTATTGTCAAATAATCTGATAATGTATGCAGAACAATAATATTGTCTAATATAAAAAAACTGTCTATAGTTCGAATATGAATCCATAATAAGTAAAGATTTGCTAACTAAGAAAGTTACAATAATGCCATTATAACCTGAATCTATGAATTGAATAAGTAGACATCTTTATTTAATAGAAAAGATTTGGAAATACAAAGAAAAAAAACATTTTCCATGCAAAGAGACTTAGAAATAAATTCTTCATAATATTAATGTTTTGATTTTTTAATTTTAGAAAGCCATACTAAGAAATATATATCACATTAATATTCGTAATAACATTGAGATTTTTGGGAGATGTAATTGATAAAAAAAGGGGGATAATTTGCACTATGTATTATTTATATAAGAAATAGTTCGTAGTAGTTAAGATACGTCATAGAGTTAGTACGCTGCATGTCAGAATATTAATCCTGATACATTTATAGATGTAAGAAAATATCATAATATAAATTTATATTGAGAAAAACAGCAGATTGGGAAGTAATTCTATAGTTTACACTTAATTTTTAATAGGAATTTTTTTTTAAAGATCAAAAGTTTCTTACAATACTCCAGAAGTATGTATATAGACTATTTAATATTTTTCTTTACATCAGAAATATATATATATACTGTTTAATACTGTTTTATGTATTACTCCACATAAGCATAACAAATATAAAAATTATAACAACCATCGGGGGGGGGGGGTATTTTAATTGTACGTTTTTATTATAAAATCAAATATATTGCGTTTCTAGACAATAATCTTCTGTCTTTTGAAAGAAAAAGCAAAATCTTAAACAAAATCGAATCTAAATTCATTTACATGATTGTTTAAAACAATTGAAATCTGATTTTTTTTTTTTAATGAAAGCATATAATTAAAATGAGTTTTGCTATAATTACCATATTAAATTATATGTGTCATTGCTTCAAATGATATCCTAAACAGTTTAGATAAATAACATAGCTGACAAAATAAACTTTGACAACCACGTCATAAACATAAAGCTATTAAACTTCCTATATTTGACATATAACTTAATTTCATATTTATGACATGACGATCGAAGTTTACTTTGTTTCTAAACTGTTTACTATATATTATTTGAAATAATAACATTTATAAATTGTTATGATACGATTTTTTTTTTTAGATATTTAAGATAAAGTGACCAAAGATATTTGAGATATAGTTAATGTCTGAACCATCTGAAGTGACTACTTTAATCAAAACAGGCCTTGAGGGGAATATTTTTTTTTTTTCTATGTCTTAGGAAATGGTTGATTTTTATATCTTTATATAAGATTTCATGTTTTATGAAAAACATCTTCGACTTTTTATTTGTTTTATCACATAAAAAAATCAAAAAGCAAAGATTCTATTGTTCTTTTTTTATATTTATTCATTGAGGATTTGCTTTTTGATGTTTTAAGAGTCTAACCAATTTGTAAATATCTATAATTTATATGTATATGCACACACATATAACTAATAAATATATCATTTAAATATTTAGCTTGTAATTTAATTTTATTATTATCATTTTAAACCTGCACATGCATTTATTTAGATTTTTTTTTTTTATATACGGTGATTAACAAATATCAATTAACAATGTTTTTCTTAATAATAAACTTTTCACTTCAACTATAAACTCTGACATATGAAAAAAAAACTATAAACTCTAATAATATATATAACATATTATTATAGTACTACATTCATTCTGCCTTATCAAGCAACTGAGAAGAAAGACCATGGTGTTTCTTGATCTTAAACTCAGAGGTAAAAAACCAATAATCTGAGACTTGGACACTTAAAAGAAGAGCAATACAGAAGACTTCAGACCACTCAAAGAAGTAGGGAGAGATGCATGCTGGGAATAACAAGAAGAGATCGAAAACGCAATGTATGGGTAAGAGAACAAACAGGTGTTACTGACTTCATTGAAAAAATTAGAAGATTGAAGTGGAGTTTGACTGTACATATTGCTAGAAGAGATGATAATAGATGGACAATTGAAGTCTTAAACTGGATTCCACGAGATTATAAAAGACCCAGAAAGAGACCACATGTGAGGTGGATGGATGAGATGAGAAAGTGTGCAGAGGTGATATGGAGAAGAAAAGCTAAAGATCGGAGAAGATGGATTGAACTTGGAGAGATCTTCATCCTGCAGTGGATTGATAATGGTTGATGATGATGATGATGATGATGATGATTATAGTACTACAAACGTTTTATAATATTAAAAAGAGCCTTCATATAAAACAATAACAATTAAGATTTTACCTGGTGTAGTGAATGCATTGGTATAATGACAGACTCTGGATATCAAAATCAATGAATTGAAGATCCAACTGTATTACTTCTGGTATTCAAACTTTTTATGAACTCTTGAAAAATAAACTATTCGACTATTTATTTAATTAATTGTTTCTGTGAAACGCTATTCAATGTTATACGAAATATATGTATGTGCATTAGCTAAAATTCTGAATATGAAAGTAACAAATGTAATATATGTTTTGAAATGGAATGACATTTTATAAATTGGCTTTTTTGCTTTTCATTTTATAAAAATCAATAAGATTAAATATTTATTTCCATTGGGTTTGTTCAAAAATGTAAGTTGTATTTAAATAATTTAGTTTGACAATGACACGAATTAATATTTAACAATCCACTTTGGTTTCTATGATTCAATAAAATTATTCCATTGTCAATAATTTATCACTTGGAATTGATGGCAATTTACAGGAACCAAATTCTATGAACTTCGAATACATGGCCTGAGGTAAGTCTTAAATATAACACCTTTTAAAATTATTGAAAAGGTATTAGTTATTTATTTTAAATGGTCTACTGAACCAAACAATGGATGCAATTGGGGGGGAGGGGTATAGATTAATAGAAATATATCACAAAAATAAAAAATTATAAATAAAAAAATGCAGAAAAATGAAACAAAATAAATTAAAATATAATAAAAAATACACAGAATAAAAAAATCATAGCTTATTAAATCAATCTTTGGCTTTTACTGTAAAAATTATTGTTCAATTATTTAAAATAATCTTGGCTATTATTTACATTTTTTTTTTTTTAATTTTTCAATTTATACTTGTTTTAACGTACACTTTTTTTATTAAAAAGTTATTTAGAAAAAATTTAAGAATGAATAAAAAATTAATTTAGAAAATTATTCTTTAAATCAAAACTGCTCTCAATTTTTTTTTTTTTAATTTGTTTTTGCTACTAATGTTATATATAGAGCTCACAAAATAAACTCTTAACAAGCTTTGCAGAATATCCCCAACCCCAGATCAGTTTCTGCTACTGGCGTCGTCAGTGAGGTGCCAGGATATTCAAGCATTAGATTAAAAATACCAGGATAAGCCCAGCACTTAAGTAGAAATCTGAAATTTGCAGACATCCATATGTCTTCCAATCCAGCTATCTAACTTAAATAGCCATATGAGACTGAACTAAGTTCAGTTATACCATATATTAATAGCTTTAGCAATATAAAATCACCAGTAGCAGAAACCAGTCTGGGGTTGGGGATATTCTGCAAAGCTTGTTATGTGCTTATTTTGTGAGATAACATTTGTAAATACAAGCTCATTAAATTAAGTCATGTGACATCTGGCTTGATTTTTTTTTTTTTTTGCTGCTAATATAATGAAAATATTTTTAATACTACACTTCATTTTATTTGCTTATTCCATTTCAGCACCTAAGGCAGTTGTCTTTTTTCCTTCCCTATGAGAACCTATTGAATATTATCAAATTTCTGATCAAAATATTATACGTTTAAAGAAAATATTGCTTAAAAAATCTAAAGAACATAATTATCTTTCAGAACCCAAAGAATAATGACTAGACCTGTCAAAAAAATCTTTCTATTTGATCTTAAAATATTTAACAAATTTAAGAAATAATATTCATTGAAATCTCTTTCAAGACAATTATATTAATATTACTATAAGCCCAGATAATACTAAGTAATATCTCACAAAACAAATCTTCAAAAAAAAAAAAACCATGACTGCTAAAACTGATAGAAACTCAGTCTCAATTCTGCCAACAGAGCTCTGGTAAATGTTTTTGCAAATAATGATCATATTAAGTGATTATTGGTGTATATAATAGTGGAATGACTTTTTCTTTAATTTATAAACTACCATTATTACATAGGTTTTACTAAGATAAATGCTTGTTAAAAAACATTGAAATCAATTATTAAAGTGCTATAAATCAAATAACTAATGATTTCCTTAGAAAACAAAAAATAATTAAAATTTGTTGCAATAATATATCAGATTTCCATCAATTGATCCTTGGATTAAAAATTCCATAAACCATTAAATAATCAATTTTTAAAAAAAAAAAAATTGTATAACATGCCAGAATACACTATTATATGATATAAACATTAATTTTGCAAGTCATGTCTAATATAAAAGTGACATAACTATTCAAATGGCTTCATCACTTGGGACTTTGAGTATCAGAATTGAAATCAATATGAAAACTTTCTGCTCTAGAATCTGATGTTCTACTATTGTATTGAGATATAGAATTGTTATTATTCTAATATTTTCACATATTATCGATCACAAATCATTTTAATTTGAAAATTTATAAAAAATAAACCAAAATTTTTATCTGTTAGAAAATTCATATTCATTCAATGAAAACACTGTTATTCTCAAGCAAAATATCTAACTGACATTCCAATTCTAGGTAATGCAGTATATCTATATCAATTTTTTTGATTGCAGCAGCAATTCTTTGTTTTAGAAATATGAATATTAGTCACCAAAATCATAATCAGATGTTGTTTCAATAAAACATTTAATTATTGTGTTAATTCTACAGATTAAAACAGGTAAAACTTTCCATACAGTAATGTCACTCAGTGCAAGCTAGAGTAATCAATGGATACTAGAAAGCTTGTGCATAAAATCCCTATCTAGCACCTACTCATCCAATATCCCCAGACTGGTTTCTAGCTTATGGCTTTTGTCAGTGAAGAGTCTTGAATCAAAGAGCACTGCACCTAGATCTTATTCATCCAATATCCCCAGACTTTTCTAGCTTCTATCTTTTATCAGTGAAGAGCTTGGATTTGAGAGCACTGCACCTAGATCTTAGGATATCTAGGTGGAGTGCTCTCAGATCCAAGACTCTTCACTGACAAAAGCCACAAGCTAGAAACCAGTCTGGGGATATTGGATGAGTAGGCATTATACAGGGGTTTTATGCATAAGCCTTTTGGCATCCATTGATTACTCTAGCTTGCACTGAGTGACATTACTGTATGGAGAGTTTTAAACTGTTTTAATAACAGTTATGAGAAAGCATAAGAAATGGTGATCACGTGATATTTAGTGCTTTAATTCTGCAGATTTTATGGTGATTTAGAATAAAAAACAAACCAAACAATTGTGTGATCTATTCCAATATTGTTACTATTTGTGATTTAATTTTATTTTTAATTAAAGTTGTAAAGATAATTTACATACTTGTTTTATAAGCAAAGAAATATTAATCATTTTCATTTCTTATCACAATTTTTAATTGATAAAGCTCTTTTCTACATGAAAGTGATGGTATACAATTTCCTTGTTAGGTCTAGAAGTCAAATTTCAGGTCTAGCTCTGTGATATATTGATTCTGTTAATAGGATCTATGCATTTTGATTTAATAGTGAAGTGACATAGTCAAAAACAAAAAATTTCTGTATTAAAGCTTAATCTGTCACTATTGATTCTTGAACATCATATGACTTCCCAAATAACCAATCATTCTTATATTATTATTCCTATTAATAGATTATTTAAATAATTGAATATTACAGTTCTAATGTAATGGTCCTTTAGCTAATTTTTAGATGTTTCAATCATAGGCACTACTTTGTGCTGAATAATTATGAAATTATAACTTTAAACAAATAATTGAAAGATCTCTTCATTATTAGTTTAATACCAAACCTTAGTGAAATTCTAAGTTTTTAATCCTATCAATAACAAACATCTTTAAACTTTTTTGATTCTGAATTATTTATAAAATTTATAAACATTCATCTTTTTGAATATAAATATCTTCAATGTCTTATAAAAGATATAAATAGAAATAAAAATTATTATTGTTCATAAGTTTCGTAAGACATTTTGGCACCAGAAGTGACAGAACTGAATTATAATCCATAGTTCTTGAGTTCTGGATTCTGCAACTCTCATTACAAATTATAAACATCCTTATTTCCAACAATTTAAATGTTAATGCAATTAATAAAATAAACTTTGACATTCACGTTCTTATGTATGAAATTATTAAATGTCATATATTTGAAATAATTACATTTATAATTTATATGAATTTGTTTAGATATTTAAAAGAGTATTTGAAATTTAATTCATGCCTGGGCCTTCCTTTTAAATTGATTGGTTCAGTAACACATAGTAGAAGCCATTTTACATTTCATTTAATATCTTTAGTTGGTAAATATAAGTTAATGTTTTGCAATTATCACATGCAACCATGAGAATCCCATTGGTATGTTTTGTCAATTTCTTTGAATAATAAATAAAATTTCAATGTTTTCAATGTAAAGTGAGTTTTTTTTAATGTCTACTTTCAAGATAGTTAAAAACTGAATTAATAAAGATTTTATTACAAACTGTCTTATGCTTATTGTAATTTCTTTAAAATATGTGACTCTCAGTCTCTTATAAGAGCCAACAATGAAAATATATTTTTTATGATATATCCATATCTTTCAGACATTATTATACTCTATAATTTAAGTATTTATAAAAGTATTTGAAAATAATAGCTACAAAACGAGTTATATGATATCATAAATTAATGATCTTCAAACATTTAAATGTAAAGAGAGCTAGTTCTAAAATATATTTCTACATTCATTCTATAAAGTAGAATATAAAAGTTTTAAATGAGTAGAAACTTTGCTAGAATTTAAATCTACTTTTTTTTCATGTTTTCTTAAAATTGTATTTTCTTTGTAAAGTTCCTAAGTTTAACTAAGATTACCATAATCACATTACAGTAAAATGGAAAACAGAGCAAAACTCTTAAAAAAAAATATAATGTATCCAATATTTTCAATTTTTATTTTAGAACACATGAATACTGTATATACAAATTATTTTAATTTTATTCATCTAATCCTAATGACTATATTTTATTTAACAATGATTTATTATATTTCAAACATCTTTGAAGAGTTGAACCATTTTTTTCAGTATTCATCATCATCATTTTCAAAACACTATTAATCCCCTGCCAAATGAAGTTTAATACAGTTTCTTCATGGTTTCCCTGCTCCACATTATTCCAGAAAACATCTTATTCATCCATTTCAAACTCTTGATACATGTAGTTGTTCATATTTTCCATTCGTCTTCTTAATTCTTTCAATAGTATCAATTGCATCAGGTTGTTCTCTGCTATGTACTTCACCTTTGGGTCCCTCTTTGTTATTCTAGAAATAAATCTCAAAGTTTATGTGTGGTCTGAAGTCTCTAGATTGCTTTTTTATTAAATGTTCAGGTTTTAATGCATATATACTTCATCATTCTCATTTTCAAGCATTATCTTTTTACTGCAGGAGGAAGGTCTCTCCACATTAAATCCAGTTTCCCTAATACATAGCTTTTTTCTTCAAATCACTTCAACAAACTTCTTTATTTCATCCATTCATCTCATATGTAGTCTCTTTCTAGGACTTTTACATTCTCTTGAGATCCAGTTTAAGACTTCAATTGTCATCTTTTCTAGTAACATGTCCAGGTCAGATTTATTTCAGTCAATTCTTTCAATGATGTCAGTAATATCTGTTTGTTCTCTCATCCATGTATATCATTTTTGATCTCTTCTCATTACTTCCAATGTATATCTCTCCATATCTTGTTGAGTGGTCTGAAATCTCTGTACTGTTTAACAAGTTTCAGATTCATAAATATAAACTTGTAAAACATTTATTGAAACCTTCCTTGTCACACACATAGGCATATTTCTTTTTAATATTAAATTATCTCTACCAAAAGCACATAATCCAAAATTATTTTTGATTAATTTCATTTATTATATATGTATTTACATCATCATCATTTTGAACTATTATCAATCCACTGCAGGATGGTCTTTCCAAGTTCAATCCATTTTCTCCAATCTTTAGCCTATTTTTTGCATATCACACCAGCATACTTTCTTCTTTCAACCATCTATCTCACATGTGGTCTTTTTCTAGGTCTTTTATAATCTCTTAGAATATCTTTTAAGATTTCAGCTGTCCATTTATTGTCATCTCTTCTAAAAACTTGCCCAGACCATTTCACTTCAGTATTTTAATTCTGTCAATGATGCCAGTTCTTTTAAAAATAAGCCTATCTCAACTCCACTTCAGTCTCCTAATTCTTTCAATGATGTCAGTAACATCTGTTTGTTATCTCACCCAGGTATTTTGTTTTTGATTTCTTCTTGTCAACCCAACATGCATATCTCCATACTTTTTGAGTGGACTAAAGTCTCTGCATTGCTCTTTTGTTATATGTCTAAGTTTAGATCTATAAGTAAGAACTGGTAACACACATTTATTAAAAACTTTCCTTTTCAAACACATGGGAATATTTCCTTTTAAGTTATTTTTACTAATAACACTCCAATCAAGTTTAATCCTATGATTAATTTCATCCATTATTTTTTCATCGGTAGTAATAATCTGACAAAGGTATTTGTAGTTGTTAACTTCTAACTCATTATCATCAATTTTAATTTATTTCTTTTGAGAAAATCCATTTAACATTACTTTAGTCTTTTTAGATTTACCTTTAATCCTAGATTCATACTTTCATCTCATAAATCTTGCAACATTTCTGAAGCTTTAAAGCATTATTTTCAAAACAACTGCATCATCTGAAAAACCTAGATGACTTAGATATACTTTTTTTTCCATTAGTCTCCCATTTTAATCCACAAAATAATTCTTACAAAATTGCTTTAAAAATTTTTGGAGATATGGAGTCACCTTGTTGTACACACTTCTCAATTTTTATCTTTTTAGTATCATTTTTATAAATATTCTTCAGAATATGACAATATCCTGGGTTTCTATCTTGATGATGCAATGCTTTAATCACTGGAGAAATGCTTGTAGAATCAAATGCCTTTTTATAGTCCACAAATCCAAAGCCTAACAGCAATTCATGTTCATTAATTCATTTTATAACTTCTCTCAATACTTAGATATAATCTACTGTACTAAAACAACTTTTAAATCCAGCTTGTTCTTTTGGTTAATTAAAATCCAAAGTTTGATGTAAATGAGTTGTAATTATTTTGGTAAAAAAATTGTATAAAACTGAGAAAAAATTGATAAATCTGCAATTTTTGATATCTTCTTTATCATTTTTTCCCAATATTAATATTAATACCATATTATTCCAATCATCTGGTACATCTTTATTATTTGGTATATAACTTTGCCAAAAAAATTTAATGGTATTATGTTTAATATATCAATTATAATTCCATTATTACCTGGAGCATTTTCATATATTTAAATGCATATCTCACTTTTTTATTTAAAATCCTGGGCAATTCACAAATTATAGTTGTATGATATACTTTTTTTCTTATTTATTGCTACATAATTTTTGATAGAACTCTTCTACATATTTCATGATGTCATCTCTCTTTTTAGGAATAATTGTCTTTTTTCATATCAATGCCAAAATGTTATTTTACACTCTTGAGACTTTTATTCTCTTCTATAACTTTTCTTACTAGTTCACAATTATACTTTCGTATATCATTCTCAGCTTTTTCATATTATTTTACAAAATTCAAGATATTCAATATTTTTTATGTAAATTGTCTAATCTCAATAGAAATTTTAGTGGGATAACTGCTGCATTTTTTACCAGCTATCTTTGTTGCAGTTTAAAAGTGTATCAGTTATCTTCTTATGATTTCATTCAAATCTGAATCTTGTTCAAAATCCATTAATATTTGAAAACTATTTGCAAGTTCTAATTTAAAGTTATTGAAATGTTTCTGAACATTACGAATATAAACTGTGAATATTGTTTTTCTTAATAATTTTTGTCTTTCTAATTTTGTATTAACATGGATCATCTCACTAATCAATGATCACTTCCTGTGTTGAATTTATTAATAACATTGCAATCTTGAAATATATATATTATGTTAGTCAAAATATAATTCAATTCTGGTATACCTTCATTTGGATGCTTCCACATCCATTTCTGTTTAACATTTTTCTTAAAAAGAAAATCATAATATAAAGGGTTTTTTTTTTCTGAAAACTTGAAAAGTCTACATCCTCTCTCATTTTTCATAATAAAATTTATGTACAGTACATTTACTTTTTAAATTGCTTACCAATCCTAGCATTAATGTATCCAATGACAATTTTAAAATGTTGTTTTGTACATCCATATAAAAATCTTCTACTTCTTCATCACAATGAGAACTTGCTGGAGCATAAATCTAAATTATCTACCTCTGATATCTGTTATTAAATTGAATAATTAATTTTCCATTCTATCTGGTACACCATTAATCTTCACAATAATGTTTTTCCACTTTTTATTTACATTGAATCCTACTACACCTGTGCTTTCAAAGTTTGTGCCTTCATACATATCCACTTTTTAAATTATCTATTGATCTTTTCTTGTAACTTCACAATATCCAATAATCTGCCATTTAATATAGTTCTTTTTACAATCTTCCTTCACTTGAAAGTGATCTGTAGTTGTAAGTACCTAAATAAAAGGTTGTCATTAAATGGTAGCCTGGATCTACAATCACGGGATTTTTAGCACCCTCTACTTTCATACACTAAGTGCTACCTTGTCTGGCAACTTTGCAGCCTCCTGAAAATAAGGACCATGATTTATTTTCTGTCTATCATAATTGTAAATATGTATTTGTAAAAGAAAATCATTCACATATGCATTTATTCTGCTTTCAAAAAATCTCAACTGATATTTCAGTTAAGAGCTATCAGCAATTAAGAAGAAAATCATGGTGTTTCTTGATGTTAAATTCAGAAGTAAAAAGTCAATAGATTCACAGAGCTGGCTAATGGATGTTGATGAGCAGCCCATCCATGTTCGTATTCTATATGAATAATCACATAGTAATAACAGCTGCAATGACAAAAATGTATGGAATGGACATTAGGAAATTGCCCTACTCAGTTCCTTTAAGGGCTCCAAAAGGAATCAAAGAGTTTTATTTAAGTTAACGGCAAATTCCTTTTTGTAGTCATGTAACTATATTAAATTATATATATATGTGTTTTTATATAGCAATTTGTCTGTGTTAGCATAAATCATATGTATGATACATTAATTTTAAAAGAACAAAAACTCCAAAAATAAAAATTTTATATATTTACAAAATCAATTCGAATAAAAATTTTACTCACAAAAAGAGAATTTTTCTAAAGAAACATTCATTTAACATTCGACTAAACATCAAACTAACTTTAATTTTTTTTATAAAAAATGAACTATAAACAAATTGTGACTTCTTTTTTCTTTTTTATTATTAAATACATATTTAACTTTCTTTTTTTCCATTAGAGCAATTTGAAATTTGTTTTCTTTTTTTTTACTTTAGTCTTCATTATAACAAAGTGCTTTCTGTTATTAAACGCTATTACTGTATATAATTGCTACATAAATGTTTTAAATATTTCCTTTGTATGGACTTTATATATCGAAAGTCGCAATGACCTATTAAGGATTTTAGACATGTTGAACATTTTGCTCTTTCTATCTCCATCATTGAATGGTAATAATCAATTAGGTCCCACAGCAATTAATGAATACATTTTATATAAAACTGATAAATTATATTTCAAATAAATTAATTACATCAATATAACACAAGAGAAATTATGTCCATCCTATTCAACCAGTACCTATGATAGGCAAGAGCTTGCTTATCTCATCTGTCTTTACTGCTCTTATATACATCACACTGCAATCTTTATAACATATTTCATAAACATGCACTACAGTAAAACAAAATACTATTTCATAGAATTACATTTAGCTCTGTAGAACTTCTATTTGTCAACTATCTTCAGCTAAACTGCTATTCACAAAACAAGATATGTAATGAATGTTTTTTAACAATTACTGTTAAGCTTAGATTTTTTTTTCCAAGATAAATATCAGCAACTCAATTAATATTGGATTTATAATAGAATACTTTTTAGTTCAGTTTCAAACTTTTATTTGTCAATCATGGGATATGCTTCAGTGGTCAGTACTATATATTCTGATAATAGTTCATTCTTAAAACTTGTTGAACAATTTAGTAGTTACTAAGTGTTTAGTGATAGAATATCTGACCATTACATCAATGCATATACAGTCACACACCTCCTTAGCTTCTGCCATAAGTGTCACTGAAGGATTCTCACAGTATTTCAAGTTTCTTATATCTAAAGTAGCAACTTTGAAATGTTATATATTTATTGACTTTAAACATACTAATTTCTTGAGAAGTTGTAAATTACTTCAACATGAGGCATAATTGGATGAAAAAAACTCTAACCAAATATGGAATTTTATCATCATTTAGATATTTTTAAATTCCTGTTGCTTCTGCAGTGGTTTGATCTGCATTTGGTGTTGATTAAGGCAGTTTTTTAAAGATTGAAAAATTTTTATGGTCCATATGTTAAATTAGATTTATTGATGAAAAATGTTGACTACCTTATGATTTTTGAGAATTTATACACATTTGATGATATTGAGAAAAAATCTTTGAATAGCCAAAATGGGTACTTTAGTATTAAAGCTGCATCATGGAGCATGTATTAGAACTACTGCACCTGTTCATATTCATAACAATCCACTGATAACTTTGTAATCTTGTGATCTGACCAAAATAATGGGAACACGGAACTTGTACATGACTTTTTTCAGCATAAAAAAAGATAACCCAGATCTTGTACATGGTATTTTGGCAAGAATTACAAAGTTATTGGGAGGTTGATATGAATGTGAACAGGCACAGTAGTTCTAATATATGTTCCATGTTGCAGGACTAAAAATAAGTAAAAGTAAAAAAAATAATAAAACATAATAAATATATAGACCATTTCCAATAACAAATGCATTCAACATTAACAAGTTTTAAAAAAAATGTGACTTTCAACAGTAACAACTTTTAAGAATAACATTTAAAATAAAATTTCAACATTAATAAGTTTCAAAAAAAAATGTGACTTTCACAAATATGTACAACTTTCAACATTAACAATTTTTTTAAAAAAATGTGACTTTCATAAATATGTACGACTTTTAATGTTAACAAGTTTTTTTAAAAAATGTGACTTTCAACACTAATAACTTTTAAGAATGACATTTAAAATAAAAAATAAAATGTGATTTGTGATATTTCAATAATGATGCCATTAATCAAAAAAATAGTTTAAATATACACCAAACAAACAGTAAAAATTTTTGCTCTGAAAATGTACCATGTGATTGCAAAGTATGCTGGGATTTTCAGAGAAGTGCTAATAAATGTTTTTTTATAAAGAAATTAAACCAAAAGTACAAAAATAAAATAAAATAAAATACATATTAATTATTAGACTTTTATTACATTTTTATTTATCCTAAACTCTTGTCAGAAAGAAATCTAGACAATAACTGAAAATGTTGAAGTATTACAAAAAAAATTGCATTGATAAAAAAAAACGTTTTCATGTACACTTGCAGGGATTATTTTTTTTCAATTTGATGTTGTCATGGCATTACGCATTTATTATGATATAAAAAGGACTTCTATCTCTCCTATGTTGCAGCTTTAATACTAAAGTACCCCAAAATGTTATAGAAATATATTCTTGCATTCTATGTAATACTTGCTGCATTTCTTATTATTAAATTAAGTTGATGTGCATAACAATGAATGAAATTGCATTACTATAAAAGGCTTTTATTTTTGCTTAAATGCCTGTGTTTTGCCTTTCAATGGCATTTGCACCATTGTCTGAACTATTAGCTTTTTCCCATTTCCTTAAAGGATTATGTCTAATTGTTCAGAATACCTTTAGATACGTCATCTGCAGTTTGATTTTCTGGAATAAAGAATCCCCAAATCATTCAAATATATCTTCATTCTACATGAACTGTACCATTTGAGTATTCCACTTTATCTGTTGTATCATCAACTATGACAGTTACAGAAAAAGCTGCTCTAATTTCTGCCCTTATTTCCTATTATATTTATAGCAGGCAGTCAAGTATTTCATTTTGAATAGTCTTAAAAACACCTTTGAAGATCATATTAGTTTCTAAAAGATTCTTCAAATCTGGATCTAATTTAGATGGAAATTTTACTAATCCTCTAAATACTTCTGGATTTACTGAATCATTTTTTTCATCATGTCCATGTAAGGAAGTTTCAAGGTTTCCACACAAAAAAATAGTCTGTTATTTTGGATAAAATATCATGGTTCTTTTTAACCTTTATGCTATGCTCATTGATTGAAAGTCTGTATGCCTCACTAAGTTTCTCCTTGGTGTTTACATTTCCTAAAAGTGACAATGAAACCATATTCTCAATGTGCTTCATCAAAGAAGTCAAAGTCTTATGTTATTCATTTTTTCTTTCAATTTGTTTATATTTCTAAAACTCTTCTGACTACATTACTTCAGCTCCAAACAGCAATGCAATTTTTACTTCACAACCACAAAGCTAATATTTTTATTGGTGCCATTCAGAATTAAAGCTGCAAATATACTTCTTGTTGTTGCTCATTTCTAGCTAAGATACTTAAATACCAGGTGTTGAATAACCTCTTTTCTTAACTACAACATTTTCATGGACAGCCAACTGTGAAAACTTAAGCTGTTAAAGTTTACAATCACAAAACTTATTTCTTGTAGATGTAAGGAGGCCATAGTTAAATTATTTAAATTTTCTGTAAAATAAAAGAACAAAAAAAAACTATGGATTAAATAGAATAGCAGGAAGCATGATAATCATCTAATTCTACACTTTACCATATTCAAAAATATGGTACTCGATTTTTAATCACACATGCTGAATCAAAACGAAATACTACCTTACACTTGTACATCAGTCAGCACTGCACCAGCAACAATACTCTCTCTACCTAATGTGCAGCTTTTTATCTCAGATGTGCACAGCAGCCAAACACCACATTGCTGGAACTGTGATGCGCACAGATCCATACAAGGATTTTCATGAACTAGGAAGTGGTTACTGACATCAAACTTAAAAATTATAAAATGTACAAGTATAAAGAAAAAAATTGATTATATTGAATAATTATAGAGGGTGCTGCAGTTCCACAATGCTATACATACAAGACTTTCAGGACAACTTCAAGCAAAATTTCATCAGACATGCTAGCTCACTTAATGCCATATAAAAAAGGTAGATCTTATTTATATTAAACATGTTTCAAATTGTGAAAAATAAGATACACAACTATTAAATGTGAGGCCCTGTATGGTAACAGTTTTGCATATAATTATATTCTGAATTGGTATAAATTATAATTAATTTTATTTTTTTAAAGATGTTATTCACTATATAACTTCAGAATTATTAATGTGTAGCCAAATTAATAAACACATAGGAAATTCAGTCTGGCTTTTATGCACAATAATCATCTGACTGATATGCCAACTAACTGTTTCACAACTATTTTGCTTCTTGTAAGCCTCTGTCAAGTATAACATATTTGTTCAGATTAAGACAACATCTCATTATTTTATAAGTATCTGAGATCCCCCATTACTTAAACAGTATCAAGTGTGTGTGTGTGTGTGTGTGAAATAGAATATATATCGCTTATTAAATTTTTTTACAAATTATAATACTTTGTTTCAGTAATAATTTTTAAATATACATTTTTTAAATTCATCAAAGACTTTATTGATAACAAATAAGTAGCAAATTTATTATTGTAGTGTTATTGTTGGATTTATTATTCCTTCTTTTGTTTGATTTAATAGAATGTTATGCTCCACATACTAGTAATTAGTGCGAAGCTCTTTCTTTTAAATAAAAATAATAATCATTATTTATAAATAACAATACAGTCAAATTTAACAATAGAAATTGTTCTAATTAAAAGCGACAAAAGCAAATTCCAAACATTAATTGAATAATAAGAACTCGCCATTAGTTTTCGAAAGTGAACAATCTAGGTCAATGATTCATCTGATTTTAGAAAAATAAAATATGTCAAACTGTTAATTAAGATAATAAGAAATTTTTTTTAATGATACGTAGATCCAACAAATTTTAACATGCAGATTGTATGTATTTACATATTGCACTTATATATGTGAGTGCATTTCTTTTCAGTTTTCAGTTAATGCAAAATGTATTATAGCTGGATCCAGCTTTTCCTGCTCTCTGTGTTTAAGATATTTTGTGCTCTCCTCTCCCCATCTTTTTTATTTTTTGGAAGTCTCTCCTCATGAATAATCTTAGTATTTTCCAAATAGAATTTGAAAATATTTTTTTTTTTTGAATGGAGGTATAGTCTTGAGAATAGGTTAAAGCATGCGTGTCAAACTCATTCAAATAACGGGCCATTTAATGCGATTGGTAAGAATCTCGCGGGCCGCATCACACAAATTTTCTTAAAATTTTATTTTGAAGTGAGAATATAGAAATATAGGTGGAGTAATTAAAGCATATTATGTAGTTTAATGAATTCAGTTCAATAATATAAAATTGATATAGTATTGCTTTTATTTAAACATTTATTTTATTTGATTACATATTTAGAAAACTACAATTTATTGTTTTTATCGGACACTTGCCAGCGCTTTCCTCCTACTAGTTTTCCAAAATCTGGATTCAAAGACTGAGAACAAACAATTCTCATTATGGCAGATAGAAGTTTATCAGTTAATCTTGATCTGTAAGCTGTTTTATTTAATTTCATGCATGAAAATAATTGCTCATATAAGTATGTATTTCCAAAAAAATATAAAATTTGTGAGTAAATTTTTTTATTTCCGGGCATCTTTCAACTAAATAGGAATATATTTTGAGAGTTCCTACTTTTCGATATTTGTTTTTTTTTTTTAAATCGAATCATTCTGGAAATCAATGAATTCCAGTCGTATCGAAGTCGGAGCATTTTCAACTTCAAAGACAAAAAGTCCATTGAAAAAAAAAAAAATTCTTCTAACTCCTTGAAATCATCAAATCGTTTATCGAATTCGTTTTTATTTTTTCAATTTTTGCAGAGTATTGTGAAAAGGAACAACTTTGATTTTGTGCTTTTAATTGCTCACATGTTTGGAAATACATCAAAACATTCTTTTGCAAATGATTTTTAAACAAATTCAGTTTTTGTACAAAGCTTGCAACTGCATCTTACATGTTCATTATTAAGTAATCTTTGCCCTGCAATGTAATATTAAGATTATTCAGATAGCCTGTAATATCTGTTTAAAATGCTAATCTTATACCCACAATGGATCTTTTATAACCGATATATTTTCATTGTTTTCATCTTTCATTTCAAAAAATAATATTATTTCCTCCAAAAGCAGATAGAACCTTTTCAGGACATTATGGCAGGACAACCAGTGAACTTCTGTATAATAAGGAAGATTTTCAAATTTGGATTCTAAATCTTTAAGGAATGAAGTAATTGGTAATGGTTAAGTGCTCTCAAAATTGTTTTAAGTACTTGGTTCATTTTTAATAATTTTAAACAGAGAACTTGTTGGTGAAGCTTTGATTGTCACTTTATCTGGATACTCATCCTGTAATTTCTTTGTTAGTCATGACCCAAAACCTTTAGTTTCACCCATCATCAATTTAGAGCCATCAATTGTCACAGAAACAAGCTTGTCAAGAGGAAAGTTAAATTTTTCTAAAATTCTCCAAATGGCACCAAAAATATCTTCACCAGTTGTTCCATGAAGAGGATGAATTCCAACAATTCTTCAGTGCTCTCATGTTATTATCACAACAACAAAAAAAAACAGCAACTTGTGCAACATCTCTTATATCTGTGCTTTCATCAATCGCAATTGAAAAAAACTGGATTTTGGTAGATATTTCCTGTAGTTGAATGTGATGTCATCTGCCATTTCAGTAATTCTATCTGCCACTATATTTCTTGATAATGAGATGTCTCAAAATGCCTGTACCTTTTCTGAACAGACAAATTTGGCAGCTTTTATCATACATTCCTTGATTAAAGAAATATTGGTGAATGATTTTGAATGTTTTGCTAATAAATAGCTTATTTTGTAACTAGCTCTTATTACTGATTCTTTACTTTTCATGAATTTTGTAAGCACTTCTTGCTGGTTACTTAATGAATTTTTCATTGTTATTAATTTTTCTTTTCTTATTTTTGCTTCAAAGCATGAAAATTGTTCTTCGTGATTAATGCTATAATGTTGTATTCTTTAGCAACACTAATCATTTCTTTGCAAATTAAGCACATAATCTTATAGTTCACTTTCATACAAATATAATTCAGTTCCCACATTTTTTGAAATTTTCTTCCCTTACCAGCAATATTTTATTTTTTATTTAGCATTGGAAATGGCATTTTCTGTAATAAAAATAGGGTTTTAGATTTAAATTTTAAAAATTAAAACAAATTGCAACTATGTTTACCTACTTTTTTTGAATGAGTTATAAAAGAAAACAACCCACAAATTTTTAACACACTGATTAGGACAAAGAAACTAGTGCAACTGCCTTTGGTTACAATTCTAAGAAAAACCCAACATCTGCAGATAGTATTGCTATGTTGGTTGCGCAAATAGCTGACTAAAGTTTTTCTGGAATGTATTTATGTTCTCAGAAGCACAGCAGCACATTATTAACGTTGCCAGCTTTGGTGTTCATCATATTTCAAATGCTTTATCATTATAAAAGTGTGTTGTCAAAAATATTTAGCTATGTGTGTAACCGAGAATTATAAATTAGCTATGTATTTAGTCAAAAATTATTGTATATATTTTAGTTCATGTAATTAAATATAAAAGTTTGTTTTTTAAAAAAAATTTTAAAATTAATTTATTGTTTGCGACATATCATTCTGTTTTCATTTTATTGCATAGTGTTGTAGCAGCGGGCCATGAAAAATCACATCGAGGGCTGCATGTGGCTCACAGGCTAGCAGTTTGACATATCAGGGTTAAAGGAAAGTCAATCTATATATTGCATACACATTCATAAAGACTGTTTGATTTTTGCATTTGGGTGATTTTAGAAAGAAAAAATATTTTATAGCCCATTGAAAATACAAAATACAATTGAACATAATAATTCAAAATTTTCAATTAAATAATCTTGCACTTTTTTTTATGCATTACTTTCTTAAATATTTTTTGGAAGTGTCTAAATATTGAAATAAACAAATATGTACAACACATTAATTAATCTATATTTATTTTATACTTTTTAATATCAATAACAAAATATACAATAATAAGAAAACAAGATTATAACTAAATATTTATTTAATAAATGAATTGCCTAACATACACTTTAATAGCAAGTTTTTTATGTTTTTCATTCAGCAAATTTATCAATAATAAACTCCTTAAAATTATCTTTAACAATGGACATGTCCAAAGTATAGAGTTTTCTAGGTCAGATTTAAAATGTAATATGGCTGTCCAATAAAAACAACAAAAACAAATATCCAAGAGTGCAGACAAGTCAGTCAAATAATTAAATCTATGAATCTGATTGTTCATAATAAGATAAAAAAATTAGCTATAAAACAGATTCAGTTGAGAGATAGACAGGTGTTACAAAGTAACATTCTCAAAAATGATTTGCTAATCGGGAATTACTCTGCACAGTAAAGCATAAAGCTTACTATTTACAGATAGCAGTCAGACACATTCAATTTATGAGCAGGAAGTTTCTTGCAACAAATAGTCTCATGCCTATATGACTGAAAATGTTAGGTTTGTTAGAATAAGTCACAGCATTCCTTTAATTTATTTGTTACTATGGCAACAAATATGCATTCACAATCTCACCAACTATAATAGATGGCTAATAATTTTAACTGTTGAAAATATATTATTAATTGTAAATAGATCC
The DNA here is from genome assembly GCA_028023455.1 of Epiperipatus broadwayi. Lineage (NCBI taxonomy): Eukaryota > Metazoa > Onychophora > Udeonychophora > Euonychophora > Peripatidae > Epiperipatus > Epiperipatus broadwayi. Next base: position 678,436 of record JAQFVV010000173.1, read on the forward strand.
AATAAATGTTTTGCATTTCTTTAATTATACTTCAATTATTTATTAGCCAGAAAAAAATTTCTATTAGCCAAACATATACTTTCAATCATTATCATTATCCAGTAAGTGAGTTAAATCATTTTCAATAAATTAAAATAAATATAAATTACTGTATAATGAATAATGTATTTGTAGTGTAATTTTCACTCATGTCTCTCATGCAACTTTTATAAACTGGTTTCTATCCACTTTTAACACCTTTTGGATAGGAGTAATGATAAACATATGACCAAAGTCATGTAAAAAGATGTATGGTCCTGAAGATGCACATTTCATGCTAAATTAGCACTCATTATTTATCTCAGATTAATTCTCTTACATATATCTATCTTTATCATTGTTTTGTACATAAAGATAAAGAATTATTATAGATTACTTGTTAAGTATTAAACTTACTACCCTGACAACTTTGACACTAATATACTTCCATCATATAGTTTCAGTCAATGTTGTGAGGGCACTAAATTTGACTTATCAAACAAATTGTAATAATTTTCTATCTATGTATACTGGACAATGATAAAAATATGTGTAAGAGAATGTGATTTGGGCCAACTGGTGAGTGTTGGTTTAGCATAAAATGTAAAATCTTGGGAATAACACATCTTTTTTGCATGTCTTGAATCATATATCTATGATTAGACTTCTCCATAAGGTGTTAAATGTGGATAGAAATGAGTCCCTATCTCGAGTGACATTTGTGTATTGAAAATTACACTACAGATATATTATTCTTTAAATGGATAATCTCTAGTCTAAAAAATGACTAATAAAAGTTATAAATAAAATTACTGTATCTATATTTATCAAACTGTACAAAGCATATTTAATAATAAATATTATACTTATATATTGTAGTCATATAGCTACATTGCTGTATTTTAAATAAATAGATAATGCACCAATAATAATATTACATGCACCTTAATGTTAGAATTAGTTAATTGCATGGCAAAATAGTATTTAATCTTCCCATGTTTTTTTAAAAATAAGGGTTAATTATTTAAATATATTTTTCTCATCACATGATAATATGAACATTTTCAGATATGTTAAACATAAGTTTAATATTTAAAATATGTTATATGTTATAAAGATTGATGAAAGGGAGAAAATTATAAAATAAACATTTTTTTATTCTTTCTCTCTTCATTAATTTAGCTCCCATTTTTGACTTTAATTTTAATGTTAAAAAAAAACATTATATGGAAAAAGTTTTTTTTTCCTTAAATATTCACAAATTTTAATTTTAACTTATAAGAGAGATAAATAAAATTTTAAAAGAAAAAAAAATAAGATTTTATCATCTTTATTAAATTTTTGTTTTAATTGCTTGGAATTTTTTTTCTTGATTTCTCTTCAATATAGCAAACAGTGTTTATCAAATCAGTGTAATTAACTGATTATCTTATATTTCTTTTGCAGAAAAAAAAATTAATTAAAAAGGAATGTCAAAACTAATTCTAATTTGGGTTTTTGACTTGTTTCCAATGTCAATGTTGAAGAGTTGATGAGAGGAAATAGCTGAACAATTGTATTTGTTAAAATTGATCTACTTGGTTATTACATTTTATCATGTAGGAGACATGATTGTGGTTTGTTGAAGGTGACTTGGTTCAAAATTAGGAGTGTGGCTTAATCAAAATATCTAAATATTTGAAGAGAGCAGTTATTCTTGACCGAGCTGTTGAAAAGGACAATCAATTCCTGATCCAGCTGATGAAGAGAACAGTAAAAGAGTTAATGATCCACCTGCTAAAGAGTACAGTTAATTTTAAGAAAGCTGCTAAAGAATTTTAGAAGCAGTAGTCTTAAGCAAGCTATTGCAGAGAACACCAGAAGTTTTAACCAAACTATTTAAGAGATCAGTGGAAGTTTTAATTTAGCTGTGTATAACACACTATGAATTTAACTATAAATGTGTTTCTACAATCAAAACCATGTGCTAAGTTTAGATATAAACAACATTATCTTCCTCCATGTAACTTGATTCACAAGAAAAATGTAAAGAACAAGATATCTTAAATGATCTGCAAACCTTGTCTCCAACCAAGATCATGAGTGTCTTTATATGTTAGCCTGACCTGGAAATTTTATTGAAAAGAAAATGGATACATTTTTGTAATTTTTTGACTTGAAATATCTTATTGAAAAATGAAGAAAAAGGAAATAACTGTGTACAATTGACCTGAAATTAAGAAGTTTTCAAGAAGAACATCTACCAATAAAACTTGTATATTACAAATGCAAAGGACTCCAATAAAAATTAAAACTATGGTATATGATTTTTTTGGTATTAAAGGTGTTTTTTAAATTAAGTAGCAATTTATATTAATTAATAATTTTATTAGTAGTTTTTTTTAGTTGAACATGTTTTTTTTCTTTTTACAATTTTATAAAATTTAACATGTTTTTTCTTTTTTTTTTATATCATCCCACCTACAACATTATATACAAAAGAGGTGAGCTAATTTAAAATCCTCTTATCTCTGATTGAAAAGCTATTTTACAACTTTTTTTACTTAAAAAAATACCAGGACATCACAACTATAGAAGATGAGATTTTTTAAAATATAAGTGCAACTCTGGAATCACTATACTGAATTATGTTGTTCATATATAATCATCTAAGAGTATAATGGTTAATGCATTCATCTACTCTTTTTAAAATCAATCTGGATGAATCTTAATAATTTCAGTAGTTATCTAATTTTTACTTTAAATAATCTTTCCATATAACCGTGTAATAATAGTCAGTAAATGATTATTCTAATTATTATTAGCTGACATTGATATAAATATCAAACAATATGAGTTGATGAAATAAATGACAAATCTCTGACTGATGTAATTTTCATCAATGTGGAAGAGGATGTCATCCATTTTTGAGTGCTGAGCTGGTGATCTTTTATAACAGATTCATTGATTTGTTTCATAGATGCTGATTCTTATATTTCTCAGTTTTCTAGCAAAGTTGTCCATTATTTGAAATATCAGGCATTATTAAGCATACTTATTTCCTTATTATGATGTTATTCATGGATGATATTATCTCTCAGTTAAAACCCTTTAAAAGTTTTGAGTAAATTATTTAATCACAAGAAGCCCCAGAACAGTGAGCCATTGCTAAAAAAAAAAACTCAATCTTGTAATGTGGCTTTCAAATTTTTTCTATAAAATCACATCCAGAAAACTGAATAACATGATTTGTCTTTTGATTTTTGTCATTGTATTTTTAGAATTTTGTGAATCATCTTTAAATAAAATTTTATATATAACTAATACACGTGCAGTACTTATATCACACATTGATTTGTTAAAAGCAGCAGCAGAATGGAGTCTGAGATGCATATCAGCATCTAAGTCTATTCTTCTAAGCAAATATTTAAGTTGGATTACATCCTCAAGACAATAACTAACCAAACTAAAAATTGGTTAAGATTTTTTTCTCATCTCTGGCAAGGAAATATTTTTTTCTGGTAATTAAATCAAAATCTCATTCAAAACATTAAGTATATTCTGCAATTCATCTTTAGAATTTGCAAAAATAATATAATCATAAACCATACTTGTTTAATAGTTAGGTTTCAGTTAATTATCTACATTAAGTGATGACTTAATTATGGATTTAAATAACTTTTTAAATGATAACGGCAAAACTTTTTTTAGAAAACCATTTTTTGATTGATGAAGTCTTTCAGTTCTTTTTTATTAAAACTAATATTTGAATTTGGCTTTTTAAATTGGATAGTAAGAATGACTGCTTGAAAAATGAATCAGAATAAGAAAAATATATTTATTTTCAAGTTTTGTGAAGTGTTTTCGTTTATTCAAATAATTTGCAGATCCACATTATTATCTTTATTGCAAACCCTGATCTTTAGCTGAGCTAGAATAGTTTTCAGTTGAACAAAAAGTTTCTGTAAGTTTTCTGATTGAGAAAAAAAAAAAACTTTTCTTACAACACAGTAGAACATTATATTATACAATGGGAATTTGATGCTTTAAGAATGTATAACTTCTTATACAATTATCATATGATAAATAATTAATATTAACCATTTCATATTTTCAAGAATTTTAGCTGTTTAATAATAAAATAATTATCTCAGTAGTTTCAAAAATAATATAACTAATTAATGGTTCATCAGATTTTATTATGAAGTTCTCAAATTGAGATGCCATAATAAATTGTATAAAAAAAGATAACAAACATCAATTAATCTTCTGTCTATTCCTCAATTATAGTACATATATACATGCAATTAATATATTTATAACAACTGTTATTACTTTAGTTTTACGGAAATAATTAATTTCTCCTGAATTTTTTAATTTAAATGATAATTTTTAATTATAATTAACTAAAATGTAAATGAAACGAATTTGGGAGCAGGGATAAGCTAATAAAAACATATTTAATTTACATTCAATGTTTAATGAACCTATACAAGTAAAAATAACATGGACCTTCTGATTAGATCATTATTCTTTGCAATGATTATCAAATAGCTTCAGGATATAAGTCCTTCTAAATTTAATTCAGATTCTGTGATATTAGTTTTCTTTTTTACTACTACTTCTGAAAACATCCATCTATTTCACAGTGGGTTTTTTTTTTGGATATTTTATAATTACTCGAATCCAATTTAAGATTCTAGTTATCCATTTAAGATAATCCATTCTATTCCAACTCCATTTCAGTCCCTTAATTCTTTCAATGATTTCAATATTGTCTGTTTGATTTCTTTCTTCTGAATTTTATTTCTGATCTCTTCTTGCTTACATTTAAAATACATCTCTCCATACTTTGCAATACTATTAGTCTTGCAATATTTCCTGAACCTCTGAAGCAGTATTTAAAAAACAATGATATCATCTGTAAAATCTAGCTGTGATATAATGATGTTTAAGATTAAGAATATGCTGATAGAAGTTTTAAAATATGATCAATATTATTATGATATTCTTGCAATCATCTGTTATATCTCTAGTATATAGCTTTGCCAACAATATCTTTATTTTTTTCATCAGATTCTTTTAAAATATCTATGATAATTCTATATTTTTTTCTGGAATTTCTGTCAAAACTCTTAAATAATTTTGTATTTCATTCATCTCTTGTATTTTAATCAAGTCTTCATTTGACAGAGGTTCTGAATGAGATTGCATTAACTCATCAATATCTTCATCAGTGACATTGCTTGCTAGAAATTCAACAGCAGAGACTTCTTTTAATTATTTCTTTCAATCTTCATGCAAACTAAGAGCCTTAGCTTGAATAATTGATAAACTCACTGGGATGCCTTTTTAATGTTGATTTTTAATCCATAAAGCCAAAGATTTCTTCATTTCATCCATTACTCTGCCATATCTTTTTGAAACAACCTTTGAAAAAATATTTCCCTGATTTTTAACATATTCCTTGATTTTGTTCTTGTGTTTCACAATTGTATATATTGTTGATCAGTTTAATTTATATGAATGTGCGATTGAAGCAAAAGATTCACCATTTTCAGAATGTCTAATTACTGTATATCTATTTTTGTCTCGACTGATTGGGATTTATGAGACCTTGATTTCTTTTTGGTTGTATCAACACTGCTGTTTTTTAGTTTCTAACTCATGTTTTTAATTAATAAGAATGAAAAAAAATTCACCAAAACAGAAATATGTACAGTATATATATATATAACATAATCATGCACAAACTACTTTTAAAAACAAGTGCTAAGCAAGACGATCCTGTGCAAGACAGTCTGTGAGATGCTAACAATAAAAGTAATTAATGTCAGAGAGATGGGAAGATTTACTGTATTTTATATAAGTTTTTATTGTTCTCTAAAATATACTTTTAATTATTTTCTAAATTCCAAAGTTTATCTTTCTTTAGAAAAAATTCAATTACGAATATTACTGTAAATTTGTAGTGTTAATTACTAAAAGGAATTTTTTAATTATTAAAGTACAAAATGTGTTATCACATGCCGTACTTTTACATGCATTTGGTAATTTTAAAAATGTACTGTATATTGCTAATTTGATTTAAAAAATTATTGAAAATTATTTACAAAGTAAACATAATTAAGTGGAAGTTTGATCATTGTAGAAATATTACCAAAAAATTTTTGTACATTTAAAATAAAGATTTAATGCAAATATGGCATTAATGGTGACCTTACTTTTACATGCATTTGGATTACTTATTGTCTATTTTCAATAATATAATTAATTATAAAATTATAATTATTAGAAAAAAAATTAAAATTACTTACAAATAGCGTTCACTGCGGAGGACTGAATTGGGATATATGTTCCAAAATCGCAGCAAAAGGATCAGCTTTATATGACTGCCTCCACATAAACTTGTCAAATATGAGTCCAGGTGCTGATGTGCAGTCCCTCTGTGTTTTTTATTATGCCATTTGACCAAACCCCACAACCTTTCAACATTTTGTGTATGTACGCCAGTTGTGGGGTCTACAAAGTTGTATGTGTGATTAACACGATGGTGTTCATATCCAGCCTCAGCTAACTTTTTGCTCTTATATCCCTTCCAGCAATCGCTGTAGATAGTCGAGCCTTCATATACTTCTTGCAAAATTTCTTGCATGAGAGTAGACGCACTTCTATCTCGAATGGCTACAATAAAACATTCCACGATCTTGTAAGAAGATGATCGCTTCTTCCTCCGTACTTGGTAAATTAAACAAGGTTGTTGTAGCTTCAGCCATCATAAATGCAAATAACGCAAATATCACAAAGTAGAAGAGCTCAAAAAAGTCGCTGTGATGCCATGGATAGCAAAATCACAATAGACAGAAAAATCAAAAAATTTCCCAAACCTCTCTCCGAATTTTAAATCTCACGGGTAAAAAAAAAAAACTGACTCTCTGATGGATTAATCACGCCAGTCACTTGGTTGCCATGACAATGTTGTCATGCAAAAAACGTCGATGTCTACTGGAAGGGAAATCGGTAAGTCAAATATGTCATCAGTTGAATTATCCATAAGTACCCAATAGATTATGTATTAGCAGAGAAAGAGGGAATGAATAAAGTACGAAAAATTAAAGTGTTTGATAATAAAGAAAGAGTATATAAAGTGATCATAATTTCTGTATAATAGAAATGATTAGTAATGTGATGAAAAATAATAATAAAAATAGACAGGATAGTGAAAGATGTAAATGGAGAATGAATGATAAGAATAAATTAGAAGAATACAAAATAAAAGTAGAAGAAATCATGGAAGAGTTTGTTAGGGATAAATATAAAGTCTGGTGTGATGAAGTAGAAAAAGTGGCAAATAGAGTTTTAGGTAAGAACATTTAGAAAAATAAAAGTAATAGAAAAGTGAGAATTAGTAATAGTGTAAAAGAGAGGGGTAAAGCATGCAGAGAATATAAATGTGCTATTAAAGACAATGAAAATGTAAAAGATGTTATTATTAAATGGGAAAAATATTTGGCTAAAATAAATAATTATATAGAGAGAATGAAATTAAATAGTTAATTATTGGAGGATATTAGTAAAAATAGAACAGATGGGAGTAAAACATTTTGGAAATATATTTAAAAAAAGAATGTAGGGGAGACAAAAATAGTATTACTAGATAATAAGAAAAAAGAATGCAGCTCTAGAGAAGAATTGGAGATAATCTTAAATAAGTATTAATGGATATAGAAAAGATGTTAGATGTGAAGGACAGAGTGATAACAAACACAAAAAGATATAGTAATGGAAATATTAGGTTTACAGAAAATGAATTGAATGAGGCAGAAAAGAAATTGAAAAGTGGAAAGGAAAGAGATTTTGATGGATGGGCAGCAGAGATGGTGATTAATTTAGTAAATAGGACAAAATTAAATCTATTATCATGTTTTAATAAGATGGCACAGAAGAGAGAATTTAGATAGCTGGAATAATACAAGATTAAGATTACTATTTAAAAGAAAAGGTAAAGATCATAGAAAATTAAACAATTATAGACTGATAGTGGTAACATGAGTATTATATAAAGTTTTGGCATATATGGTGGCTGGAAGGGTGGCAAAATGAATGGAAGAAAATACTATAGTGGGAGAAATGCAAGGAGGTTTTCTATCAGATAAGCATATAGGAGACAGTTTATCTGTAGTCACACAACTTATAGATATGAGTAGGAATACAGGTAGACAGTTATATATGATCTTTATAGATATAAAGAAGGCATATGATAGAATAAACAGAAATATGTATGTAGCTTTAATGGATCTTATTAAGAGATTGTATGAGAATAATTACTATAGATATCAATTAGGAAATATAGAATCAATTAGAGTTAAAAGTGTGGTGGGACTAAAGCAAGGATGCCCTATGCCATCTATCTTGTTTTTGTTATATTTAAAAGAAATGGAGAGAGCAATAGGAAGACTAGCAAGAGGGATAAACATACCATTAATAGATAGCAAGAAAGGGAGTATATATTATTGGGTCTTTTATTTGCTGATGATATTTTCTTATCCATAGAAAATAGAGAAGATATGAAAGTTATGCTGAAGGTGTGTAAGTATGGGTAAAAAGATGGGGATGAAATTTAATGAAGTAAAGTCAAAAGTAATGATCATATATGCTGTGGAAAGAGAAGAGAAAGAATTTTATTGAGGGATACAAAGGCAAAGGTAATGAATAGGTATAACTATTTGGGAATTATCTTAAGTAATCAGAGAAATTGCTTGGATGAATGGAGAAAAAATTGATAAATGAAGCAAAGAAAAGGAAGGGACTGAAAGAAATTAACAGTGTTTTCATGTAATAAATATGATGTAGCTAGAATTGTATGGAAGTAAGTGGCAGGACCAGGGTTAACTTATGGAAATGATGGATTGTGTATTAGTAAAGGGGTGTTAGATTACTTAGAAAAAGTACAAAGAGAAGTAGGAAGACATGCATTAGATGCAGAGGTGTAGTCAGAAAAGGAGGCAATTCAAAGAGAAATCAGATGGTCAAGTTTTTATATGAGAGATACAAAATGTAAAATAAAAATGTTTGGTAGATTGCAATTTACATAATAAGAGAATAGCCAAAATAGTATTTAATTGTATTATGAGTAAAGGAGAGGCAACAATATGGGTGAGAAGGTAGTATGATATGTAAAAGATTTGGATAAAGATTTTATGTCAGTATATTTATACAAAAGGTAGAATGATTGTGTTAGGAGAATTGTTGAATGTTATAGTGGCAAGGAATGGGATAGAAGAATAGATGGATTAATAAAAAATAGGGAGTTGAAGAGATAGAAAATTAGTATGAAGAGTAAAAAGAGTTTAAATATATATAGAAATAAACAGAATATTGGTTGCAAGTTAATTTATGATAATAGCAAGGAAAGTAGTTTACTGTTTAATACTTTAATAGGATTGTTAGCAACAAGCAATATATATATATATAAATGGAGAAATATGGATGATTTATTCTGCCATATATATATTTAGCAACAAGCAATATATATATATATAAATGGAGAAATATGGATGATTTATTCTGCCAACTATATAAGAAAGGCATAAAAAGTACTAGGCATCTATTAATTGAATGTAAGTGCTTACAAGCAGAAAGGTTGCAAATAATGAAGTTGTTGGCGAATAAATATAAACAAATTGATTATACAGAAAGTGGGTTCTTGGTTTTTATGCTGGGTTTGGAAAAAGATAAGGAGGATTTTGATATGAAGGCCATACAGTGAATAGAGATAATGTTGTAGAAATGGGATGGAGCAGGATAGAAAAGAATATGGGGAAAACTTAGGGTGGGGAATGGAAAGGAAAAGTAAGATTGGCTAACAGGTTTCTCTGGGCATAGTGGTTGAGAGATTTCTGACTCTGAAAAAAGGAAAAGCTGTATTGTATCACATCCTAACAGGTTTTTCTGGGCAGTGTGGCTGAGAGATTTCTGATTTCAATAAAGGAGAAGGCATTGTGCATTTCATCACATCCGAATCATCTTCGAAATTTTCCCTTAGTCATTGTGGACTGAAATTGAAAGTTAGAGCTAATGCAATTATGCATTTAGCAGTTATCTTTTACTGCTTTGCATTATTCGACATTACAATCAGAAATTCAATAAAATCTTAATGCTTCGAAACCAAGATAACTTGCTTGCATAGTTACAGTCAAAATAAAAAATGAGATTTTTTAAATATATAAAAATTGATCTAATGTTAGATTTGCATAAATATGCAAGTGAAATATATATTGCATTAATTTCAGCTTTAAATTCTAGTTAACATCGATGAAGACAAAAACCAGAACCAGTCTGGGGATATTATAATATTATGCAATAAGTTATTCCGTGATTACTCAAACATGCAATAGATAGCTCTTTAGTAGAATGAAGAGATGGTTCTCGAATACATATATAGCATTTTAGTTAGTTAAAAATATATATATTTGTAGTTATATAGCATAATTCTAACTATTTTTGAAAGTAAATTGCAGAATTTTTATTTTTTTTAAATGCAATTATGAATGCGCAATATAATATATTACATTAATTAATAATTTACATTTTACATTAACAAACACTATATTTTCTACGATATAAATTAACTATGAAAAACATTTTTTTTTTTTTTATTAATGTAGATTTGCAATTTAAAGTTAAGATTTATTTTATTTAATATTTAAATGCAGAATATTTTTCTATATAAACAATTTCTGTTATGCATCTGATAAAACATTAATACCCTCTAGTCATTATCAGAGTGGTAGAGAGCACTAAAGTTTTGAAGGTCAAAGTTCATCCGGTCACTTCTATTTGCTCGAAAATCACGTGATCGTATAAACAACAAATCACGTGTTTACATTTTGAAGATTTAAGTTTAATATTTTCATAAGTTAAAAGAATTTTTAGTATAAATAGTAATTATTAAATTTAATGCCAAGAGAGGATTAATTACATTTTCACCAATTTCTTGCTCTTTTACAACTGATAAAATATCCATCATTTTTTATAATTAAAATTAATATTATTTTTCATCATCATCAATTAACTACCCATAATAGTTTCCAATATATCATTATCAATCACCTTCTCTATCATCTTCCTATCATATATTTTTCTTTTCTAAAATATACATTGAATTTGCATTTTAACTTCTTGTTTTAATCATTTCCAAGTCCTTTAAGTGTTTTTTTTCTCTTATTTTTAATTTCAACACTATTTTTTTTTAAAAATATATTTGCATTTAAAATCTATAAATTGGATTTTTCACACTTTTTCAAATTTACATTATAATGCCTTTTCTATTCCATCTTTTTAATTATCCAAATTTTGCTCTATACAAAAGTATTTTCCAAATGCAATTCTTAACAAACTTATTTCTCTAAATTTTTGTTTTTAGTAAGAAGTCTTTTTAAATATTATATATGATTATTTTACATTTTGCAATACTTATGTCTATAAATTGATAAAAAATCAAGTCAGATGTCACATGACCTAATTTTAATAAAGCTCGTGTTACAAATGTTATATATAGATAAAGTGCTGGGTTAATCCTAGTATTTTTAATCTAATGAATATTCTAACACCTCACTGACGACGCTAGATGCAGAAACCGGTCTGGGGTTGAGGGTATTTTCAAAGCTTGTTAAGAGTTTGTTTTGCGAACTCTATATATAATAATTATGTCTATAAATAATTAGTCAGCTTTCTTGATTTTCTGCCTAACTATTGACATTTAGTATTTTACTATTCTTTCCTTTTTAATTTATTTTTATCACTGATTTGTTTCAAATTTTATCAATTGTATTTACCATTTTACTAATTTTATTCTCAAATAATGAAAATTTTCATAGTGTTGAAATTAATATCTGTAACAAAGTATTCTTAGGAAGTAAAATAATCTTTACATTTTTATGAATAATTTAAACTTGTGATTAACCCAGCATGATTTTAAAGGTGCAGCCAACTATAATCTAATAGTACCGGTAAAAAGTTTACAATCTTATTAACTGAAATGTAAAAACCCTTTTTGCTTTATACATCAGATCATTGGCATTAGATTGCCATGGGGAAAAAAATGAAAAGATGAATATACTTCTGTAGGGTAATTTTCACTACACCATTCTCATGCATCTTTTTCACATATCTTTGGTCATGTATTTATGATTACGTCCAAGTGGATGGAAACCAATCCCTACTTTGGGTAAGGTTGGTGTAGTAAAAATTACATTACAGAAATATTATTCATTAGTAGATAATCTCTAGTCTAATGAATGACTAATAAAAATTATTACTAAAATATTAATATAATTAAAAAATTATTAATAAAATATTAATATGATTATAAATCTTATAATTTTGTAAATAGTTATGATAATACTCCATCTGATAAGTAACTTTATTAATAAATAGCAGATTCTTAAAAAAAGTTATTTAAAGAAAGGAAATAGAAAAAAAAACTCTTAATATCAACAATAGTATCACATATGATTATTCATGTTGGGAAAGTCTTGTGTTGTTATTTATGGTATTAACCTTTCTATTTAGACAGTAGGATTCCTACAGTTGGCATAAAATTGAGGTTTACAAACTATATAACAAATGATCTAGTTTCAGATCTTGGATTCAAAACTTTTGAGTTTTCTTTTTTTAGTTCAAGTTATCAGCTTAAATAAGCATATAAGGGTAGAAGATGGCTGTTAAATGCACTAGTTTCAGGTGTGAATTTCATTACTCTTGATGAAGGAAAAAGCTAAATCAAATCTGGAGATGAGGATGTAGTAGCAATATACTATCTAAAGTCTATTAATTACTCAAGCTTATAATAAATAGGTCTAAAACAGGAAAATAAACTGGGTAACTTATGAAGCTCACTAAAATATTAGCATGACCAATATTGCCATTAATAATGTAAAAAAGTTATGAAAACATCATTGAAAAAAATAGCTGCTACAATGTAATTATGCTAAAAATATTTGTAGAATAATATAAAATATAATAATGTTTGTGCATAATGCTAATACTGGTATGTTTTTGTATGTTTGTAAAATTCATATTTAAAAAATTATTTCTTAGGATTCAATGTTAAAAATTAAGTAACTTAAAGGATTAAAAAAAACAGCTAGTACTATATTAATATAAGATGATAAACTAGGCACTGAAATAACTATGAATTTGTATACAACTGATGTTAAACAAAATTGACATCCAAGTATAATGTTTGATCAACAAAATAATGTTGTTTCTAATTATGAAAATACCCCAAATCAACATCAATAACTTTTATAAAAATCAATAGATATTGAATAAAAAGTAGGTTAATATGTCAATAACTCCCACAAAGTTGAAGATATCATAGAAATTATGATAACATCAAAGAGGAATATGTCTGTAAAAAATAAACACATAAAATGTTTGTTATGTGTTTATTTATTGGACTCCATATTATTCCAACAAGATTTTTTTTTTATTTTAGCATAAGGATTAAAGATGAACAGATAATCTATAATGCCAAATAAAAACTCTTCTAAATATGTAAAGAAAAGAAACAAGTCACTTTTATATGATAGAGTTCTTTAGGGACTTCCATTTATTTAAAATTGCTTTCATGATAGATTCCTTGAATTTGTGTATATTAATTAACATGCAAATTATAAAACAGTAAGATTATTGAATAATAAATGATATTCTAGGATATTGGTTATATCTGCTTTATATAGATCAATGTTAAGTATCTTGAAATGAAAGCATAAATATATATATATATATATTAAATCATTCATTTATATATATATATATAAATATATGATAAGTATCTTGAAATGAAAGCATAAATATATATATATATATATTAAATCATTCACTTTATATTCATTTATTTTAATAATCTTATTAACATTTATAAAATATTAGCACTTCTAATATTCATGCTGTCATTCCAAGGCACTTAAGATTGGGTTATGTAAGTACATTTAGGTTTGAAAATAAGATAGTCATTCTTATTTTTTTAAAGTCATTATCTTGTAGCTGGATTGAGAGTTTTTTCACATTTAACATCACTGATTTATAATCTGGTGCAAGTGAGAAGGGATTATTACCTTCTAAATAAAATTATAATCTGACACTACATTAATAAAATTCACTGATCATTACATAGTTTAGCATCTTCTAATATTAAGTAAATTTTAATATTTCACAAGTGTTGATAAGATTATTAAAAGAAATGGATGTAAAGTGAATGATTTAATATATATTCATGCTCTCATTCCAAAATATTTAATATTAGTCTACATAAGTGCATCTAGTTTGAAAATAAGGTGGTCATTCTTATTTTTTCAAAGTTTTTATTTTATGACTGGAACAAAAATACTCTTACATTTATAGCACAAGTGAGAAGGGATTATTATCTTCTAAATAAAATTACAAGCACTATATCAGTAATTATCAAAAAATGTATAACTATATAAATTTTACATAAAAATTTTAATGCAGTTAAGCCAATAATGGTAAATATTTTTGATTCATTAGTTCATATCAGAGATAGAAATCTTGTACTCTCAATCATAAGCTGAATATCATGATAAAACAAGACATTGCTTTGATCTTAGCAAATTTATACCACTTTTATATTTCATTCTAAAAAACATATTAAAAAACAAAATAATAAAACTGCAGCACTCTGGGAAGGACACTTACACTTTTTAAACTAATACAGATTAAAATTAGTTTTTTTTTCTTTTTTAGTATTTAAATTAACAGTTGTTATCAGCTTCTTAACTGCAATAATTTTAATGCAAGAATAATTTTGGGAAAACAATGAACATGTAACTGATCAGAATTGTTTGAAATATCTTCCTCTTAATCCTATGCATACATAAGACCAGATCACATCTACATGTTCTATGAAATATCAAATAACAATATATGTAATGTAAAATAAAATCTTTCTATTATTAATATTATAAAATATATAAGGCTTTAACTTAAATACAGGCTAATTATATACCTGCATCAATATATGTAATATATAGGATATATGAGCACAGACTTACACACGACCCACCACTCACCACTCTATCCCATATCACTGATATACTTGAACACATATATGTCGAAAAGATAAATAATCACCAATATACGTATTTCATGCTAAACCAGCAATTATCAGTTGGTCCATATTATTACTTCTACACGTATATGCAATAAGTGCTCATGTATATATTAAGATAGCCAATCTTCATACTTTAAAGCCTGTCTATTAAAGTATGAAGATTGGCTATTTTAATATATATCTGAGCACTTATTGCATATATGTGTAGAGATGATAATCTGGACCAACTGATAATTGCTGGTTTAGCATGAAATACGTATATTGGTGATTATTTATCTTTTCGACATACATGTGTTCAAGTATATCCGTGATATAAATAGAGTGGTGGGTCGTTTGAAAGTCTATGCTCATATATCCTATATATTACTTAAAGATGGTAAGCTGGTGCATTGATGATAAAACCTATTTACAATATATTACTTGTTTTAATGTTTAAAAATTATATTAGTTTTATATAGTTCGGAAAATACATAACCCTTCATTTTAAACGGGTTTATATATATATATTAAGAACACTTGAATAACAAAAAAAAAAAATTCCACAACTTTTTTATCGCCAATAGATATAACATAACCTTTCTTTTCTGCAATTGTTATTTTATATCTCAAATAAGTAAATAGTAAATGATTAAAAAATAATAACTGGTAATCTAAATTACGATGGTAATAATTTTTTTTCTTATTAATTATTTTTCTTACATTTCAAATATTGTTGATCCATGCTCTTCAAAACTATTTTTATATTTTCTCACTTCTTGTAATCCTTTTCTTCTCAATTTTTTACTTAAAAATTTCCAATTATATCACCTCTGCTAATCCTAATATAATTATACATACCTGTACAAAAGTTTCTTTCAGAAAAATACCAACTGTCTAAAAAAAAATTAACTTTTACTTTTTTTTATAGTAGATATAAAAACTTCACAATATTACAAAATAAATTTAATAACGATTTATATATATACTTTTAAATACAATAGTATATATAATTAAGCTAGATGTGAATCCAGACTTTGAAACTCCCTTCAGTCACCCACTCCATCTTATATAACCTATACACATGTTCACTTTCATGTGAAAAAGATAAATTATCTCCAATATACATATTTTGTGCTGATATAGCATTCATCAGCTGATCTGCATCATTATCTCTCACACCCACATATATATAATCAATGCTAAGATTGCATTAAGATAGCAAATTGTCAAACTTTTATGGATAGGTTTTAATCTTCTCCACTCATCAAATCTTTAAACATCCACATCATTGAAAATCTGGTGGTGGTATATTCAATGCCATTGTTTGCCAATTTTGTTTTCATACCCATATTGATTATAAGTCATTATGACCTCTCATATGTAGGACATTAAGATCATTTAAATATATAGAAGAGAGATGAGCAGATATGATTGTAAATAATGGTAAATTTTAGTAGAAATTTTAAATTTTATATAATAACTTGTAAGAGCCTATTATTTAATTTATAGAAGAGGTTAAAATATACTGTTTCTGTAAAATTACATTTAAGCTGATTTTCCTTAAATCAATATAATTTATTTAAGTTATAAATTCGAAATATAAATTATTTATTTTAAAATAAAACTAAATAATATTTAAAATCTAAAGTACATTAAATTAATAAAAATTAACATTTTTATAATTATTGATGGTTAAATTTTAAAAATGCTCTTTATTTATTGTTTTAAATTATTTAATTAAGAATAAAATAAATGAAAAGTGAGGTGTGTGTTGATAGATGTGCACACACACACTCCTTTAATAATAAATTCAATTTACTTCCTAAATTCTTAATTTAATTTATTATTTGTTTAAATAATAAATGTTATATTTTATTTAATTGTATCAATTTCATAAAAAGTGTCTAAAATTAATCATTATAATAATAATAATGTAAATTAGAAACTTTGTGTATCCAAATTTAAGTTGAAACAAAAATATGTTTATTATTAAGTGATAAATTTAAATGTTGCATTAATATATATATAACCAAAACTGCCTAACACTATACTAGCAAAAATAAAAATACATAACCATAAAACAATACAATACTAGATTAAATCCAAAATTTTACCAAAATCCTTACACAACCATAGTTTCATCTACTACAAATAGACTTTCTCAAGTGAAAATCAAACTAAAGGAAATAATATATATATATCCAAACAAACAAACCTTCCCATAATTCATTTCAAACTCCACCTTTCCTTAATATCAAAAGAAGTCTTCATAAGATTGATAGCCTCAGAATCAAGAAGTTTTATCATCAAAGTTTCCTTTACTCTTCTTTTTAACTCATTCTTTTCATAAAAAAATAACTGAAGCATTGTCAAACAATATTCTATGACTTGTATTCAATTCATGAATATATAAAGCTGAGTTAAGATACCTATGTTTAATTCTATTTATATAAACCTTAACCCTTTCATTAAGGCTAAACTTACTCTGGCTTACATAAAATTTACCACAACTACATAGAATCTTATAAACAATACCAGGAATAGACCTACTATCAATAGACTGTTTTGAATCATTAAGTAATGAATTCAAATCAGAACCTTTCTTCCATGCAACTTTCATTCCACCTAACAAATGACTATTCCTATAATCCAAATTATATATTGAAGCCTTAAATGGTAAAGACATATAATCAATATCCTTACCAACAAAATTCTTACCATCAAAATCACAACTATAAACATTATTATTAAATACAACTTTTTAAATAAAATCATGACTATAACCCAATTCTACATATTCAGCAGCAAATTGACTTCTTTGAATATCAGCATTATTATTAAAATTATTAAGCCTTCTATTCTTACAACAAAAATTCAACAAAGACATTTTTTATGTATAAAAGGCTGATAACTATCAGGCCTAATCATATTTTTCAAATTCTTAGGTTTCATAAAATAACTACAAAATAAAACATCATTAACCTTCTCAACAATTTAAATCCAAAAACTTTAATTTTACAAAATCAAAACTATCCCCCTCAATTGTAAACTTAATACTAGAATTGAAAGCATTCAATCCACATAAAAACTCTTCTAATTTCTCTTTCTGAATAACAAACAAACAATCATAAACATACCTAACAAATAATTTAATAGAACATGAAAACAGATTAATAACCATACACTCCAAATAATCGATATAGACAGCACACATCAATGGAGAAATAACAACCAATAACCCAACCACCTCTAATCTTCACATGACCACCACTTCTTATGCTTGTGTATAATTGTTGTTAAAACAAGCAAAACTCACTATCCGTATTGCTAGGTGCAGTGCTCTCAGATCCAAGGCTCCTCACTGATGAAGGCCACAATCCAGAAACTAGTCTGGGGATTTTATGCATAAGCCTTCTGGCATCCATTGATTACTCTAGCCTGCTGTGTGTGGCAATATGTTTAGTGAGTTTTGCCATCTCTAATCTTATAAAACACATTATTAGACATAAAATACATTGAATCCTCTAACAGCAAAAGATCGTGAAAAACCTTAATCTTATCTGCAGAAAAACATTCCAATTTTTTTTAAAATTGAAAGAAAAACATCAATACTTTTTAATCTATTAACTGATTGGTACATATTTTTAATGTCTAAACTACCAAAAACACAATCATCATCCAAAACAAAACAATTTATTTTCTTAAAAGCTTCAAAAAAAGAAGAAACATAAAATTGACCCAATTTAATATAATCCTTAAAATATCTTATAATAAATTTTGATATTTTATCAACAATTCCTCATGTAAAATCAAAAATACATCTCGAAGAAAAATTATCTTTATGAGATTTCAAATTAAAGAAAACCTTTGGAGCCACATACTCACTAGGGTAACAATTTAAATAAGTAGCTCTATCAAAAATCTTTTTATTTTTCATAACTTTCATAATCTTAATTAATTTAGATTTTATTTTTTTACCAGGATCAGAATCTAAAATAGCATATTTTCTATTATTCAATTCTAAAGAAACTTTAATTTTAAAATCAATATTATTTAACAATACAAACCAGCCACCTTTATCTTCTTTTAACAAAACAACATCATTGGCTTTTAATCTTTTTTAACAAAACTAATTTCCTTAGGGAAGGTGGAGTTTGAAATGAATTATGGGAAGGTTTGTTTGTTTATATATATATGTTTATATATTATTTCCTTTAGTTTAATTTTCACTTGAGAAGGTCTATTTGTAGTAGATGAAACCATGGTTGTGTAAGGATTTTGATAAAATTTTGGATTTAATCTAGTATTGTATTGTTTTATGGTTATGTATATATATATTATTTGATAATATTAGTTATAAAATTATTTTAAAAGTCTAGATAAAGTAATTAATATTCAAATTTTATCAAGTGTGAAAGTAATTAACCCTCCAGTATTAAAAAAAAAATGTTCTATAAATATAGACTGAGCAGATAAGAGAGAAGGAGAAATCAATAAAATTTGAAGAAATAGAACTGTATTCCTTTTGTTTTAAAATTTTAGTGTAAATTTATTATAAGCTTATTATTTCAACTTTAAAAAGTATAGTAATAATTTGCAAAAGGTATGAGATATATCTTAAAAAAATTATGTACTAGTTTAACTATGGAATAGAAAGCCAAATTATCCTCATGGTATACTACAAAAGCCCACTAGAAACTTATGGTAATGGAAGGAAATAAATTATTTAAGAAAATAAAATTGTATTTGGATAAAAAATCTTGCAGAGTATCAAACGATTTTGCCTACAGAACAACACAAAGCATATGTGAGGAATTTATTGTTATTAATTTTTATATGCAGAATAATAGAGAACTTTTTCTACTAACTTTAATTATTAGCATTGACTTTTATATAGAAATGTATTAGTGAATTTATTAAGATGATAATTACCTAAATAGGAAAGATATAATGCAGACTAATTTTATCTACTAACTGAAATTTTGTCTAAGTAATAATTAGTGATTGTATTGACATGTTAAATATAGATTATTCATAAGGAGAGTTTAGAACTTTATAATTCTATTAGCAAATATTATTGGAATTATTAACATGTAAAATGAGAATGATTTGGAGAACTCTAAATCTTTTTAATTCTACAATAAATATTTTAATGCTGAAAGAAAAAAACTTTTAAAATTTAATAAATGCCATTATTAAATAATAAATTTCATATTTATTAAATGTGAAGGAATTTTTTGTTAATGATATAAGAAGTATGAACTTTTATTATAAGAATTTTTTATTATTATTGATAATTAACATTATTTGGATTTTCTTTATGTTTTCATTTATGATTAGAACAATGGAGAAAGCATGAAGTGGAAAGAAGAGGGTGAAGAAATTTCTTTTTGTTCAAGTAACAATTGATGGTCATCACAGAAATAATGTTTCTCCTCAAAAATATTTTATTCAGTGCAAAGAACTGAAAAAAAATTTTTGTTTTATTACTTTAGTATATGAATTATAGTTGTTAAAATAATTTCAATTACTCATAATTATTCGTTTATATGGTGTTAGTTTTAGATTAAAATATTTTAAAATTTTGGGTATTAAAAAAAGGAAAAGAAAAAAATTTTTTTTTCTTTGTTCATGATTATTATTCTATAACATAGAATAATAATTCTATAACATGTTATATTTTCCAGTGTGTCATCCATAATAGTCATAAAAGTATTATAATTAAGATAACATTAATTATTTTTTTTAGTATAAGATATTGGTATTGGATTATTTAAACCAGGAATTAGGTAAAATAAATATGTATAATATTTATTATGTGTATCTTTATATAAAAGTATATAATAGAGTAATAATATATTTATTATAATCTGAATATTATTATAAAAATGTCTATATAATTGATCTCTGAATAAGTTAAAGATAGTTGACTTAGTATATTTATGAGAAATTATATATAATAAACTATTTGTTTGTTTTTATTTTAATCTTCTTGCTATGTTCAAAATATGAAATGTTAAGCATAAGTTTGGATATTATTTTAAGAAATAATGAATAATATTTTTATGCAATGTTGAGAATTTATACAGAGTGTTTGATAGAAAGTAGTGGTTTAAGAAATTCGTTTTTTTTTGGGGGGGAGGCAGGGAATCCTATAGTTGCAGGATATGTTATTAATATTATGTATAATATAGTTAAAGTAAGTTTGAATATTTGTGATATATGAATAGTAGCATTTTTTTTTGCAAATCTATAAGAGTTTAAAATAGAAACTATGATAGAAATTAAGGTAGTCACAAGGAAATGTGGCCTTAAGTTACATAATCCATGATATCATTGTTTCCTATAGTTTTATAATGTATCCATTCCAAACTTGCAATCAAAAAAATCACACTGGGATATACATCATATTAGAGAATTGTATATTTGAACAATGATAATAGCTAAACTTTCAAATGATGACAAGATGGTTCATTTAATGCAAGAAGAGTTATATATTGAACAAATAAAGTGTTAAATGAGTGTAAAAATAAAGATTTTCTGAATGTCTTTTTATCAAATTTTAGAGATCAAAATACAGAATGAATGCCTGAGTTATAAGAGATGTGATCATGAAAATAAAACCTGATTGTGATTTATATTATTGTAAACAATATAATAATATATCATATCATAAGCAATATTTAAATAATTAGATGTTCATTTTATAATTAATAATAAAGATAGAAAAGTATAACAAGTTATAAAGTTATAATTAGATCATAATATTATAGATTAAATATAAAATAATGATGATAAAAGAATATATTTTGAAATATTTAGAATATGATAATGTATAATAAGTTGTCCATATTGTTGATATCTTTTATATGAAATTATTAAGGAGTATCTTAATATTCACAGAATTAAGTGTGAAAGATACAATATTCTAGTTGTAAATAATTTTAAAGTGAAATGCAAATAATTTATTTTATGATAAGTATTTTTTTATAATTTTAATTTTTTTGTAATATGTTAAATATTTTTTAAATAAGTATAATATATGGGTAATCTTTTCTTAAATTTTGTACTAGTGTTGTAATAAAATGTTAATGTTGTTTTTAAAATTAATAGTGTTGAGTGTCTCTTTCCTTGTTATTTCCAAGTCAATATGTATCATCCTAACCACACATATTTTATAATAACTAAAGATACTTGATATTATTGCATGTAATCTAAATAAGATAAGAAATAAAAAAATATTATAATTATTAAAGATATTTGATATTGAATCTAAAATATTAAGTACTAATACATTGTCCAGGCTTACGCCTGCATTTATATATGTAATATATGAGGCATTCAAACTCAGACTTTCACATGACCTACATTTTCTTTATTTTACTTGAGGATCATAATGAAGACTGATATCTAGTATGCCATATAAAAATAAAAATATTAGATTAGAATACATGATGATAAGAAATTATTTAAAATTTGTTTATGATAGATAATAGTAATCAATATTGTTAATAATTTTAATTTAGTTCTAGTCAAATTTTATAAGAAAAGTAATTAATGATTTTAAAAGAAAAGAATTTATGAGTATATCTGTTTCTTAATTATCATTTTTAAGTCTAGCTAAATGTAAGTAAAATCCCTTTTTACATTTAGTTATGTAAATTGATTTATTTATTTTAAGAAGCAATAATAATTACCTGAAATAATGTTAGTAAATGAGAAACATAATCATTTTTATAGATAAATGGATAAAAGATTGTGTTAGAATTCAATTTAACTTGGGGAATTTTAATGTTAAATATAATTTGTTTAGTTTAATTGTGAATCGAGGAAATATCATTAATATTTTAGTGGAGTAGTGTTTGGTGATATTCCAATGCCATTGAGAATATATTTTTTTATATATGCTTAATGTTAAAAAAGTGGTATTTTACTGGATGATTTAAATAGCAAGTCTCGTAATTATTAATGTTTTATTATTAAATATTTTATTAAGACTAATATAATATATTAGATATGAAATAAATAGATGTGTATTATAAAAATTTTATTTATCAGAAAGAAATTTGACTTGGCTGAGCTAGGAGTTAGTTGTTGTTATTTACATCCATCATATCGTAGTAGTGAATGAACGTCCGGGCAGGGAACTATATATATATATATATATATATAATCACCCCACATGGTTAAGAAATCCAATACTGCCCTCTGTGAACTAATATATAAATACATTAGAGTTCGTATTTCAAAATAGCCAGGTCAAAATGATACCTGGCTATTTTGAAATACGAATTCTAATGTATTTATATCTTAGTCACAGAGGACAGTACTGGATTTCTTAACCATGTGGGATGATTTAATTGCTTAATATTTGTATATTTATTTCAGTATAGCGTTATGCACTGGGATTATTTTATATATATTAAATACAAGTATAGTATATATACTAAAGTTAGATATAATTAGAGACAGTATTAAAAGAATTAATGCTTAATGAGATTATTTTATTCTTTGTAGAATATAATGTATACAAAAAGACAGGCGCAAGGATAAAATTAATATTTAATGAGCCACTGCAGATCAAAGTTTTATCAGCACTGCCCTTGTAAAGAAACAATGAAAGAGAAAGCAATACTCACCATGTTTTCCAATTGCTGGTTCATAAATACGTGTGATGTTCCATTTTTGTTTTAATCTGTAAATAAAAATAGCTAGATAAAAATATGTCTATATTGTAATGGGCACTCAATCCATCCCGATCACAGAGGATACCACAAGATCACTATGTAACTGGAAAATTTATTTTCTGTGATCAAAATGGATGAGGATGATGGTTTGCACTGACTAAATTCAGGGAAAAACAAGAGATCTTTAATATTGTTTAGACAATTGAGAAATAAAAGCACCAAGACAAATGTCAGCTAAGTAAATTTAAACAATTTGAAAATTTTATTAAAAATTTAAACAATTTTTTAAAAAAGGCAATCCAGTCATTAATACAAAAGTGACTTGGATTTGAATATGCATATTTATCAGAGAGTGCACATGAGTACAGCACACATGAAAACATTAAATGCTTTGGCAGCAAAATTCTCTCACCTAAAAATAAAAAAAATGGATAGGATAATATCTTTCTGCTGGTGATTTATAAAATTACAAGAAAAAAAACAACTCTAGATTCCTAATTCAGAGATATGAAAATAGTTACAGTCTTGTAGGAAATCAATGAAACCAGCATGGATGATCAATCAGTAGCATTCTAACTATTGACGTGATCACACCGCAGAACTGCTGCATGTAATACTGTGTTTAAAGCAAATGTGGTTGATTTCACATACAAGACAACAAAAGAAATATATGATTACGATCTTACATAATCTAGAAAGAAATCTCTACTTTCAGAAACCCAGAAGAAAAAAGGCAATAAATAACCAGCCAAAAGATTTTGTTGTTTGCAAAAAGCGCAAACTAAATGTGTTTAAAATTAATTATTTTACAATAACAGGTAAGGGCAGATGAGTAAATAAAATTACAAAGATTGCCAAAGCATTTAGCAATAGTTAGTGAAATAATTAGACATATATTAAACATATAAAAATATACACTCACTAAACACTCTTCGATAAATAAAATTGAAAGCAAACTTGGAATTTTAAAACTAAGATTCCAAGACACACTATAAATACTAGTAAAAGGTAATACAGATAATAATTAATTAAAATAATTAATACAACTTTATATATCACACTTATCATTAGATTGAGTGGAGATTTAATTAAAAGCAATTTATTTACCCTGGCAAGAATAAGAAAAAGTTTACCTTACGGTAAAGTAGAGTTCACGTAGTTTTCTGAAAAGTGCACACTTTTAATAATAGTTCATCTTTCAGGTAGTTTGACAGTGGCAAGGTAGATGGGGTCCTGTTTACTTTAACATTCATGGCATAACTGAAGGAGAGTCGGCAGGCATGGGTCCATCTTTTGGGTTAAGCTAGCAAGACATATTGTTGGTTATAAAATGTATAGTAATATATTTTGGCATTTTGGAGAAAGCAAAATTGTTTTAATAATTGCAAATTTTGCTTTTAAAAAAATTAAATGTCCAAAAGGCTAATGGTATGAATGTTGAATAAGGTTAATCAGAATAAATATAAGAAATTAAACCAATCACTTTGATGGAGTACTTGCTTAGTCAAGGCTCTCTAGAATAATCCATGAAATTTTTGGGATTATTTATACCCACACTCAATTTTCTGCATAAACTTGTCTTGTTTTTTAATTCTATGCCTAAGGGCAGGGTAAATCTCAATTTCCCGCTCAATCTAATTTAGGAATTCCAACCAGGGATTATTTTAAACTAAAACAACAACACAAAATTAAATCTTTGCTTTTAGAATGAACTATTCAATAATTAAAATAAGAGACAGGAATGTAATTAACATGCTTACTTGTTTTTAATTAAATTGATTAAAAACAAGTGATGAAAGAAAACTTTTTTTAAAATCAATTCTATATTTAAAAAAAATTAAATGATCTATTTTAAATATAAATGAGTTTGTGTTTTATACACGTACTCTTATAAACAATTTATTTATTTATTTATTTAAATAGCCTTATGCTTTCAAATTTAATAAACACAAAAGTTAGTTTTACTTTTGTGTAGTGACCTTTGAAATGGCTGCTATCTGGTTCAATATATATATACAAAAATTGAAAAGTTAATTAACTATCTCATTATAATACTGTTTATTTAAGACTTTCTTCCTATTGTTACAGTGTCTCATTCATAGATCATTTATAATCATATATAAAGAAATAGAAAATGAGTCTCATTTTTTATTATAAATTTGTGCCTGCAGTTACTAGGCGGTCTGATGGCCATATATTGTGGGTTCATCTGTGTTAAAAAAAATTTAAATATTGATATACCGACATTTTGACTTGATCACACAAGTCATCCACTGGGTGATAAAAAGTAGAAAGACAGTTGTAGAAGCACTACAATCACTGATTTAAAAAAAAATGTTAAAGTTCCACCAATAACAAAAATGGGTGCACCAAAAAATGTTACATTAAGAATGTTTTTTTAAAAAAATATTTCCAAATAGGAAGAAGTTTGCATGTATCATCTCACTTATTGATACAATCTAGCCTTATATATATATATATATATATATATATATATATATATATATATATATATATATATATATATATATATATATATATATATATATATATATATATATATATATATATGAATAAATCATAGTACCATTTAATTCTTAAACATTAAATAATAAATAAATTACAGAAACTTTAAATTATTGAAACTTATTCCTTATCAAATTGCATTATATTATATGCAATTGATAAGAAATACTTTTTAGTGTGTGAAAATATGCTTCTTCAATTTATTTATTTTTAATGTTTTAAAAGATAAATGATACCATGTTTATTTAATTATTGCATATATTTATTATGGTTCATATATTTACTGTGAGACAGACTCTTATGGACACATTACAACAATTAAAAACAAGTATCCATTTACTGAATCAGCAAAATCTATATGAAGCCTAGACAAATCTGATATAGACTGATATTCAGAGCAGTTTTTTAACTGTTTGCTCAACCTGAATTTAATTTAGGCCA
Organism: Epiperipatus broadwayi; assembly: GCA_028023455.1. NCBI lineage: Eukaryota > Metazoa > Onychophora > Udeonychophora > Euonychophora > Peripatidae > Epiperipatus > Epiperipatus broadwayi. The sequence goes on from JAQFVV010000173.1 coordinate 705,202, forward strand.
CCAAACATACTATGGTGCCAAAGCTTTCTTCATATAATACCTGTATCAGAATGCATCCATTGAACATAAACTCTGATGGGCATCCCATATAGGCTTGGCAATATAGTTTGACTCATTTTTTGCCATTACTCAGTCAAAATCCAACAATTTTTTAATTCATTATAGCCATAGTCTTGATGGAGTCCACTTAGAAACCTTAGTACTTCAAATTTTCTGACTTCATTATATCAAAGTTCATTTTTGTAATCTCCTGAGCTCCACTGGTAAATGCAATAAAGCATCTGCATATCTCTTTACTAGGCTTATATATTAACTCATAATCATAAGCAGCTAATATATTAATCCATCAGATTAATCTTTGAATGGTATATTGTTAATTTTTTTATTTGGGCCAAAAATTTTCAGTAAAGAACAATGACCTGTATATTTTCATCCATTTAAAAATTGATGGAATTTTTCATCTGTGAAGACAATAACCAGGACTTCTTTATCCAACTATCTATAATTTTCATCATTTGTCAAGATTCTTGAGTCATACTCTATCACATGTTTTCCTTTAAAATAGCAATGAGAGATTGCATTTCCAACTCTGAATTCTGAAGTATCAGTGGTTGCAATCACTTCCAGATTGCTATGGTAAATATCAGAAGTTGTTTTAGACATTAACAAAACATTTGCTTTTTGAAAAGCTAAATTGTGTTCTACTGTCTATATCCAGTATTATACTTTCAATAGTAGTTTATATAAAGCTATTAGAATGGTGATTTTCCTTTAAGAAAATTGTCATAGAAATTCAGTAAACCTAGAAACATTTATAATTCCTTAATTTTCCTAGGCTTTGCCATATCTGTTTAATTATAACATGACCCTTGAAGTATCCCATATTTACTTCACAGTATTCAACTTAGCATCAACTTTGATTAATTTTGAACAGACTTCCATAATATGCATTTCCAGCTCATGCACAGTCTGGGCAGTTATACATATATCATTCAGGTATGAGATAACTCCTTTCATGCCTTGGAACAAAACATTCACTTTATCTTGGAAGATATTCAGGGAAAACACAATCCAGTATCATAGCTTATTTTGACATAAAACATTCTACATGAGTATTAATAGTTAATAATTTCACTGTTGTTTCTGTGATGAGTATCTGGTGGAAAAGGGATTTTAAATAAATCATGAAAATTTACACTTTCCATAGCAAGACTAGAACTTCACACAAACTTGTCACAGGATATTCTCTTTTATTAATATACTTATTAAATGTGTTGCAGTAATTTCTGCAAGGATAAATAGTTCCAATTAGCTTCATTGCCAGCACAGAATCATCTATGATCATATCTCCACTGGAGACAACACACTTTTTGAGACCATATCTGTAATTGTCTCCTCAGTTTTTGGTTTCAATGCATGTTCAACCTTACATAGTTAAATACTATAGGCTGACCATACCTCAATAATTCTATATTCACCAGTCATGTCTTCAGTTCAGCTCATCCAGATTCAAATAATCATGAAAATCTGTTTCTACATTCAGCTTCAAGTTGTACTTTTTTAATAATCTTAGGACAGATCCCTTAGGGTCAAAACCCGTTTCTGCCTAATAAAGGGTTTATATTTCTCTTCACTATAAATAAAGTTAGCACTTTAATTCGTGTATTTAACTTTACTGGTGCCATGACATTACTTTATATGTCAATTTTGTGACTATTTACATCCATGTTTATTATACATATATTTTTCATATTTCAAAATGTTGTTATTTTTAGCACTAATAGTATTTCAACTATCAACTTCCATATTTATTTACTTTTTGCAAATGGTCATGTCTGGCATAATACTTCCATCATCAGTGTTATTTATTTTTTTGAAATATTTTCTTTTTGTTCCACTTCCGATTTAAAGTTTGGGTTTGGTTTAGCTTTTATGTTCTTGTCATTTAGATGGAAAGCATGAGCTAAATGTGCTCTTACACTATACATATGATACTTTTCTATTTTAAATCTGCCAAAAAATTTAATGTAGACTTTTGCACCACAGAAATAACAAGTAAGGTTATCCTTTGCAGCTTTCGAGAATGCTCTAATAGCTTGTGCTTTATTCAGGTAAGTGTAGTTATCATGCATACTTGTTGAAGTTTATCTAACATAGTTTTTTGTAGAATGCACTTTGCAATTAGTTTCATACAACAGGTCTTATCTGCTTAGCAAAATTTTTTTGAAATGATCTGACATTTCAAACAACAGTTGGTCCAACAATATGTCTTCTAGCTTGACAGAAAATTTGCATTGTTTAGCAAGTGTTCACAGTGTTCATGATACTCTCCATGAGGTGACTATTTCCTCATTTAAAAATGTACACTTACCATGCATTTAACCACTACTAGTTGAAAATACACATTCAGGTTTTTAAATAAATATTAATATGGAATGTCTTTATTAGGATCATATCATAGTTGATTAGAAAATCTGTAAAACATTACTATCTTAAAAAAAAAAATAATAGTATACATTTTAATTTTGTCATCCTCATCTTTATTTAAGAACATATAAAGCTCAATGTATTTGATATATGTATACTATGTTGCAGCATTATTTACATCAAATTCATAAATATTATGACACAGCTATATCATCATTAATGTTTTCTGTCCTACTTGTTTAAGTTGCAATCACTCTGTTGTCACTTTCTTGTGAATAGATTCTACTGTTGAATGATGCCTCTCTGCTGTATAGTCAGGAATATTTTCAATAATACTAGCTGGGAAAATAGCAATGTTAAGAAACACTAAAACAAATTTTAAAACTCAACAAGTATAATTACTTGTACTGAGACAATGCAGAATAATAATAAATAAAAATAGCAGTAAAGTTCATTTTACTTTGAATAAGTAATTAATAACCATTTGATTTATGGAGATAGATTATTCTCACACACTATCCCAGCTCATATATCTTATTTAGCCCAATTTTTTTTTCTCTTTTGTGACATTTTCATTATACCTTAACTTGCAGTCTATTAAGTTATCCTTTCATTTTCATAAGAAATCTAATTAACATATTTCATCCTCATTTATTATTCATTTTACTATACTGTATGCTAATTTTCTACTGTGCACATTTTAATGGAGATAATAATAATGGCAATGGATTGTCTGCATGTAATTACAAATTTCCAAGCAACTTTACTTACAATAATAAACACACACACATATATATATATATATAATGGACTCAAACTCAGACATTAAAACTTCCATGGCTATCCAATGAATCTTATACAACTGATACACATGACCACTTACATGAGGAAAAAATAAATGATCTCCAATATTCATATTTTGTCTAAACCAGCACTCATCAATTGGTTTGCTAAACTTAATGTAATTATAAGAGACTTGGATTTGAACTTTCAAGTTGTTTACATCAATCCAATCTATCTTAAACAACTGATACACATAACCACATACATGTGTAAAAGATAAATGATCTCCAATATGGGTATTTTGTGCTGAACCAGCAATCATCAGTTGCTTCAGATCACTATCTCTCACACATGTATACAATCAGTGCTCAGTTTATATTAAGATAGCAAATCCTTAAATTTTAATGGACAAGCTTCAATCTTCACCCTCTCCAATCCTTTATTCATGCATTTCATTAAAAATCTGAGGATGAAATGCTCAAAACCCTTGTTGATGCCAATATTATTGTCATACTCATGTTGACTTTAAGTCAATCTGACCTCTCACATATAGGACCTTAATATGTCATTTAATTGCACAGGAAGCTTGAAATTATACAGGGAGTTTGAACATTTGAGTTCAAGTCCCTTATAATTATATTAAGTTTAGTGTAGACAATATACTGTAATGGTATAAAATATGTCGTTACATTAATTTAAGATTAAAATAAAAACTAAGTTTGTAAATAAAAACTAAAAGCTAAAAAATTAAAGAGTTGTTAAACGTGTATACGTATATATATTCGCACAGATGCAAAACTTTAAAAATTATTTTCTTTTTTAAAAAAAAAAAATATTTGAACGTACTTTTTTTTTAAAAAAGCACAAGATCTAAAGATAAAATATTTTTGTAAATGGAAATGATTGTTTTATAAATTAATTGAAAAGCAAACTAGCCTTTGGGGCTCTTATAGAAAAGAAGGTCAGTTGAAAGATATAGATAAGAGAATAAAAAATAAATTAGATGTCCAATATAGAAGCAGCAATGAATGCCTTGACCATAATGGAAATTATTGCAACAGGAAACAATGTTCAATGAATCTGGAGGAGTACTATAAAAGGAAAAATATTGAAATTAAGTGGAGTTCCAGCTTGATTTTTGTGAGAAGAGCGATAAGATGCGCTTGTCACTCTCTCTCACTTATTTCAAATAAAATGACTGTAATACCCAAATTGAACAAGCTTAGGCCTCCTCCAGAACAACAGGCCAGACTTCAAATAGAGACATTGTGGGATTTGGCACCAGGAACTGTGATTCTTCTTCTGTAAGACATGAACTATAAAATTTAAAAATAATTAAGAACTTTCGTTCAAGCTTTTTTCAGAACCTAAATTTTAAAATGGACTCTTATCTGACTTTTAAATTTCAAATTGATAATTAATGTTTAGATTTTATACATTTAGGTTTTAAAAAAATCATTTCTATTTTTTTATATTTCTATTAATATTTATTTGTATAAATTATTTAAATGCATTAAATTTAAATTGAGTATTGATGCTTGCATAGATTCGTTCACATTTAATTATGTTTTTGTTTTCATATTTGATTAAAATATATAAACATTCGGTAAATAATGATATCTTACATTGAATATCTAAAATGTATTTATTCAGATGTCTTTTTAGTTATTGGTATCAATGTGGCATCTTATGTTGAATGCCATTGGGTTTCTTGTGAATTCCCTATGCAATTACATCAATGACTTTATATTTTAATCATTTATGTTTATTTTGAAATGTTTTTGAGTGTGTAATCTATGTAGTCGATCTATGCTCAACATTAAAGAACAAATTTTTAAAAATCCATCTGTGTGAACTTATATAAATATTAAATTTAAGTTGGGCATGAATGGCTATATAGATTTGTAAAGTTATATTAATTAATTAGGGGAGGGTAATTTTAGGTTATTTGTTTCGTAGTTAAATTAGGTCAATGGATTGGATATATTGGTTAGTAGATGTAGTATGAGGTTCGCTACATGCAGGATCTCCATTATATGCCGCACACCCCTTTTTGCCTATGGAAGGGAATAGTAAGATGGAAAACACAGTCCCTTCCTATGGAGTTTTTTTTTTATTGTTCTTCTTGCCAACAGATGTAGCATTTCTGTTTGGTTGAGAGTCAATGTCTTCTCTAACCATACTGTTCAGATGTAAATTCCTGACAGTATGGTATTTTGTGCTGTCGTATTTTCATGCTACATTGAATACATCAATGTATCAGATAGATTGATGCCGGTTTGACTGTGAACTTTTGGCCTAAGGTTAAATAAGGAATAGAATATTTTCTTTTCAAATGCAAATCTATGTAGTTTATTTATACTCGACAATTTTAAAATAAATATAAAATTCATCTGTGTGGATGATTTAAAATCTTAAAATAATAATTTAAATTAAAAGAATATTAAAATCTAAAATAATAAACGTTATTCCTCAAATTTTAAAATGATTATATATGTACGTAAATAAATGTTGTTTGTGTGTTAATTACTGGCAGTAGCTGTTTGTTTATTTTTTTATATTTAAGATACAAATTAAACAAAGTTATATTTTAAAGTTATATATTATTATCTCTGCGTCTCCACTGAGCTAGTGACTTGGGCTAACAGTCTAAATATAAAATAAAGTGGAATCTTAACAGCATGTATCTGCCTACTCTATAAATTTTCCAGGTTGAAATAACCTGGTGGCACCCTGTAGTTCTTTCGTGACCGTTATAATACATATATTTAAATATTACACATTAACCCTGTATTCTGCCCATCTCTCCTCTCTAAAATTAAATAAACATATTAAGGTTTAATGTGTGAGAAATCAGAGTGATTTAAGGTCAACATGGGTATGACAATAATATTGGCATCATCAAGGGCTTTGCACATTCCATCCTCAGATTCTCAACAAAATGAGTGGCTGAAGAGTTGGAGAGCAGAGAAGATTAAAACCAGTCCATTAAAGTTTAAAGATTTGCTATCTTAATATAAACTGAGCACTGATTGTATATATGTGTGGGAGATGGTGATTTGAATCAACTGGTGCATGCTGGTTCAGTGCAAAATACATCTATTGGGGATCATTTATTTTATGCACATGTATGTGGTCATGTGTATCCGTTGTATAAAATAGATTGGATAGATGTAGAGAGCTTGAAAGCTCGAGTTCAAGTCCTTTATAAGTATTGATATACATCCACAGTCTACTTTCAACAGGAAGGTTTATAGAATATTATAATATATTTTATTAACACTATAAGAAACAGATTCATGATAAATATATATATTTTTCTTTCCAATTACAGTTTTTGAAATTTTTGGATTTAAGACTTTGTATTTTTATTATTATTTTAAACATTGTAGCAATATTATAAATATTTATGATGATACATTCGCTGGATATCGTAGATTTTATCTTAAATATGCATTTCATCAAAGATTCTACATTTTAGCTTATCTAAAACAAAGATTTCTTCACAATTTGTTTTAAAATGATGATTCTAATTTATGTGGACAATTTTTTTGGTTTTTAATTAATTTTTCCATTTATTTTCTTTGTTATAGTTTTTTTTTTGCTTTTCGTCTTTATTTATATTTTAAAAAAATAAAGTATAAATTTATAGAAATTTTTGATAGATTGAAGCAAAGTATCATGAAGTTGTGGAAAATGCATTAATAAATTTTGCAATGTGTATAAATAAAAATAGTCAAATGGTTTATTGCTTGGGAGTTCGTAAAAACTTTGCCAGAAATGAAGAGCAGGTCCATGATCTATGGGCCTTGACCCAGAGACGATTACGTTACAAAGCCCATGCATATTAAAAGTTTTTGAAACATATATTTGAAGACATTCTAAAAAATTAAATAAAAATGTAAAAAGATATATTCACAGACAGAAGCTAATACTTGTCAGAAAAGAAAATGATCTTAAATACTGTATACTATTTAGTTATTTTATATTAATTTATATGTATTTATAAATATATTACGAAATATGTATTACACATATATTAACTCTATTACCATTTCTTACATACGAATTAACATTCACATTAAATTTTAATATGTTTAAATATATATATATTATAAATACTGTACATGTATTAACTTAATAAAAGTTTGTAAATTATCCCGCAGATGACGCTACTATTTTTACTATAAAAAGTATCTATACTTTGACATGTTTTCCTATAAAAACAAAATTTTAATTAATTACTATTCTAAATTTATTTTTGATATTTATTCTGATTATTTTGACAATAAAATTAAATGCTATAAAATTGATGAAAAAATGCATTTTTGATTAACAAAGCAATTAAAATTATATGTATATTAATAAAGCTGTTCTTATATTAAAAAATTAGCATTTTACATATAATAACTATTATTTGCCTTAGTTAATTTTATACTTGAAATAAATCATTCTGTTATGACCTCTTCTACATTCTGACATTTTTATAGCTTCCAAATAATTAATATATATACTTTAAAACAAAAAGTAAATCATAATAAAAATCTACATTGTAATGAGTTACTAATTGCACTAATGTATATTAAAATTGGCTCATAAATTTGTATATATAAACAACATTTATTAGTAATAATCGTTATTTTTACTAACAAAAAATTCGCATCATCGTGAAACCAAACAATAAATTATCATATAAAAAGGATCGCAACAGAAATTCAGTAAATTATTTATATGGATGTTTTTATATAAATTCAGTAAGTACTTTAAATGTTTAATTGACTTTTATGGTTTCTTTTTTCTTAGTTAAATAATTATTTGAAGATATATATATTCTTTTCACATATTTTGGTTTGTCTATAGTTTGGATTTTTTTTTTTCAGATTCTCAGCAGACTTATGATTTTTATTTAAGATCTTTAGTCCACAGTCGATCTAATTAATATTTCAGTATTTGTTAGAAAATATAAATATTATTAACAAGTCATTGAAAAAAAAGAGATTAAAATAGTATGATCATTTTAGAAAATTGGCTATTAACAGAATAATAAAAGTGTTGATTGAATTATGAAGCACAAGGGAGAAAAAGAAGAAGACTGATGAAATAATGGGGAAAGGTTTTGACAATCAGCATGGGAAGGAATGATTGTCAGTGAAAGATGTTATGGATAGAAGGAAAATATGGCAGACTTTTGGTTGAGGATACCCTCAGAAGTAAAAAATGTTGAAGAAGACAAAGAAGGTAATCTATCCTAATCAAACAATTACCACATGATGTATTGATTATAAAAATTAAACAATAGTCATTAATATGATTCGGCTTTCTCATTCATAGTATAAGTATAATTTGTTATTCCTTCTCAATTGTAAGTTATTTTAATTTTTGTCTGACTAAATTATATATATATATTACATTTAAAAAAAAAATTAAAAAAGGCCATCTAAACCTGATCACATTTGCTCTCTTGGTTCATGTTTAAAATCTACATTGATACCATTAATCAAAGACTTTGTCATTTGATAATTCATATAAGAGTTCATAATAAATTTGCAACTTCAGCCATGATTCATGAACCTTGAGTTCTAGAGTCTAGTTATTCTACCACTGCATTTTCATATTTATGTAGATTGCTCCAAAGAAGAGAAATGTAAAATAGATTGTTGTTGTCAGTGCACACTAGGATAGATGAAACTTTGTTGTAACATAGATATCACTCTTCTTTTGAAAAGCCAAATGATTAAAATAACATGCAACTGAGGTCATTAAGTAGGTAAGGGTTTGCATACTAACAAAACAATGCCAGAAGACAAGAAGACTTGAGTTTGAAAGCATTAGGATGTTTGAAAACTTGCATTTCCGTAGCCTAGATAACATAACAGAATTAAAAGTGACACTTTTACTTATGAAGGTCCATCATATGTCATTGTTTAGATTACTTATGCTCACATAGATGGTTTTAGAATAGAACGTTATAAAATGAATTATTTATTATTAACTATTATACTAGTAATGAATCATTGTTAAAGTTAAATCCTCTTCACTATTTGAATAAATATCATGATCTCTGCCCAATGGCAAGTTGAAAAGTCTAGACAATAAAATACTAATATTAGTTAATCATTACTGATTTCTTTGTTATTGGCTGAAAAATTATTAAAACAATTTATTCCATGAATTTTGGATTTAGATCTTGTCATAACTTTTAATGATATTTAATGTAGAAAACATAATTATAAATTACTGAAGTCATTTTATCATCATTATCATTCTTATTATTTTATAAAATAATTGTCCTTATTTTTTTTACTTCATATTTGAATTACACTGGAAAAAACTTTTTTTTTATTTTTCACTCTTTTATTTTATTTCACTTCTTCTGACTCTCCATAAATTCTCTGATTGTACCTTTCAGTAATTTTCCTTATTACTACAATCAGCTACTGAGCATCAAAAACTTATCCTGTGATCATTAAATTTGTCATAAGATTGTTTTTCTCTCTAGATCTTCATTTTCCTGAGGAGTTTGTTTTTTGTCAAATATTATGTTTTTCTGTATCTCCAGAATATCTTTAACCAACAGTTTACCTCTCCTTTTTGTGGATAATATCCTCTACTTTTGTTGATTGTATCATTTTGTTTGATTGTATAATTATCCAGTTTCTCTATATGGTCCCTCAGATGGAATAGACTTAATTATCTTTTGATGTCCTGGCTGTGGATTTTTAACTTCTTGAACTTGGCTTGGATCAACTGTAATTGAGATTTGTTCAGAAGATCCAATGAAAATAAGCACAATGCATGGCTAAGACAATTTCTCTCTTTGACAATCTAATTAAATTTTGTTTTTCTACAACTGTGATTAGTTTATAACTCTTAATTCAGCATTCTTATCATTAGAACAAAATTGTTCAAGATAATTTTCTCTACTACACAAATATTTTTTCATTAGTTCATATATTTATTTTGTTCTAGGAAATTGCTTCAACAATTTGTGGAAAAATTTCTTCACTTTTTTATTATATAATTTTGAGTTATTCAAGGATCTTTTTTTCATTTGCCTTTGGTGTAGTAAAATTTCAATAATGAGGTAAAAGTTCTGCAGTTCATAGAAATACTTAATATTTAGATGCTTCATCTTGTTTCTTTTAGTATTTAAGAAATTCTTTGGTGAAGCCATTATATGTGTATTAAATTTTTTTTATCATTTTGGTACTGATATCAAGTAAAACAATTTAATTCTGAAGAATCATCAGAGCATAAACTTTATGGGTACAAACTGTGTATTATTTTGCATTACAATCCGATATTTCAATGGACTAGCAACCGCCATTATCAAGGTTAACTTTTGAAAGAACAATTTTTATATCTCAAACAATAACATGACTCAGTGCAAGATGAGAAATGAGATTCAACTTGAAGTAGTTCAGAATTCACAATATGAGGCTTATCGTCTTGCACTGAGTCACGTTATTGTTTGAGATAATGATTGTTCTTTCAAAAGTTAACCTTGATAATGGCAGTTGCTGTTCCATTGAAATATTGGATTGTAATGCAAAATAATACATAGTTTGTATCCAAAAATATTATTTTATCTTCATCATATAACTGTAAAAACATTATATATATATATATATATATGCATTTGTTATTATATGTATCTTCATCATATAACTGTAAAAACATTATATATATATATATATATATGCATTTGTTATTCATGTATTATAAATTTTATTTATAAAATTTTGTAACTAGAATTTAACGTTGATAAAAAAACAACAACTTAAGAATATTTTTTAAAAAATATAATCCAATCTTATCATCAAAGCCACAAATTTTTACATACTTTAAATTTATTTTTAAAGTGTGGAGAAATAGCTTTTTCTTTGCTATCTTTCACCATATTTCTGTTACTTATTTATGTTTCTTTGCTCTTTCTAAGATTCAATTGATCATGGTCTTCCATCACTTGGGGTTTTGACACGTTTTGTTAGTGAGCATTATTTATATACCGCTGTAATATAACACTTTTTTCTAAACCAAGCTCAATCTGTAATCCATGGCTACTTGTGCAACCCTCAAAGCTTTCATGTTGCCCAAAACACATATCCATTAGTCTAAAATTTTAAGATGGACAGCACTTATGAGCCCCCTCACTTCAATCAGAAACCACACTCACTACATATTTGCTTTATGTTGCATAATTACTTCAATGTGTGACAGTTTTATTTTTTATAATTTCAAGTGTCAGTTATGATAGAAAACTTTGTTTTATGTCAAAGTATAATTTAATTAATCACAATGACAGGAGTGTTTTTAAAATATGAATATAAAAAAATACCCTATGAAAATAGTGTGTTTCTAGATAATTGGAAAGAAAAATATTCTGTTACACAAAATAAACACAGTTCTGCACCTTGTAAGATTTGTCTTGAAATTATATATATATATATATAACATTGTTCATCATTAAACCATAAAACAATTCTGTTTTTCACAGGATTTTAATAAGATGTGAAAATGAACAGTAATTGTAGCTGTATTCTTTTATATAACTTGGTGTGATGGCTAAGCAAAAAAAAATTCTGATCAGTATTTTATTTATGCCAAAAATTATTTATTTTTACAACAAAACAATAAAATTTATATAGTCATTAAGAACTTGCAAGCCTTCCTTGAATTACTGAATTTCCTGAGAGTTTTCTTAAAAGGAAATCATGTTCTAATACCTTTATATGAACTGTTGTGGAAAAAACACAATTTAGCTTTTCAGAAAGCAAAGGATTTTCTAATATCTAACAAACTTTTAGTATATTACTATAGTGAACTGGAAGTAATTATAACCACTGATGCTTCAGAATTTGGAATTGGAGCTGTCATACTGCTGTTTTGGCAGCATATATCTGATACATTGAATGCCCATCAGGACTTGTGAATGGGCAATGGATGTATTATGCCGATTGAATGCCTGTTTATACCAACTGAGAGTCACTTGCAAGTACTTCTATTGTTATATATTGGGCATCCAAGATTCATAATAATGAAGTCTTTGCCATGATTACATGTTTGGTGGCCTAAATTAAGTCAAAAGATTAAGCAGACAATAAAAAACTGCTCGGAATGCCAATCTACAGCAAATTTTCCAAAAAAAAAAAAGAAAACATTTTGATCATGAGAAGGAGTTAAAAAACCTGTGGCAGAAGATTCATATATATTTTGCCAGTCCAAAAATAAATACCTGTTCTTAATTGTTGTAGATTCTTATTCTCATTGGCAAACTACAAACTCATAATAAACACTAACACAGAATGCATAATTAAAACTCTCCAAAAAGTTTTTGCTAGTCAAAGTTTCATGAAACTTTGGTATCTAACAATGGAATTAAATTTACCTCTCTAGAGTTTAAATAATAATTGGCAAATAAAGGAATATGCCATATTTTAATTCATTCTATCATCCAGAATTAAATGGTCTGTCTGAAAAGTTGTGCAATATCTAAAATCAATGCTTAAAAAAACATCAACTAAACATATTAAAGAAGAATTGTTAAAAGCTATGTTTTACCAGCACTTCACTATCAATGTATCTACTTTGAAAATGCTGGCAAAAATCATTATTGTGATGAAAGTGTCATACTCACTTACCAAAGCTATTTCCAGTGAATAATGTAATTAGGAAAAATATTTTAGACAACAAGAATTCCAAAGCAAACTTCAGAAAATTTGAAATGTATGAAACAGTAGAGACCAGAGATCTATTTAAAAAAAGAAATTGACTCCTGGTGTCATCATTCAGGCTTTATCTAAAATCAATAAGGTAATCAAGCTGGAAAGTGAATTACATGTCAGGAGACAAATTAATCACCTATATTCATCTCTGTGTCATATATCAAATATAGTTAACAGTAAATTTATACTAGCCAATACAAAAGTGAAATCTGGTAAAATTAAAGAGAGTGTTGATACCTTGGTAATTCTCATTCTTTCACCTGAAATATTTCAGTTTTCCCATGGCACAGACCATTCTTTCTTTATTTCTTGGCATCATGGGAATTGGGGCTGGTGAATTGAGCCTATGCTGGTAATGCAATATTGAATGCTGGGATTTGTTCACTTTCCTTTGAGCACATTACGATGGATTGACCATGATCTGATTAATTTATGTATTTTAAATCTTGAAATATTTATGTGCGAATATCGTGATTTATTTATATTTTAAATGTGTCACTCTCTCTGACATCAGTTCCTATTGTTTGAGTTAATCATTTCTCTCTTAAAATAAATTTAATCATAAGAAAATTATGTTTAAAATAGCTCTTTAAAATATCCATTCCAATATCTCAGACTTGGGTGGGTGTCTTCCATAAATCGCTAATCATGACATTTGGTATATTGGCATATAAACTATACCACTCGTTCACCAGAGGCATAATAAATGACAATAGAAATTTGTGTTAAATAATTTATGAAATCAAATCAGAGACATTAGATAAATTATAAAAATGTTTTATTAAATATATATCTGTGAAATTAAGCTGCCTGTGGTTCATCTCTATTCCTTCATTCTAAAATTAGTATTTTCTAATTAATTATTGTGCTGCTATCTGATGACTCAAGGTCACACACATACCATTTTATATTTAAATAAATAGATAGTCTAATTAAAGTTAATAATTAGAGTTAGACATACCTATTAGTTGAGGCTCATGCTCTATCATTGAGGCTAGTAGGCTGGAGTGTGGAAAAGATTAATTGCTTGCTTCAAAAATGTTGTTAATTAGTTTGCAGATTTAGATCATGGGTAAACAGGGCAGAATCCATAAGTATTCTTTATTTTTGATCTCACATATGGTTGGATTTGAGATACTTTTACCCAGGCTGTGAATCGTGTTGAGTTAACATACAATTATGACCAATACAGGGATTTTTTTCTTTCCCAGATTCTGGTGCCCAATATGGAGCTTCATTAAAAACCACCTATTTACCCTGAGTATTGAAGTATGTTTAATATATATGTATAAAAAAAATTTTCTTACCCAGATTATGGATGACCATTTGTGAGGCAAGAGATTAGTTAGTATAACACCCTGTAGATTACAAACATACATATATGTGTAGAATTTTTTTTCACTAAATTCTGATGCTGATAATGTAGACATCGTTTAGAAACACCTATCATTCCTGTGTATCAAATCATTTATAGCTATGTATAAAAAAATTTCCACAGATTTTGTTATTGCAAATGTGGCTCGTACAATAAAGAAAATAGACATTGAATAATAAATTTCATTAACAGGTAATAGAAAAAAGAGAAAGATATATATATATTGCTTTTCCTGCTTCCTGGATTGTGCCTGTAAAGTATGAACATGTATAAATGGTGTAATACTTTTCATCTTCCTGGAGATCGACCCTCCAAACATGGGACTTTGACCAATAAACCAACATACAATAATATTTTCACTTTTTCCCAAATTTTGATAAAAATAATTCCAAAATCTTATTCAATTATAAATGTATTTTTAAAACAAGTACATCTGTGATATATGTATATATGTTATTTTAATTTTAGTAACCTAATATGATAGGTGAAGACCTTCAAACTGAAAATTTCATGTCGAGTTGTCTGATGTAGTGGTCATTATGCTTCAGTGACAGCAATTTTTAGAGAAGCCATAGAGAAGTGAAGAGCCATTTACCAAGTTACAAATGTATACCCTCACTCTCTATATATATATTTTTAGTAACAAAATGTATTTTAAAACAAATGCGCTCAAAATATATTGTATTTTTTTAGTAACCTGACACAATAGATGAAGACCTTCAAACTGGGAATTGCATGTCAAGCAGTCTGATGTAGTGGACATTATGCTTCAATGACAGCAATTTTTAGAGTAGCCATAGATAGGTGAAGACCCAATTGCCAAGTTAAAAATGTATACACTTGTTATGTATATATTTATTAAGTAACAAAACGCATTTTAAAACAAATGTGCTCTAAATATATATGTATTTTTAGTAACCTGGTACAATAGGTGAAGACCCTCTTTATGATTATAAATGTATTTTAAATATGTATACACTCATTATATACATATATATTAATTATTTTATTAATAACCTAATATGATAGGTGAAGATCCTATTAAATACTTGTATTTTGCAAAATAAGTTAGTCACTTGAATAAATAAGTGAAGAACTTATGCTAATATATTTGTTATACCATTTATATAAATTTTGAAGTAAAAATTTTCAAATAAGTTAGAAACCAAAATATGACCAAATAGCATAATTTTTATGTGTGTGAACTTGAGTGATCCTTCGTGATTTATTGGATCTCATCTTGAATACTGGTGCCCTTATAAACAAATTTTGTCAACAAGTTGATTATCGATAGCTGCTGCAATATTCTTGAACCCAGGTAGTACAAATAGCAAGTCTTAAAATAATAAGAAAATAAATCAATGAAGTAAAAGAAATGTTAAACAAATAAATATGCACATATAATAATCTAATGTGTCTTGTTTGTTTCAGGAACCAGAGGACAGCCAGGTGAAAATTTTTTTTGCAAGTAGCAAGGGAACTGGAAATTAAGCACAGAAATAAAAGAGAAAATCAGAACAAAATGGGGTAGACATGGCATAGATAGATTAGATGTGGGACCTTGGGGATTGGACAGATTAAAATGGGGCTTGAACTAAGAATGGACTTGAATTAGAAAAAATGATCTTGAATAATCCAAATAGTCTAGAAATGTTAGGTAGAATGGTAAATAAGAAGTAAGGGGAAATTAGAAGACAAGTAAAAAAAATATATAGATATATAATAAAGTAGAACAAATCACTTCAAACCCGGATGTTTTCTGTGTCCACCGAAAGCAAGCTCTTTTTTTTTTGGTTATTTTTTTATATTGTAAATAGAGGAAAATGAAGCAATAGAATCTGTAGGCCAGATCCATGCTTCATGTCTTTTTAGATTACTAGACAATGACTAAACCTAATCCACGCATGTTACGATGTTAGTTAAACTTTCTGTCCGCCATTTTATCTACATTTAAATTTTAGGCCAGTAAATAAATTATTAAAGTATTAATTTTCGATTAAAATGTTTTATTATAAATATTAGAGGAGCCCAGATAGATAGATATATCTCCCCACCCCCCCTCCATCCCCATTTTTTTTTTTTTTTTTTTTTTTTTTTTAATTCTTTTTTTTTTTTTTTTTTTTTTTTTTTTTTTCTTAAAAAATTTTCCCTTTCAAAAAAAATATATATATATATATTTATATTTTTTTTAATAAAGATATTTTATTTTTTTTTTTTATTGCAAATACATATATATAGAATTACAGGTGGAAACTTTTATAAAAATCAATATATAAATTTTTAATATGATATTTATTTAAATATTTTATTTTGGAGATTTGCTTTCATGATAAACCCTACAAACATTCTGTAGCATTCAAACAAAAGAAAGTCCATTAACAAAATGGTAATGGATTTTCTAATTAAAGTAAAATTAAAATAGAAAACATAATTTGAAATATAAATTCTGCAAATCTACATTTAATTAAAAATAGATTTGAAACAATTAAATCATTGGGTTTATCGGGAGAGTTGATCCCAAGAATACAATACAAATATACTTTAGGTATTCCAATATAGCTAGTTAGCTAGGAGCATATGAAAAAGGGAATTTCCCAAAAATAATTGAAAAAGATATAAATAGCCAAAGAGAACAATAGAAGAGTCAGTCTCAGTTTTTGTTAGCAATTGCCTGGCAAATCCAAGTCAGTCAAATTTTTAAATTAATGATAAAAATGTTTTGAACGATGGTAACAGAATAGATGCTGTCAACCTTCCTGTTACCCATGTCCTAAATATGATCATCAAAATACCATAAGCCAGAGACACCTCATAAAAATGAACTGCTAAACTGTTGAACTCTTTTATTCAATTCATAGCTAGCTATGCCTGTGCAGAAATTCAATTTTCATCATGGGATTCAAACTTCCACTCAGACTCATAATAAATTAGGTAACATGTTTTCAATTTGTTATTTCTAACACCTAATTTATTCTTCTAAACTCCAGTGATCCAATAATGTAAATCCTGCTAATTGTAATGTCTTATAAAAATGTAATCCTCATAACGTAATTTAAATGTAACTTAATATTCTATAAAAATATACTTGCTATTACTTAAAATCTAATGTCTTTGCTCTTTTTCTATCTGTTTTAAAATTATGCCTCTTAATGGTAAACTTTCTTCTAATTGCAGTTTAGAAAATATTATTATTAATTGCTTAAATGAAATGAATATATGCCAATTTTTGTTCCATCTCGACAAAAGCTTTATTTAAATAAATATTTTGCTGTCTATTTCCTGACCAATGTTTATCGGTAAATAAAGATAAATAATTCCTTGGCTCTGAAGATTTTGAAGCAATCTTTGTTTTGTTGAGATGAAACCATTTTATATTATTATGTGTCCTTTTTATATTTATACGTACACGGTTTAGTTGTGGGGAGATGTGAGATTCAAGTATGAGAGTTCATTTAGTTAAATTATTTTATTTTTAAAGAATGAAATTATATTCGTGTTAAATAATAAAAGAGTAATAGAATGCTTATTGAAATGTTAGTAGGATTTTGTGTTGAAGGGAGAGACGTGTCACTCATACATATATTCGTAATAATAATTGATACTTGTTTGATTCTTGTTGGTCTGATCTTGATCAATTCATATGCATTTATGTAATCTTTATAGCTCAGCACAATTATATATTTAAATGCTAAAATATATTCTTCAGTACTAGTATTTTGCCTTGCTGGTATTTTGCTTAATTACTTGTCTTTTGTTCTATGTGACTGCTAGATCATAACTAGACCATGTGATAATTTCACTGGCCATAAATTTTTTATCGGGATATGAAAGCTAAATTGGAAAGACCCGGGGTAAGTGGAGCTTAGCTAGCCTTGGTGATTCTCACTCTTTTACCTGAAATATTTCAGGTTTGCCCTTGGCGAAGACCATTTTTTCTTTATTTCTTGGTGTCATGGAAATGGGGGCAGGTGAATTGAGTCTATGCTGGTAATGAGCACATTATTATGGATTGACCATGATATAATTAATTTATGTATTTTAAATCTTGAAATATTTATGTGCGAATATCGTGATCCATTTATATTTTAAATGTATCACTCTCTCTGACATCAGTTTCTATAGTTTGAGTTAATCATTTCTCTCTTAAAATAAATTCAATCATAAGAAAATTATGTTTAAAATAGCTCTTTAAAATATCCATTCCAATATCTCAGACTTGGCCGGGTGTCTTCCATAAATCGCTAATTGTGACATTTGTTATATTGGCATATAAACTATACCGCTCTTTTACCAGAGGCATAATAAATGACAGAATAGAAATTTGTGTTAAATAATTTATGAAATCAAATCAGAGACATTAGATAAATTATAAAAATGTTTTATTAAATATATATCTGTGAAATTAAGCTACCTGTGGTTCGTCTCTGTTCCTTCATTCTAAAATTAGTATTTTCTAATTAATTATTGTGCTGCTATATGATGACTCAAGGTCACACACATACCATTTTATATTTAAAATAAATAGACAGTCTAATTAAAGTTAATAATTAGAGTTAGACATACAAATTAGTTGAGGCTCATGCTCTACCATTGATGCTAGTGGGCCAGAGTGTGGAAAAGATTAATTGCTTGCTTCAAAAATGTTGTTAATTAGTTTACAGATTTAGAGTGTGGGTAAACAGGGCAGAATCTTTAAGTATTCTTTATCTTTGATCTTGTGTACAGTTGGATTTGAAATATTTTTACCCAGGCTGTGAATCATGTTGGGTTAACATACAATTTTGGTCGTTACAATATATATAATAAATAATACATTCACTGTATAACTTAACAACAATAAATATACACGGCACATATATTGCAAGGTTTTCTTGATTAGTTTGGTTTAATTTGCTTAGCTAGCTTTTTACTGTTATATCTCATAGATATAGCAATAATTGTAATGTGGAATGAGTGTGTATATATATTGTTTGTGCTAATAAATATACCATTATATAGGGTGGAGAGACCATTTCTTAGACAAGGAAGCACAGAATTCTTTCTTGTTAATGGTATGTCTTTAGAAATGTGCCACACTTTTTCAATTTTTCATTTAGTGTCATTTTGTTTCATGCAGACAATGTTGACTGAAGATGGATCAAAGGCATGTCCACCAGAGAAAAAATGTTCGAAAAAGCTTGAATGGGTTTCATTGCATGTTTTGTCTTAATATAAAGATAAGTGTGTTACATGATGCATGTTGATAGGTTGATCTGAGATTCCCACAATAGATGGATAAGCAGGTGAGGTCATGGCATTTGACTTTCTACACAATTAGGGAGTGGAGTTCAACTGTTAAACTGTCATTTGAGTTGTTAAAAAATGTTGCAGAGACAATAGTGTGTGCAAAGCTATTTTATGAGTGGGAGTAATAACTTTGTTGATGCAATGGGTTATGGCAGGAATGTAGGAAAATTCAGGCTTCTATTGGTAGAGGGGAGTTGAGAGTGTCATGCTATGTTGTAAAAATTTCTAATGATTTATTGGTGACAGAGTCCTTGTAATCTATGCTGCACAACTCTGCTATCTATGTTCTTATCTTTCTGTATGATTTAAGCTTACGTAGGTGCAGGTTGTGATGAATGAAGCCTTTGAGTTTGGATAGTTTGTGAAAACATGGTGTTTGCAAATTTAGATGAATGAAAGTACATACATATATAGGCTTTATAATAATTTTATAGACAGGGGTGTGCAGTATCATTATATATAAAGGTCAATATAATTAAATCCATTTAGGCTGTTCTCATTTTCTTGTATTAAAGCAAGTGATGTAGCATCCACAAGATTCTGCTGAATTTGAGAAGTTTTGGCTTTAGGAGCACATATGAAGATGTTGTCTACATATTGAAGGTATAGTAAAGAAGAGTGTGAAACTAGATGTAGAGATATGCTGCTGATGAGCAGTTTTAAGTCTGGCTGTCTTTCATTTTGTAGTGAATAAAATCATTCTCTAATGAAATTTATTATATAATGGTTATATTCTATGCTCTGTAACTTTCTTGGATCAGCTGGATGGAGATTGTGCAAGGGATTATCAAATGATGTGAGGCAGTCAAGTTGGTTCAAACAAGTCTTTTTAATTAGATTCAAACATTCAAAGAAAGATTTCATGGTGTATTTGCCAAAACTCAGGGAGGGAAGAAGCCATTGGCTTATCTTCTCAGAGGTTTTGTAGTAGTGTGAACCACTGAAATTGATTATTAGGTCCAATGGGTTTGCATTCTTATGTAATTTGATATTGGCAAACAATCTAGGTGGTGTAGTGACAATACATATGATAGTATTTCTATACGGAAAAGGTGCTATTGCAGTATTTGCATAATATTGCAGAAATAAATTTATCTTTTTAGCATTTTATGTTATAAGAGGGTAGTGGTTTGAATTTAAGATCAGTGATGTGTGTGTTTATTTTGGATATAAAGTCTTGTTTGGATAATAGCATGAAGCATTTGCCATTGTCTTTCTTGATTAATGTGATGTTTTTGACAAGGGAGTAATGCTTGGCTATAGCAATTCTTTTGGGCCAGACCCCATTTTTCTAAATGTAGCAAGTTTGGAGGTGGCAATTTGTGCAACTTGTCCAATGATATTCTCACATTGAGAGCTGTCTCTAAAATTCCCTTCAATTTCAGCAGCTAATTACAACTATTGCTATGTCTATGATATATAACAGGTGAAAACTAGCTAAGCAAATTAAGCCAAACTAATCATTAAACTTAGCTATCTTGTTACATTACAATTCAGACAAAGCTAATATATCTACATTACACTATACAAATTAATATATACTACCTTATATAATTTTCCATTCTTTTTAATTCAACAGTTATTAAATAAAATTATAGAACTTTTAAAAATATTCATAGTTATTTAATTTATGCTTAATAAAAAATGTTTCATATATTTATCTTCTTTTTGGATCTTTAATGTAATTTAAGGGATTAATATTTTTGTAGCATCTATTAAATTATATTTCGTTTTGTGACTCTTACCACTAACTGATTCCTCGTATGATCATAAAAAATCATATTGCAATGGTCTCAATTAATTTTATATATGATTCCATTTTTGTATTTTATAATATTTAACCTGACTTTTACTATTCGATCATCCAATATATATATGCTTATCAATATAATTCTTGTTTTTTATTAATGTATTACAAATTTTGGAATAAAATTAAAGTTTGATCCATTTCTTATTTGAACTGTTTATTATTGTCATCATCATATTTCATTGAAATGTTATCATTTATTACACATTTTTTACAATTAAAAATATATTTTTAATAATTTTAGTGTTACATCCGTAATCTTTATATAATTTAAAAATTTATTCTTTTATAAATTTTTATCTGAATTATACTTATCATTTCTATATTTAAAATTTTTAATAACTGCCACTTTTTTACCCATGCTTGTAAATCAATGGGAATAATTTTATTAAATTTATTTACAGATTATATACAATAATATTTGTTATACAAATGCTTGGATAGATGGACTTGGAAAAGCATTTATTTGCCATGCATTTATTATTGTAAGGGACTTCAGTGCCCTTCTAGATTTACCTAACACTTCCAGCTGTATTGTCACAGCTTGTTTCATGTGTATAATTACACTTCTCATCTTATGTCTGATTTAAGATCTACAGCTTCCAGTTTGATATAAACTTGTCACACTGTTTTTACCATATACTGTACAATGTGTGTATTGTCATTCAACTTTGACAGTAATATGTTGTTTACTTCCATTTGGACTGATTACTTATAACCAGATTTCCATCCATAATGAAAGCAATCAAATTCACTGAATATCATTAGCCCCTGGTTTGTTTCTACTATTTGATATATCTTATCTATTCATATATCTATTGGAGTGTGCTGATGAATGTTCAAACCGATCAAGGTAAGATGGAATCTGGATTAGCCTGTTAGTTAAATAAATGGGAATAGCTGTTTTTTGTTTTGATAGTTTAGAAATGGAATAAATGTAGATTTTTTCCAATTAATTTTGTGGTAATCGATCAGCTATTTTTGTAAATGAAGTGAAAGAATTTAAAATTTCATTATTTACCAGATGTTTATTATTCACCAAAACTTTTAAGCATTGAAACAGGTTACTGAAATTAGTGAATGACCATTATAGAAATTAGATGACCAAAGACATATACTTTTATTTATTTCAGTCTAAGATAAAACAAAAAAAAATTGCCTCTTAATTATTTAAAATATGCAGAAAGCTTTTAATCATAATGGAAATTTTTATTCTAAAATTTCCTTAATTTTTAATATACTAAAAGCTTTTTTTTGTAAATTATTAAATCAGATTTTTCTTTGTTAAGCTTTTCTACTTCGAAGTTTTAATGCTATTAACAAGGTTGTTAATAATATAACTTAATCTTAGCACAGATGGGTAAGAGTTTTAATTGCTTTCTAAAGTAGAAGGTCAATAGAAGTTTTTTTTTTTTTTTGTAAATGGGGTCAAAACACTGCAGGTAATGAAAGTGATTTATGCAAATAAAAAGTAGACAGTATTAACATAAAATATTAAAATTAACTTTGATGTTACTTTTTAATTAATATTTTACATTATTGATTAAAATATTTGTCAATACAAATTAATATTTTTTGCAATTAAGATTTGTTTGAAGTTAAATTAAAACAAAAAAAAAATATTTGCTTCACAACTCATTTATAATTAAAAACTCTGTAGTAAGAAAAAAAAATCAGAACTATAAGATTGAAATCTAACAGCCACTTGACTTTGGAGAGACCCCCTCTCTGGTAGCAATATAGCAATTCAATCCAAATATTCTTATAAATAAACATTTTATCAGTCTAATTACTTGGAATAAAAAGCCATTTCCAGTTTTTCTGAAACATATAAATAGCATGATTTCTTAAAATCCGAAAAGAAAATTGAGTCACAATAAAGTCATAAACTCATTACGGACTAAAGATGTTGACATGCATGAGATAATTTATGCAAACTGCTATTGTCATCTGCTTTAATAGGCAATTAAAATATTTAACAACTCTCCATATAAAGACGTATATATTTTTAAGTAATATAACTACTATTCTGTGTTTATATGTAATAAAGCAATATTCATTTTTTTAAAAATATATATAAGATACTGCTATTATCTCTATTTATTATATTAAATATTTTTAAAATATCTTTACTTCATTTTATCAATAGGTTATATGAGTTTTGCATTTAATAGATGCAATAAATGTCATTTTTAGAATGAAGAAGTTAATTATTTAAATGACAGGCATTGTATTTTTGTGCTAGAAATAAATTAGTCATTGAGTTTATTCAGCATTATTATTATTGATTCTGAATTGATTAGGATTTATTGTTTTCTTTAAATCTTGCATAAAGAATATACTCTGCATTTCCAGAAGCAATACAATATTGAAACAATCAGAACTACCTATTCTCCTGTTTCACCTACTATATTCTATAATAGTATTTTATTTCTATGCCTATATACCCAAATCCTAGTATATTAGACTAATTTTAAAATTTATAATTATAGTTATATGTGTGTGCATATATTATAGCATACATTTCTGGATGCACATGTATGTGTGTAATAAATCAGCCTATTTGCGTGTATGTATTCCTATTTTAATAAATATAAATCTTGCTGTGTGTGTAACCAAAACCAATATATATGCAGAAAAAGAAATAATGTTATAGATTTAAAGCATTATAGATTTTCTTTATTTAAATATTATTGTAAAATTAATATAGAAATTATAATATTTCTGCATATATAGATAAATTACGCTTAAACTGTTACCAAGTTTTAGATTTGTTTTTCATTAAAAAAATTAATTTAATAAAATTAATTCTTTTCTCTATATTGTGACCTACTTAAAAGTTATAAGTAAAAATAGATTTTAAAGTAAGTTTGAATAAATTAACCTGGTCAAAATCGAGGGATCCACCTGTAAGAAAATCAATAAATCAGCTGGAATCCCAGATTTTTTAAGAATATAACAAATTAAATTAGAAAAACAGATCAGGAGTTAAAACTGGTAAACAAAGTGTGGTCAATATGAAAGAGTGGGGGGTCAATATAAAAACCTTGCTTCATCCATTTTGAAAAATATTCTAATTATTATAATTACTACCAGAGTATTGCTATAGTAGAAAATTGTGAAAATTAAATTTATGGGATAGAAAGGCAATAAACTTAGTTTCTTATCCTGAGAGTGGTCTACCAGATGTGGGAACACCTGAATCAACAGCCCAGTAACAATAAGAGCAAGGGAGTGCCCAAGATTAAGCAACCATACCAGTCAACAGAACTTAAAGTAGTAACTGATTTCTGTAGATTTTAAAATGAACACTTTAAACTATATCTCCTAATTTCTCAAAGCTAGCTAAAATAATGTAAATGGCCACTTTTATTTTAATCAATCTAAAAGATTTTCAATTATTAATTTCTAAACTAAAATATAATTTTATTTTATTATTTAATTTGTAAGTCTTGCCTGATTTGATCTAATTTGATTTGATTTAATCTATTTTAATTTTCTTTCATTATGACTAAGCAAATTAAAGCCAAATCCTAAATTTTCACTTATGTGAATAAATCTTATCTATAATTTTATATTCTTTCTTTTAGAGTTAAGACTATGCCTTTATCATTTGAATTATATGTATTTATCTATTTGTGCTATGTTCTGTTTAGAATGGAGTTTACTCGTATTTAAAATAACTAAAGAGAAATGATTAGATGTTCTCACACTAGTTTAATTCTGTGTTTATTAGCGCACAAACAAAACTCCTTTCTGAAATGAGTAAATAATATTTCTTTATATACGTAATTAAGCAATTATAAATGCTTAGCAGTAAATTTTCTATAAATAAACTAGTTGGTTAATATTTAGCAGATGTGATGAAATACAGCATAAAGTTAGAATTTAATATTATAATTTTCCCAAAATATCTGTAGCCCTCCTTAGTTTTTATAAATACCTATATAAATAAATTAATTCATTATATTTCTTTAATAGCATGATGATAAATACTAATTTATAAAATGATTTATGGTGGGTTTATGGAAAGAAACTAATGTTTTGCATCTTAACTTTTATTATATAATGATATAGTCAGTGGGGCAAATATGTTCTTAGGAAGCATATACATGCCTATACTCCTTGCTGTATATTATATGTTAAATGGACTTGGTTTAAGGTCAAACCGTTATTTTAGTTGGGGCAACTATTTCTTATTGAAATGGGCATTGGTTTTGATGGCCACCCCTTACTCTTATTTAGGAGTGGAGCATAAGGACCAGATATATATTGTAAGTTGTTCAATCACCCAGAGTAAAAGGTCTTATTCACAGCAAGTAGTATGGTCTAAGGGAACCGATTACATGGTAATGAATCCCATGAGCAAGCACACATTCAAGATGCACAGACTCAGATTATGTATTTTTTAATGCCTTGGTATCTAAAGTCTTACTACCCACCATCAGTTTATCCCACCATAATAATTCATGTTTCAGCTTTGATCTGAAAATAAATCTGATTTTGTAAGATAATACTCTATATAGAGGTATATGCTACTCATTAAGTATAGGTATTAATTGTAATTAATGATAATCACTTCTAAAAATTAACTAAGGCAAATCTAATTCTCAGTAGCATGGCATAAATAAGACATAGATAATCATGAGTGAAACTTGAAATTAATTTATAATACAATAATAATAAATCTTCTGAAAATTAAACAACTTGTAACCCAGGGGTCCCCAACCCTATGCCCATAGGCACCATGGTGCCCGCAGATCATTTTACATGTGGCTGCCACTATCCGAACATGATAAAAAATTATTTATCTGATATATATAAATTTAATTTTTAAAATTTCTTATATATTATTAAATTATATTGTAATCAAATTGTAGGGCATACTATACTTTTACAGCGTAAAAATATAAATGTTAATTATATGTTAAAATTTTATTTTTGAAATAAATTTTTTGTACATTGTGTATTATTAACAATATCCAACTATAAATTTACATTGAAAAAATAAATGTCTGCCATCTGGTTGAAAAAAATAAATGGTGCCCGCAACCTGGCTGGTATTATACAATGTGCTCTTAAGTGCAAAAAGGTTGGGGACCCATATTGTAACCTATAAAATTATTGTCACCTGCAAGTGAGATAAAATACCAAATATTTGAGTTAATAACTTGTAACATATAAAATCATTATTATCTGTGAATGAGATAAAATAGGAAATATTTGAGTTAATAGCCTATATCCCATAATATCATCCTCACCTGCAAGTGAGATAATTTCATGTATTGCATTTAACTTTATTTTATTTTATTTTATTAATTCTGGTTTATATTAAAGTTGTTTAAAATATAACTTTGTTTAGTGTCTCAATTTTTTCTCATTATTCACTAGTTAATTATTGATTATTACTTAGTTATGTATGAATTACAATCCAAATTTAGTGATATCTGTCGATTGGGTCATGTCTATATAGCTATACTTTGTAAATATGACAGTTTTAAATCATAGTCTCATGTTCCACTGATGTGCTACTGCCAGCATGCAAATTAAAGAAATACCAGTGTAGCCTCATATATGTCATCTGTAAGGTAGTAAATCTCTAAGCATTGGTAAAGTAACTGGAGTGAGATTGGATTCGAGGTCTTAAAACCTAACTTCGATCAGCCTTGGGATGATTTACTAAAACTCTAGATTTTGTTGTGTGAATGTACAAATATGACCATTGCAATATATTATAATGTTTTCCGTTTTGCTAGGCCTCTACACGCTAATATAAACTGTGCATGAGTTGATCAAGCTATGTCAAAAAAGAAGAAAGTTGTATTTCTATCCTAAAAACACAGCTATATTTCCTGATCAACCCGGCCTAGTAATTGTTGAGAATTATGCTATCGATGGGATCAGCTTTTAATTTATTTGATAGGCACCAGAGTTCTACAAGAACTCACTGAAACCATCACATAACATCTCGCAAATTAAAAATAAAAAAATGCTTTTAAACTAATCGGTATTGCATCATACTGTAACGAGAATTATTTTCTCCTTTTTGATTATTATTCCTGGGCTTGTTTAAATATATTGGCAAGGTAAATTCCATTTTAAATCTTATTAAACTAATAATAAATTTAATACTAAAAAAATAATAACTATTATTAATAACGCACAATGAAAAGGTTGATAAAAGTAAAATCTCTTTTATTCTAACAAACTAAAAATATTTATAAGTTAAATTACGAATTAACTAAACAGGAAAATACACACACACTAATCCAGATAATTAATCTATTAACAAAAACAGTTAGATTAAGCAATTAAAGCAATTTAATAATGTCCCAAGATCTTGTATAAAATTCTTTATTACAAAGTCCCTTGAATACGAAAAGAAAAGTCTATATCAGGATGGTAGTCTAAGCTTAGATAAATAATTGTTTGCAAACTTTTAAGTCACTATCAGGAAAATTTATTCTTAACTTACCGGTAAGTTCATGTAGGTTTATGGGATCCCAGATCATGAGAATTTCCATTGGTCTCTCCTGCCGGCATCTTCCATTATTGTTCCATTCTATAGCTGGAGAAAAGGCACGGTTGTAGTGACCCTTTTATTGCAAAAAGCGGTCTTCACAAGTCCCGTTTCCATGCTTGCGTGACAGCTTGGTACAGCAAGGGGCATACCTGTGTAGAAGTATATTTCTTGCCACAGGTTATGCTCGCGGAAACCTCCAACTTTCAGAGATGTAACTAGAAGTTAAAGAGAAGACCCAGATTGAAGTTGTCCTCTCCTTTTTATATCGCGATCCAGTTTATGAAACTTCTGTGCACTCTTTTGTCTTTTTATCAGCATATAAGATAATAATCTTGTACACTCTCTCTTAAATTTAAATTACAAAGTCTTAATTTTTTTTTAGCATTATTCTTCCATCTTTAATTAGCTAAAATATTTTTCTTTTAGCTTATACTTTTGGAATTCTTTTAATTTATCTGGATTAGTAATCTGCATGTCATTTATTTTTTCCAATTTTTATTTCCAATTAGATAAAAAAAAAAATAAGAATGACAATTTTAACTTTCATTGCACGTTTTAACAAAAATTATACTAATCAAAAAAATAAATCTAAATTTACTTTTTTAGCTTTTACCAAATGCCAATATATTTGCAATGTATATAAATAAACGTTACAATATATATATATATATTCAACTTGTCTTTATATGTTAGAAGACTGCATTTTTTAGATTCAAATATAAGCTTACATTAAAAATACAATTACCAAAATAAATAGAAATCATATACTAATTATTATTATTGATATGTTCTAAACATTCTGTGTAGTTTGGTTTTAATATTACATGGTGGTGTTTAAAATATTTTGTGTGTGGTAAACCAAATGAATAAATTCAGGCCATTTTATAGATATACCCACCCTAACATATGCTTAGCTTGTATATTGATATTTTTTAATTTTTAAAAAATAATATTAAATAAATAGATCAAATAAGCAAATAAAAACTTAAACTTTAAAATTAAAAACAAATAAATCTGAAATGAAAATTAATGTTTCATATATTTAGGAAGAAAAGATATGCAAGAGACAAAATATTAAAGAAATACTTGATTAGATGGTTAAATTTGAGCTGAGAAAATAATAATAGTAATTGAATTCAATTGACTAAATAATAGAATAGTTTATTGCTAAGAATTCATAAGAAAATTCAAGCATCAAAAATGGTAGATCTGATCTACAACCAATGGAGTTTGTGCTCGGAGTCTGCTACTCTGTTAATGCATCAAATTATTTATAATATTAAGACAAACAAACAAATTTAAAAAGAATTAAGAAAGAAATATAAAGAGAATATATGTTTATAAACTTTATATGTATATTATAAGATTATTAATACATTTTTTAAAAAAAAAAAACTTGAATCAAAAACATCTTCATTAGTAAAATCTAACTATAATTTTTATGCAAATAAATAAAAGAGAAGATTTTAGCCTATCAGAATAATACAGTTATATATATACAATTATTAAAATAAATATTTAAAAATATATCTGAAAAGATAATTTTGTTGGTAACAATTTTATATAAAATTACATTGTATCAGAGTTGAGATTAATCTTTTATCTTACTAAAAGTGACGGACTATAATTATCTTTTAAATTAATATACTTACAAAATTTATCATACATTTGAATTTTAAATAGGGACAACCAAAGCATTATTATCATCATCATCACCATCATAATAATAATAATAATAATAATAATAATAATAATAATAATAATAATAATAATAATAATAATAATAATAATAATAATAATAATAATAATAATAATAATAATAATAATAATAATAATAATAGATAAATAAAAAAAGAGAAATACAAAAAGGCAACCAGATCGATTGCATAATGGACTTAGACGTCCAGCATCCAGCCATGATGTCCACCAGCTCAGACACATTTAAAAGTTCCTATGCACAGGTTGCAAAATCACTATCAATGGGTATAAAAAAAAGTGAAAATAATCCGCGATTGTTTTTCTCAAAGAAAAGGCAGCTAATGTCTAGATTTCATTGTTCTATGGCAGGAGATCTGATAAACTAGATCTCACCCCAAAAACTATTGAAACCAATGTTAGCGCTACAAAAGAGCCCTGGTCTAATGACATCCTTAAAAAATCTCTGAAATTTTTAATCAAACTATACCTAGGGATATTTTCAATTCATTTAAATTTTTTTTTCACAGAATGTTCTATTGTCATAGCAATTATGGATAGAAACTGTTCACTCTACAGGTTCCCTAAGGAGCTTCTATGCGAAGATATTAATAAGAAAAAACTATGGAATTTGATAGTTCGTGTGAGAGATCATCCAATCCACATTATTTGGCTATTGAATTTGTAAATGAAGAAGACAAATAAACATTCTGACAAGAAATTAAATCCCTGGGACAATACGCATTAGTTATAGCCAACCCTAACAGAGACAACTTTATTACTGGCCTAATTAAAATACTTACCTAGGTTACTCTGACACAGATTTCACTAAACTAATGAAACTGTTCGGGAAGGTAATAGATTTTCAGCCTATATATATGAAAAATATACCCATCCTGATACTAACTAACAGTTATAGATTCAAAGTAGAATTGGGAGAGAACATAAATCTTGAAAATATTCCAACACAAATTACAGATCAAGAAGTGACATTATTTTTTGTTCTAATGGTCTCAAACCACAATGCTTTCATTGTAAAGAATGCAGTCACCTATTTAGCAACTGTCCAGCTTTATATTGTAATAATTGTAATATGAGAGCATCCTCCTTGCATCAATGCTTAAAAGAAGATTTCCATAGTAATCAGGTAGTGACTGCAGATGAAGATGTACCTTCAACAGACCATAATATTGAAGATAAAATTATATTGACATCAACAATAGTGGAAAAGTGATTCTGCATACTACAAGTCTCAACAGCATTGAAGTTTTCTCCTATGCTAACCTGGAAACCTCACATCCCTTGAAATAATGAAATCGCTCAAGGTTTTTTTATCCCAGATGGTACCATAAACATCACAAATTACTAGAAAACCTGGTTGACCAGCAAAAAAAAACAATAACAATCCAAAAAAACTCAAAACTCTACATGAAAGTAGTGATAATGATTCCCCTTCTCCAATCTCTAGAAAAAAAGCTAACATCATGCAAAGTTACAATGCCTCTCTAATTGCCACATACTCTTCAGAAAATAGTTTGGTGGAAGAAGAAACAGATAATGTTACAAACATAAATAAAGTTTCACTTAAAAATTTCTTTACAGATAGAAAAATGAGATCCAGAGATATTTCCGCCAAATTCTACGGACAATAATTAAACACTGCATATTTATTGATCCATTAAAATATTTTACAGTTTCCTTTGTTAAAATATTTAAATTTATCTTAGATTAAAAATTTCTTTTTTTAGGCTTAGATTTTGATATATACATGCACACACATACAAATAATGGATATTAAAATAGGAGTTTTTATTGTTAGAGCATTAAACTCTTCACAAAAAATTGATCTCCTTGCTAAATGGTATGACATTGTTAAACCACAGATCATGGACATTATCGAAACAAAAATCTACAGTGGCCCACTAATCAATCCTACAGATAAGCTAAATTCCAAGGGCTATACAGCTTTCTCAAACACATCTGACACTCCTTCAGTGGGTACAAGCATTATCATTGATAAAGCCTGTCAATTTAGTTCTTTCAAAAGTCTCCATATTGACGCACACTTACTAATAATTACATTTACTAATAAAGCCATCACTTTAAATATAGCAATTGTCTATATCCCTCCAGGCCCCACTATTGTAAACAGAATTATTCAAACACCTAATTCCAGATTCACAAATGTTGTGATCCAATGATTATTTTGGGAAATTTCAACATGACATACCAGACTTTCACCAGCAAATGGTTACAACGGCTGTCTTTTCCGATGATGAATGGAAAAGGCTTTCTGCCAGAAAAGGCCATTCATTTAACAATCGTAGACATTCATCACTTATAGATCTGGTTTTTTATCCGCCATCATTACGCAGCGTGATATGTATTCAATTGAAGAATTCCCCCCTCTCTGATCATGCAGCTGTTTTAGTCTCACTGGATTGAAGAGTATTGCAATAGATCCAGTCCAAGCATGGTGTGCTTTTACTAATCTGCTTTCATTTATCATTGATCATCTAACCAGAACAACACCACCCCCAACAAAACTACTAAAGCTTATGGTTGATACTTATAAAAAAATTATTGGCACTTCCCAATCAAATCTCAATCATCCCAGTCTAATAGCTTTAAAGAAAACATATCAATTGCTAACAAACTATCTTAGAGAATATATCTCCATTAAAAAGAAAAGGTTATATTTAAATAAGCTGCACATGTATACCAGAAACTTCATTAGATGGGTGTTAGGTCACCCCTCCCAGGTTCAAGTCCCAACAGCAATTAAAATTCAAACTGAAATTATCTGTAGAGATTTTATGTTGGAGCAGCTCTACACATTATACAAAGAAAAAAATTCCAGAGAGTCTCCTCACCAAGTCTAATGGCCTTTTCACATGATAGATTAGAAAATGAATTTAATGTTACTTCAAAAGATTCTATTCAAAAAATAGAAGCGATGCCAGACTCATGTCATCCTGGCATAGATGGAATTCCCTTTTGTATACAAACATATTGATAAAATCACAGCACAATATATGCTTAGCCTAGTCTCTTATCTTACTAAAGACATCTATAAAACACAGGGCTTAAATCAAATTATGCTTGTGCCATTCATGAAAAAACAGTTAATCTCAAACACTACAAACCTACATCCAATTTCAATGTGCTCCCTTGGCATAAAGATAATAGAATCAGTGATAAAAGATAAAATAAAGATATTCATTATACCAAACCTATCAAAAATGCAATTTGCCAAAAAAGAATCCTCAACAGGACAGGTGGCCTTTCTATTCAAGTCAACTGTAGAAACTGTTAGAAATAATAAAAAAATACAGTTCAATTGCCATTCAACTAGATATTGAAGCCACATTTGACATGATTTCCATTAGTACTCTCCTTAAAACTCTGCAAAAATTCTCAGTTCCCAATACCTTTCTAAACTTGCTTGCTAATTTACTTTTAAACCATGAGATTTATGTTTTCCTAAATGGGAAAACTTCACCTCCAATAGTGCCACATCAGTCCATTCCTCAGGGCTCATCTCTCAGCACCTTATTGTTCACTATCAACCTTTTTATAAAAATAATAGAAAATGAATTCTCAGGAGTCTACATGCCTACCATCAATGACAACATCTCATGCATCACATATATGAATGATATAGCAATATTTCTATTATCCCAAAAGCAAAATTCCTAAACTTCTGAAGATACTTACCAATTTTACAAAAGAATATAAACTTACATTTAATATGGAGAAATCATGTGCATGGCAGATCTTCACCGGTAATAGCATTACTAAAGTTTTCAAAAGTCGACCAAGTGCATTTCTTGGGTTCAACTTCTATTTTACACCATTCACCTATGAGATCACTCATACAGAAAAATTTAATACAGAAAGTAGAAAAGATATGAAAATGGCTTTGTTTAACATGCTAGTGATTACAAAAATCTCTTATTTTACTCCAACAATCATTTATACCAAGGCATTTACAAATAAAATAGACTCCTTATGCAGGAAACTCTTCTGGGGAAAAAAGATTATCTCAATATCAGTAAAACATCTAGGAAAAACCCTTTCACAAAATGGCCTTGGTCTCCATTCGATACACACCTTTAGTAAATATAGAGGATTTGTGCATCAGTGGTATGAGATAGTATGGATAGTTGAAGGGTGCCTGAAAGTCTGAGTTCAAATCCCCTATATTTACAATTAGGCTCCAGGTATGTGAAGAGTACCTGTATTTCAAATATTTTCACATTAAGCCTGCATTCTGCTTATCCCTCTTCTGTGTATTTAAGTGGATAAGATCCTATATAAGAGGGGTCAGAATAATTTGAGATCAACATGGGCATGGCAATAATATTGACATCAGCATGAGATTTGGGTTTTCCATCATCAGATTTTCAATAGTATGGATAGCTCAAGAGTTGGAGTGGATTAAAACCTGTCCATAAAAATATGAAGATTTGTTATCTTAATATAATCTGAGCATTGATTATATATATGTGTGTGTGGGAGATGATAGTTTGGACCAACTGATGAGTGCTGGTTTAGCATGAAATATGTATATTGGTGATTATTTGTCTTTTCTATATGTATGCGTTCATGGGTATCAGTTGAATGAGATAGTATGGATAGTTAAAGGGGGCCTGAAAGTCCAAACATTAATGAAAGATTTTTGGAAGGAATGGTGGATAAAAACAAAAAGAAAAGGTGGAAAAAATTAATATTGTTAATATTGATATTGTTAAAATTGATAACAAATGAGAAGAATTACTTGGAATTGAAGAGTTGGGGAATGAAGAGAATGGATTGGAAAAATGGATGAATTGGTGATGTGATTACTCTCTGGTCTACTCTGGACTTGTTCATGGAACAGAATACTATGGATGATGATTCCTTGGCAGTCCATTTTTCAAGAATTGTACATTTTATATTAGAAAAATGTGTTTACCAAGTATAGGTCTTATTATTTAAAATGTATATGCTATAATAGTGAATAAATAGCCCAAAAACAGATTGAAAAGCAATGAGTTAATTAACTTGAATCTTAAAATAATGCAAAGACTTTGAAAAACTCTTATCAATTATTGTCAGCTATATATATGCAAAATGCAATAAAACTTTGATACTTGCAAAACAAAGAAGTGTTGTGCCACTATTGTTTACAACATTTAATTTAAAAATTTTTTGCTCTAACACTCATCGAATAACAAAGTGAGAGAATAAAAAATTTTTCAAGGTTAAATAAATAAATTTACTCCACTAATTATCATAATGTTCAATTTATTTCATGACTTTTCAACATATACATGTTCAAGTGTATCAGTATTATGAGATAGTGTGGA
This sequence comes from Epiperipatus broadwayi, assembly GCA_028023455.1. Taxonomy (NCBI): domain Eukaryota; kingdom Metazoa; phylum Onychophora; class Udeonychophora; order Euonychophora; family Peripatidae; genus Epiperipatus; species Epiperipatus broadwayi. The sequence continues at coordinate 740,174 of JAQFVV010000173.1, forward strand.
GTTTGTGTTCATATACCCTATATATTATTTTAAAATTAGTAATGTTAACACTGTTATTTTTTTGCACAATCAATCAGCAAAAGTTATTGGAAAAATACAAATTGCTCGTGGTCATCTTTTTTGATTAAATAAGTCTCTTTTAGTGATTGCTATTGTTAATTTAAAAATAGTTTATAGAGGGCAAGGGCACCTGAGTAAAATAAAAGATTGTGCATTTGAATCATACAATTTGAGTGGTATTTTGATTTCTAATTTAATTCTGAACTTTGAGTAAATTAAGATAATTATGATATTAATTGTTAATATCTAAAAGCTGGAGAATTTTGAGAAGTGAAACCAGTAATTTGAATTAATAGTAACTTTTGACTTGTATCTTGTCTTGCATAGTTTGCATTGTTCTTTGCTGTGCTATTATTTCATTTGGTTAGTACACTGGGTTATGTATGCCCCAGATTGCTCACCAACATCATTATTTTCAACCAGTATTGATGCACTGCTGCATGAGTCTCTTTAACTCTCCATACAGTAGTGCCATTCAGTGCAAGACAGAGTAATCAATGGGTCCAAGGCTGGTGCATAAGATTTCTATCTAGTGCCTACTCATCCAATATCCCCAGAATCCTCACTAACGAAGGCCACAAGCCAGAAACTAGTCTGGTGATATTGGATGAGTAGGCACTAGATAGGGATTTTATGCACAAGCTTTCTGGCATCTACTCTGGCTTGCACTGAGTGGCACTACTGTATGGAGAGTTTTGACTGCTTAATAACAGTTATGAGCAATCATAAGAAATGGTGATCCTGTGAATTAATTATTACAAACAGAACAAATTAAAAAAGAAATGATATAACCTATTATCCAATTTCTTTTAGTTTTGTAAATTAAATAGATAAATAATCATATAACAATGGAAAAAGAAACAGAAAAAAAAACAATTAGATTGAAAAGAAGTAGATACAGCAAATATTTAGTTGAATAGTATAATTAAATTGAAGATATTTTTACTGTGATTTGAATAATGAATTTTCAAACCTATTTAATGGTGGCATTTGTCTTTTTTAGATTTATTTTACTTGGCTCCGTTTTTGAAATATGTATCTATGACATTCTAGGATGAAATTAAGGTTTTATTTTTCTTTTTAACTGAATAAATAACTTTAGAACATTTCTTGATTACTATAATAAATAAATAAAAATGTAAATGTCTTAGGAAACTCATTGACAGTATAATAGTAGTAAATTTGTCTAAAATTTTATGACCAAGTCCCTAAAGACTTGCTTTATTTTAGGATTTGAATTGTGGCAGTTAAGTTTGCTTTCTTCCATTTGTGTGTGTGTGTGTGTGTGTGTGTTAAGATCTATTTCTTATTAAGAAATAAGAATTGGTTTTATTTTCCCCTTTCAATTATAAATCTTCTTTAACAATCATTAGTTTGGCAGCGAAAGACGTTATTCAAGAAGGAATCCGATACTGGAATTTACTGTTCAATTTATTAATCAATAAAATGTCTTATCCTACTTATATAATTATAGATAATTTATATAGTAATTATGTTTTACTGAGAAATGAAGAAAATTAATTTAAGATTATTTATTATAGCATAAAGAAGAAAACAAAATAGCAATAAATACAATTTTGAAAGTATATTTTTTAAATATCTGATAAAATGACAATAAATGCAAAATTTCTATTATAATATTTTTATTCCTAAATTTTTACTAATAACTTTATACTTATAAATCTATAAGCATTTGTATTTATTCTATATCATTTTTAAAAATAAAACACTCTGAAATAGAGTTCTGTTTTGATTTTAGAATACAGGAATTTATTTATTTTTACTAGTATTAGATAAATATGAGACAAACATTTGAGATGTTATATTAATATAATAAATTTTAAAAATCATGTAATAACATTTAAAACTTCTCAATATAGATCAAATCTGTAAAACTACTATAATTTAAAACTTAGAGAAAGAAATGTGCATTCTATCAATTAATGTCCATTTCTACAATGTGTGTGTGTGTGGGGGGGGGGGGGTATATAAATTTTTAAAATATACATTTTTTCATTGAGAAAATTACATTGTGTATGTAATTTATTAAAAACATTGAAATAATTTTATTATAGTATCTTTGTGGTTATCATTAAAATTATTATAAATTGCATTCTATAAATGAGGGTTGGGGAAACTTTTTCTGTCAAGGGCCATTGGGATATTTATAATATCATTCACATGTGATACAAAATTGACGATTTAAAAATTAGACTGTTACAGTTGATTAAAACTGTAAATAATTTATTCTTAATAATTAGAAATGGCAATCTTTTCAACTGGCGGGCCAATTCTAACATTCCCTTTTTAAATAAGGGCCATAATTGTTGTGAATTAAAAATGTTATATTATTAATAATAATACTGTTCCACATTTAATAAGACCTAAAAATTTGAAAAAAAAATAGAACTAAAAATGATAATATTAAAATAAATAATATTTAGGGTATATGAACACAGACTTTCACACTATCCACTACTCTATCCCATAACACCGATATACTTGAACACACACATATCGAAATTATAAATAATCACCAATATACGTATTACATGCTAAACCGCAATCATTAGTTGGTCCAAATTATCATCTCTACACACATATGCTCAGATATATATTAAGATAGCTAATTTTCATACTTTAATGGACAGGCTTTAATCCACTCCACACTATAACTCAGTTTTATCTTCTTCATTCTAATAACAACAATAGCAATTATATTATTCTATCAATCAGAAATTATTTCGGTTCATAACTGTTTTCATATAAATATTGGGTTTTACCCATTATGACATCTGTCTCTAAATTTGATATGAAATTTATTATTTTGTTGAATTAATTATTTTAAATAACTTTACCTACATTTCACTTTACCTTTTCCAAAATGATTTTTCTCACCACATTTTTGTGAATACTTTTAATTATTTCAAATCTCAAAACGACTATTTCATGCAATATTGGAGGTTCATCATTATTAAGTAAATGAATATAGGTAATATCATTACATCACAACACAATTATGTAAATCTTAATTAAACACATTTCAATGACTATCTAGAGTTTTATTACTTCTACAAATCTCCAGGATGGTCTTAAATCTTCACATTAACATGGGGATTTATTTTAGGGCTGAATGGTTTATATATTTTTTGCGGTCACTTGGGAATATTTCATCTTCATGACTTCTTCCATCATGTGGGAAGGAGATTGAGTATTTCTTACTAGCCAGACATTTTAGCATTTCCCATATTGATAATTTGTTTCTTCATATCACAGTTTGATGGTACTTTGGGTTTCTCTTACTAACTGCAGCACTTCTTCAATTAATGGCCATGGTGGCTCCAAACTTAATTGGTCCGATTATCTAAACTAGTCTTTGTAAAATAACTGAAGATTAAACTGCGATTTACTCTGAAGTAACTACCACAATCAACCAACTGTCTTGAATTGTCCAGTTCTCTTTTATATTCTCCTACTTTCCACAGTGTTTTTCAATATTTTTTTTGAACTTGCTCAACTTCTTTTGCCTAAGGCAAGAAAGTGATACTATCATTCTTGATGAACAAATTACAACATTCTGTGTCTTAATTTGGAAAACATTCAGCTCAAATATATATATATATATCAGTAACATTTTAATTTGAAACCACAGATTTATTTTTTTTTAATATGAAAAATTCATTAAATAAATGTTGTAATGGTCAGAAAACGTGTGACTCGTAAACATAGTGCAGAATTTGACCACTATACAGAACAGCAGCACCATCGAGTAGCGAAGTCACCCGTGGTAATGAGTTCGAACATAGTTTATCGGTTCCACAATACAATCCACGAAACAACGCATCTGATGTGACATTAGTAAATATTTCCTTAGGCACGGTGGTCAGGGATATGCAAGAGACTCATGATTTTATTCTCGAGTTAGCCAATAATCAAACTAATATTAATTAAACATTCATATTTACATAATCGAGGAAATATTATATAGAATGGGTATCGAATAAATGAAACGTAATGCAGACATATAGTTTAAAATTATTTATTAACACATTGTAAGAAGACAATCATTTACTAATAATATTTTGTGGATTTAAAGCTTCAGTAGCGGGATTTGTGACATGATTATATTTTAAAGAATATATTTATTTATTTAGACATTATTTTATATTGAGGATTTCAGTAGCGGTATTTCCGATACTGAAATGTTTACAAAAGGAATTCACTTATTTGAAGGCGTAATCTAGCTACCTAAAATTCTCGAGTAAGTATTTCTAATGCATGCCTGGAGGAATTTATACCTTTGCAATGCAAGAGTCTAAAGTATGGGTTATAAGAGTAAATGGGCAGACATATATTTATTTAATTAAAATATTTATTTATAACTAAGGGAAAACATTTATTTGAGAGTGATTTATGAAGATAATGCAGAGGCGGAGTGATATATAGAATAATAAAACTAAGTAAAGGAACACGTGGTACACTTTAGAAAGGCGATATGGAATGGCAGTATATCGAAACTGCAATGCCGTGAATGAGTTTATAAGAATGTCGGGCTGGTCTCTGCCATCGGCCCGACGAAGTAAGGTGTCACATAAGCATAACCAGGGACAAGCGGTCCATGTTGCAGTTTTGCCGGCTGGCTGCATGACATTGTCAAGTCCTACGGGAGCACCCATTATGCCCGCTTGTGTAGGACGACTGGGGTTAATTTCAACCCTGAAGAATCTGGAAATTTCTCAGCAGAATGGGTCATTGCATCTCTAAAACGTAACACATGTATACTGTATAAACAGTTATGATGAGATTTAAATAGGTTTCTGACTTGGCCCTACATTACCAACATTTACTCAAGAACTCTGGCAACTCTCAAAGAAATGGGATTTTCTAGAATTATTCATTAGATTTAATAAATACAAAATATATATAAACTGGGAGTTATTACAACTAATATGCCAGCCATTTGCGAAGTAGTAGACCCTGCATTACAATAAATGATGCACTGAATGCGTGTCGATTTATATGAAAGTAAAGTTATTTAGGAAAGTAAATATTAATGAAAATTGGACACGCATTCATTGTTTTAAGTGATCATAGATTTAAACTTTGAAATTTGAGACAATTATGAGCATGCAATAATTAAATAATAACTATAGATAAAAATGTAGATTATAGAAATACGCACCCAAGAAAGCTAGAGTGAGGTAAGCTAGATTATTAGAGAAATTTACACATTAAGTTAATTATTCAGTTTTAGTTATATATATGGTAGTTTTTACATTTTATAATTTAGATAAGTAGTATGAAGAAGAGCTATAGCATATTATGAGAGTACTCTAGAGTTTGAACACAGACAGGTACCTGTTTTATAAGAAGTTTTCTGATTCCATTAGTTTAGCAGAAAAAAAGTTCACGAGTGGCAATTCTTTCTTGTATTTAGATATTCATTTAATTTCATGGCAACAGCAGCTTTCTCATTCATTTCAGGAAGCAGATCTTCATGGTGAATTTATGATGGGTAATGGAAAGTTTGGCATCCGATAGGCCATCTCCCGATGGAGAATAATCTAGGTGCTTTACTCGGTCATACTTTGGCAGGAACAAATTATTTTATTATTTTTGGAGACTCTCAGTGATCGAGAGCAAAGCTAAAGTTTAAGTGAATGTCTCCAGCAAGTCTAAGATGGCCTCTTTTTTTTTTATCTTGATCTTTCACATTTTTGTTAAGATATTTTAGGTTCTACTTAATCTGCCCTGAGGATAATCAATGCATTTTGTTGGTTTTTTTAATTAAAGAAAGCTGCCGTTCTATTGTTTACATTTTACATTTACTAATTATATTTTGGGAAATTTTTCTTTAATTAATCTATTATCTATCACTGACCGATGCCTTTCAATTTCAAAGACAAAAAGGGAACATAAGATTATTTTAACTTTTAATTAAATATTACATCAGATTTTTTTAGAATTATTATTAAATGAAATTTAAACAAAGCAATAAATACGAACTTTATAATCCAAAATAAATGATTAAAATTATACAAAATCATATAACTAAAAGAAATCTAAATTATATTATTTTATCCTTATTTATTGCGTTTAATTTGAGATCGAAATGTGTGCGTGTTTATGCTGAATTCTACATATATTTATACATTTTTAATATTGCTACACACACAATTCGATACCAAAAAGTTTAAATTTGGGCAGGATAGACCGGTCAGTGAGAGACGACAGAAAAAGGTGAAACTTAAGATTCGAATATGAATCTTACTGTTTCAATGTGTAATGTAAATTTTAATGGTAGATTTTAAATATTGATTTTTTAATCTTTTTTTCTTTTTTTAGAGAATTTTAATGTACACTTTTTTTCTCTCATATGTCAAATGCATTGACCAGGAAGCCAACCTGGGCCACCTGCTTGGAAGACAGCTATGCTAATGGCTAGGCCATCAGTGCTTGACTAATTCACATTTTTGTTTTTAGAAAGTGAGTGAAAAAACTGATTTTAATAAATTACTGTCATTTTCTTAAATTTCACTCATTAAAACTGTGTCAGCTTTTATTTTAAATTAAACCACTTTAAAATGGAAGGGGAACTTCAGGATATATGAAGCAACATATCTGTTTCAATATAGACATATTATTTAATGCCTTTTTTTAAAAAAAAAAAAATATTGTACTATAGTTTTGTATACTGTTTTTTTAAATAAATTTCTACTTTGTTGTTTTTGGGTTTGTGAGGGGTGGCAATTCATACCAAAGAACAAATATGAATAAATGCCTTAGAGCAGGCCTGTTCAGAGATCAAATTCTTATGAGCTATCAAGCATTAAATCCTTTGATTATTTATTTGTGATATGTTCTTTATATTATGAAAAGAAAAAAAAAATGTCTTCATGATAATTTGTTAAAGTTTTGAATCAATTTCTTTGTAAGTAAGTAATAGTATTTCCAGAATTTTATTTTGAAATGTGTTGGGATGATACAAATACTCAACAGCTAAGTCGGTGTTCCTCAATTAAGATAAAAATAGTAGTGTATATGAAGTTCAGATAGTTGTCCCGGGTTAGCGGGTTCGCTTTCCAGCTGATGCTATGACACATGAGAAAAACTCAATATTTCCAATTTATCTGTTCAAAGCCTTGAGGGATTCTTATGAATGCATATATATATAAAAGTACTTACACATACAAAAAAATATATGTTGAACCAAATGTAAGTAATTACTACTTTAATATTTTTTAAAAAATAAAATATCGATTTTTTTAAATTTTGCATATGTATTTTAACTTATAAAAAAACATTAAATTCTGTATATATATTTTAAAAGCAATTGTTTAAGAATGTGTTCGTGAATGAGTTCAAATGAATCTATTATCTAAAATGAAGACTTTTAATACTTGTTAACCACGTATTGTAAATGCAGAGATTTAATTTGATTTGTCAAGAGTTTTCTAGTTTCTATTAGAAGATGTTGTACCTTTGTCACAGTACTCTAAAGATTCTGTTTGAATTGTCATAAAAACTTTTATATATGTTTAGAGTTTTTGAAGAAGACAAACTTCACAATAGGCTGTGAATATATATAAATAATAATAATAAAAAAGAATAGTTATAAGTCTTCTTTACATATGTTCCTGACACTTGCTGATTTAGAAGAATTCTTTTATCAGCTTGTTGGAAGTGATTTAATTAGAATAAAAGTGCATTCTCAAAGAACTTCTTACTTTTGAAAAGATGATGGGGTGAAAGTAGTTGCGCAAAAAATAAAGTTTTGCATTAATATTAAAATTTTAAAGTATACTGTTTTGTTTTATTTTTTAAAAAAAAAAAAAGATCTTAAGATATTTTTTAATTGCACATTATTAGTATACGTGTATGTAAATATTTATATGTATTTTTGAAGAACTTGCTACCGTGATAATTCATGAACCCTTTTTTTAAAACAAAGATGTAATTTTAACTACACAATTTTGATATGCATATATATATACATTCTTAAAGAGTTTCGTATTATCCGCTTGTCATGCCTATGACCTAAATTCGAATCCATGCCAAACGAACATCAAAATTTTTTATCATGTTTGGAATCTTTCTTTTGAATAGTGTATATTATAAACTGACTCTACAGTAATGTTAAAGAGCATTTTAAAGTCACGTGCTTTATTTACATTATATACAATTATTAGTTTTATTTATGGTCAGTATATTCATAATGACACATGATCTTGTACTAAGATGGTAATCTTAATGATGTCAGTAGTTAATACACATTTATATAACCTATGTTTAGTTTTATCATTATGACATTTATTTAATTGCTGTCAGCAACGGACATCAGTAGTTATTTGTCACCATCTACATTTTGGTCTATTTTTTATTTCCTTATTATAATGTATATTGTAAGTATTGATAGGTTTACACATATAAAAAAATATTTTACTATAAAAATGATAGGTTTAACTTTAAATTTATATATAGACAATATATTGTATTAATTAGGCATTAATTAAAAACTAAAAAAATAAATTTGACATGTTGGAATATTTTTATCATCTATCAATAAATGTTGAATGTATAGAAAAAATTTTAAATTTATTTAAACTTTTTAAATACATACAACTTGATAGTAATAACACACAAATAGATAACACAGATCTGGATGTTATTGCTAAGAAGTTGTTATATTTGAAAAGTTTAAATAAGGTTTAAAATTGTCTATACATTCAACGTTTAATGACAAATGGAAATAGTCCAACATATTATCACATCTAATATACATCATCACATAACTTCAGGCAAATAAAAATAATTTTAATTAAATAAGTTATATTTGTATATGCACCTATTAATGCACACATATACATGAGAGCCTATAAATCCACACACACGCATTTCTTTAAATTTGTATAATTGTATATATATACAAACAATAGGATGGAATTGTGTATGTCAAATTTTTTTGACTTTCAGTGATTTAAAAATACATAGTTAAAAATATAAGTTTTAATTGAAACTTTACTTGTATTTCAAGCAAATTTTCTTATTTCAAAAATTACACCTTCAAACTACTGTCGAAATTATTTTAGTTATTGAAAGAGAAACTAGTATGGTTGTATTCAACATCAAAAGATTTGTTCTTATATATAGATAATTTATATAAAAAAATTTGAAAATAAAGTTTCTAAAAATCATATAGAATTTTAGGATTTTTTTTACATAGTTTTTAATTTAAAATTTATAAAATTATTGCTACAATATAATGAAATTTTATTTTGTACTAGTCTTTTGAAGACTATATGATTTCTGTAAAAGAATATATATAAGGTATATATTTCTGCATGAAAAGAATTATCTTATTATTTAATTCCCTATATATAAAATTATAAAATAAGGGATGAAAGGCATCTATTAGAATCTTAAATTTAGCAGTTATCCACTCATTCCAATTCTTACATTCAAAAATCATACAACACATAAAATAAATCAACTTATGAAATGAAAAGGAGATCTATCATGAAACTCATTGGAAAAGCAAAATATTTATGTGTTTGTAATATTTTCTGAATTATATTTGATAAATGCCTCATCTCAAATTTAAAGTTAAATTTACAGGCTTGCTTCTAAACTATTGATGTCAATTGTCTTATCAACTCCAGTACATCCTACATAAAGTAAAATTAGTAACTGGTCAGTACAAAATAGGTACACCAATGATCTCTTGGAAAATGAATATTTAAATGCTTAAAATTACAAATCTTATTTGAAATTTAATAACTTAATGGAGAATTTTTCCTGCATGTTTTTTTCATAAAATTTTGCAAAATTAATGAGCATTTCGTTTTGGAGATTACTCATGCTAATATAATAATAAAAGAAAAAAGGAACAAAATAAGTAAAAAGAACTGAAACTCATATAATTTTAATATGCATTTTAGTGTCTAAACATTCTAGCATCTCACTAAGAATAGTCAGTGCTTGAAACTGGTTCGGGAATAGGGATATTCTAGATAGAGATTTTTTAAATGCTTTCTCTTGCAGCATTTACCAGAAAACTTGTTTAGAGCTATTAGCACTCTCATTATATTACATTTGTAATACAAGCTTATTAAGTTAAGTCTCATGATGTATGACTTGGATTTTTTTTTAATAATATATTGTAAGCAATCAGATTGGTGTAGTCACTGTATTTAAAAAAAAAAAAGTTTGTTAGTCTTGCTCAATTTTTATTTTCCTTGATCTATGGATAATGGAGGTGTTGAAGTATTACTATTAATCAAGTAACTATAAAAACTATACTACTCAAACAACATTTTATTGTTATTAACATTTAGGATCAATTTATAAATCTGTTGTGATCAACCTCAGAAAAAATATGAACATGTGAATAAATAAATAGATTTTGGAAATAGTTAAGTTAATCATAAAAGCTTACTTGAAGAGAATAAATATAATTATTAACTATTATACATTACAATTTCTGTTATTTTCAATCACCATTGCACCCTCTATTGCAAAATTAAATCTTTTATATATGTTGTTCATAAATTAGTTATATAAAAAGTATTATAAAAAACATATGTAAAAATATTTATATCCATTAAAATGTATTAGAATTATAATATAAATTCTTTATTTTGGTTTAAAATGAAAAATAATTTGTAAAACAGTATTTTATTTTTACTATCCAATTATTTTAAAATCTCCATTTTACTTATTAATTGGAAATAATATTTATTTTTATAAAAATAAATATTATTTACATACGTTACTGCATGTTATAACATCTAAAAACTACTGCGTAGTAAATCGCAGGATTTCACACTGTATGTTTGTAATTTAAACTCAGTGAGTTAAGTGTGAAGATATTTAATATTCACGCTTTCAGATCTAGTACTTTAGACTGGCTTGGATATATAGAAAGACAAGTAAAGAATAGTGTGGACCACCCTTTTCTTGTCAAATTCTCTGTCTTGTATTTACAATCTGATTGGCTGTTAGATAGTAATGAGCGCGAGAGGATTACAGTCTCTCAATTTAATTTTATTAATTGGAAGCAAATTTTCTTTAATAATTTTTTACACCATTGAGTCAAATTTAAGCAATATTCAGCAGTTGTTGTGTCAACTATAATGTCATCGAGTGTAGCTTATAAATGGAAAAGAGAAGCTGTAATTTGAGTTTTTGTAATTTTATCATTGTCAGAACAGATGCATTTAGATGTCTTTGAAAATTTATTAAATTTTATTATTTAAGTAATTTATCTATAAAACTATGGAAGAATAAAATTTTAACTATCTGCCTGTTCAATTGGGGCAGCTTATTGATAAAATTCTATAGGAAATGGCAAGATGTGAAAGAAAGAAAAACCCATCAAAATGCAGTGTATTGCAGGTCAGCTATATAAAGATATTCCATGGTTTAAAATCCATAATTGCATTTATTTGTGATGGATATAAACCCCATCAATCTATCTATGGATGTCATATTTCAGATCAAAGAATTTTACAAGATCGATTAACTCAACTTATGCATGATATTAGACAATTTAAACTTCACTTTCATAATTCGGAAAGAAAATGGCTAGTATTTATTTTTTACTTGCTTATAAATGGATTGTGTCATTAAAAAAATTCTCTTTGCACATTATTGTCAGTGAAAAAGGGTAATTAAAATCAGTGATGTGTAATTTTGCATCGAATAAGTATCTATTGTTTTAAATGTTTAGATACATTTATATGTTTAAAAGAAAATATCAGAATTTAGATGTGAAAATAATTGAATTCATGTCTGTATTAGTTACCACTTATATTTATCTTCTCTACTTAAAGGAAAATCATCTTTATACCTAAGGATCAGAAATAAAGAACCAGAAACTTTGATGGATCCATGGCTAGTGAGTAAAAATGGACAGACTTTCACTTAGGTGACATGATTTTTATACATATATTTTTTTTGTTAAAAGAAAAGGAGAGTTTACATTTTATTTTTAAAAAAAACAGTTAAATAATATATATATGGGTATGATAGAATTCATGCAATGAAAGGTCAGAAAGATTCATTTTGTTCTTATTATTTAAGCTCTTACCTTATGATATAAGATAATACAACCTGATGTTTTCAAATATTTAATTTTTTTGATATGTTCAAGATTTAACTTGGAGATTCAGATAGAAAAGGGTTTAACTATGACAGATGTTTTTTTTTGTTTGTTTAATTATATAGAGATTACATTAAGGAATAAATAGAGATCCATTCTTATTTGATCACTTTTTGTATCATTGTAGATGTTATTTAAAATCTCAGGAGGGTCTTCAAAATCTCTTCTTCCATTTTATGTATATCATATTATTGTCTTGTAGCACATTTTTTGGAGTTCCATACACATATATATATATTATTATTATTTTTATTGACTTTAGTCTATGGCAAACATTGATAGTTTGGTATATTATATTTTTATTATTACTGTTAATAAATTTTATTACAAACTAATAAATTTAGAATTGATTTAAAATCCAGTGAATCTCTCTAACTATTTCTTTTGAATGCACAAGACAATTTTGGCACTTGAAGTTTGATCCAAGATCAAACCCATCTTGGTAAGTAAAATAGAATTAGATATATGTATATTTTATAAATCATTATTAAATCTGATTGGATGTAAATGTGATATTTATCATTATATTGAAATATCTGTTGCTTATCTAAGTCAATATTATTAGCAAAATAATTTCATTAGTTCAGAGTTGATCATTTATTTGCTTATCTTTTCTGGTTACAAAAATCTTAATAGATTTTTATTTTATCATTAATTAGTATAATTACTTGCTTAAATTTCTTTGAAGTGGAGATCATAACTTTTATTAACTAGTAAAACTGAATATTATCTTTGGCTTGGATAACTGCCAATTATCATCATATATAGTTTGTTATAAAATTCATTTTTATAATTGATTGATTGGGGATTTAAGTAAATGAATAATATCAGTGATTGTAAGTCAGTAAGTATCCAATAGAAACCTATGATATATTTTATATAATGTGATTGTGTACTGTAAAATGTAAAATTATCTAATGGAATTTATTGATAATAAATTCTTGTGGAGTGTTTCATTTTAAAATATAATAAGCAATAATTGCATGTTGATCTAATGTAGGTTATGAATGAAATGTTTATATTGTATTTAATGTTTTATTAAAATAGATATAAAACATTATAAATTTTGTGCAGTTTAGGAAATGTTCTCAAAATGTAATCATAATTATTTAGAAACTAGTTGATTTAAAGAGAATGTTATTGAACATTAAAGTAAATTTGCATTGCTATAAATAATATTAGATTAGTAAAGTATGTCAGAATTTATTTATTTATTGATTCGAATTTACTGTTATTCAACTATCAATAAAATAGATGTCTTAAGCATGCATAATTGTTTAGGGCAACGATATATGATTTTGCTGCTTATTACAGCTTACTTCGAAATTGTGAATAGATTTGTTACTATCTCATTTGCTTTATTTAGTTTTAAATATAGTCTGAATAAATTAGATTTTAATATACATTGTTAAAATTTCATAATAGTGTAGTGGATAATCTAAATAATTACGAATGGAAAAATATTGGTATTTCCTAGTGTGATCAATAAGTGAGCTAGATAATTTTATACAGGTTCTAACAGAGTTACTATTTATTTATGCATGTTTTTGCTCTGTGATAAAGAATATAAATCTTAAAGGCATTTCTTTGACAAATGTTGATTAAACAAATATAGAGCAGTAGTAAGATAGAACCCCCCATTATTATTGTGACAGAGTAGCTACCCAAGGCTAGACAATATTCATGTGCATGTGGTAATTATTACAAAATGTCAAATCAATTTTGGGGCTTTTATAAAATGATATTCCACATTTAGGCAACATCTATATTATTATGAATGACATCTCAATTCTGAGACATAGTAAAATTTATTATATTATCATCCCATATTATAATAGTCCATTACAAAAATGGCAACCAATGATTGGGCTATGTTTTATTCAGATTAGATTGATCATTTTCCCAGCATCATCATTTTTATCATGTTACAATATATATACATAGACAATCCACAATAATCATATTTCCATTAATTACAAATTCACAGGATCAATTAAATTCTAAAATAGATAGCAATAATGTAAAATACTTATTTATACACTCAGTAAAATATATTTTGACTACTTTTCCAGAGTTTTAAGTGCACAGTATGTATAAGTTAAATTAATTATAGAAATAATGATTACTTCTTCGGAACTTTGTGAAAATATAACTTTTATAGTATGTAAGCTAGAAAAACTATGAAAAGCAATTTAAAAATAGGATAGTTATTTCTCTCAATAATATAAGGAAGTAATGATAGAAGCTGAAGATAATTTTTAAGAAAAGCTTCATTTGCTGTATTATTAAATAATACATTGTGTCTAGTATTAGTAATAATACTTTACTGAATACAAATTTTGAATGAAAAAAATTATTTTGTGTTTTTACAATACAGAATCAATATTACACTTTATATAAAAAAGAAGCAAAGAAAAATAGAAACTATACTACTGCAATCAAAACAACAAAAAAAGAGATTATGTAACTATCTTGAATATAATAAATGAATCTAAATGTACAGTAGTAATTTCAAGTTTTTTGATAATTAATACTTACATCTCTATTTTAGAGTCATCTACTGATAGAATAATAAGTATAAAATGTAGTTGCTAATAAAAATGTGAAAAAAAAAACTTCTAGTTAATGAAATTCAATAACTGATAACCAGTCAGAATTTTTTTGCATGTTCATCTGACATTTATTGTTAGTTGATGCTTTCCACCTAACTTTTAATAAAAATTATATTTACTGATCAACATTTATTAAACAATTAACCATGATTCTGATATAATGAGATGGATTTAAGGTTTAATGCACATTAATTATAATCATTAAAATATGGAGGATGTAAAATAATTATAAATACTTTAATGATTCAAAACTCGTATTATACTTACTACATATAAATGTATACTTAATGCTTCAGAAAATCAAAATTCACACTGTTTTAAATTAAGTTACAAAATTACTTTAAAAATGTAATTAATATATAATAAAAAATTTGTTGGGATCTTTATTCATTGTCAAACCATTGGATAACATTCAGACTGAAACTAAATTGTTGTTAACCATTGGAGATCAGGAAAAATGTGATTGACAAACTGATTTCAATATTCCTCATAAGAGGATTTGATCTCAAACATTTGCTGTGGACAATATGCCAGACATCATGAATTCCACATGCAAAATGAAATTACATTTATAGGTAAAAGCAATGAAAGTCTCAACATTATTGTCACATAATGATGGAAGAAAGCAAAATGCTAACAAATTTTCATTTCAGTAAAAATATAAATCAGAATGTAAGATTTCATAGATCAACAATGAATGACCTTATTAAATTAGATATACTAATGGATACTCTGCAAAATCCTATCAACATAATGGAAGAGGCCTGGATGGAAAAAAATGTAAGTGAGGCCTTCAATGCAACAATACCAAAAGATCTTTATTTTTCACTTAAACTTTTTTTTTTACTGATCGCTCAATTATTCTAGTAAATACGGATATAGATTTTCAAAAAAATTACAGTATTAACTGATTACAACAAACAATATGTGAGACTCCATGTTATGGATTGCTGATCATCCAAATCCCAGAGATATTGCTATCAAAATTGACAAAGGACAAAGAAATAAATTTCAAATAACTTACATGCTGGAAAATTATGTGTTAATTAAAGTAGATCAGAATAGAGACAATTATGTAACTGGAATTATAAAAAAACATCTATTTCAATTATGACATTAATGACTTTAAGAAATTAATGGAACCTTTTGGATCAGTAGTAAATTTTAACCCACTTATCTAAAAGATACACCTATACTGATTTTAACTAATAATTATTTTAAACTGCATTTAAACAAAAACATTAATCCTAATGACTACCATATGCTAATTACTGACCAGGAAACAATGCTTCTCTTAATAATACATGGAATAAAATTACAGTATTTTAATTGTGAGGAAAGAGGTCACATCATAAGTGCACATTCAAAAATTAAGTCCTAGCACTGTGAAATGAGAGGTACATCAACACATCAGGGCAAAAAAAATGATATAAATAATGATATGCAACATTCAGCAGGGAAAATGTCAATCACTGATAAAATTGATGTCAATGACTCAGATAGAAATACACAAAATATATTAACAGATGATAATATTCAAAGACAAGATCAACTATCAGATCAAAACATTTTCCTACCACAAAAAGTCACAAGCAAAATAAGTAAAATCCTTACAGAAACAATTGTAAAAACAAGACTTCACTAAATTTTATAGAATCAATAATACCTTGTCTGTTACATTTAGACATGGTTATAAATGCACTGACTATCAAATGCAAATCAGATCATCTGCCATGCAAGAAAAGGGAAAGAAAAAGTGAATTGCAAACCAGATTTTCAATGATATGGATGGTTGGAGGTTGGAGTAGATTGAAACCTGTCCATTAAAGTGTGAAGATGTGCTATCTTTATATAAACTGAGCACTGATTATATATATATATATATATATATGGGAGATTTATATAAACTGAGCACTGATTATATATATATATATATATATATGGGAGATGATAATCTGGGCCAACTGATGAGTGCTGGTTTAGCATGAAATGCATGTATTGGTGACTATTTATCTTTTCTACATGTGTGTGGTTATGTATATCAGTTGTATGAGATAGTGTGGATAGTGGGAGGGTGCTTGAAAGTCTGAGTTCAAATCCTCTATATTTTAACAGTTAAAAAGTCAAATAAAAACTTGCTAGATATGATGCAGGTGATATCTCAAATATACCAGTCAATATAACAGAGGTGAGTGAGTCATGCCCAAATGTAATTGCTTATGATAAATCTATATAATTGTCACAAGAGGGCCTGATATCTTTAGATAGAACTAAACAGTTATCATGAATATATTTCTTATAATATTTATATCTGTACATTAAATAAGACAATGTTAATAAAATAGAATCTATCAATGTCATAGGATTGAACTCTGCAGGAAAAAAACATCAACTTAAAAAAATGTTTTCATATTATTCAGCCACACATAATTGGTTTGCTGAAAATTAAGATATACAACAAATCACAAACAGATCCACCAAAATTTTGTGATAATCAAGAATATTTATTGTTTTCCAGAGAAGTATTCTCACCTTTAGCTGCAACAGGAATTGTAATAAACAAAACCAGTGCATTCAGCTCATTAAATTAATATATACATGTTAATTGTTATACTATACCACAAAAAATAATACTGAACATAGCATACATGTACATACCTCCAGGTGAAATAATAATTAATAGACTTATACATGAATTAAATTAAAAAATTGCATCCTTGATACATTCTATAATTCTAATAGAAGACTTAAACATGTCATACAATAAATTTGTAAAAAAAAATGTTTACATATATTGGCATTCCCTCTCATGTCTGAAGAAGGATTTATTTCACAGAACTCTATTTCTTTCAAAAGTGGCAGATACTCATTTTTAATTGATCTTGTTTTTTATTCACCAGAATTGCATTATATGATCAGCGTATTACTCAAAAACTCATCTTTTCCGGATCATTCTGCTATGATGGTCTGTCTTAAAATTAATTTCTCATATATATTTATGATCATAACAGGTCAAACTATTAAAATATTGCCCCCAGAGTGGACTAAAAAATATATCTTCTCAGAAATATACATATTATTCAAAATTTATGACTTGGAAATGGACTCTATTTAAACATGGATTGCATTTTGAACATAATCTCATGTAGAGTTGATACAATGACAAGAAACCACCACCTCCTTCAAAGATTTTATCACTTGCAGATGAATTGCACAAGAGAATTACACTAATGCTATCACAGCAGAAGTCTGTACAAATGTAATAATCCTGAAAAAAGCATATTAGTCAGCTTATCTCATTCAAAGAATATCTAGAGGTAAAGAAGAAAAATATATACCTGAATCAAACCATATATTGTCTAGGTAATAATTCTTTGAGCACTTGTGCATTCCAACAGAAATCAAAATAGAAAGGCAAATTATTGCAGTTGACAACATGCTAGAAACACTTTATTTATATTACAAAAAATAACCTGCAAAAAGAAGGAATATTAAATTCTTCACAAAACTTTCTGAGACTACCAGAAGACAATATAACCCTGTACCAATAGAGTTTAAACAAAAACTTATTTCAGTGCCAAACTCATGTTATCCAGGGTATGTGGAATACCTTGTTTTGTATACAGATATTTAAGTACAACATGAAGAGACCTTATCCCATCTCACTGGTTTCATTTGTTAAAAAGAAAAATATATAAATAACCACATTTCAAACCTCAGACTCATATCAATGATTCCATTTGTGATTAAGATACTGGAATCAATGATTAAAAATAGAATTGAAGCTTATATTTTGCTATTGCTGTCAAAAACTCAGTTTGCAAACAAAGATTCATCAACTGGGCATGCAGTATTTTTATATAAAATGGTAATCAATACAGTCAGTAACAATAAAAAATATGGACCAGTTGTAGCTCCACTGGATATTAAATCGGCATTTGATATGATACCAATTGATATTTTAATTAATGCATTAGCAGATACATCAATATTCAGGGCATTAATACACTTGATTACAAATCTTAGAAGTTGAGAAATTCAGATAACTCTTAGTGGAAAGTATTCACCATCATTCATTCCATTTAACTCAATTCCACAAGGTTCACCATTAAGTACTCTTTTATTCACATTTTATATCAATTCTCACTTTAAAGTAATTGAAATGAGATGACTGGAATTCTTATATCTAGAATAAAGATAAATGTTTCAAGCATTGCATACATGGTTGACATAATCTTGCTGCAAACTAAAAAACAGATATTAAAGCTAATAAAAATTCTAAATAATTACTCAGACAAATATAAACCAGAGTTCAATTTAGAAAAATCCAGTGCATAGTCTATGTATTTGAGATGCCAACATGAGCAATACTTCAAAAGAAAGCCTGGTTCTTTTGTGGGATTTCCTTTTTATTTGAGTAACTCTGAAATGCTATTGCAGATACAGGAAAAACTAATGAATAAAGTTGAGAATATAATTAATTCTTTTGCCAAGTCATATTTGTCATTCTATAACAAAGTGGCTCTTTTCAATCTCCTAATAATGACATGGTTACATACTATACACTTATAATAATAGACACAAAAGCTTTTACATTTAAAATTTACTCAATGTGTAAGAAATTGTTGTGGGAGAAAAAAAATGGTATCAATATCCCTAAGTAAGATTCTTCATCCTCTATATCAAAATGGATTGAGTTTATTTTCTATAAAAAATTTCCAAATTCAAAAAATACTTAATCTTATATCATCATGTGCAAGGATATTTCCATATTTATAAATAGTTTTTAAAATTATACCAACAGACAGGCTGCCACCCAAATGCGATTATTGGAATAAGTTAATTTCTCCTTTATTATGTATTCCCAATTTAATATATTGCCCTACCAAGAATAAAATGAAATACTGGGGCATATATTTAATCTGTACTTAACCCCATCCAATGATAATAACAAACCCATTTTAAACACAATCAATAAGCAGTTGGCTAAAAAGTTTAAATACTGGTCACTAAAGTGAAAATACTATGATTTTCTCCTAAAACTAAACCTTAGCACTCCCCACTCTTTATTTTCACAGATATAAAAGGAATTGCACTAACATTGAAGACATATGTAAACTATATCAGAAAGAATCAAAAACACAATTACATTTTCTATTCACATGCCCCATGTTTAATAATATCTGGTGCGATATCCCCAAAATATTAAAAAATAAAGATTCCAACACAATACACTCTTCAATGCATTTAAAAAAAGGTATGTATGCACACATTTAAGCCAGAACATTCATACTATTCTCATTATGGTGTATCAGATATACATTTATGTATTGCTCCTACACAAAAAAACACACTAATACATTTAGATACAAAATGGATATGTGTAAGGGATAAAAAAATTTCACAACTAACATTTATTTAGACAAATGGTCACATTGCACCTTCACTCAAATTTATCATGACTTAGTATTATAAAATGATAACTAGATAATTAAAAGCAAAAAAATATATTAATACAATGATGTACATAGAAAGATGTAAATCATATGAAGCAGTCAGAAAATGTTACCCTGCTTTCAAAATTGCATTTTTTTTTCTGTTACACATAGATTTGTAATTTTTCCCATCTCTAGTATGGAATAAAGATACAGAGTATGTAATGTAAATTACATATTTCCCTTTATTTAAAACCTCATAATCTTTTATTACTCTATCCTATATATATGTAATAAGTACTGTTTTGTAAATTTATTGTTTAATAAAGCCTTTTGAAACTAAAAATATTCTATTGCAATAATTTAAAATGTTTTTATATATATTTCACTACAGGAAAAAAAATATTTTTTTTTTAAAAAATTAGATGCCAAATACAATTAAAAATATATTTATATAACAATTTTTTTACAATGATAATTGAATTACTATTTATTTATAATCAGAAATTCAGTTTTTAATATTATATATATTTTTTTTTTTAATTGTGTCTGGCATCTATTTAAAAAGTATATTTTTTTTTCTGTAATAAAATATATATCAAAATATTTTAAATTATTGTAACAGAATATTTGTTACTTAAATGTAAAAAAAAAATGTAAATAATATAAATTTCACTTGTTTTTTTCTACTATTCTGGTATAAGTGGTCTTATTAGTAGGGCAACCAATTACACTCATTTAAGAATAAAAATATTTTACAATTAATAAATTATATATACAGCTTAAAAAAATTTAAAAATCATCATCATCATTTTAACTATTTATCAATCTGCAAATTGAAGATCTCTCCAAGTTCCATCATCTCTGATTTCTAGCCTCTCTTCTCAACATCACACCAGCACACTTTCTTGTTTTATCCATTCATCACATATGTCATCTCTAGCTAGGTTTTTATAATCTTTTGGAATCCAGTTTCGAATTTTAATTGTCCATCTATTATTACTTCTTCTAGAAATATGTTCAGCCCAACTCCACTTCAGTTTCTTAATTCTTTTAGTGATATCAGAAACATGTTTGTTCTCTTACCCATGTATTTCATTTTTGTTCTCTTCTTGTTTCTCCTAACATGCAGCTCTATATACTTCATTGAGTAGTCTAAAGTCTCTGTATTAACTCTTGTATTAAAAGTTCAAATCACAGATCCATAAGTAAGAACTGATAAAATACATATATTAAAAATATTTCTTTTCAAATACATAGGCATATTTCCTTTTAATATTAAATTATTTTTACCAAAATCACTTCAAACAAGTTTAATTCTATGATTAATTTCATCCATTATGTTTCCATCTATAGTAATAATCTGATTAAGGATCAGTAGTTATTAACTTCTTTTAATTCAACATTATCAATTTTTATTTTTTTATTTTGAAAAAATTCATTAAACATTATGTTAGTTTTTTTAATATTTACTTTTAATCCTACTATTTTACTTTTATATGATAACTCTTGCAACATTTTTTTTTTTTTGCATTATTTGCAAAAACAACTACATCAACTTTAAATTCTAAATGATTTGAATAATCTCCATTTAGTTTTACTTCCCTAGCTTTCTATTTTAATCCACAAAATACTTTTTACAAAATTGTTGTAAAAAGATTTGGAGATCTACCTGAAAAACACCATTCTCAGTGTTAATTTTTTAGTACCATTATATAATCTAATTGTTGCTGTTGCATTTTTATAAATATTCTTCAGAATATGACAATATTCTGAGTCAATATCTTGATGATCCAATGCTTTAGTCACAATGCTTATAGAATTAAATGCATTGGTTTTTTCTATAACTTTTCTCAATACATGAATATTATTCACTATACTAAAACCACTTTTAAATCCAGCTTATTCTTTTGATTGGTTAAAATCCAATATTTGCTGTAGATGAATTGTAATTATTTTGGTAAAACTTTTGCATAGAATTGATAATAAACTTATAGGTGTGTAATTTCTAATATCTTCTTTATCAACTTTTTTAAATATTAATACTGTACCCATACAATCATCTGGTACATCCTTATCATTTAAACATTTGGTATATAACTTTGTCAAAAAAATTTTATTTGTAACATATTGATTATAATTCCATTATTACCTGTAACTTTCCTCTTCTTCATAAATTTAATTTCATTTCTCATTTCTTTATTTAAAATCCTGAGCAATTCAGAAGATATAGTAGTTGTAGGAGGTTCTTTTTCTTGTTCTTTACTGCTATATAATTCTTTATAGAACTCTTCTACACATTTCATGGTGTCTACTCTCTCTTTAATAATATATCTGCTTTTTTTCTTATTGTAGAAATAAGTTTCTTACCAATACCAGGATGTTGTTTTACACTCTTGAGACCTTTATTCTTTTTTATAGCTTTCTTTGCTAGTTTATAATTATATTTTCTTATATCATTATCAATTCTTTATCACACCATTTTACAAAATTCCAGGTATTCAATTCTTTTTAATGCATCATTCTTATATATTTTAACAATCCTTTATTTCTTCATAAATTGTCTTATCTCAGTAGAAATTTTACTGATCAATTGTTGTTTTCTTGGATCAGCTATCTATGTTATAGTTTTTAAAAGTATATCAGTTATCTTCCTATTAATTTTATTCAAATCTGAATCATGTTCAAAAACTATTGATATTTGAAAATGATTTGAAAGTTCTAATTTAAATTCTTTAAAATGTTTCTGAAGATTAGGAATATCAACTATTAATATTATTTTTCTTAACAATTCTTGTCTTTCTAGTTTTGCATTAACATGTATCTTACATCTCATTAATTGATAATTACTTCCTGTATTGAATTTATTAACAACAATACAATCTTGAAATACAGATTTTCTTTTAATCAAGATATAATCCAATCCTGCAGTACCTTCAGTTGAATGCTTCCATGTTCATTTTCTTTTAACATTATCCTAAAAAAAAAAAAAGAATTAATAATATAAAATTTTTCTTTTTCTGCAAGGTGAACAAGTCTGTCCTCTCTCTCATGTCTATCACCATAACAAATTTACCTACAGCACTTTCAACTTGCAATTGTTTACCAATTCTATTATTAAAGTCTTTCATGATCATTTTAATATGCTGTTTGATCTCATCAAAAGCCTTTTGTACATTTATATATATATATCATTTACTTCATCAGAATGAGAACTTGTTGGGGCATAAATCTAAATTATCTATATTTGATATCTGCTATTAAGTTAAAAAAACTAATTGAGCTACTCTGTTCAACACACTTTATCAATGTCCACAATGTTGTTTTTTCACTTTTGTTATTTATAATGAATTCTGCTTCTCTTGTACTTCCAATGTTCATGAGTTTGTAGTATAGTACATGTCCACTTTTTAAATCAATTGTCTCTTCAGCTTTTTTTCTAACTTCATAAAGTCAAATAATAGCCCATTTAATATTAGATAGTTCTTCCTGCAATTTTATTTCACTTGAAAAGGATCTGCACTTGTAAGTACCTAAATAAAAGATCATCATCTGACTACATGTGCAATCAGAAGATCCTTAGTGGCTCCACCTTCAGCCACCAATTGTTGCCAGATGAATGATATTATAACTAGTTAAAAGTAAAAAAAGCATTAAAGTATTTTATTTGAATCATCTACATATTTAAATCAACTTTAATATTTTAATACTAAAATTTTTTGTTTAATTAGAAATTATTGTATGAATTTTACCATATGATTACTCAAAAAACTTCTCTAACTTTTTCATATTATTATTTTACTTTTTCATATTATTATTTTACAAGAGGGTATCCCAAAATAACCAGAATTGTTCTCTGAAGGTCTTAATAACCCATTGTAGTAAATGATTCTGCCACTAGGTGCTTCTTGTGGGGATCCTCTGCAAAAGAGTCAATTCAAGAAGAAATGGGATGGTAAAGTTTGCAAAATGAAAATGTTTGGTAGATTGCAATTTATGAATAGTAAGAGAATAGCCAAAATAGTATTTAGTTGGGTTATGAATAAGGAACAGGCAACAAGATGACTGAGAAAGTATTTTGAAGATTTGGATAAAGACTTTATCAGTATACTTGTACAAAAGGTGGGATGGTTGTGTTAGGAGGATTGTTGAGTGTTATAGTGGCAAAGAATGGGATAGAAGAATAAATTTACTAATAAAAAATAGGGAATTAAGAAGATGGAGAACTAGTATGGAGAGTAAAAAGAGTTTAAATATATATAAAAGTAAATAGAATATTGAATGTGAGTTAATTTACAATAATAGCAAGAAAAATAGTTTATTATTTAAAGCTCAAACAGGATTATTAGCCACAAGGAAATATATACACAATGTAGAAATGTGTGTGATTTAGTCTGTAAATTGTATAAGAAAGGCATGGAAAATATTAGGTATCTGCTAATTGAATGTAAATGCTTACAATCGTAAAAGTACAAATAATGAAGATGTGAGAAAATAAATATAAACAAAAGTGATTATACAGAAAGTGGGTTCTTGATTTTTATACTGGGTTTGGAAAAAATAAGGATGATCTAGATATAAAAACCATAGAGTGGAAAAAGATGATGTTGTAAAAAATGGGAAAAACTTAGGGTAGGGAATAGAAAGGAAAGGTAAGGTGGCTAAGAGGTTTTGCTGGGCATAGTGGCTGAGAGATTCCCAACTTTGATAAGGAGAAGTCTTAGCGCATCATTGCATCACATCAGTCTTCCATGAGTCATCATTGCTTGAATTTGTGGAATCACATAATATTATTAAGTGTGTTTCACTTATTTGTCAATTTTTATAATGGTTGAAAAGTTGGAAATGGGAAATTCTGCTTTCTGATAGGAAAAGTAGCTGGGAAATCAGTTATAATATTTGTAACAGCTTACAAACAAGCTACTCTAGGGAAAACACAAGTTTACAAGTAGTTTAATGGAAGAATCAAATTCATCAAGTTCCCAAGAAAGCATGACATGTTCAATATCAAAAGATGCTGATTTTTTTTCCTTTAAACAAATGACATTGTTCCCACAGAATTCATTTATAGTATTCAGGAATTTTATTTACACAAGTTATGAAATGTTTGCTTGATGCAGTAAAATAAAAGCATCCCAATTTTTGAAAAAGTGGAGAATTTAAAATTCACCATGACAATGTACTAGCACACAATGCCTTGAGTGTGAAACAATTTTTAATTAAAAAACATCATGACCCATCATCCATATTTACCTGACCTCATGTAAGTGTGATTTCTTTTTATTTCCCTAATAAAAAAATGCTTCAAAAGAAAAAAGATTTACAAATCTAAAAATGGTAAAGAAGAAAAAACTAATGGAGGGAGGGTGTAAAAAGGTATCATTTTGCAAGAGTTTTAGGACTACTTCAAAAAATTGGAAGACACATTTAGACCATCGAACTGCATCAAATAAATAATCTTTTGAAGATGATTGAATTAATAACACCTAAAAATAAAATAAGCAATTTTTTATTACAAAATGTTGGTTATTTTTGGGTGCCCCTTATATATTTGACTTAAAATTTTTCATTACTTCAATTATATGATGGTGATGGAGTCTCTACTAAGGATTCATATACACATACATAATCCATAGACATTTATTTTTTGCATGTAACTAAATAAACTTTAAAACTGTCAATTTACCAAAAATTAATTGGAATTGGAATCTCAATTAATTAAATTTAATTAGAATTGATATTAATGATGATAATAAAATATTCTTCCACTTATTTAATTCATTAAAGAATCCTGGTTACATTTACTGATAATTATACAATTTAGAAGGGATTTGAACTCAGACTGACAAACTTCCTATGGCTATCTAATCTATCCTATACAACTAATACACATGATCACATATATGTGAAAAGATAAATAATCTCCAGTATATGTATTTTTTTGCTGACCCAATCCTCATCATTAGTCCAGATCACCATCTCCCACATGCATATATAATCAATGCTTATCTTCATTCTTTAATGGACAGGTTCAATCTTCTCTAACTTACAACTCTTTAGCCATCCATAAAATCCTTTTTCAGAGGGTCCCATAATATTTAAATATGCAAGCTAGACAAATGCAGACAATGAGAAACAGTTCTCTCATAAACAAATAAACAATATTTTATTTAGTATCTATTTCTGGACTTCTCATAGTCATTTTTTCAGAGAGGCTTGTATAAGCATAAAGAATGATGATCATGTGATGTTTAGTAGTTTACAGTCATTTTTCAAAGAAGGTCAAGCTACATTGTTCGGGCATTAATTGGCACACATGAGGTGGATTTTGGAAATCATTTTAATACTTTTACTACACTGAACTCTGGCATTTAGCTGTGTTTATATCAGTACTGAAAAAAATTATAACAATGGTCTTATGCTTCCAAACCTAGAAATAAAATCTTTCCAAGCTATAACATGTTATTGATGTACTCTCATTACACAAACGTTCTGATCTTCTTTCTCTTTGTATAGTCTTTGCCTGAAGAACAAATTTTTCCAAAAGTTTCAACTTTTATTTTTTCTTGTCTTTAATTTTGTTTTTCATTATTTTTATGATTTACTACAATTCTGTTATTTTCTTTTTTAATTAGATGTAGGAATGAACTTAACTTTGATTAAGCTTGATAATAATCTTTAATTAATTCTTATTTTGTTTGTTTCTTCTTTTTTGATAGATTTCAACTTTGATTAAATTAAGCAAAAGTTCTGTTTAATAATTTATGGCATATTATTCTTAATACAAGTATAATTTTACCAAAATTTACAAATATCTTTTTATGAATAAAAATATAATTATTATAAAATCACTCTAAAATCAGGTCAAATATAATTAAAAATTATCTATTCAGATAAGTATAAAATTTCAATCCAGAGAATCTTTTCCCCCTACCTAGAATGGTCAATGTATCTTCCTATTTAAAGCTCGATTGATTGAAGATACTAGTAATATAGACTACAGCCAGCCAAACAACAAATTGTTTAATTTCACATCTTATAATAATTTTATTAAATCTTTTGAATTCTAGTTTTCTGGTATTTCTTCTATAACATTCATCAGAAATATAGTTTAAATTGAATGTTAAGAAAAAATATCAGGACCTTATAATTCAAATGTTTTAATAAAACTGCTGAATAATTTGTTGTTTAGTATAAATTTTTATGTAAAATCAGCATAATTAAAGATTTTTAAATGTTTTGTTTGAAAGCTATATAATAATTGATACTCTAAAAAAATGAATGTACATTTTAGTAGTATTCTTGTAATTTATAAACATAACTGATTGATAAATAGATAGTAATTTCAACAGATTAACGGAAAGAAAACATTGTATAACGCCATTTCACAAGTTTACAAATACTAAGAGGTTATTATTTTTATACAGAAATAAAAATATTTTAATATTCGTATAATCTAAACTCAATAATTAAAACAAATATGTCTTTTTTTTTCTTTCTCCCAGTATTATATAAGTATAAGCAAGCAACACGCATAAATATAAAAAGTATAAAATCAAATTTACTATAAAATGTAGTATTCATAAATTTAAGCAATAAAATCACATTCCAAATCAAATAAAAAAAAGGATGGCTGTTTCTTAAAGCCTTATTTATTGGTAAAATAAAATCATTTATTTTTTGTAGAAAAAATCATTAGCCATTTAATTGTTCTCCTGGGACAGATGAGTCTTAAGTCATTATACTTGTTTTTCTTTTTTCAAAGATATTCTTCTCTATCATTCTTTCGCTTTCTTTCATACTCGTTTAACCCCTACCCCAATACAGTCTTTTTTTTAAATAACTTTTATTTCTCTGATAGAAACATTTCTTTACATTTGCCAAATAATCTAATTTATGAAACTGTAAGGAAATTTCAATTACTATAATCAAAATAAATTGTAATAGTTTACTTAGCTAAGAGAGCTTAAAACAGTTCTAACAAAAAAAAAGGTTTTCATGAATAACTTTCCGAGGGCTTTAAAGATATTTTTATCTCAACGTATAAAAGAATAATTAAATTCTTTGCACCTTTGAAATATTTTACATTCACTTTGATAGAAAACAAGGTTATATGGAAAATATACACATAGCCTTTTAAAATTAGATAGAATATACAAATTTTATTTTTTTATAAGCCATAACAATGGCTAGAATTTAGAATACAAATCAAGAAGTGTGTGATATCAAATGGTTTATAAAATTTATTTGGTGATTTTGCCAATGTTAAAAAAGGCAGATAAATAATTAGAAAGTAATAATATTATAATTATCACAGACTACCGGTTAACTCCTGGTAATCTTTACCAGAAATGTACAAGCAATTTTTTATGTTTACTTTCTACTGCACAGTTTGTTTGTGTGTTTTTTTTCTGGTGATTCAGTTATGATCAATAGCTGCTAAAAGTATACAATGTCATTGAATCCAAAAACAATAACAATAAATAAAAGAATGTAAATCAAAACAGAAAAAAAAAACAATACAGAGATGCTGATCTTCAGTTTGTTAGATAAGGGAAGATGTAAAGATTTTGACATATGATGAGAAGTACAATTATGGCATTTATGATTTGCTCAAATTTTATTCAACAACTGCAAGTCTAAAAAAAAAAATTAGAATATGTTCAAAAGAGTCATGATATTGAATTAAATGAATACATAAATATTGATATAAAAAAGAGGGTGGATCAATATTAAAGTTCTATAAGTTTAAATCAGATAATCTGAAGAAAATGTGCTTCTAGTGCTTTTTAAATATGTTAAAAGTGCTTGATTACTGAGTCTGATAGTTAAGAAATTTAACAAACCATTAGAATATTCAAGTTGAGATTACTATCTTTAATTAGAGGAGTAAATAAAATGTGTTGCTACTTACACTAGTTGGTAAACACACAAAATATGTTTTTATTTAGTTTTTGATCCAATAGTTTATTAATATCATTATTCCCAGAAAAGATCAAACTACATTTCACTCCTTAAATGTGGAGCATGCCAGATCTGTTAGGAGCTCTCAGTCAGAAATATTTTCAAAAAATCTGTACCTTACATCCAGAACTCATACTATAAAGCCAAATGTTTAAAAAATGTCTATTAGCTTAATAAATCATCTCATGGTACAATGAGCACAGCATTTTGTCTGC
The DNA here is from genome assembly GCA_028023455.1 of Epiperipatus broadwayi. NCBI lineage: Eukaryota > Metazoa > Onychophora > Udeonychophora > Euonychophora > Peripatidae > Epiperipatus > Epiperipatus broadwayi. The sequence goes on from JAQFVV010000173.1 coordinate 769,620, forward strand.
TTTGCTCATAAAATGGATTCAAATTTGGAATAAACTTTATTATTATTATTATTATTATTATTATTATTATTATTATTATTATTAGAAATACTTGATTGTAAATTAGAGAAAAAAATCTAGTTTAACAATAATAATAATAAATTTTGGCTGAACGTTTTCGAGGAACCATGCCTCATATTCATAGCCTTCTTGAAAAATGTGATAAATATATGTAAATTAGAATATTCAAATGAGTTACTGTTATGTAGCCCATTTTTTTGAAATGTCGAAGCACGTGTCTCTTCTATTGATTGCATGGATGTCTTTGTTGATGTAGAATGCCTCTTTTATTTTTCTCCTGTAGTCGTTGTTCTGAGCATAAAATAACGGGTTGGCGGGTATGAGTTGTCTGATTGTTTAGTGTGTTCAAAAAGCAGAAGATGTGTGTTTCCTTCTCTGTTGTAGTGTACCATGTTGACCAATCTGGTGTTAACTGTGGCTTTCGTTTCCCCATAAACTAGATTTTTTTCTCTAATTTACAATCAAGTATTTCTATTATTACAAATAAGGAGAAAATAAAACCACATTTATTATTATTATTATTATTATTATTATTATTATTATTATTATTATTATTATTATTATTATTATTATTATTATTATTATTATTATTATTATTATTATTATTATTATTATTATTATTATTATTATTATTATTATTATTATTATTATTATTATTATTATTATTATTATTATTATTATTATTATTATTATTATTATTATTATTATTATTATTATTATTATTATTATTATTATTATTATTATTATTATTATTATTATTATTAGTAGTAGTAGTAGTAGTAGTAGTAGTAGTAGTAGTAGTAAATGTTCCTTAGTCTCGTATTCTAAAAAATCTGAAGTTTTGCATTTTTCTTATTTTATTAATTGTCACAAAATTATTTCTGTTGAATCCCAAAAGATTTGGGAGTTATATTTTCTAGTAATGGATCCTTTCTTCCTCATTTGGAAATGATTATTGGTAAAGCTTTAAAAATTATAGGTACTATTCTAAGGTTTGGTCATCATTTCAGTGGTGATACAAAATTTAAATTATTTTTATCATTGGTTCTTCCCATCATTGAATATTGTTCAGTCATTTGGAATCCTAGCTCTAAACAGGGATGTAACTTATTACAATCAGTGAGTAATAAGTTTTTTAAATATGTTTCTTTGGGAAATAAAACTGTTGTTCATCTTTCTTCTAGAAGACAATATAGAGATCTTAAATATCTTTATAAACTTGTTAATAAAATAGTTCTTTTATCTGACACAATTTCTACTGTTGTAATTAGATCTCATGTGCATGATCTGATTCTGTTTGTTACATTAAAACTTGTCATTCCAATGTTCTTAGATTTTCTCCTTTATTTAGACTGCCATATTTATATAATCAGATTTGTAGTAATAATAATTACTTCAATTTAGATTATAATCAATTTTGTTATGTTATTAAATTTAAATGTCATATTTGATTGGTTTAACTTGATTTTGTTTATATATATATGTTAAATTGTTTTATTATTATTATTATTTTGTTACGCGCTTTATATTTATCCCTTTTATTTATTTGTTATTATTAATGTTTTAATAATAATTGTTTATATGCTGATATTTAATTTTACTTTAGATTTTTAAATGTGTTAATTATCTTTTATTGAAATATGGCACATAATTATATTAATAATTTGTCATTTAAACTCATTTATGTATTTATATATTTGTTATGGTGCAATACTGTAATTGGCTTTATGCTGTAGTTTTGTACGGTAAATAAATGAATTGAATAAATAAATGAATTGAATTATTATTATTATTATTATTATTATTATTATTATTATTATTATCATCTAAACTACAGGTAATTAGATATATAGTATTTAGGAAGTAATTACAGGACTTTCAAGGAGACAGACAAAAGGAGAGAAAAAATTAGATTTTTTCAAAGCATTCTTTCTAATTTGATTTATGCAACAATGATTAAAATGAGTAACATGAAAACTAATAATAGAGCAAACTGTACAGTAACTCTGAAAATAATATGATTTTAAAAGTAAACAAATTAAGCTCCAATCTGAAAAAAAAAGGGCAAGTAAATAAAGTTAAAATGACAGAATAAAAAATTATAAGGGATTGGATAAATAATGTTTGTTTTAAATGTGGAGCTCATGGACATGATAAAAATGGGAGTAAAAAGTAAAATCTCAATCATGGAAAAATAAAGATATAAATTTCCCATGACAGTATCATTATAGGCTTAAAAATTTATGATGAAACTACAAATTTTCAAAAAAAATATTTTAATGAAGATAAATAGTGGTTCAAGGATATCTTTGATGTCAAAACAAAATTAGGATGTTTTGGTATTCAGTCATTTTAATATGCCACTAAAAAGACAAATCTAAAATCTCTAGATGTGAGGGTAAATAAGTTTTAATTAATTGACAAGTTATAATTCCAATTAAACATGGAAAGATGCATGCATCAAGAATGAAAATTGGCTGAAAATGATTTAAAGCAATAAGGATAAAAATTAACATAAAATATCAGAACAATAAATATACTTAAAATTTTTTAATTATTTAAAGAATTATGGGATAGTATTAGTACAAGTTTTGTAGAATAGAACTAGTAGATAATATATACCATACCTTCTCAAAGAAAACAAGTGAGATTGCATTTTTTTAGAATGTCTTTGAAGTAATCCTTATAATTTAGATGGGGGTCTACCTCTTCTATGAAACCCATTTTTATGCTAATGATAAAAAACCTATTTAGGAAGTCTTACATTGTATGATCACTATTTCCTATGCTTGCACAACCCATGAGGAGTTTCACCTCTGTTTAACAACTTGTGTACACATAAGAAATAGTAATCATGTGATGTTTAGTAGTTCAATACCAATTTTTCCCTTATAATAATGGTAAGTATGATTATTAAAGAACCAAAGACACCAAAATGTATAGATTCTGAACTTCTTTCAGATCTACATGACTATATAAATGAATAATCTTGACTTGCAAACCTTACTGTGTTTTCATTTTAGACTCATAAGTTTATGGTTAATTAAAAAAGTAAAAGATGGCTGCTGGAGGATTGCATTAGGTCCTGAGATCTAAGTGCAATTGTCTCAGATCTAAAGCTCTTCACTGATGAAATCCATAAGTTAGAAACTAGTCTGAGGATATTAAAAATGCACAAACCTCCTTGTATTCATTGATTACTCTGTCTTGCACTAGGTGGCACTTTTTAAGACATAAATTGTTCATTTATTTTACATATCCAATCCAATTAAGATGTGATTTTATAATAGTGGTTTCAATAATATCACATCCTGAAAATTGAAGAACATATTATTTCATTTTATGATTTTGCCATTATATTTCTAAAATTTTACAGTGCACCCTTAAATGAAACTTCTCTAATGCCTTTATATTGTATTGATAGGATGTTCAAGTGTTACATTCATATAACAAATTAAGTAAAATAACAGCTTTATATATAACTAATTAAGTTGCAATCCTTATTTCCCTATGATGAAATACTCAATCTTTTAACTTATTAAAAGCAACAGCAGTACATCTAATTTGAGTTTTTATTTATAAGATTACCAAGGTATTTAGACTGATTTACATTTTTAAGTTGATAACTATCCAAGCTGAAAGTTGCAGAGAATTTTTTTTCCATCATTGGCTAATAAAAAAACTTGTCTTTTTTGACTTTAAGTAATAAACTGAGAGCTGCATTTAAAACTTAAGAACATTCGGTAAATTGTCTTTTGAACTGGCAAAAATAGCACAATCATCAGCGTACTGCAAATCCAGTCTCTAAGAAGATAAAATTCTTTTTGCTTTTAACAAATTCAAATTAAAAAGGTCACTATCAAATCTGTATTGTATCTAGATTCATGTCTGACTAAACTATCTATAAATAATTCGAACAACTATTGTCATAACACCAGTTTTTATTTTAAATGCTTCAGATTTTTAATCTGTAGTAATAACACTTCCTCTCATTCTATCATATAGAATGTCTAGTAAGAATAACATTTAGTGAACAACCAACTAATTTTAAACAATTCCATAGACATATCCCATTAATTGAATCAAATACCTTGACCAAATCAATAAAAGCATTCAATAAATCATTCCTTGTTCCTGACATTTTTCTAGTACTTTCCTAGCAACAAAGTCATATTTATGGTGCTTTTTTGATTTCCTAAAACCTCACTGCTTATCTGGTAACCATTCATATATAATTGGAAGTAATCTATTCAACAAAATTCTTGAAAGTACTTTTGCTGTAATATATAATATTTTGTAATAATTACCACAATCTTGTCTAATTTTTGTTTTTAAGAAATAGAAACATCCTTAAGGTTGGATACACAATTCCATGGTCCAGATCTTTTTTAAAAAGATCCAATATATTTGAGGATATCATACTATTATATTTTAAAACTCCTCTTAAGTATATCATCAGGACCTGCAGCACTGAATACCTTGTTTAAATGTAAATGTATCATTAATAGTTATCAATTCTTGTATCATTATTTAAAAGATGAAAAAAATACCCTTTTTACCTGTTCAAAATATCATTATCATCATATAAGATAGGGCTATGGCTAAATTTATTAGGGTTATGTGTTTCTCAGGTCCACATGTGGTTTTCAATACACCAAAAAAAAAAGATCTAGAATGACCATGATCAGTTTAATATCTATATCTTCTTTGCAGGTTTAATCTACCAGTCATTTTTAAGCCTTCTTGTCAGTTCTTTAACTTCTGCCTCCAGGTCTTTATATTTATTATGAAGTTCCACATTTAATGTATTATTTTGCCCAACAAAACTGCCACATGTTTTTTTTTTTAAATTAAATCACTCACTAGTCAAAGTCGCCTTTTTAGTGCAATTGAGAAAAGATTTACTTGTATCTAAAACACTCTTTAAAAGAATTTTATGCTTCAGTAATATGAAAGTTCTGATGATCCAAATTAGCAATTTTAGTTTTTAACAATTGTTGAAATTTAGTGCATATAATAGATTCTTCTAAAGAATGAACATCAATTTTCTTGTGAATATGGTATGCAAATATCATTTTAATCTTAGTGTAATAATCTATGATTTGTTCAACAATTTGAGCACGTGAGTGTTCATTTAATGTGAATTTTTCTTGTATTCTGACTCTTAATAATAATAAAACATATTAAATGCCATTATCTTGAGTGTAGATGCATCAATTTTCCTTTATCATGATTTTTCTGCTCAAGACAACCCATATGTTGTCCATAAATTCAAGAATAATAAACAATTTTAATTTATAGTCAACACCATTATATTTAATAACTTTTAGCCAACATGCATTAAAGACTACAAGAAAAAAGAATTTTTAATGGTATTTCTATAATAATGGTATCCAACAAGTAATACATTTTTTTTCTTTTTTGAATTCTCTAAATCTAATGTTGGAGGATAGGCACTGATAAAATGAATTCTGGTAACCATTATACAAGGCATATTTTATGATCATTAATTTTTCATTGATACAATAAGTAATTCCAATAATAAAGGATACTAAAATTTAGACTTTATATTAAATCCAATACCGTGTTACATCAATCTTAAATCTTGACAGTTTTTTAAATACAAGTGTCATCCTCGGTGTTGATCTTAAAGAATTTGTATCAATTAAAGATAAACTGTGAAAGATGCCTTACAAACTGCTACATATATGTTGAAATATTTATATAAGTAAGCTTAAGAGTTTAAATCATGATAAAAGCTTGGGTTTCAAGTGAAAGAAGTCTGTTTATTTTAATACACCCCAATAAAATAGTAATTATAGATTAATTAGAGAATTGTCAATTCATAGCAATTTATAGTTTTTTGTCAATATCAAAAAGGTAAAGTTATCTCTATTTACATGGATATAATCTCTTAATTCTCATTTTTTATGAAATTAAAAATCAACAAAAAATATGAGTTCAACACACACAAACGTCTATATTTATATAAAGAATAAAGTTAATAAAAGTAAAGATATATTTTATATGTAATAAAATATAGTAATTATAAAGTAAAAATAGTAAATGTAAAATAAATTTTTTTATGCTAATATAAAAGATACCAATTGATTTTATAAATGATTAAGTACTGAGTATTAATTAAATAAATTCCAAGAGAAATATAGAAATAATTATAAAGTTATTTAATTTAAAGAAAGGATAAAGCAGCCTAGACCAGATATCTTTTCTATGAATCATGTTTAAATTAGAAACTAGTATCATAATGAGTTTATATGTGATATTGACCAATGAATGTCAATGATCAGCTAATATATAAATGTAGAATGAAGTTAGAGAAGTCTGATACATTTTAGAAGAAATAACTATCTACAATGGAAAATAATCAGCAATAATGTTGAATGTTAATGCATGCTGATGATGCAGACTGTATTTCAAAAATATTTATCTCTGAATGTTTCAAAGTAGATCTAGGGAAGCTTAACTTGATCATATTAGATTTTAATTACCTCTAATATAAGCCTTAGGGCAAAGATAATATATCATTGTCAAATCATATATATATATATATATATATATATATATATATATATATATATATATATATATATATAAAAAAAAAAAAAAAAAAATCATCAACCATTATCAATCCATTGCAGGATGAAGGTCTCTCCAAGTTCAATCCATCTTCTCTGATCTTAAGTTTCTCTTCTCCACATCACCCCTGCACACTTTCTCATTTCATACATCCATCTCACATGTAGTCTCTTTCTGGGTCTTTTACAATCATTTGGAATCCAGTTTAAGATTTCAATTGTTCATCTATTATTATCTCTTCTAGCAATATGTCCAGCTAAATTCCACTCGTCTTTTAATTTTTCAATGACATCAGTATTTTTTTTCCTGGCCCATATATTGCATTTTTGATCTCTTCTTGTTACTCCCAACATACATCTCTCTATACTTTTTTGAGTGATCTGAAGTCTCTGTATTGCTTTTCTATGAAGTGTCCCAGTCTCATATGAATAAGTAAGAACTGGTAAAAACATTTATTAAAAACCTTCATTTTCAATCACATAGACATATGTCCTTTTAGTATCAAGTTATTTCTACAAAAAGCACTTCAACCAAGTTTAATTCTCTAATTAATTTCATCCACTATGTTTCCATCTGTATTAATAATATGACCAAGGTATATGTAACTATTAACTTCTAACTCATTATAATCAATTTTTATTTTCATATTTTGAAAAAATCTATTAAACATTACTTTAACCTTTTTAATATTTATCTTTAGTCCTAGTTTCCTCCTTTCATTTGATAACTGTTGCAACATTTCCTGCAGCTCTAAAGCATTTTTTGCAAAAACAACTACATCACCTGCAAAGTCTAAATGACTTAAATAATCTCCATTTATGTTCACTCTTTTAGCTTGCCATTTTAATTCACAAAATACTTCTTGCAACATTGCTGTAAAAAGTTTTGAAGATATGGAGTCACCCTGTCTTACACCCTTCTCAATGTTGACTTTTCTAGTATCATTATGTAATCTAATTGTTGCTGTTGCATTTTTATAAATATTCTTTAAAATATGACAATATCCTGGATCTATATCTTGATGATTCAATACTTTAATCACTGAAGAAATGTTTATAGAATCAAATGCCTTTTCATAATCTACAAATCCAAAGCATAATGGCAACTCATAATCATTTATTCTTTTTATAACTTTTCTCAATACTTGAATATGCTCTACTGTAGTAAAACCACTTTTAAATCCAGCTGTTCTCTTGGTTGGTGGAAATCCAATGTTCTCTGTAGACAAGTTGTAATTATCTTGGTAAAAAGTTTGTATAAAATTGATAAAAGGCTGTCTGTAATTTATAATATCTTCTTTATCACCTTTTTAAAATATTAGTATAAATACTGCATTCTTCCAATCATCTAGTACATCTTTATCATTTAGACATTTGGTATATAACTTTGCTAAAAAAATTATATTTCTTCACCTACTTTTAATATCTCAATTATAATTCCATCATTACCTGGAGCTTTTCCTTTCTTTATAAATTTAACTGCATGTCTTACTTCATCATTTAAAATTCTGGGCAATTCAGAAAATATAATAGATATAGGAGGTACTTGTTCTTTATTACTATATAATTCTTGATAGAAGTCTTCTACCTATTTCATGATGTCATCTCTCTTTTTAGTAATAATTCCATCTTTTTTTCTTATTGCAGAAAATGTTGTTTTACACTCTTGAGACTTTTATTCTCTTCTACAGCTTTCCTTGCTAGTTCACAGTTATACTTTCTTATATCATTTTCAGCTCTTTTCTGCACCATTTTACAAAATTTGAAATATTCAATCTTTTTTAATGCATCATTTTTGTACATCTTCATAATCCTTTTCTTCATAAATTCTCTAGTCTCAGTAAAAATGTTATTGGGCAATCAATGCTTTTTTCTACAAGCTACCTTTGTTGCAGTTTTTAAAAATATATCAGTTATTTTCATATTAATTTCATTCAAATCTGAATCATGTTCAAAATCTACTAATACTTGAAACCAATTTGTAAGTTCTAATTTAAATTCATTAGAATGTTTCTGAAGATTATGAATATCAACTGTAAGTATTGTTTGTCTTAATAATTTTTGTCTCTCTAGTTTTATATTAGCATATATCTTATTTCTTACTAATCGATGATCACTTACTTCTTGTGTTAAATTTATTAAGAACATTACAATCTTAAAATATGTATTTATTGTTAGTCAAAATATAATCCAATTCTGCTGTACCTTCATTTGGATGCTTCCATGTCCATTTCCTTTTAATATTTTTCTCAAAAAAAAATTCATAATATAAAGTTGTTTTTTTTCTGAAAATTCCACAAGTCTACAACCTCTCTCATTTCTATTACCATAACCAAAATTACCTACGGCACTTTCATCTTTCATTTGTTTACCAATTCTAGGATTAAAGTCTCCCATAACAATTTTAAAATATTGTTTACTCTGATCAAAAGCCTTTTGTCCATCCATATAAAAATCTTCTAACACTTTATCACTATGAGAACTTATTGGGGCATAAACTTGAATTATCTGCATTTGGTATCTGCTATTAAGTTGTATACCAAATCTTGCTACTCTGTCTGATACACTATCAGTCTCCACAATGTTGTTCTTCCACATTTTATTTATAATGAATCCCATTCCACTTGTATTTCCAATATTTGTGCCTTGATTGAAGAGTACATGTCCACTTTTTAAATCAATTGTCTCTTCACCTTTTCTTACAACAATGTCCAATAATGTCCTATTTAATATGAGACAGTTCTTCTTCTAATTCTTGCAATCTTTCTTCACTTGAAAGTGATCTGCAGTTAAAAAGTTGTCATCAAATGGCAGCCTGGGTCCACAATCAGAGGATTCTTAGCACTCTCCAACTTCAGTCACCAACATCTGCCTTTTGTTAGTGACTTCATAGCCTCCTGGGAATAAGAACTGTGAATTATTTTTGTCTATCATGATTGTATATATCTATTGGAAAAATACTTATCATTTACACATACATTCATTCTGCCTCATCAGGCAACTGAGAAGAAAGATCATGGTGTTTCTTGATCTTAAACTCATAAGTAAAAAACTAATAAACTCACCATACTGACTAATAAATGTTGGTGAACAGCCCAACCATGTTCCTATACTATATGAATAATCACCTAGTAGTAACAGCTGCAACAACAAGAATGTAGGGAGTGAACATTAGGAATTTGCTCTACTCAGTTCCTATATATATATATATATATATATATATATATATATATATATATATATATATATATATATATATATATTGTAACAGGACTGTTACATAACACACAATAGCTTAGTGTATGTGCACAAATATATATATATAAGTTGAAAGGAAAAGTAGAAATAAACACAGACAAAAATTTTAATAGATATTTTCTGCCTTCCTGGAATAATAATGACTGTAAAGGGTTAAATAATTCTGGATTTAAAATAGAATTTTTTTATAAATTAAACAGCTTAAAAAAATCTGAATAAATATTAATATTGTATTATTATTATTCTGATTTTGAAATTAAAAACAAGTACTCAATAATCTAATAAGTGTAAAAATTGTTATGATCTATTTTTAAAAATCTTTTATCGCACCTTGATAAAACTTAAAACTTGTTTTCAAAAAGGATTAGACAGATGAAAATGTTTAATTTTTTAAAAAATGTGTTTTTATCACCTCAGATGGTTCTTATAAAAAAAAGTTGATAATGAGATTAGAATAGTCTGCTTTTTAGTCTTGGTTAATAATATTTTAATTAGTAGCTGTAGTAAAGAGTTGACAACAATTAGCAGAGTTGGTTGGTTTCCAGAGTTATACAGATACATGCCATGAATCTGAATTTGAGACAGTAGATTCAGTGCAATTTATAGCATCTTAGAGGAGTTTTGATTTAGCAAGAAGACAGCATCACTTCTATGGATCAATTAGCTCACACAAATATGGACAAAAATAGATTGCTGGCCTGGACAGAAAGAAGATCATTGATAAGTGGCAACAAATTACCTGATTGTAACTTTCCTGATGCTCACAATTGTCTGAACTATACATATCTTGATGATGATAATCATCAAAACCAAGAAAAAGCTTGATGAAAAATTGAAATACCTATGTTCTGTTTATCTATACATGCAGGGAACCACAGATAAACATGTTACGTGGATATACAGTGACTTATTTTATTTTAATATTCCTTAAACTGACATTTAAAAATATATACTTTTGCTTGAATTAAAAATTTAAGTGATAATATAGAATGATATTGTTTAAAATTGTTTATTGAGAAAACAAAAGAACATTTAAAAATTTATATATTTAAAGTCAAGAATAGTTTATTGACAGTCCTATTGTAAAAATAAAAATAAAAGAGATTTCAAAAATTTCTTTTAGACTAAAAAATATTTTTTTTTAAAAAAAAGAAAAAGAGAAAATTGTAATAGAGTTTAATAGCTGATTCAAGTTATATTTTATATATTGCACATGCATATGTGAATTTTATATACTTTTAATATTAACCAAGGAATTAATTATGGAAAGTATATTTTGAACATAATCTTATTATTGTGATAAATTGAAATATATAATATAAATGTCAATGTGCATATATATTGCTATGTACACAACATATATGTTAAATCAAGAATTAAGTATATATTGTAAAATTAATAATTTTATTTTGACAAAAATGAAATATATACTATAGACACCAATGTGTGCTTGCAATTCAATATGCACACACATGTATGTTAAATATGTTACTTAATCATATATTTTTATTTTGTGACATTTCAAATATGTTCATTTTTTAAAATACTATACCACAAGTTTGTATGTGGTTATATAAATCACAATGTAATAAATTGAATTTTGATTTTGTGGTAATCAACACATATATGTAAAATTTAATCATTAATTTTATTAAATATCAATTGAAATATATTCATGTAATGGCAAAATGCATGTATGTGTGCCTATATAAAACATATATGTAAATCATAATGTAATAATTTGAATTCTGTAGATTATTCAAAATCAGAAGGTTTAATTGATATGTGTATAGCTTTATTCTAGAGACCTTAATTTCATTTATTTTTATTGTTGTTAATAAACTTGAATTCAATTGTTAAAATTATATTGCATCATTATCTCTTGATCACAATGCAGTGATAGAGCTTATGGTCTCTGAGCTAGATTTGAGCATAATGGTCTAATATATGAATGGGGATGTATATTAGTGTTTTGGGGTATCCAGAAGTCCTGGTTGGCACTAAGAGTATATCCTTTAAAGCTCATGCACTACATTTTATTTAGTTTAGTCTCTATTAGAAATTAAGTTTATAGTTGGCCAGTACATTAATAGTACTAAGTGGTCAGAGCATTGATGATTATCAGCATGTTTTATGGTCCCAGAATTATTGTTTTTTATGATTATGCATTCTAATGGATGAGGACTTAAGATGGGGTATCCAAATTATGTGTGAATAATTGTTCCAAGCTGGCAAGAGCTCAATAGTTAGCCTTGTCTGTAGTAAACTCACTTCTAATCCAGCCACAAGATGGACTGTTGATTTATTTTATTATTAATCACTCATAATTATGAGGATTACTTTTACTTATTTTTACTTATTGAAAATGCTGGTGAATTTGATTTATAATTATACTTTTAACTGATCTCTTCTGATCTAACTGGGCTGCTCTTCAGAGTGATCTCACAGAGAGATCTCAAGATCTCTCATGCTCTTATAATATTATCGCTCACTATTTTATTTTAAATTTCTTTATTTGAAATATTTTGTTGACTTACGGATGATGACAATTTACCATTGACCCCACTTCCTTCTCATCCTGATTTCCCATCCTGTTACAATATATATATATATATATAGTTCTCAGTTATTTATGATATAAATAAAATGTGGGTCTGACTTAAAGGAAATAACAGCCAGACGTAGCATAGAACAAAAGATATTAATAATGTTCAGGCTTTTCCAATCTGATTAATTATTTTGAGAGTTTCTTAGATAGCAAGACACAAATTTTTAAATTACTCTACCAGTTGCTAAAGAAAAATTAAAAGTAGAATTGGAAAAAGCTTTGGAAAAAATCTAAAATGGTGTTATCAGACAGATTGCTACTTCTGTCAAAAGATAAAATTAACTATTGGTGCATCAGAATAGAACTTAGGTAAGCATTTGTCACCTTTGGTATAATAATGAAATTCTATAGCTTATATATTAAAGATTTAATGAAATGAAGTAAAACAAAATCAAATTGACAAGAAGGAACTAGTTATTATGTTTTGATTTTAAAAAAAATTCACAGTCCCTTTTTGATATTTTCAAATTGTGGTTGACCATAAATTTTTGTTGAATTTTGGCCAGTAATATATTAGTGTCAGATAATGAGTCCATGTATGTTTCTGTGGAATAACATAATTGATATGTTACTATCTGAAATAGTTAATATTTATAAGGAATGAGTTGAACTAAAGTAGATAAAGATTACTACATACTGATAAGTTGGCTTAGCATGGATTGGCCAGTTCATAGATTACAATTCCTTACACCATCTTTTTGAACTAATCACCAATATCTGTGCATTTGTAAATACAATACTAAATATTGATAGAGTAGTAATACTATTGGAAAACAAAAATTGTTTTAGAATTACTGCATCGAGGACATCCAGATGTTATATATACTGCAGAATTTTTATATTGCTACATGTAAAGAAATATAACTATAGTCAGTGAATGCTCTAATATCCACTTTGTAATAAAAATGCTGATTAAAAGTTATATACAATGGCGACATATCATGGCAATGTAGCCATATGGTCTATTCATCATCAAACATGTAAATATCCCCACCCCCTAATAGAGTTTGACGTATGCTCCAGGTGCACAGAATCTTACATCATAAATAAGTACAAGTTATAATCAGATAACTGAGAATTTCTTTATATTATAGATTTCCAGAAGTGCTTATTTAAATAGTGGCAGAAAATTTACAATTCAAAAAATAGATTACTTCAGATAGGGAAGTATTAAACACATATGGACATCTCTTTATTACAAATCAATTAATGGAAAATACTATTCTGGAAGCTTAAAAAAAGCAGTTAAGAAAGCTGGAAAAAATCTTACGCTCCAACACAACCACATCATCGATGATCACAGATAAAAATTGGATATAATTATGCGTAGAATATTAAGAAACAAATTATCAAACAATTTCTACAGAAAAAAGGTAGTTAAAATTTTGTGATTAAAAAGATAATATAGTTGGTGGAAAAAGTTTGAACATGAGATTGTTTATTTTTTTCTGGAAAATTCTATGTCATCTCAGAATGGTACTTCAATTTAAATTTATTGTTTATGATTTTATTCTGATAGCATTTAAATCATTTCTATACTCATAATTGTATTGTAATCTTGAAGTAATAGTTCAAAATGAATGATAAGAAATATATATTTTAGTAGCATGAGTTATAAGCAAAAGATGTTATATTTCAGGTTAAATTGCTGGGCTGTTTATACACAAGGGTACACTTATTCAAATTTTATTTATCAAACAAAACCATTGTTAAGATTTTTTTGTTGTTCTCAGATTGTTTTCAATAGTTTGTATTTAAAAGAATTATGAGATATATTTTTTAGAATTATATGTTTTTAAATCCTACTTATTTTGTGGAAAATTTTTTTTAAAAAAAGGTTACATTTTTTAAGCTAATGAAAAAAGTAAGCTTCTTTTTTTTTAATTTCTCTAAATATATTTATAACTTTTAGATTTTTATTCATTCTTTTAGTTATGTTTAAAATCAATTTTAATAAAAATTTTAATAATAAAATAATTTTATTTTGGCAAAACATTATTCAAATTGAAGTATCTACATATTTTCAAATTTAATTATATTATTTGGTCATGAAAAAGTTAAACAAAAGATGAATACTTCAGAGAATAGGTTTTGTTCAATTAGACAATGGTGTGACGTCAAAGAGTATCAGAATCAAGATATCCCAGAATTGAAACTCACTAAAAATAAAATAAACTCTCTTCAGGAATGAGAACAAGCTGAATGAAAAATGAAAATAATAAATTCACTTATGAAAACTAATAATAAATACAAATAGAAACAAAACTGTGGTACAGAATATCTAAACCAAAAAATAAAAATGATGTCTAAAAGTAGAAGATTGTATATAGAAAAATAATTGACTCATTTTCTGAAATAAAGGGACGGGGGATCTAATATGCTGAATAATAAAAATTTCTATATAAAAATTGTTATTAAAACATTTATAATCATTGGATCCAACTGGGAATAAATTGGAAAAATAGTTAAAATAAATTAATGTTATTTTAAAATATAATAAACACCTTAACACTTCCCCATTCTTTTCAAATTCATACAAATAAAGATATATAAATGAGACATTTATTTTATATAGCGCGATGTTTATGAATTGTAATAAACTAAAGACCAGCTTTGCAAGCTAATTCACATGCACTTTATGAATCTTAATAATAAATGAATTCATTTATTATTAAGATTCATAAAGTGCATGTGAATTAGCTTGAAAAGCTGATCTTTAGTTTATTAAAATAAAAATATAATAAAAGATAAATGATGTCAAGATGCATTTCATGCTGAACCAGCACTCATCAGTTGGCCCAGGTCATTATCTCTCATATATATCTCTATTATATACAAAGTATTTATCTAGAGTAAAATTGTTATATTTTCATTTACCATTGTCAAACTTCCTCCACTCACAACTTTGATGCCATCCATTTCAGATAAATACACTAATGATTATTACTAATCATCTTCGAAACTAGAGATTATTTCTAGCACAGATATAAACTTTAAATCTCAGTTAAATATTAATATATCTGATTTTTTACATTATAATTAAGCATAAAAAATTTATTTAAATGTTATTAAGAGTTTTCAAAAATAAATGTACTTTTTCCTAGTTCTCTAATTGGTTTAAAGTGTTATGCACTTCTTATGATTGTACAGTCAATACTCCAGAAAAAAATAAAATAATAGATCAGTTATAAAAATAAAGAATTTCTGGACTTACCAAGCAGAAGATAATCAGAAGTAGAAAATAAAGCTTTGCAGAATCATTACTCAGAGAATTGTTTCCTAAAGGAAAATGAGTCAGCCAATATAATAATCAAACATTCATATTGATCTTAATATAATTTATTATACCAATAGGATGAATCAATGTATGAAATAATATTAAGATAGAGAATATTAATTTAAACGTCTTAGAGAATATACAAAATGTTTTATTTGTATATATATTTGATCATGTTTGGATTTTGAAATGTATATATTTATTATTAGTCAATATCAAATAATTCTATTATTCCTATTGTCACTCATTTATTTGTCTTGCATTTGTATATTTAAGTTAAATTTACTGTTCATTAAAGAAATTTATAACACCAGATGTTTTATGTTTGCAGGTAGACAGTGATTGAATTCCATAAGCATTTGCTTAATTAATTTAAGAATTTTGAAAGCGTATAGATTCTTTAATTTAAAGACATAAAAAGATCCTAACCTCCAAAAAGAAAATTGCAAATATACAAATATTTAAACAATATCAAATTAAGATGATATTTGTTTAACCTAAAATTTTGATTATTTCATTTTTAAATTCTGATTACTTCGTTTGTTGTTGTTTAAAACAAATAAATAAATTAGTGCGTTTGTTTGTAAAAGTTTAAAAATAATTGAAGATAGTTCAATTTCATATGTACTATTATTATATACATATCAAATTTGTTATGCATATTTCAATTATTTAAATTAACCTTCATCATTGAATGAATACAATTGTCATTATTTTTTTTTAAGTGTCATAGCATCGGCCGGCACGCGAACCCGCAACCCGGGCAACTGCCTGCAAGTGCAAGGCAGTCGCGCTGACCCCTCGACCACAAATGCATTAACAATTGTCATTATTACGATTAAATTGTTTTCACTATGTACACAAACTGATAAACATCAGCATTTCTTAAATATTTACTGTGAACTTAAAATTAAAATATAAATAAAAGCAAAAAAACATTTATAACAGAACAAAAGTAAAATCTTAGGGTATAAATTATCTTATAGCAGAAAGATAATGTGGCATTTTTATATTTACATCTCTGATCAATTTTAAAAGGAAATCTGGAGCCATAAGTCCATTCTCTTACTATTTCATCAGTCATAGACAATTCAGAGGAATGTTATTTTCTAATTTTTAATTAGCCTAATTTTTGGACTTCGTTTTTGTCTCATATTCTATTGAAGATACTTCAAATTATTTTTATCAATCGAGAGCTTATTACAATGAAATTAAAACAATGAAGTTGTCAAAATTTTTCTCAACTAATGCCCCCAAAACTTTAATTTTTTGAAACATGTTTTTTATTTTATTCTTCAAAAATTTCAATCTCTGTTATGTTTTATTAAATAAAGATATACTTCAGTAAATTTGTGTGTGTGTGAACATATAAAATAAATTTATTCATAATTTAAAATTAATATCACAGTGAGAGTATTTTTATGCACAAAGATATAACATTTTTTTAATTATATATATATATATATATATATATAATTAAAAAATATGTATATATATATATATATATATATATTGTATTCTCACTTTTAGGAAATATATAATAATAATAAATTGGTCTAGCTCAGATAAATAGTTATGCTCATTTAAAATGTATCTAATCAATAATAACTATATTCTCCAGTACTATAAGTTATTACATTAGCTTTAACTAATAAATTATAATATAATTCTGTTCATAAATTAAATAAATAAATATCTAATAAAAATCATGAGACTATGAAGTGAGTTTACAAGGCAAGACGAATACATTGAGTCAATATCCCATAGGATATTACCTCAATGGCATAAGAATACTATCCTCTCTCTTACCATCTCAAACACTAAATCTATAGCATTCCTACGACTTCAATAATAATTAATTAATTAAGATTATCCCAATAAATTAATCTTCATCTCTTTATCTAAATAATCTAGCTCAAATAATCTCCGGTTCTTTTAAAATAATTCTAAACAATTATAATTTTTGTAATTAAGCATGATAAGGGATTTAATATCATTCTCAACTACATCCAACTAATAATAATAATAATTAAATAATAATAATCTTCAGTGTATACTTTAATCTCATCTCTTTTCCCATTCTAATATTAATCAGGAATAATAATAATAAATAATATGCTACAATCTTTTATTCTTCATATGGCATCTTAAATAAATATGTGGTATAATCTTATAATCTGAGAATATGTGGTAACCAAAATAATACTATAATTCTGTGTAAATATTTTATAGTATTCTATGACCATAATAATGATATGATAAATGAAGTTTAACTTTTAAATAATAGTTTTATTTATGTTGTGCAAATATTATATTAAAAATTCAAATTATCTGTGATTATGTAACTGTTATGTGGAGAAATTGAGCCAACATCAAGATTTGTAAAACAAACTTAACAAATTTTATTAACAACTTCAACAATAAATTATGTACATTATTTACATCATTAATGAACTTTATCTAGTTACATTTCCTGCACTTCCAAAAATAAATTAAACAAAATAAAATATAAGATATGGAACATTGTTTTATAAAAAAATATATATTATTAAGATATTATCATAATATATTTCTATTACATCTTCATTAAGTTAATAAGTTTAAAATGTAAGATAAAATTAATCAGTCTACTATTCATCTATTACTGGTACTTAATTTTTTTTAAATAATTTAATACATCATGTAGTCATTTCCAACTTAAGAACAACATAAATAAATTTAATTAACAACACAGCTATTAAATTAGACTACTTATTACTTATTAATTTGAATAATCAGATAGAATGTATATGCTAGTGTATAATATCGCTACAGAAAAATATTCATAAAATTTATAATTATCTGTATCATTTTAACACAATTTGCTTCTATTATATTACTTGTCAAAAAATGTGCATCATAAGTTAGTCTTTTAAAAATACTTAATAATTAATCAATATTTTTATAAACCCACTTTAATTATCACTTATCCATCTTTACAAAAAAAAAAAATAATAATTTCAAATATGAAAATTTTTATGATTCTTTTACTGACAAACCATATTCTTGTAATCTCTGTATTTATTTCTACCTTTACTTCAAATAATATAACCCATCTTATCCTCCTCAATAACAATCCCACACTTCCAAACTTATTCATCATTTCATGTTTTAAATGCAATCCTACACAATGTAATACATGAAATTTTGATAGTGAACAGATGTGTAGGTATATGGAATAAACCAGAGTTTTAACTCAATAGTACCTCTATCAAATAATCATCATGGTAACAGTGTATAAGAAATGAGATATGACTTATTTGTCTAATAACCTCCACTACTAAATATAATGTCCAGGCTATTTATTCAGCTCTATGGAACATTCAACTTCCACGCACAGAAAACACTGCCATGGAAAATATACAAGATATAGGGCTAAGTTATCTATACTTGCATAATCATCATTATCGATTACCCTTATTCCCATATAAATAAATCCTACATAAAATATTACCTTGGTTTCATTTAACTTACTACCAAGCCACTATCCTTATAACTTCCTTAGAGATCTATCACTCTACATCGCTAAAATTCTTCCGACATTTCTATAACAATAAATAAATTTACATATAAATAATGACCTAACTGCTCAATAAGAAAAGATTCCTTCATTTCTTTGATAACTCTTAGACCAAAATATAAATAATCAGTATCGATATAACACTTTAATCACTTAAAATAAATACTAAGTTCAGTTAATATAGAATCATATATGTATATTCCCATTACGTTAAAATATACTTATGAAATAAAAGTATGCATATTTTTAAAAAATAAATAAACTCCTCTAATCTATGTGTATGCATTGTGTTTTGATATACGTTCTCACACATCCACACAAAATGACATATTTTGACTATTAAAAAACAAAAAAATATGTTATAAAATCATTAATATTTTTACAATTATTACCATAAATAATATCTCCACTGGTCACTTAATTGATGTTTCTGGTTCATGAACTAAATAAAACATTATATATTATATCATTTATTCCCCATTATCACACTTAAAATATTAAGCCTTTTTAAAATTATTAAATATTTTTATATAAGAATCTAAACACTATGTTAGTAAGTAGTTTAATATTTTCATGTTTCTTTCCTACCTTTACTCTATGAATAAGCATTAACTAAAGATTAGTAAAATAATTTGAAAAGACCATATTTACGACAAAAAGAAAACTCCAGTGATAACAGTTCATTAAAAGAAGAATGTTCATTTTCTTCTCTCTTCAGCACTTGTTGACAAAATCTTCATTTGATGCCAAAACCATGCATGCTCTGATGGTTTCACTTTCTAAGACAAAAATGAATGACAATGTTCCAAAATAAAATTACAGTAATTCAACTTTACAATATCTGGATTGTTTTAAAATAATCATGGATTTACTTCTAAAAGTTTATAAAATAATAATTCACAAAAATAATTATTGAAAGTATTTTTCATATTAGATACCAAAATAATTTTTAAAAGTTCTGCTACTTTTATTCAACTTTCCCCTAGTGGTTTATATTCTCTGATACAGCAATAAGATTTAGCGTTCTTCAATATTTACTATGTAGTTAAAGATTTCCATAAATAATTTTTATCTTTTGTATGACCAGCATACATTAATTAATAATAGGATAATTGTAATTACCTATTTTTCAATAAGGCATAAAATGTTTGGATAATGATCTTAATTCTTTTTTACACCTTTTAAAATTATTATAACAGCTTTAAATCAATTATAAAATATGTCTTCATCAAGAAATATTTTTGTGTCTTAAAATCATTCATTTATCAAATTTAAAAGATTTTTTTAAAAAAATTATAAACTTATTTTAATAAGTCCTCCAAATAAAGCATTTTTTATATTTTTTACTTTCCACTTCTGGTGAACTTTTCTAAATCTCCCCTGTGATGTCCAACTTACTAATCTCCATAGCAAAGTAAAATTATTAATTACGATAGGCAAAATTCTGTGCCCAATGGAAAAATCATAATTCTGATATTTCCCATGTAAACTAAAATTTAATAATGTTTGATTCATGTTTAATGTGACGTTAAAATTTGGCATAATAAATTAGCAGGTAAGGAATTACTCAGCTTTTAACATGGCATATCTGTATTATACGATCCTTATAATAAATTACTGTACTTTCTTTTTAGAACTAGAAATTAATATAATTGACTATTAATGGTACACTTAGTTAACCAAAGTATTTATAATAGTTATAACAATAGTAATAGTACCCTAAAAAATAATTGTGCAACTGTTTTATACCCGCACAAATTACACATTTGATTGGTTTAACTAAACAATGATCTGCTAGCTTACTACATCCCGAACCAACAATGCTGCATTAAAATTAAAAATAAATAATAATTTATTTAATATTTATTATATTATTTAATACTTAGTTAATTTTCATATTTTATTTACACATACCAAACACTTTAAAATAACTAATATTTATTATTACTTTTAGCCTTCTTTTAAAATGTAGTTGTTTTTCAAAACAAAATAAAAATCTAATTTTACTTATTACATTCATTTTAAAAACCCAACTTAATATTTATAACAACTAATTTTATTTTTATTCTGGGATAGACAAATATAATATTTTTAAATTTTACATTAGAATTTTAAACACTTTTGCAACTTTACTAAAAAAAACTCCACAAGCACACATGTGAATATCTACACATCACATGACTTAAAAAATAAATGAAATGCTTATAATTTAACTGAAAATAAAATAAATGATTTAATTTACAAAATATTATATAAAAATAATATTATAGCAAAATTTAGAATAATTACCTTAATATTATAAAATCGATTATGCACTTGTCTCCCATATTATCACTTTTAATTAATTTCTAGAATTATTAAATGTAATTATTATTATTATTATTTACAAGACTTATTAATACAGTATTTATTATGGCCAGTTTTCCCAACCATACAATATTATAATTATCTTTAGTTAACTGTTTTTTAAAATATAAACACAAAATTATACAGTAAATATTTTTATTTGCTCTAACTAGATAATTAAAAGATCGTCAACACATTATATACATCATGCCCCTAAAATAGCTTTTAAATTTAAATTTTTTTAGCAAGTTGATACAAACAATTCATCCTAAGCTAAACAAAAGGGTACAATATATATATATATATATATATATATATATATATATATATATATATATATATATATATATATATATATATATATATATATATATATATATATATATATATACACAACTCAATATAGAAGTTGATATATTCAATAGAAAATGATAAAATCAGCATTAAAATAAGGGATGAACCAGTCAGTAAGATATGTCAATCATCTATATTGGAAACAAATTACATGCATTGCAAAATATGTGTAGGTAAAGAGGATTTAAGTTTATAGATGTCCATACTAAATGGAGCATTACAGCAAAAACTTACTACAGCTTAACATAAAACTAAAGATTCCTAAATTCAATATTTAATTTTAGTATAATAATAAATCTTTTAAAAATTTGATTAATTCATATATCAAATTGTAATCCGTGTACAATCAGAATGAAATATTTGGAAGGAATGGCAAATGATATATAGTCAGCTAATGTCTGTTTGGATAGACAAGTATATCTATCACCTGATAATATTAGAATCACAAGCTACTGCAAAGCATTTCCTGATCAGTAGAAATGATAAAGATATTTCTAAAATAAGATAGGTGTGAGTTCCTGATAGCCTTTGCTATGATTGTCATTGACTACAGTTGTCACACAGCTTGGAAAATATGATAGACAAAAATAGTACTTTATCATCCTTAATTATAAGTAAGAATGCATAGTATTGATAACTGACTCAGAATTTTTCAAAAAATAACCACTGGTAATCCAATCATCCATCATCTGGATCTCACACACATTTTATAAGATGCCACAAGTTACAAATATTTGGTAATTTCTGATATGTATTAATGACACTTTAATGATTCAAAGGTATTGGATTAAAACTTTATATCTCTGTTATTTATTATTTAAACAGCAATGATGTGGTTAATTTATAACAGTATAAAGCATGGTGCACACAAGCATTAATACCTCAATGCATTTCCTAGCCATCATTATTTTCAAACTTTTCACCAATAAAACATGAATTCAACGTTATTAAAAGTGCCTTTAACGGCTTTTTCTTTTTTGAATATATTACAAAATCACAGAATTATGATAAAAACCATATGGTAAAAACCATATGGTGATGTATTATTCAGAACTCTTTTAAATTTCTTTATCCACATCACTTCACATTCAATTGCATCAAATATCTTAAAATCACATAAAACACTGACTTCCATAGCATAATATTATCTTTTTATTTGTCTTAATTCTTAATTTCAGCTTATTTGCATTATTTGCAATCAATTTATATACATACACATACATGTATGTTTGTGTAAAATGATAAAATAAATACATTTCCGGGTTATTTAGCAAATAAACCAGACTTTCTTTTCTTTTTTCTTTTTTATAAAAGTAAACAAAATAAATTTGATAACATTAATTTAAATTTAGGCATGAAGAGCAAGCATTGCAAATCCCTGGTGAATATTCAAAAAACAAATACTGTTTTTGATTTATTTTAAATAAAAATTATGGTCAAAATGAAATACTAATTTATAAGCCAAGAATATTTATTATTTTTTTAATGGTTTTGCAAAAATAAATAAAATAAAATTACTAAAGCAACCAAAGAATTATAATTAAAAATAAATAATAGATTAAAATCTTAATCAAATAAATTGATTGCTTAGTTGATTATTTTGCAGAGAAGTATTAATCACTCTAATTATTAAAAGAAAAGGTATTAGGAAAAAGATTTGTAAAATTACAAAATGGGTTACAGATTACTAATGTAAGTACAGACAATTTTATACTTTATTTAGTATTATAAAATTACTATTATACATGTATATGTGTGTATAAAATATTAATATATTTTTTTAAAAAGCACTTTACATTTCTGTAGACTAGCTTTTTCGGAAAGCTTTTTAAAAAACAAATTATTTTCTTTGCATTTGCATTATTTTATATTGGGACAGACTGTTTCATGGTCCATAACATAGTAGACATGACACCTTTATAATATATATATATATATATAAAGTTTATGGGGGAAAATAAACAGTAAAACTTAGTCGTATGGTCCATAACATAATAGATTTGAAACTATGGTAATATATTTATGGATATAAATTTAAAGTTTAAGGAAAAGAAAAAAACAAAACTTACTTATACAAATATGTTTAGAAATATTAATTAAATGAGTAATAATAATTTTAAAAAATAATTTATTTAAAATTAACCCATTAACCATACATGGCTTTATGGTATTTTTGGTCCACAAAATGAATTTTTTTAAGCATAATTTCATATATATTTGGTGATAAAAATTTATTTTTTGGTTTTTAAGTTGTAATTATCATTATATTTATTGTTTTGTAAAAATAAAAACAATAGCATAACTAAATCTATTCCATTAAATATCTATAATGAATTAACTAAAATTAGTAATAAAAAAATTTAAGTCATAAGTAGTATAAGTCATATACGTTCAAATATATATCACAAAACTTTGTCATTCTAATACGTTACTATTATGATAATGTTTTATGATATAATTATAATCCTAAATGTTACATATTTAAACAATAGTATAAATTATTTATATGCTAATGAAAATTAATAAAATCATATATATATATATATAGTGTTTTTATTTGAAAATATACAAATTAGAAACAATAACGGATCTAAAGAACATCAAAGTTTGAACTCATCTTACAAGTTAATTTTTTGTTTTTTATTTTATTTTTAGAGATTATTATGCTTCTAAATAGATTATCAGCCTTATATTTGTCATATCTAACCTTAAAATAAAAAACATCCAACAATATATATATATATATTGAAGTGGTGTATATCTGTAAGCAGATATACTTGCCTCATGTTCGTTTTAATTCACATATCCCCCATTATATATATATATATATATATGTGTGTGTGTGTAATTTGTTATTAAATATCTACACAAATTAGTATTAGGTGTGTGTGTACAACTTGGCATTATTCTTACATCATCTTAAAAAAAGCTAGAGCTGTTCGTTAAAATCAGGCAATACTAGTTATTCACAAAAATAGCATTTGCCAATTGCTCAACAAGCTTTGTGATAAATGCTTAGCCAGAGAAAGCATTTAAAATATCTCTGTCAGGAAACCCCTCCCAAACCTCTGACCATGGTTTCGTGCTTTAGCACTTCTCAGAGAAATACCAATCCAAAGCCAGCATTTATCTAAAAGTTATCTATTGAATGAAAAATCTAAAATTTTCAGACACCTACATGTCTTCAAATCCAGCTATCTAACTCAAATAGCTATATGGGGCTGAGTGACCTTCAGCCATATCATATATTAGTAGTCTTAGCAATATAACATCACATAAGACTTAAGGCAGATACTATAAATAGTCAAAATAAGAGTCATAGATCACATGACTTAATTCTCTTAAGCTTGTGAGATATACACAATGAGCATTTGCCAATTGCTCAACAAGCTTTGTGATGAATGCTTAGCCAGAAAAAGGATTTAAAATATCTCTGTCAGGAACTTCCCCCTAATCTCTGACCATGGTTTTGTGCTTTGGAACTCCTCAGAGAGGCACCAGGTTAACTTCAGATCCTAGATCTAAAAATACCAACCCAAAGCCAGCCTTTATCTAAAAGTTATCTATTGAGTGAAAAATCTGAAATTTTCAGACACCTACATGTCTTTAAACCCAGCTATTCAACTCAAATATCTATATGGGACTGAGAGATATTCACCATACCACATATTAATAGTCTTAGCAATATAACATTGCAAGCTTAAGAGAATTGAGTCATGTGATCTATGATTCTTATTTTGACTATTTATAGTCTCTGCCTTAAGTCTTCTACCATTTAGTGTTTTCCTGAAAGTTTGTGCTGATGGTATTTTAGTTGTACTGTTTTCATCATCTAATATAAATGTTGAATGTCTAGAAAAATTAAACTTTATTTAAATAATCCAAGTCTGTACAATATATTTTTAATTTTTCTAAAGACATTCAACACTTATATGTATATAGTATTATAGATTCAGTAATTGTATATATTTTAACTTTATACATTTTATAATCAAAATACTGAATGCAGCACTAACATTGTGTTTTATGAATAAAATATTGTATGTCTATACAATTACAGCAAAGTCATTACCTGTATATGTATTATAGCAATGTACTTTTACTTTTGGGTAAAATGAATTTAAAATACCTATTCTCTGATTTTATCAGTGATGCAAAACTGAAGCCAAAAAAATGTAAAAAAAAAAATTTTTTCCTGATCATTATAGTGAATAATCGAAGTAGTAGGTACAAATTGATGATGATCGCTATTGTGAAATATTGCTAAATAATCAAACACTAAGTGGGGTAAAGGTGTATATGTTTACCATCCCAGACATCCTTTTATCCTGACTTAGAATATTACATAATTTCATAAAACTTTTATGGCCATTATTTTTGAAAATTTTATTCTCAGCAAATTGAAAATATGTCATTAGTAAAACACTTAATACTCATTGTGAAATCAGAAAAAAATTGGTACTTAAAAAATCTTTCTTAAGATCAGAACAGGTTTACCATTTTTATGTTGCCTTACAGTATTATTATTAACAAAACAGTCTCCACTCGGTTTGTAAGTGGATCTTCAGCTATTGTATGAAAATCTTTTTGGGGGAATAGTAGAAGGATATTTTTTTATCTCCTTTTTTCTATAATTCCATACTATTTTCATTTTCATTGTTACTTTACTCCTCATCCAACTCCAACTCATTTGAGTTCTCTATATTCTTTATGTAGTTGGAGCTAGGACCAGCTATGTTTGTCCATTATATCTAACAGATGTTAAAAACTAAATTTATATATATGGTTGAACCATTAAAACCAGTCAATCCTTGGACAATCTCAATAACAATCAACCATCTCCAAGGCAACTCTCTTTTAACAATAAAGGTGGAATTCTATCTTTATTTTTGGTCCAATATATTTATACAGAAATCAAAGATTGCAACTTGACCACAAAGATTGAAATTCTTGATACAAAAAAGTTTAAATAAACCTTTTTAAACAAATAAATATGACCTGTTCTGAATGCAGACTGAATAGTTAATTATGTAACATTACGAACTGCAATTATAATTTCCAAATTGCACCCAAAGTATTGCTTAAATAATAAATGTAATAATGCTTAAGGCTAAATGGGTTTATATGGTTGAAATATGAACAATTTGAAATTTTTCAATATATGAAATAGAAAACAAATCTAAATTGTGAATTACAGAATTATCCTGATGTACTAAATTATATATATATATATATATATATAGCTGAAATACACAGGCTTATATATATATCTGTGTCTATATATGTAATAAACAAAGTCTGTGCTCATACCCTATCTATTATATATATATACTATATTATATTTATATAACTAAGAATTTAACATTGAATTAAATAAAAAAAATTATATAGAATAAAAAATATATCTAAAATGTTATTATAATATACAAAATATGCACGAAAAAAATAGAGGTCAGTAAAATGTTTGATCCATTAAATTATAGATAGATAATTGAAATTCTAATGCTTTGAAATAATTATACTTATAAAATAAATAATGATATATATGGTATAAAAATATAGTATCTAAACTGTAAGAGAATTAATATTTGAAAACTTGAAAAAAAATGGAGATTGGTAAAATATTTGACAAAAATCATGAATCAAAATTGTAAAATTTTTACATTCTTTCTTTATGTGAAATATTTATTTAATCATTTAAAAATACAAAGTAGAAAATTTGAAGAAGCTGCTCACATGACATTGACAATAAGCCCATAAATCAACATAGGGTGATAATTTACAATGTTTAGAATCACGCATTAACCTTGTTCTTAAAAACAAAGTTGAAAATCAGACAGACCCTCATACATAACTATATGAAATTTCTACTTGACTGTTGCCATTGACAAAATAGTCTAGTTGATTAGAGTATCACCTTAAGTTTAATATTCATGATTCTAAAAATATAGGTTTCATTCCCATGCTAGTACTGTTAATGGCAGGCTAGCAACAACTGAGGAAGAGAGGAGAATATATCACTCAACATATTATGTTATATCCTAACTTATGTGTCATTACTAACAACTAAATATATTTAAAGTTGAAATAAAGTTTGAATTTTTCTAATAATATTTACCAATTAATGTTAGATAATGGAAATAGCCCAACATATAATTATTGTTAACATGATATTTTTTAAAATTTGTGTGTTTCTAGATTTTTATCAGTATGTGTCTTATACTTCAAAAATGAGAATCATTTCCTGTTTTGAATTTATTAAAAAATATTTCATCCAGAAATACTTATTTTTTGTTATATGAAATATAATCCAATTCTGTTGCATCTTTATTTTCCTATTTCCATGTCCATTTAGTATTTTTTTCAAAAAAACTATTCATAGTATTCAGTTTTTTTTTACATCTGACTTATTAATAAGTGCTTTCTTTGTTAAACTTATTAAGGCATTACAATATTGAAGGACATATTTTCTATTTGTTAAAATATCCAATTCCGCTATGCCATCATTTGGATGCTTTCACACCCATTTCTATTTAACATTTTTTTACAAAAAACAAACTCATAGTATTGTAATGGAATGAGCAGGCATACCATATCGAAAACATGTTATGGGCAATAAAATAGCTCAATTGTTAGATGCCATATGTAATTGGATAATGAAAATTGTAATCTTAATATATGTGATTCATGCCCAATGATTGGCTGTGCCATATGTAACAGGATGAGCCTTTTCTCATTGAAAGCATATATCTTATCATGATCATTAAAGTAATTTATTTTAATCAATATCATCATGAAAGTATTAATAGTTATATTGAAGGAACTTTGAGTTATTATGCCATTTTCCATTTTTCCTCTAATCTGCTCACATTATGCCCTGGTATTCAATCCCAGAAGAATATGCATGGATTCTAATTCAGAGTATATATATATTATAATGATCAAAATGATATTTATATATCGTTACAATATATATATATATAATGTGATGTGATGTGATAAATTGTGGAATAAATAAATAACAATGACTTCGATTTTGTTAATAAGTATTCAATAAAATCATTAACAATAACAAAATTTGTTTATAACTATATTTCAACATAATATATGAGTTATACAATTATTAAATGAACAAGTGGCTAAGCATGATCATTTTTCATGTCATCTCTTCAATATCTGTTTGTCCAGTCATACTGTATCATTACAAAGGATAATTCATTAGCCCAATTTATTAACTTCAACTTTACAATGCAAATTGACTTTAAATCTTCATACATATAATAGTATGTACACACTAACTAATATTGCTATTCTTAGTGAGTATATTCCAGAAATAGGATTTTGTAAGTATTATTTTATACTTCAGAACTCTCTTCCTAATGATATGAAAATATGATAGTAAAGATCAATTATACAGGAGTATTAGTAATATATCCCAAATAATAAAAATGTAACTAATAAATTAATTGTAACAGACATTTCATTTTTAAGATTAACCATTATACTTGTCCTATGGTAGGTATCTAATATTATATAAACTAATAAAGTGTTACATTTTACTCTGTAAATAGTTAAACTTATTACTAAGCAAGCTTGGGGTTTCTATGTATACCCTTTTTATTAATAACTTGAGAATATTAATAGGCCCGATCTTCACCTTCATATAATTCTAAATTACACTTGGATGAAATTTAATCTATTATCGAAAGAAATTAAAATTAAAAAAAAAAATTAATATATATATATATAATATTAATCCGGTGTAGTTGAACTGAAGTTTAAATTAGTGACAGTTCATACTGACAAATATTCAAGAAATTTTATTTTTAGGAATCTTTTTTATTCTTATTTAAAATCCACTTTCCCGTGTTTAAATGTCATTCAAATATTTCGATGGTGATTCCATTTTTTGATCTATAGTATTGCTTTTGATCTAATAATTTCCCTTGGTTTGTTGTAATATATTCTGATGTTATATTCAGCATGAATAGGTAGAAGCTGGTTTTCATTAAAATTCAAATTTAACATCTTAGTTGTATGGAGATTTTATCTTATGATATTTTCTTTTTCTTTTATCCAGACATAGCTACATAACTGTGTTGATAAATTTACTTAATGTTCTTAGTTTTGTTAAAAAATTAATAATGAATTTTTTATTTTACTAATCCTTGAAATAAGCTTGGGGTGATTTCCTATTTTTAATGCTACAATTTGGTATTATTATGAATAATAATAATCCTATGGTTTGTAAAGTAACTTTGCAAAGTATTTAGTTCATTCGTATTCAAACATAGTTTTCTTTCTATTTCACATTTTTTTTTTTTGGAGATATGGTAATTCAATGGCTGTAGTTATATGGTTTTTAAATAGTGGATTTAAGTTTAAATTTTGTTAAGCTGCATATTAACTAACCACTGTTATAATTAAATCTCCCTTTTTTTAAAAGAAGAGAAGTCTTTCATTTTATCTTTCTGCTAATCATTTCATCATGTTCTTTTTATATATTGTTTTCCACACCGATTTGAGTTCACAGTTTTATTAATTGTGATGTCACTTGAATATCTGAATGTTTAATGTAATGGATTAACAAGTACTAAAGTTTAATTATTACTTCTTTCTTTCAATTTTTATGAATTTTCTTGCTTTTTTTTTAAGTTTAACTATCTAAAAATCAGTATTGTCAAGAATAGTTAAAAATATAATTTTAGATGACAAATTTACACAAAGTTGTTAGTATATCATTAACAATATGTTTTTGATGTATTGTTGATGGTAATGGTTTTAAGATGGATGTGTGTGGTCACTTACATGTATTGTAACAGTAATATTTGTACATTCATGCAACAAAATCCAGAGTTTTGGTAAACTATACCAAGGCTGATCTAGATGAGGGTTTGAGACCTCAAATCCGATCGCACCTCAGCTCCTTCACCAGCTCACCCTGACTTACTACCCTATAAATGACATATATAAAGTCACACTTGTAATCTCTTAATTTCCATGCCGACAGTAGCAAAGGATGGAGCGAGCGACTCGAGGAATAATTAACTAAAAGTTTGATGGCTTAACTAAACATACACACAACTTATGGTTGGTCATATGATGCATATATTAATAAATATGGAAAGTGATTCAATATAAACAGAGTGAATGAGACATCACACATTAATATATTTAAAATTATTTAATCTTGTCAAAACACAAACAACAACAATTAAATGTACTGGATATTCCACTCACAAGTAGGATGATGAATATATGAACTACAAGTTCTGCAATCTATTGTACTTAGTCATAATCATTTTATTACAGTGTTTATAAATTAATAATTATTTCTACATCTATAATGATGCCTAAATTATGCTCTGCCATTCCTACTAGGTTTGCTAAGAGTTAAATCTCAACTTTATATAATACATACCTAATTTTATTATTACGTAATAAGCAGACAATGCTCTCTTTATGCAGATATTATTATATAAACTAGATCTGAGATTCAGATCAATGCTGAACAATTAATATAACAGCAGGTGAACTGGCGCTTTGTAGCATAACTTCCGAGACTATGGTGCTACACAAATTACGTCAGAAATTTGGCTTGAATGTGCCTTTACTCATGAGATTCAGTAACAATTATTCGGTTCTCAGGTACTGGATGCTTGCTATATGTGAAAGTTTAGTTTGGATGATCGAACAGCCTTAATATATGATGCTGGATACCAGTGTTCCAATTCTGAAAGAAGTAATGGGAATGGCCCTTAAAACCATTAGCCCATTCAAGAGAGAGCTATCCGAACTAGGGATAATAGGATGGCCCTTAAAACTGAATCCTATCTTAATAAGTATATCATAGCAAGGTACAATGCACCAAGGTGCTTCATAAAAGTCCATTTACAACTCTTTCTAAATATTAATTATTAAAGTTAGTAAAGCGCGAAATCTATAGTTTCATTCTGCGAAACTACCCTACGCCAGTTAGGTCAATTAGCATACTTAAACTGTGCTAAAGAGGACTTTATTAAACTGATCTAGTTTACCAATTAATCTACATAGTCTATGAAAATAAACTAAGGATGGCTAAAGCATATTTGGGACTTAAACTTGGCTAATTACTGACAACATGCTTTAAAATGTCATGCTCTCGTATTCAACTAAATAGACCTTTAATAAGCAAACCTGGATGAAATATTAAGCTAAACATAGCATCTTAACTAATATATATAAGAGTAGTTTTTCAGACTGGAGATTTAGAAGTATGCCAAAAGCAGCATGAAATAATTTACTTGAGATCAAAAGCATCTCTTTATGTTTATAATAATTAGTAATCTTTGCTCTGAAGGCATAGCACAAATCAATAAATGCATTGTAATAAAATATATATATTGTAATGGATGTTTAAGACACCATTACAAAAATTATAGTTTTATAGAGGTGAAGAAAATAAAATAGATTTTTATATAAGATTTCGTTTGTAAAACTTGATTAAAAGTTTTTTTTTAATACTTGTACAAATATATATGTATGTGCATGGGAATTATATTTTAATACCTCAGTTATATTTGTTTTTTAATTTTGATTTAAAAAAAAAAAAGAAAACTAATATTACTTTTTTGATGAATTTATGTAATGTGTACAAATAGATTGCTTTACAGATTTGGGATTTATATTGATAAGAATGATTAAAAAAGAAAGAAAACAAATACAAAAGAATTTTTCATTAGTTAATTCCTAGATATGTAAAGGGCAATTTATTTCGTTAATTAGATAACTATTGTTATCTAGATAGAGAATTTTTAAATTTTAATTAAAAAAAAATAGTTTGGTAATTGGTAGAGGAGATATGATTCAGATATAACAGGCTGAATCAGGCCATTGGATTATCTTTGAAGGGCTTTCAATACTTGCATGAGCTAGAATACTTGCACCAGCGCAAAGAGACAGACACCAACTCTGAGAGGAGAATTGCACAAACTCTGGGATACTTCCACCAACTCTGAGAGATACTTGCACAAACTATTCCTGCATATTCTGAAAGCTGATCCGGTAATTATTCTACCTAGAATAAACATTAAACCTACAGCAATAATATTTTCTTTACCATGATGTGCGAAGCTTCTCGCCAGGACAGGTTCGGACATCCTGTGTCTCCATTAACTGCCTACTATGCCATAAGAACCGGCTCCAAAGAAACCACTAACCAACTCGCCCAAGCCTACCATCAGTGAATCCAGAGCAACGGACTAACCTAAGAAGTCTAGTGCACTAGCATTTAAATAAATTATTAAGGTACCTTACATTTTTGCAATTTAAATAATGTTGTCTTAGATTTGTTCCTTCTGTTTTTAAATATAAATGTTTTTCAAGTTGTATCTTATGTAATTCGATTTCTGTGTGCTTGATATTTTTTTTTAATAAGTGCTAGTTTCAAACCTATTACTGTCCATC
This sequence comes from Epiperipatus broadwayi, assembly GCA_028023455.1. Lineage (NCBI taxonomy): Eukaryota > Metazoa > Onychophora > Udeonychophora > Euonychophora > Peripatidae > Epiperipatus > Epiperipatus broadwayi. Next base: position 803,123 of record JAQFVV010000173.1, read on the forward strand.
CTATTTAAGTCTTAGTAAGTAAGATAGTAGTTTATTTATAATCTCACATCCCTTTTATTATAGAAAGCTGTCTGGATATTACAGACTATTTTAATTGACTTCTGGCTCATGACCCATTTTATTATTAGTTCTACTTATGTCATGAAACTTTATTTATAATAGACTATTAAGAAATATAATAGTTCTTAGTTTTATTTTTTCAAGCTTCCAATTCGTTTATTAGGGGCACGTACGATCGTTTTAACCCTCTCAATAGGTAGATCATGAGCTCCTAGCCTGTCTCACTCAGAGGGAGGTCAATCGATTGAAAGTAATAACTTTCAACACTCTTTTTATTATTATTAATGTTTTGAAAGCTACCTTCGTATTTCTTCTGTTTCGACATAAATCTCTTTTCCTAACTATGGATTATAAGCAGGAAGCTAACCTCCCTTGTCTGGCATGAGATCACTGTATAATTACTAATACTTCTGCTACTGCCAGTATTTTGCACTCTTTCACGCACAGGAAATTGCTCTCAAAGCCATATAAATATTTTAGTTCAATTTTGACGAATGTACATGTAGTACATATTTTAAGTGTGCTTTAAAGATTATTATTTAGATTTATGTTTATTTAATCATACTTTTAATAAAATTATTTATTTATTCATTTATTTAGTTGATTTTGTTTTCTGTTGCTACCTTTCCAACTCACTGAACAAAACATAGATCTCATTTGCTTGATTGAGCTAGTCCAGCGCATTCGATTCACATATCCTGTAACCCCTTAAAAATAAATGTCTAGTTCCAAATTTTGGACTAGTGGCACCCTGGCGGTTAGTATATGCGAGTCTAAAGCTTTTGTCCAGTATAATATATATATATTGTAACCATATATTTTAGTATAAAATATAATAATTGATGTAACTGGTATAAAACTTTCTCTGTCTTCTTTTGGTGATTTGATTGGCTTGATTTGCACTTTGAACAGATTACTCTCTTATATTCAAAATAATTTATTAGAGAGAATGGGTAATATTTTGCCTTACTTGTTGTCTATATTATTTTAATAAATTTAAATTGCTTCTTTCCATATACTAATTCATATCAAAATGTTTAACTTTTTAAAAATTTTGACAACACATTAAATTTGGTAAAATATTATTAAAAATAATATTAATTTTTATTTGTTTAAAATGGTCTTAAAAATTATTTCCATTGAATTAAAAAACCATTTGTTCAACTAAATTTAATTATTAAAAATAAATACAGTAATTATGTATGCGTTTCAATGTAAAAAAGAAAGGAGCGCGAATTAAAAAAAAAAGATCGTCTGATAGTGTTGCTTTTGAGAAGAGAAAGAAAAGAAAATGGTAAAAGGCAAATGGTGTAAATATGATAAGCTTATTTTAAAATAGTTAACAAGTAAACGGATTACCACAAAGTTTTCTATAAACGTAAAAATAACATAGTGGTATTTAATAATAAGATGAATTGCTAAATTTAAAAGTCTGATCAAGTCGGCTGGCCAGGTGGATCAAATCGCGAATAATAATTTTCCAATATTACATTTGAAATATGTCGGAGCTTTCCAGTTTAAAAGCAGAATTAATTGCAAGATTTTGGTATGTTTTAAAATATTTATTATTCTACAATTTGGAAAAATTAAATAAGTATTTTAATTACAGAAGTTTTATAAATATGAAAATTTGCTTTTAAAAAAGAAGAAGTTTAAATTAAAGTAAAATGTTAAAGTTATTAACATAGTTTAATATTTCCGTTTATAATTTTAATAAAAAAATATAGTATTGATTGATATTTAACTTTGCAATGCCAGTAATATATTTGCTAGTTAATTTGTTTACCATTTGGATAATAAAAACAGTCTTCAAATAATTAATCAAAGCTATTTTCTAATTTTATCATCAGTTTGGAATGATTAAATTAATTGCTATAATTAGTATTCCTAGATTTAAGCGTGGATAAATAAATATTAGCATGGATGTGATAAACTTGGAACAGTTTTAATAGAGAAATGTAGAAATTAATAACTTATGAAAAAACATTTTCATTTAAACTCTGCGTGTCATGTTTTGGAATTGTTTCATGTTTATGGAGCCACGTAAAATTGTTAATCTAATAGTGCTTATAATAACTAATACAAATGGATAAAATTACATGTATGGAATTCAACTATAATTGTAGCTATTACTTCGTATATTTATTGTTCGACACATCGTACATGGATTTCACGGATCATATTTGTAGTTATAAAATGCTATACAATTTAATTTGTGATACACACACCTGCTAGAAGTCATGTATTGAACTATAAAATGCTATACATTTAATTTATATCACACACACACCTGTTAGATTTTATGTATTTGATGAATAATGCATTACTTTAATTTTATCATTATATGAACTTCATGTGAAGTTCATAAGTTATATTTTATTAAGTTTAAATTAATAGGGGTTGAATAAAATACTTATTCAAGAGAATAGCGCTTGCGAAAAAGCTTGAAAAGTACTAAATGAATTTATGAGATGTATCAATTTTTCATGAGGTATTTTGTGAGTCTTTCCAGATTTCTATCCCTATACTAATATTACTTATATTATATTACATATGTTTTATCTTAAGCAAGATAAGTTATTACATTAGTTGTCCTGATTAGCGTAACATTTTATTATGCAAGAACCCACATTTGCTAAAATGTTAGTGTTTTTTGAATGGTCAGAATAACTGAGGAGGATGATTTTGCACTTTAATGTGAAGTAAATAGTAATGTTGTTTTATAATGTTAAAAGGCATTAATCTGTGCCAGTGGTTAATCCGCAGATTACTTAATTGCCATTTTTTTGTATTTTACACTCATTCCTGTGCTGGTGGTTAATCCGCGGAATTGTGTAATTATACTTATTACTTTATGATGGTATATAAATCCACAAAGCGTTGTGTTATTTAATTCCTATGTGTAGATGAATGCATCCACAGGAATATGGTTTTACTTCATAGATATAAGTTGGGCAAAGTATTTTAGTTATTCTGCTAAATCATCTTCTTCCATTTGTAAGTATAATTTATAAGTTAGATTATTAAATTGTAGCAGGACATTCTATTCAAGTTACCTCATAATAATTAACTGTTGGTTGATTATTATTTACCTGAATGTAAATTTAAATTTTCACTTTATTTAATGATTGCATTATAGCTAAATCCTACAGATATAATATTATTTATTATATTATTATAAGTTTACGGTATAGATTTATTGAATCTGGAAATGACATTAGATGTTTCATGAGTTGATGTTGAATTTAGTATAATTTCCTCAATACATTCATTATATCAAATTGAAATATAAGGTATGATTAGGTTTTTAAAAACCGTACCTATGATATGTTATTGAAGAAAGTCGATGGAATTATAATTTATTTATTTTATTTGTTTATTTATGTCTTTAATTATAACATTGGAATTAATTACTTATTATTCATAAATTTGTAAATAAACGTTGATTTATAATTAAACTTACTGTGCCGTTGCTATTTGTCATTCGTAAAATTAGAAATCATAAACCTTGGATAGAGCATACATTGAAATACATACTATCGTCAACATGATATAAGAGTTTAGTGATATTTTGAGAAAACATTTGATGCTTTTAGTCTTTGGTAGTTTATGATGTGTAAGGTACAATAAAATCCCATTTACCTTTTCCATCATTTTACCTTTGCGTAGTTGATTCTAGTATACAATATAAATTGATTATTAAACCTGTAAACAGATTTACCAGATAATGACATGATTGAATATATTTACTTAACGTTTTTAAATTGTCATTTGTCAGTATAATAAGAGTCTCAGTGATATAGTAAACTATAAAAAAAAGAACCCAAGTATTTATGTTTATTTATTGCAAAGCTTTACCTGGACTAGCATTTGTATTAAAAATCATATAGATGGTTTAAAATTTCATAATCTTATGTAGTTCCACGAATTATGCCATCTTGTACATGGTCGGCCATCGGGTCTCATACAATGAAAATCGCAAATTAAGGTTTGAAAGATAATAACATTACATACTTATAATTTGTTTAATGTATTTTATCATACTACTATGATAGGTCTTCGCGGTACACCCTGGCTGCGATCAAATTAAATCATAAAAAGTTTGTTATATCATTGGTTTGGTCTGTGGTAAGTTGCTCCAGATGTTGGTTGTGGTCTTTGGTGCATAATATAGATAGCATGATATGCTTTTGGTTACAGTTCTTAATAGCTGACAATGTGCAATGGGAATTGATCGGTGATCGAGGTTACAATTCTTAGCGCACTTATGTTTTGGTGATATTATGTAGTTGGGACAACAATCGAACGGTTACAATATATATATATAGGCATAAGTATAGACAAGAATAGAGAAAATAATAAGGCAGTCATTATATTTTTACAAGTTGAATTTAAAAGATTTAAAAGAAATTGAGATTAGGCAAGATTTTGCACTTAGCCTTTTTTTTTTACAGTTAATTTAAATTTATACAAATAGGGATACACTTATTTAACATAGTTTAATTAATTTATGAAATTTTAAGTTTAAGAGTTTGTGTGCATTAATTATATTTTACAGCTAGCTTTAGGAAAGATTTAGAATTTCTATAGCATTAGGTTAGCTTGTTTGAGGATTTGTTACTGATTCAAGTATGAAGGTTTACAGTTGACAGGATTACATACACACGCATGGGCTGGTTCATCTGCTGTTCTTTCTATGTGCTATTCTTTCAGATAGGCTGGGGTTTGGGTCCTCCATCTCCATAAACAGTGCTAGCTGCTGAGGAGACAGCAATGATGGTCTCTAGCCACTAATCTCCATAACAAAACTGGGCACATTGCCAGGATATAAGTTAACATGAGAGTAAAGCAAAATGGATGCTGTTCATTTCAAACTGGGGTTTTTATAATTCTTTACCCCCTCTCACAAGACATTAATATCTTTATTTTTAAACTTTAAAACTTAAGAAGTCACTAATTTTATCAACTTCAAAAGAATTGGCTGGATTTATTGCTGATGGACACTGTCAATGACTGTTAATTGTTCTAACTTTTATTTTATAATATTCATAAAGTTCAGCTGGATTTATTGCAGGTGGACACTGTCAATGCTTGTTAAAATGTTCTAACTTTTATTTTATAAGATTCATCAAGCTCGTTTCTCAGCTTAGTGTGAAGTAATTGAAATAGCCATAAACCTCGAATTTCTTTTTTTTAAACAGTGAATTTCTTTTTTTTTCAAAGAGATTCAAGCTGCCAACATTTAGCATATATCTAAGAAAAAGAGCTCTGGATTTAATTACTATATGCAAATACTAGCAATTTAGTAAATTGAATAACTTCAAAGGCAGTTTGGAAATAATTTAAAAAAACTTGTAATGTTTAGCAAACTGATTACATTACAGTTACCTTCGCATATATACATAGGTATGTTCTCATATATATACAATGTCCACAGCTTAAACCAAATTTAATAACTTAAAATCATAAAACAAATCTTTGTATGAAATTGTAAAGGCATATACATTATACATGATAATATCAATCAGATGTGCAAAGATACAATTTCTCGCAAATAAAACATTTATCTAATGTTACAAAATGTGTATACAACCATTTAAAATAGTAGATATGTGTGCATATACAATTACACACATATACGTGTAAATATATGCTCTAGAGTTTGATTTAAGAAAATGAAGACTATATTTGTTATATAGTAAGTGAAACTGTATGATGGCTAAATCATACTGTTCAGTATCATTACATTATATTATTTTTATTTTTTGCAAGCTCTGTTAAAAAATTGTATTATAAATTCTTGCATTAAAAGCTCTCATGTCAATTTTAAAATGTTGTTATGTGCATTCAAAAGTATTTTGTATATTTAAATAAAATTCTCTTCTTCGACATAATAATAACAACTTATTGGGGCATGAACTTGAATTATCTGCTTTAGGTGTTATTATTAATTTGAATAACTAATCTTGTTACTCTATTTAATATATCAACAATCTCCATTATATTTTTTCTTTTTTTATTTATAATGAATCCCAAACTGTGCTTTCAATAATTCTGTTTTTGTGATAAAAATACAGATCAACTCTTCAAATTAATGTTAATTTAATATTAGATAGTTCTTTGACTTGGTAACCTGAATCTGAAATCAGATTCACAACATTTACTGTTTTCTGGAATCAACTACAATGTTATAATTTCATGAATGAAAACATATTTTACTTATGCCTATCATGATTTTAAATATAAAAAAAGAATGATTATTCACATATTCATAAGTATTTCAAGAAAACCTATCTGATGTTTTAATTAAACACTAACTGAAGAAAATCATTACGATTTTTGGTTTTAACACCAGAGGTAAAAAGCCAATAAATCACCACACTAGTTGAGACATGTTGGTGAGGAGCTAATCCAAGTTTGTTTACTATTTCATATAACACTGCAATGGAAAGAATTGGTTTGTATATTAGAAATTTGTTTTGTTTTATTCCTTTAAAGCTTCAAAGAAGAACCAAAGGATTTTCTTTAGTTAATAGCAAACTCTTGTCTGCAGTTAAATTTTCTTTTGTAGCTTGGAGTAGAATAAGACCAGTGAAATTTCTGCTTGGTGTTTGATATTTTTTTTCAATCCCCACCTTGTAAAAAGTAACATAATAAAAAGTATCACACTGCTATTATGGGTACGGTATTGGTGTCTCTGTTTCATGAATGAAGATTGTCATCAAATATAATGAGAGAATGTGATTTAAAATTTTGATATAGTTGGGTATATTAGAATTTCAGATAACGGGTTTGAATATTAAAAATATTTTTTTCTTGTTTTAATTTTTATCTAACCTGCTTAAACATTTAGTTAGATTTTAAACCAGCTCTGCAATTATATATTTACAACCTTTCATTCTTTATTAACTATAAACATCTTATTTCCTTGGCTAAGAGTATAACAAACACATCAGATAACTAAACAGATTTCTTATTCACATCTAATATAAATTAGAATAATCAGTGATTACCATATATATATATATATATATATATATATATATATATTATATATATATATATATATATATGGTATATATATATATATATATATAGAGAGAGAGAGAGAGAGAGAGAGAGAGAGAGAATTTTTATCCTTAGTATTTGAATCTTCATTCTCAACTCTTCATTTTACTGATAATCAATGATCATCAATGCAAAAAGCAAAAACAAGTTGAGGATGAATGTTCAAATGTTAAAGATAATTTTTCTGGTGATGACTGATTGCTCTAGTTTACACTAGATGGCAATAAAGTAGAGAGTTGCCTTTGTTTTAGTAATGATATAACCAGATGTTTAAATAAATTTAATACAGGCATTTCTTGTAGAGTCATCACCAAATTATTATATACTTTTTCAATAAATTATTTTTGAAAATAAGCTTTTTTAAATAATTTTAATTCAAATTTTTTGTTTGATTTGATATAGGTGTGAAGTGAAAATTCTGATACTGGTTTTCCTGATAATTATCTTACCTGCATTTCATACCAATAAAAACTGCAATGTATTTTATTTCCATGAGGATATGTATATGGCTAAAGTCAAAAATTTCACAGATTTAAAATGTAACAGTACAACAGTAGTATTTAAATCTGCAATAAAATATAATTCTTATATATCTAAAACTTATGCAAAAGTATCAAGTGGAATTTCTAACGGAAGTATTCATGTTTTAGAGTGCAACATAGTTCTTACATTCTATTTCAATGAAAATTATACTCCAAAATTTCTAATTAATAATACAACGAATAAAACTATAGGTGAGTCTAATATTAATTTGTGAAACCAATTACAATGTTTTACATATATTTGAACAATGTAAATAATTCTATATACAGTATAAACATTTTATGTCATTTAAGTTCTATATGAAATACCAGCCACTGACTAAAATTTTAATATATATAACTAATAATTGATGTTTCAAACTAAATGTAAAACACACACATATCTAAATCAACATTAAGACAGCTATTGCTTAAAATAAATCAAATACATTTGTTATTTGGGTGATGTCTTAAGAACAGTTTGATGATATTCTATTGGTTCATTTCAAACATTGACAATAGTAATGCAAATTACATATGATAACTAATTAACTTTTGCATATATATATATATATATATATATATATATATATGCAAAAGTTAATCTATCTCTTTTATATATATATATATATATATATATATAAAAGAGATAGATCAATTTTGGTTATTCATTGATAGAGTATGATTTAATTTATATATATAAAGAAATATATAAATTTTGCATATTTATTGATAGAGTATTTTAGTAAGCTCAAAACATAAATATTTATTTCAGGTACTGAAGTTAGATTGTGGAAAAATAAATGAGGTGGATGTGTGTGTATCTCCTATTTCACACTAATCTCTTATAAAACAACCTTTTATAAATCATGCTAACAATTCTAATGTGCAGATTTTTATATTTCAAGCCTCTAGCTTGATGATAGCGGGTTATTTTTTAAATATATGAATAATAAGAAAGGTCGGTGTAAAAAAATTTACTCTGATAGATAGATTGTGATACAATAACTTAAAAATAAAGAGTAGGCTGTAAATCTAAAATTAGAATAATTACAAAACTTTATTGTAATTTTATATGTATATATAATAAAGAGTTAACAGATTAGAGAATTATGAAATAATTGATTATGAATAAAGAATTTATAGCCTGTTTGTTTATTCCACTTTTAGATTATGATGATGATGATGATGATTATGATGACGATGGTGATGATGATGATTATTATTATTATTATTATTATTATTATTATTATTATTATTATTATGTTTTAATAAAGGCTTTATTGATCTCAATTGTTTATACAAGTTTACATACTAGAAAATTTCAAATTTAGCATACAATGAATAATATTAGGGTAAACATATATAAATGAATTTAGTGGTTACACTTTGTGGTTAATGGACTATAACAATATAAAAAATAAAAAAGCAAAAATAATCAGAGTTCTAAAGTTTGATGAGCTTATTTAGTTTTGTCTGCATGTCACTTTGAATGTTAGTTGTATGATAGTTTTCTTTGCAGCATTCACAGCATTAATGGTTGTTTTAACAATGACCATGTTGCTGCATATAAGTGGGGGTTGGTTATTATTTTATCTCTATTTCGAATGTGTAGCAGTTTGTTGCTAAATGTAGCTGGGTGTCATCTGGTGTTATTGCCAATTAAGAAAGTACATCAGGTGCACCAGTATGCATATAGAACAAATGTGACTGCCCTAATGCTTGGTATTGATCTTCCCTGAAAAGCAGCCATTATGTGATTAATGATTGTACCCAGTTTTCTGTAGGTGTTACACATCATCTGTCATATTTGGTTAAATGCTACATATTGATAAATAAAGTGGTCCAGTATCTCTTCTGCTTGATGGCAGAGTCCACAGAAGGGGTCAATAAATATGTACATTCTTTTATGATAAAGGAAGTGGGTTGTTGGCAAGGCAATGAGATTGATTTTTTATGATAAAATCAAAGTATTTGGGCTCTAGAGCCCATTTTTTATATTCCTTGAGTAGTCTCTTGTTGTTAATTCTTAGCATAGGTTGTATAACATTAGTATCTGCCTCTCTGTTTATTAAACCATAAATATCCCAGTATGAATACTTATGCAAATACTGTTCTGAAATCTTGTCTGTGGTTTTGCATTGGTATATAATGTTAGTGAAAAAAGAACCTTTTGGAGGTGGTCTATCTGTTGGAGTAACTTCTAGCAAGTGGTTAATTTTTGGGTATTTGGCAAGTATTGTGATTATTGAGTTCCTTAACTTTTGTAGATTAAAAATATTGAAGTTGTGCAAGCCAAGTCGATTTTTTATTAGGTGTTGGCTAAGTTTTTTTGTGGAAATTGCTACTGTTTTTCTGGCCCAAAGTAGTTTATTATATATGGTTTTAATTTTTGAAATGAACACCTTTGAGAATGAAATAACCGATATATAGTATGTTATTTTGTTTGTGATAAGCTGGTTAATTAACTGTACTTTGGAATATAGTGAAAGATATGCTTTGGACAAGGAGTTTATAATTTTTGTGGCTTTTTCTTTAAGTTTATTTTGGATATGGCATCTCATTCCTGTAATTTCCATATGAAATGGAAACCCAAAGAAAGAGTTTGGTTTTGATTTGTAAATTGATGTACATGGTTTACCAGTGTATAGTGACCAGGCAGTGGTTTTTGCCGGGTTAAATGTTAATTCATATTTTTGCGAATATTCTTGCAATATCTTTTAGAGTTGCAGTATTTGTTTTTTTTGATGTTAGGAATATGGTAGTGCGCTGTGTTGTGTCTAGTATCTCGATCCCAGTAAATGCATTTTGTATGCTTTTAATAAGGGAATTGATGTAAAAAATAAACAATAGTGAACTAAGAGGGGATCCTTGGGATATAGATTTGGTGGGTGTGAAAGATGATGAGTTTCTTCCATTTAAAGTTATATGGATCTCTCTGTTCAGAAGCAGGTTTGCAATTATATATAGGTGTGTTATAGGAATTTCTGTGTCTTTTAGCATTTATTATTATTATTATTATTATTATTATTATTATTATTATTATTATTATTATTATTATTATTATTATTATTATTATTATTATTATTATTATTATTATTATTATTATTATTATTATTATTATTATTATTATTATTATTATTATTATTATTATTATTATTATTATTATTATTATTATTATTATTATTATTATTATTATTATTATTATTATTATTATTATTATTATTATTATTATTATTATTATTATTATTATTATTATTATTATTATTATTATTTTATTATTATTATTATTATTATTATTATTTTACTTGAAAGCTTTTTCAAGATTTAGTTTATACTTGATAAATTTGGATACATAGGGCATTAATTTTTTAAAATTTGCTGATTTCAATATTACTAGAATTTTGTATTTTGAATTCATATTAAACCATTCCTCTTTTATCTTATTTTTAATATTCTACCATTTTTTTCCTAATCTATTTTTATTAGATGTGAAGGAATGTATGATTAAATTTGTATATTTGTTAACAATAAATCCATTACCTACCATGCCCACACCTAATCTTCATTATTGCATATTAGCCATTTAAGCTTTAGTGTAAGCATTGTATATTTCCAGGTAGTATGGTTCTAATTATAACGAACTAACTCATACATTTTTATAAAATCCACCAGCACTTATATGTGGTGGTTAGCATTATCTATCTAAGTCTTAGCATAAGTAAGGAAAATTTGACCTACTTAAAATAGATACTAACTTTAACTCCCTTTGTCACCTTTAATAGTTTTATTAGGTACCAGGATTCTGTTTAGTTATCCTATTAAATTGACAAAGGAAGTGTATTATATATATATATCTTGATACTCTGAATTTGCTCTTTTTCCTTTTTATTGAAAAAAAAAAAGCACAATGTGTATTGCCTCAATGAAAAGAAATTTTTTTAAGTTTAATCAAATAAAAGATTTATTTTATATATTATTTTCTATATATACAAATTTCATCTAATATATTTTTTATATATTCCATTATCAGCAAAATCTTCAAATTCAACTGCTAACACATCTTACATCATCAATCATGAGAATAAACTAGGTGTTTCAGGCAGTTTATTCTACTTCTTGTTTATAGTATATTTCTCTTTGTTAATTATCTCCTTCCCCAATTATGATTTATTGTCTTGGATTATGTGGCTTTAAAGCCCTAGCATTATATGTGCTTGTTCCCCTTTGACATTGGCTATGGTAAAAGTGTTTGGTTTGTTCCCTTTTACTGTGTGATATGGGCCTTCATGTATGTTTTGAAATTTTTTGAAAATGTGTTTGCATGACTGACTGGGTTACTTCTGACCCATACATGATCCCCTACTTTAAACCTAGTTGTCTCTTGATCTCTACTTTAAACCTACTTGTCTCTGTGCCTTCTCTTTGTGCTCTTATCTCTGCATGATGTGCAAGTCATTTCTGTGCTCTTTTCTGGTCTGCCTTCTGGTCAATTTGCTCTGGAACAATTGGCAATCTCAATTTGTATAATAGTGGCACAGATTAACCAAAATGAAAACAAATTGGAGAAAAAGACTGTTGATTTACTGTTTGTCCAATTCATATAATTTACAATTTATAGAAGTTGTCTCACCATCTTTTATGGTATATTGAAGTATAAACCCTGAAACACTGTCCCAATTCCCTCAACCCACTCACATGGATTATACTGAGGGTTTCTGATAGATGACAAGAGATGCTATATTCCACTGATTTCTGACCATTCTTGCCATTCTGCAGATATAAAAGATATGTCATGATCAGATAATATGACTAGGTTTTCCTATCTTATTAAAGTATTGGGTTTCTAATACTCTAAAGGCAGTCTTAGCATTGGCTTGAGCTATTGGGCATGTGGTTACCAATTTTGAGAATATATCACAAGTTACCAAGATGTATCTCATTCTTAGAAACCTGGGTAATGGACCATAGAAATTTACTGCCACCAGGTCATTTGGTCTTTGAGAAACAGTGAATTGCCATGTGTTTTTATAAGATCTGTTTGTTGTTTTTGTCTTCTCACAGGTTTTTCACCTCTTTATTACCTATATCACCTGTGGTCACATCCTCACCCAGTAAACCATGTTCTTAATAAACATTCTACCTTGTCTACCCCATAGTGCCCACATATGCAATAAATATGTGTCTTTCTTTATATCTGACAGGTACCATAATATTCCTTTGCTCAAATGGTATGTCACATTCTGTTTCCTCTCTATCATCTTTCTTGTTCCATCATTGCTGCAATACTTTTCCTGTAGCCTATCCACAATGTGCTTGCAAGTCATATCCTGTCTCTGTCAATCCCCTAAATGCTTCAAGTCTTCTTCTACGTACTTATCCTCTATCATCCCGAATGTTGCCATACTGATATCATCTATCTGTAAATGGTTTGACAATGAATAGCCTGGGTTCTGACTCAATGCATCTGCTACATTTTCTGTCCCACTGTTTGGAATAATTAAACTCTTGGAGAAAGAGACCCCATCAGATTAACCAAATATTTGAGAGGTAACTGAGGTTCAAGAATTCCAGACTCTTATGATCTGATCTCACAATCACCTCTGACCCAATAAGAAATTGCCTAAATTTCTCAAATGCCTAAACCACAGCAAGTACCTTGTAATGGATGGCTGCTAAAATACAATACTCCATGCTTGCCATCTTCTTGCTTCTGCATTAATCTGGCTCCCAGTCTGTATTCACTACTATCTGCCTGTATGATGAATGATTTGTGGAAACCTGGATATAGAAGCATGAGCCCACTTAAAATATTAGCATGAGCTCATTTAAAAATTCTCTTTATCCCCCCCCTTGAAAACCTGTTTTTTATGCTTTTGTTCACATTTCCATGGTATATGTTTCTATAATAATTGTATCAATAGCTTCCATGTCTGTGGTAAAATTCTCATAGAATTTATTATAGAATGTGCATAGATCCAGGAATGATCTGACTTGTTTTGTCTTACTAGGGGTGGGAAAGTCCTTAATGGCCTGTATTTTTTTCTGGACATGGCTTAATGCTTTTATCACTGACCAAGTGTCTAAAAACACTTCTACAGCTGCTATCCAACTTTTCTGCAGATTAATCTTAATGTTTTTATCCTGACAGTCTTGCAGGAATAATTGCAGATGTTGTATATGTATTTCCATGTTTTTAATGCAATTATAACATCATCCAAGCATTTTAATAATTCTGTTCCACTATTCTTCAACCCAAAGGTATTCTATTATATTCTATTAAAGTGATATGACTTTCCATTGTATCAAAAGGCCATAAATTTATGATCTGCCAGATGAAGCCTTATCTGCCAATAGGTAGCAGTCAGATCCAATGTTTAGAACATTTTCTCACCTTGGAATTTTGTTAACAGATCATTAACTGGCAGAGATACATTTTGGTCTGGCCATGTGATCTTATTTAGTTGCATAGTGTCTAAGCATAGTCTTATTGATTTATCCTTTTTTTACTATTACCAAAGAGTTATTATATGGGGATTATGCTTTTGATATAACTCACTGGTCTTCCATTTGATCTAGTTGTTTCTCAACCCATCCTATATTGATAAGGCACTGAGTAAGACTATGTCTGATATGGTGTACCTTCCATTACTTTGATAGAGTGTTCATAATCTTTTATTACCCCTGGTATCTCTAAGAAAACATCTTTATATGAACCTAGAAGATCTTCAAGATTCCCTGTCTGTTTCAACTCCTTTATTTGTTTATTATCAGGTCCATCCCTTCCTCTAATTGTGTGTTATATACCCTCTTTTTTATTCTCATCTTTTAACCTGAAATGTACTATTTCACCATCACATATAACTTTTCTGTGTTTATAATTTATTAAACACCCTGTTTTGTGCATGAATTCTGAATCCAACATGGCATCATGCACTAACTCTTTTAAAATCAGTATAGTATGATATACATATCTCTGCCCTGTTTTTAACTATGCCCATATTTGTTTTGTCTCCCACTGTGCTCTCCTATTTTTCCATCATGCCCTATGCTGCCTTTACTGGCAAGGTTTTGACATTTGTTTGTTGCTGAACCATCTTCTCAAATACCTTTTCCAATATGACTGACACTTGACTGCCAGAATCAAATAGTATCTATTTTTACATCATTTATGCACATGTCAATCTTAGGGCAGTCCTGTGATATGAAATTAATAGTTCTCCCAATCCCATTCACAGATGAGGTTATTGATTCTTCTTTTTATGTATGGTTCAACCTTGCTTCATCTTTTTGTACTATAGATATAATATAACAAGTTGCAAGTTATTAGACCAATTTTCCATCTTGTTTTTTTTTAAACTGCTATCTATATATTCAATGTGTCAAAAAAACTATATATATATATATATCTTTTCTTTTATATATATCAAAAAAACTATATATATATATATCTTTTCTTTTATAAACTCTCTAGCACTATTAATTTTTACTGTATATTTTATTTTACTTCTTAACATATGCTGATTCCTCCATTCCCCATCATTACTTTTGATTGCTGCATGAATATTACAATGCTACCCATCCCAATAGAGATAGAAAGAAAAAATCTCACATTATATTTTTCTATAATTATGATGATTTGCTATTCCTACCCTATTCCTCTTAACAAAATGATAGAAAAGAAAAAAATGCTTCAAACCTGTCCCCCCTCTCTTTATTCAAAAGAATTTTTCCATTTTATTTCAAGAAAATAATATATTACTAAAATATATTAACAAATCATATTTTTTTTGTTTGCCATTTGAAAAAAAAAACTTCACTTATATGTTATTGCAAATTGCAAATACATTAATAACATCCTATTTTTTTCATTGATTACTTATATCTCAAGTCACAGTTTTTTCGAGAACCATCATTTGGGCAGCCATTGTACTATTTTCTGCCTAATCTATTTTTATTAGACATGAATGGCTGTATGATGAGATTTGTATATCTGTTAAGAATACATCCATTACCACACCCACACCTAATCTACATTATTGCATATTAACCATTTAAGCTTTAGCATAAGCATTGTTTATTTCCAGGTATGATGGTCCTAATTATAATGAACTAACTCATATATTCTTGTAAAACCTATCAACATTTATATGCAGTGGTTAGCATTATCTATCAAAGACTTAATGTAAGCAAGAACAAATTGACTTACTTAAAATAGATACTAACTTTCACTCCCATTGTTGCCTTTAATAGTTTAAATTTATTTTTTATTAGGTGCCAGGGTTCTATTTAGATATCCCTTCTAAATCAACAAAGGAAGTGTTATATATCTTGATACCCTAAATAATAAACCTGAAATACAATAACGTGTGTTGGCATCAACAATTGAATTTTACAAAGAAGATCACTGAGAGAATACATTTACAAGGCTTAAAAAAATGACACATTGTAGTTTTCTTCTTTTTTTAAGGGCATATTTATCTTAATTTAATAAATAAAAAATGTAATGTAATAATTATAAAGATCCATTAATCATATTTATAGTTCATTATGATCTATTAATTTTTTTGTTTTTATGGTGTATGTGATATATGGAATATCTTCAAAGGTTACTTCAATAAATATTATGAGTTCAATGCTTAGTTTCTTACTGGTAAGATTGTTCCTCAGACTTTTACTCTGTGGTCTGTATGTTAAGTCCTAGCTTTGACTTGATGCTTCTAAAGGTGATGACTTTATTCTTCTAAATCATTATAAGGGATCCAAGAGAAAAGAAAAACTGGCAATGTACAGATGTTCTAGCTGCCCAGCTGAATATTGATGACTACCATGGGATAATTCTGCATCTTGTCTTGTATCCAAGAAAAGATCCCTTTATTCATGTCCATTCCTTTTATATCCCCCAGAAAACTCATCATAAACATGTGTACTTTGAACACTTCCTGAACTCCTTCAAACTTTTATCTTTTCTCTTTCTTGTAAATATCATGGCCATATTTAATTATCAATGTCGCACTTTGCAGAACTTTTATCAATATTTAAAATCAGTAGTCACTTTTATTATTTTAATTTGCTCTTTTTCCTTTTTATTGAAAGAAAAAACACAATGTTTATTGCCTCAAGGACAAGACATTTTCTAAGGTTAATCAAATAAAAGATTTGTACAAATTTCACCTAACATACTTTTTTTTATATTCCATTCTCAGCAAAATCTTCAACTTCAACTGCCAACACACCTTGAACGGTTTCTCTTTCATCACAAATTATGATGACACTATCTGAGCAAAGCACACTGCCAGTAACTATTTCATGGTCAAAGAAAACTGAATTATAATAGAAATTAGATTTATTCTATCTGCTCTTTCCAATATACTCAAATGGGAAATTGATTTCAGAACATTTGATTTTGTAAACCACATTAACATAATCAGATGTCCAGATTTCATTTTTTTATATTATTATGGAATTTATTGTTTGAAAAATTTATACTAGAAAGAGTTAAAAAACCTTCAACAGAACTTCCTTAAAATGCTTATGTGACAGACAATCAGATGTAATAATGACTGCACGTGGAACTATCAATTCAAGAACACAAGCTAGAACACGAAAAAAAGATGGGACTCTACCCTCTTCTCTACTTGAATTTATATATATAAATAAATCAGACTCAAGCATTCCAAACTAAGAGCAAAACATTTTCACATTTAATTCACTAAATATTATATATAAACAAACAACGCGAAATATTTCGATTTACAACGAAGCAATTTTCAAATGAAAGATTTTGTGTTGTTTATTTATATATAATATTTAGTGAATTAAATGTAAAGATGTTTTAAGCTTCATGCTCTTAGTTTGGAATGCTTGAGTCTGGCTTATTTATATATAAATTTAAGTAAAGAAGAGGATGGGGTCCCATCTTTTTCTCATGTTCTGACTCATGTTTTTGAATTGATTCCATGTGCAATCATTATTACATCTGATTGGCTGTCATATAAGCATTTTAAGGCACTTCTGTTGAAGATTTTAGCCTTTCACATTATTATTAGATCATCTTCTAGTGCTTAATAAATTTAATATATTTAGAAATTAAAATGAGGATCTAGAGTGCATATAAAAAAGTGTTATTATGTTTAAAATATATGTGGATTGAAATAAAATTAGACAGCTATTAAATGACTATTAAAGATGATCAAGTTTTAATAGAATAAAATAACAGAATTATGAATATTTGTCTACAGATATACATATTTTCAAGGAAAATAAAAAGAAAATAATGGTTATACAATATATGAGTACACATATTGCAGAAATTTGTGAATATAATAATAATAATAAAAAGGACCAATAACTAAAATCTGTTTATCAAAGAGCAAATATGGATATTGAAAGTTATTGAAATACATAAAAGACAATACAACTGGTCCAGAATAATTTAAGTTTTATAATAGAAATGTGTTAGTATATAAGGATGGAATAAATAATAAATGGAACATTAAAATTTTTAGTACAGAAAAAAGAAAGTAAAATGAATATAGTTTTTTAATAATAATAATAATAACTAGAAATATGAGGGTGAAGAATATTAAATACAGCAAAGATATAGTAGGTATGGATGGAATATACATAAAAATAAACTGGATAAATATTAAATGGTATTGGATAAAAATATGAAATAACTTGTTGGATATAATCATAAGAAATGGTTTTATAAAATAAATAGAAAGCAGAAATGGTTTTGTATAATAATAATCAGACTAAAGAAGAAGAAGAAAGAATGCAGAGACTATAAATAATACATAAAAAATGAAATTAAAAGTAAGAAAAAAGAAAAAGATTAATGGAAGAACATAAATAAAACTGCAAGAGAACAAAGTAAAAAAAAATTGAAATATATAAAAAATAAAATAATCCCAGTGTGTAACGCTATACTGAAATAAATATACAAATATTAAATCACCTACATGGTTAAAAAATCCAGAACTGCCCTCTGTGAACTAATATATAAATACATTAGAGTTCGTATTTCAAAATAGCTAGCTCAAAATGATACCACTTTGAACTGTACACTATTAGATCTTAAATATCGAAACACGAACTAATTCAAATAAAGAACTTGAAATTTTAGCAAGCAAAGATCTTAACTTTTTCCTACAGACAAAGATGTTTTACTATTATTATATAAAGACAAACTAAACATTAGTAATTTTAATCTTTAAACAACCTAACACAAATGTATAGAAAATAATCCCATTGCATAATGCTAAATTGAATTTCTTAACCATATAGATAATTTAATATTTGTATAAAAAATAAAGTATAATTAAAAATTGTATTATATGAAAATGATGAAAGAGACTTTAATTGCAGGGAATGGATAGATAATTTTAAACAATTATGTAATTAATATGAAAAAATTTAGGCATGAGGCAAAATGAAATAAATATAAAAATGTCTAATAAAAGAAACATTAAATTTACAGAGTATTAATTGATTGGAATATTTAAAAAATTGAAAAGTATAAAGGTTAATAATTAAATAAATCCATCATTCTTTTATCACTATAACAATGTTTTTTATTTAGCTTGATCAATTTGGCAGTTTTGACTGACCAGAAAGTTTCTTCATCACTAAAATATGTATAAACTAGATGTATCTGTCTTATGAAAATATTATTATTTTTTAATTAGTTACTTTAATATTTTTTTAATATTTAATATAAATTAAACAAAAGATTTTAATATTATACAAGTAAATGTAAAAAATGTACCCAGCCTGAAAGTCATCATTTTTGTAATAGTTTTTTTTTAACAATTTTTTAAAAGATTTAATGTAAATTAAACAAAAGATTTTAATATTATATAAATTAGTATAAGAAATTCACAATTGAAAATTAAAAAAAAAATGTTTGGAACAACCCGACATATTTGGTACACCTCAGAAATGTGCCCAGCAAGATAACTTAATAATGCTAAATTAAAAATAAAATTTTTAAGTAAACTGTTATATTTGATATGTGAATTTGACAGCAATATGGACAACTGATATGTAAAAAAATTACGGTTTATTAATGGCAGAATTATTTCCTTTGCACAAAATATGCTTTGTAATAAAAATTACTGACTATTAAATATAAAGGGTGGAATTAATTTTTTTAGCATAAATTGTTCATAATGCAAATTATGGTTTAGTTAGATATAGTTATTTATTTATACAAACAAATTTAATGATTTTTTTTATTTTTCAATTGTGAATTTGACAGAGTTACAGACAAACTTAAGTTTTTTTAATTGATTGGGAATTTGACACATGACATTACAAACAAACATACATACATTCACATGGATTTTTATATATAGATGTACAAATACACAAAATAGCTTGCTATATAAGCAATGCAATCAAACATTAGCTTTTTCTCGTAGTTCTGGCTTGTGTTTTTGAATTGAGAGTTCCACGTGCAGTCATTATTATATCTGATTGGCTGTCACATAAGCATTTTTAAAGCACATTTGTCGAAGGTTTAGCCTTTCATGTTATTATTATATCACCTGCTTGTGCTTAATAAATTTAATATATTTAATTTATGAATAGTAATAGAATATCTAAAATAGATTTTAAACGGATTTAAAGAAACATAAAAGTAAGACGATAGTTGAGAAAAATAGTAGGATATATTAAAGAATTAGGCAAAGGTTTTGGATCAGTTTATCTATATAAAAATAAAATAAGTGAGTTAAGATGGTTGTTGTTATAGTAGTTTGTATTGGAAAAAGAGAGTAATTTCACTAAGAAAAAGCAAAAAGAGAAATATGGTTTACAAATGAGCCTATTATCAGAAGTCATTTTATGATAACAGTAAAGGAAGTAGTCAATATTTGAAAACTTGAATAGGGACACTTGTATCAAGAAAGTAGATTAATAAATGGAATAATTTTGTGGATTGTTTAATAAACTATGTGACAAAATGTGGAAAGTATTCACCTTTTAGTACTACGGTAGAATGTGACCCAATCATACGAATGCAAATAACGAATTTTTAGGAAAATAAATACAGATTAAGTAAATATACAAAAGTGGATTTTTGGCTTTTATGTTGGATATTTGAGTAATAATAAAAATGATTCTAAAAGTATTGAATGGAAATGAAGTAAAATATAAATAAATTAGAAACTTTAGTCGCATGAAAAATTAGAGAATTATAAAAAGAAAAATATATTATTGTGTTAATAGGGTCTTTTTTAAAATTTATTGTATCTGAAATTCCTAACTTCAGTAAAGTATAAAATCTTATGAATGAGTGTATATTTACAAAGGTGGGATGCTGATTTTAAAAGCAAGAAATGTTTGAATTGGTCTCTGATAATAAATCTAAGTGCATAAATATGTGATATTATCAAAGAGGAAATCATTTTACATTATACCACATACATATGTGTGTACTTGTTTGAGTGACTGTTTAGAGGAGAAAAAAAAGAATAAAAATAAAATATTTTCCCAGATCAAAAACAAAAAGAGTTTATCTAATTTCTAATATGTTATAATATTTAAATAACTAACAGCAGCTTGGATCCAGATACTAAAAAAAGAATACTGGAAAAAAATTAATTTAAATATGTTAATATTGTAGAAAATTGACAGAAACTGCAATAACGATGTATGCATCAGAAATAGACTTAATGAGTATGACTATTCTATATCCTGATAAAATAGAAAATTTAAAGAAAAGGAGCAAAAACTTAAAAATAAATTTTATAACACTTATAAAAATCAATATATAAACTATAGCTCTGCTGACATCTAACATATACAGGAATTTCCATCTGTGCATTTATTTAACTTGCTGCAATATTATCTATTAACTTCTTCCATAGCAAATATTTCTTTTTAAAAGGCTTCACCAATCTTGATAATTTGTAGTCTTTCATTGCATTCTATACTCACACTTATCCTCCAAATGAATTTAATTAACATTGCACCTTAAACAAAACCATAAAAAACATGGTCATGTTCATAATAAAATATTTTTACAAAGAGTCCATCACTATTATTAATTTCTAATACAAAATCTAATGAAAATGTCCCTTGACAATGGTAAATCAACACCATTATATTAACCAAGGTGAAAAACATCTGACTCACCTAAGGATCTCATCTTACATTTTTAGAATCTTATAAAGCTTTTTTAAATGATTTTCCCAATGACATCTTGTGTATAATAAAAATCCTGACTCACTTTCATACAATAAATAAGGAAAAATAATAGCATTGTAGTCTAGTGTTGTTTGATGCAGTGGAAGAATTGTAGACCCTGACCAGAGTACATGGACCATATCTAGTTTAGTCATTCCCAGTGCTTAAATTTCTTATGAATTTCAAGCAATAAACCATTTGATTATTTTTATAGAACTGTATAGATATATCACTATGATAAAATATTTCATATACCATCTTTGCCTTTGACATTTTGCTAAACTTTATACCTTTTTGTTCACAAATGTCAAATGATTGTATATTCAGTTTACTGATAGCAGGTTTTGAAGTTCAGTTCAAAGAATGAATGGTTTTTAATTCATAGCAAAACGCATCACTCAAGTCAACCATTTTATGTAAAAATGGTATTAAAATATTTAAATTAATTTGCATTTTTAAGCTGGTAAGCATCTATTGTTAATGTTGACGATTTTTCTTTCAATATTGATTGACAAAGTATTTAAGATTTTTAATATCAATTACAAAATTGAAGACTTTTTGATTGCATTTGCAAATAACATTCTGTAAAACTTAATTTTAATTTTAAAAAAGAGAGTAGAGAGTAAAATTCATACAATAAGATTATTATTTTGGCTTTTAATTAAATAAAAAAATCTGCCACCATAAAACCTATATTGTTTTTAACATTTATTTTATAAAGCTTCCTCAAACTATTTGAAAGACCATACTCTTAAAATTTACAAATCAAAGATGAAGCCATTACTCATCCCTACATAACATCTATATTCATTTCAAATGCCTCAAATTTTTTTACTATGAATAATAATGCTTTTTCTCATACCACACTATCTTCAAATATTACCAAAAAGCTTTATATTTAACCAAATCTATGAAAGCCTGGACCAATTCAATATATAAATTTGGCTTTTGTTTCTGATAATTTTATTAAATTTTCTTGGTAACAACAACTATTTCTAAAGTACTTCTTGATTTTTTAAAATCGTAAGTATGATTGGAATCAGACTTTTTAGGACTATTCTTAAAAATATTTTTATTATAACGGATTATTAATAACGAAATTCTGTGACAATTGCCGCCATCTTTTTTATTAATTATAAAGATAAATTATTAAAAGCAATCTTTTAAATTTTTACTATTTATCCTTCCATCTGTTGAAATATCAACATTAATTATATAAAATAATGATTTTCACTAATTTAATAGAATTACATAATATTATTTTTTAGTTCTATATGTTAGTTTTAATGCATCAAAAATTAAACGATCTAAAGTTTATATTTATTATAATACTTTACAAGCTTAAAACATTACCTTTTAATAGAATCACTAATATTACAATCACTGTTATAGAACTAATCAAAATTGTAACGTTTAGTAACCCAATAACAGATTACTAATATCCAAGCCTCAGTAGTATGGCAAGCTTGAAATCCAAATTAACAATATCAGTGTTTAAGTAAGTGAAAATTATTGATTAGGTATTATTTTTTAACCAATGAATATCAAATTTCCTATAAATATATTTGAATTAAAATTTATTTTTGCAACTATTATTTTAATCTTAAAATATGATAATCAATAATCTATCTAACAACCTATATCTATAATTGCCTGACTAATATTCATTTCGTCGCTGTTCAAATTCCTAAATGGTGTTAAATACCCGTAATACAAAATAACAATATTCTTTAAAAAATTACATCATGTGGCAAATTGCATTTTCAAAAGTCAATGGCAATCAATATTTGATAGCAATAATTCTTTTCTAAATCATTTTTAATATGTAGGGTATATGAGCACAGACTTTCACACGACCCACCACTCTCCACATTATCTCATAACACTGATTTAGTTATTAAATCATTTTTGTAAATGTGAATATTATATGAATATCATGTGGCCAAGTAGGATTCTGGTTAATGTAAAACACAGCTTTAGACTTATATATCATTCATTAGCTTCATGTACAGTTTGTCATTTTTGCATCATTATCTTAAATACCTACTATGAATAAAATCATTTACAATCAAACTGCAGATAATACAATCTTTAGTAAAAAGTAGTATTTTCTCCTTGAGGCAGAGTGAAGTTACCATGCAACAGAGTGCTATGCCAAAGTCATTTAATTTGATCATCATCAGTGATAGTTTGTCACTGCCTGACATTCTTTCTAAACACAAATTAATGTTAAAGCTGCATCAAAAGAATTGTATATAATAAAATAGAGTAACATCCACAACAAGATTAATAATATTAATGAAGTGAAAAAGAATAAAAATGAAAGGGATGAAAAGTTTGAACTTGTAGAGAAGTAATTTAAAAAATACTATGAAGATAATGTGTTATGAGAACAATGAAGCATTAATGAAAATGCAAGAGGAAGTTTACAACTTGCATAACAAATGGAAATACTTTAAGTAAAGATCATAAATTATGAAGAAGTAAAAAATGACATAAATGATAAGCAAATTAGGTAAAAGTAGATCAAACAGATAATTATTCTTCCAGTACTGTGAACCAGTTTTTAAAAATAAGAATTTTTTTTAGTCACACTGATGAATATCCCATAGACTACCATAATATTTTAGAGAGATACTTTAGTGTCAATCCCATAACAGATGAAGCTAAGCTTGCTATAATAATCAGTCACCTACAAGGGCATCTAATCTTGGTGAAAATTATAGTTTTTATGAACATAAGCAAGTAATATTGAGATGATATTGGTACAAAGATTATCAATAGGGCATTGAGTATGATGTTAACCTGGTGAGCCAAATCTAGAAAGTTGACAACTTGTACATTGTCTGATAATCAGATAATTCGAATAGTGAGGCATAACATTCTGAGTCATGTTTAGCAATTATTGATAGGAACTAATTGTAAGACCAGTGAACAAGTTGCTGATCCATTCAGTACTTTTGACAAGAGCATTCCTAATAATGAAAAAAACAGGATTCAAAACCCATAATAAGTTTCCTTATGAAAAATGATCAACAAATAAATGCCATGAAATTAGAAAAAGATAATTCCCTTCACTATATTATAAAATGAAAAAATAAGGAATCTAACTGGCAATCCTGAATACCAACACATTATCCATTAAATTAGAAGTGACTCCAATAGAACTAGTTATATTTTTTATAAAAAATAAGCAACATTACCATTACTATGTAAAAGAGAGGTGGATCTTCAGAAAAAGGCCTAGATGTTGTTAGATGAAGGGAATAGTGCAGCAAACAATATGATCAGCAAAAATTACAATCAACTGAACCATCACAAAAATGGCATTAATTTAGTTGATACAGATAGCATGTTAGGTTAATGACCATGGATCAGTTATCTGGGAGAGTGTAGAGTAGGAACAAATTTGATACATTTTGTCACTTAGATGTTATGTGTGTTTGGAATGTGTGTCTACTCTTTCTGTCTATTTAAGTATGATTGAATGGCACTGGGTTGCTGCCATGTTACTCTCATCACAACAAAATCTATAATTAAAGAATTTTTTTGTAAAAAAGAGGGAATGGCCTAGCTTTCCTACATTGTGAGCAATATCAGTAGAAGATTCATGGGCTCATTAAGTCTGCTAGTGAAAAAAGTATATTGCTAGTCTAAGTATATCATGTCATTTAAAAATTTTCTGACAAATTTATGCTTTCCCAACCCAACAGAGGAATGTTAACATGATTAGTAATATACCTCTTGTTCACAGTCCTGAAACTTGTACAGATGATATGAGATAGACAGATTAACATGATTCATTATAAATGACTGACTGTTATCAGGATTGGCCTTATCATCTGCCTTTCCCTTTTCTCATCAAAAAAATATTTATAATAAAATCTAGTTTGTAAATCAAGAAAAGTGACTAAACCTGTCAACCCAAAACAAAAGTGTGCATTAGAAACAAACTCAGTTGGTAAATGATGAAAGTATTATTAAATAGTATGTTAACTCTATTTTGTTTCTCATTAGATATGGGAGTTTTGTATCATTTACTGGTACAAAGTATATTTACATGTATAGAGTGGGAAATTATCTAACCTTCATTATTTTTTTATTTTTTTGCCCCTCCACAATTAGTTAAAAGTTTAACCTAAAAAATAATAATAATAATTTCATTTTAAAGAAATTCTTGATGTAAAGTAGATATATTTCTATAAAGTTTTTAAAATGCATACTGTAAAAAATATATGTTTGTCATTTATTTGATTAGAAAAAAAAAATCTAAAAAGCAGTTTGTGATAAATAAAAAAATGTAATTTAAGAATTCATTGGAATTAAGAATATAAAAACATACTTTGTTTTATAGCAACAAGATTACACTTTAGGTGTAAACAACTAATCTGTGCAAAAAGATAAATCTGAAATTTGAAAAAAATTAATTCATTAATTAAAAAATATTGCTGATAAAGAAAGACAGAAATGCACGGGAGAGATAATATATGTAGCTGAATCATTTATAATTAGGTAAATTAATTTTTATTAATTGAAAAAATGATTTGTGAAGTAACATAAACTGAATCAGTTATTTTCCAGCAATTCCTTGGTTGCAAATAAGAAATTAATGGTCTCAAGACATTGTAAAAGCCTGGAGTGACTAGCAGGGCTCAAAGCTGAAGTAAACAGAGTGGCTGATTTTAAACCTTCTGAAGGCCACTCTCTGTGAAATTAATAATATAAAATCTTTCAAAAGTATTTGTAAAATGTTACCCATATCATGCTAAAGGTAACTTTCATTGAATCTGTTTTCTCCTGCTGAAATGGTGCTTTGAATGGTTAATATCTGCCTGATCTTAGTTTGTGCCATCATGAAACAAGAGAAAGTGAAAATTCATTTACAAAATAAAACCTAGCCAATCTAACTGTAATGGATTAATGAAAAACAGAGACACTAATGCCATAATACAAAAAGTCATTCAGAAAAAAAAGGTAGCTATAATTAAATACCTGAGCTAAGATTTAACATTGATATTTTTTAATTAGTAATTACTTAATAAAAAGGTCTTTTAGATTCTTTTGAACTAAAATAATTTTTAGATCTTGATCTATTTTATATTATCTAAAATACATTGATAATTAATATCTTATCTTTGTACTATTACAAATTAATGATATAAATTGATCTTTTATATTCTTATCCTTTATTTTAATTTGAACAAGAAAATAGTTCTGTTATTAATTAACAAATATTTATTAAAATGTGTTGTGGAAGGGGTCATAAATGAGTTTGAAAAGTTTGTATTTTATTATTATTCTTATTAAATTGTTACTAAATTTTCTTAAACAAAATCTCAATAGCTTTTTTCCATGACTCACTCAACAACAGAGTTTAATAATAAAATCAACATCTGGCAGGCACATTGCCTGCTGAATCCTGTTAATACAGTTATTTATGCTCACCTAGGGTGCAGCAATCATAAAATCACCTCAATATTTAAATATCTGCTACTGGAGCCCAAACTTTTGGATTATCTGATCAAGGTGAATATGGATTCCATGCCAACTAATACATTCTTATACTACAAGTGGTTTCTAAATAAAATAGACCCTATTTGTCATGCCTGTTCTAGAGGAGAGGAGTCCTTTAATCATCTGTTAAATATATGTCCAGGCTATAACAGTATTCGAAGAGTTATCTCTCAACACTGCATTATAGCAGTGGATAAAATCCTGGACATCAGGGGTTGTCTCTTCTCTGGAGACTTTACAGTAATCAGGTTATCTATCTTCCTGACATATGCTTTTTGGTACACAAGGTGCAGGACAAAGTTCACACATCCAACACTGGATCCCAATACTATATTTTGCGATAAGCTCAAAGCTCTTCAAGACAAGGATAAGATACTATCCTCTAGATTTCTGTTTAATAATACATGGAGCCTACTAGTATGGCCCACAGACTCTACATGAATTTTGGACCTGATATTTTCACATTGTAGTGTATCGTAGAAGAAGTAGTCTGTGTTGCAATATGTCGGATTCTACTAGAGGGGCATTGATTTCACACTACATGTATTCCAGCTGATAAGATAGCATTATTGGGCCATTCTCTGCACTAGTAGGGGTGGGCAATACTAACAAAATAGTATGTATTTGCTCATATTATAATCTGCTAGTGTGGAGAATGGCTCTGGCATACTTTTTCCAGACCAACGCCAGCAATGGATGAGCCAACATTAACAAAGTGTATTTATTATGCATCTGTACAATTTTATAATGTCAATAAATATATTTTTAAATATAAACTAGTTAATAATGTTATTACTGCATTTAAATAAGCAAAAAAAATCTTAAATAAAAACATTAATTATTAATATGAAATCTTTTTTTTTTTCCTTTTATTAAAACATCTTGTTAAGAAATCTCATGTTGACACTGGCCTCCATAATATAAGATGCTTTAGATAAGAATAATGTTTGTTCAAACCATGCTTTAACCAATGTTCCCTAACCCAAGGTCTAGGGTAATCAGGAAAAATAATTGTGGTCTTCTTTTTTTCATGCTTTTTCTGATTGTTTATTGAAGTCCAATTTGATTATCCTATGAAAATGGATTAAAGAATTTGTGAATGGCCTCAAGTAACTGGTAATCCAGTATAGATTGTTATTAAATATGAGGTATATTTAAGGTCAGAATGGTTCACTATAAATTAGATTGTTTTCCAGATAAATTTTAAATGGCATATAATAAATCATAATAATTAAAATGGATTTTAAAATAACGTAAAAGCAATTTGGAATACTATAAGTTAATTATTTACAGAGAACAAAAACTTTAAAACATTTTGTGTTAATTAAAGCATAAACACTTATTTTTTTACTTTTTTAAACATATTTGAACCATTTTAATATGAACAATTTTTATACATAATAGTCACAATCCAACTTTTAATTATTTAATATAATTTTTGCTAAAGCATAAAAAATTTGTATAGAATGCAAAAATAAAACAAAAAATACATACAAATTAAAATTCGTCAATATATAATACAAAATGCACAACATATATATAATATTTTTCAAACTTTAATTTTTTATTTTAAATAGAGAAAAATCTATATGATTAAAAAATAAATCTATCTTACAATACATTATTATATAAAAACCACTTAACTTTTATAAAACAATAAAAATTAAAAACGAGTTTTTGTAAAATAAAATATTGTATTTAGGTAGATAGATTTATTTTGAAATATTAAATTTTTTTCTCTATTTAAAATTAAAATTTAAAAAATATATATGTATATTGGGTTCACAAATTGTTAATATTAAGTTAGTTCAATAATAGAAAGATTTAAAAAAGAAAAAAAATTAGTGTTATATTTTATATATTAATAATTTGAAACAGAGCTAAATTTAAAAAGGAAAATGACAATTTTTGGAATATGTTTATTAAATATCTAAAATACAAAGAATAAATCCTTTATGTTGCTTTTTCAAATTAAAAATAAATCATAGATATAATAAAATATCTTTACTAACAACAAAATGATATATAGCAATAGCTGTAATATAGTCATATAATCAACACATAAAAATAACAGTTCTGCATTATATGTTCGCTACTTAAAATATGGACATAGAATATATTCTGTTAAGAATATAAGTCCATTAAATTATATTAAAGAAATTAATAGAAGAAAGATATATGAAACCAATTACATTAATTATAACAGAAATAATTGTATGAACATTTATAAAACATCAATTAATTTAACTAATAATTGGATAATGAAAAATGAATGGAGGGTTTATAATATGTGTTGTTATAAAGATATTTAAGTATAATTATAGGCTTGTGCTAATTTTATATAGAGCCAGTAGATGTCACTATGTATGCAGTATAGGTTATTTCTGTAATTAAGCCATACTGAAAAGGGCAAGAATTTAAAATTTGCCGAAAAGAGTTTTTATATGTTATTTTTATGTGTTATGATTATATGACTATATTACAGCTATTGTTATATATCATTTTGTTGTTAGTAGAGATATTTTATTATATTTATGATTTATTTATTAAATAGTATTTGGATATACATAATTCAAATGTTTACAAAGAGAAGTTCAAGGAATGTTATTGCAAAACAATATAGTTATCTTGGTGATATTGTCAAAAGTTAGTACAGTACATACATAATTAAACATTTTTAAAATATTCATACAAAATTTTTTCGTTGGTTTAAAGGTAAACTGAGTTAATGTGACTAAAAATACAATAGAATATCATTAAGTTATTTCAGAAGAAGAATCACACCTTGATATACTTGCCTATTGCACATACGTTTTTACAAGTGTCAGATTAAGTTAAACACTAGATTAAAAAAATGTCATATTTTTTTTATGCTCCAGTCAACACTTAAACAATCCTAATGTCAATAACAATCAACAATCTCAACCTGTTGTCAAGGTAACCTCCTTTTCACAATTAAGATGGAATTTATGGTCCAATATATTTATATAGACACTAAAGATTGCAACTTTCCATGGAGATTGAAATTCTTGATACAAAAAAGTTTAAATAACCGTTTTTAAACAGATAAATATAACCTGTTCTAAATGCAGACTGATAAATAGTCAATTATAACATTACAAACTGCGATTATAATTTTCAAATTGCACCCAAAATATTACTTAAATAATAAGTGTAATAATGCTGAAGGCTAAATGGGATTATAAGTAATCCTTAATACTAAATTGAAGTAAACTAAGAAAATCAAATCATCTTATTTTAAATAATATTTAGCAAAAAGCATTTGGATTTCCTAAATGATATTGATCTAATTAGAAATATAGACTGAATTAAATGAGCATATTTCTATTCTTGCACAATCTATAATCATCTTTGATTACTTAAAAATTATTAGAGTTGATACTAGAGTAGAGAACTGCTCTTGTTTATTATATATTGTGCAAATTAAAGAATTAAACAATTTGTTATTAATAACATAATTGAATAATAATAATGCTATTTATGCTTTTTAAAATATGGCAGCCAATTGTTCTAAGTCAATGGGACACAACCCATGAATCATGACTTCTCAGGGATCAGGTAAAAATTGTTGGTGTCACAAAATTTTTAAGAAATGCTCTTGTTTTGAATAATGATTCCAAATTTTTTTTTTTAAAGAATTTAATTTTTAAAAATAGATAAAAATCATGTGAAAATAAATTGTTTTTGTATGTGTCATACTTTTTATTGGAAGTATATGATTTGTTTCAAAAATTTCATTTCAAATCATATGTGTTTAATACTAAAATATTAGAAAATATAATATGTTAAAATTACTTTTTAATTAGTCTATTCATTCACTGTACTGAATGTTTCTTATATAAGTAAATAGAGAAATTTGAATTTAGGATTTTTCAGTCTATATTTGTTCTGCACTCTATCTCAAACAACCAACACTCATGACCACATTCATGCAAAAAATATATATTGTCTCCAATATATGTATTTTGTGCAGAACCAGCACTCATCAGTTGGACTGCACACTGATTTTATATATGTGTAGGAGATTATGATTTGGCTCAACTGATATGTGCTGATTCTGCACTAAATACATATATTGGTTATCATCTATCTTTAGTAAGTAGTTTTAAGGTTTTTTAAACATTAAAATTTTTAATGAAAATATTGTAAGCTTTTAATTTCTTTTATATATTTATATATACTGTGATATATTTTTTTAGATTTAAATAAAATGTGCACCAATGATAAAGAGTGTGATGTCATAAAGTGGTTAAACAAACCCGACTATCTTCAAATGCTTGCTGAAAATTGTATATCTTCATCATTAAGAAAGAATAGTATGATAAAGAAGCAGGTAAATAATGGATCATCTCACGACACAAGTGCAATCTGGTTAATTATATCATCAGAAAATATTAATAACAGATCATTTCTTGTCCCCGGTATAAATACCTCATTCATAGAGTTTGACAGAAACAATTTCATTTTTCAAGCGATAGTATTTGGTGTTATGTCATTCACTGTCATACTTTTTTTAATTATTATAATATGCAGTTGCTATTGTATTTGTGGAAGAAAGCAAAAGCAGATTCTTAATGATAATGTTATTGTTATACCAGCACCTTTTGATCAATCTTATTACTGCAATCCAGGCATAATTTCTGAAACAAAAATTAATAATGACTTGAATCAAAAAATTAATGAAAATATTTATAGCAGTATAAGATACAACAGAAAGCCTTCTTTAGATAATAATAATGCACATATTCCAGTTTGTGAAAATTATTATATTACTCTTGTCGATGACAAAAGCAGCAAAAATAAAATATAGGGAGGGGAGATGAAGACAGAGAATTAAATATGTACATTTTTTCAATCATTCATTCTACACACAAAAAAAATAATAAATTAATTAACATTTAATTTTAAAATGTTAGTTTAGCAGCAATCTTTTTAATTTAAAATTTAAATAATTTTTTATAAACATAGTAATTTGTTCAGATAAGTTTTTTCCTATTTCATTCCCTTTTTTTAATTTATAATTATCAAATCGTGCATCTATTATCCATTGATTACTCAAGCTTACAATAGATGGCTCTGTAAGATGATGATAAGTGCTATTGGAAGCATATAAATTAGCAAATGAGAAAGTCATATGATATTTTTATTGGTATGAATCGTAGTTATTTCTGATTAAAATTAAAAATAAATTTGATTTCATGAATAAATCAAGATCAAGTTAACCATATGTTAATTAGTTGTTTCACAAACTTTTGCAAATAAGTAATAAAAACTAATGAATTCATATCATAATATCAAAAGAAAAAAAAAAACAGATTATTGTTTTAAAAAAATACCACATAGAAACCTAACAAAAAGTATTACAAATACTTTGAGCACGTGAGATTAAAAAATATTAATAATGAAATTGTGAAGAACAAAGATGTTTGGCAATGAAAAATGAAGAAAATAGCACTTCCCGGCTGATGCTTTGACACATGAAAAAAAGAATGATGAAAATAGATTCCAAATTTGCAAAAAAAGAAATTAAATTAATAGAAATGTACATAATAAATTTAAAGTAGAATGGTAATTTATTGAACTTACCAAATAATATTTTCCTTTCGACTTTACAGATTTTATATATTGAATAATTTTATTGTGTTGACAAAATAAATTCATTTATAAATTTATATTTTAAGCTAACACTCTTTGACAGTAATTGTTTGGTAAATATGAGATGTTACAATTTAATTCCTGAAATCGCCTCGTAGTGTCATCATTGACTTAATTATATCAAAATTTCAAGAGTATATTCAACCATGTGTAATCTTACATGCGTGTAAATTTTAAGCTCATAAAGCTATTTGTTAGTTAGCTATTGAGAAGATAATAAATATGCATGCATATGCTTTGGTGTAAAAATGGGTGATCAAAATTTTGAACAATCTAACAACAAATTTTTTAAGAAAATTAGCAAATATGTCACTGAAATATTATAAATGTTGTAAGTGAAATATGGTGAAGTTGTTATGAAGAAATTAATTAAGTTTGAGTGACATAAGAAATTCAAAGATGGATAAGAAATTATGATGGCTGATCTTAGAAGCAGATAGCCAAAAACAACAATAACTGGTGTTAATAATCTACCAATAATTTATTGAACAGGAGCAAACAATCAACCAAAAATGTTATTAAAAAGTATTTCAGAGACTGTGAGATTTTGTTAGAAGAAAAGACCTGATTTGTGGCCTAACAAATGGATCATTCATCATGACAATGCACTAAGTCATAGCATACTCATTGTGAGAGACAATTTGACCAAAAAAGATCAATTATATAACTAGACCATTCTGCCTAATCCTCTGACTTGCTCCCTATGATTTTTGGTTATTTCCAAAATTAGAAACTGCACTGAAAGAATGAAAATTTTCTACTATAACCGATATCCAAAAGAACATGAGACAGTTGCTCAACAGTATTTCAGAAAATGAGTCCCAGGTATAATTTCAGAAATGGAAATGCCATTTTAGTCCATGTATAAATGCAGAAGATTAATTTGAAGGCAGCAGTAACCTCTAATGTACAGTTATCAATAAAGCAAGTCATAACATGCCATTGCTTTTATAAGCTTGTATTTACAAAAATGTAATGCAGAGAGCATAGCAATAGCTCAAACAAGCTCTTAATTGATATCTGTGGTAAGAGAAAATATTTAAAATCTCTACCTGGAACATTCTTATCCCCAGATCAATTGGTTTTGAGCTTATGGATCACCTCAGTGAGGATCTAGAATAATCAGACCCTAGATCTAAAATATCAACTCAAAACCCAGCATTTATTCCATACATAATATTTAAGTAGCTTGTTCAAGCTATTGGTATACTCTCTGTAGTTACACATGTATATTTTATAAAAGTGCATTCTGGGAATTAAATTTGCACACCTCATACATGAATGATGTTAAAGGTTATTTTTTTAATTTGATATGTAGATTAAATTTTTTTATTACAAAATCATATATATATATTTTTCTATACATATATGCATGGCTCAATTCATCTTTATTTAGATGATGAATTCCAACACTCATAAACTAGATCTTACATTTTAAAAAAAACATTATTCTTATTCTTGAAACGTATGATTATGACTAATTTTATGCTCCATACGATATTTGAGCACAAGAATGGCCATAATTCATGAATTTTCCGCTTTGGATTCCACCACTTTACCGCTGTGCTAAATAATATTAGGATTTTGCAAACACTGAAAAAATATATGTAAATGGTAAGCATTTTAATTGAACCAAAATTTTCAATTACATCAAGCTACCTTAAAAATTTAATATGATTACCTTGTAGTAAATAATTAAAAAATGATAAAAAGATTTTAAAAATATTTTCAATTGTTTAATGTATTAATATATTAAAAACATGCATTTCAAATTATTTTTATTTTTATTTTGTTATATTTGTTATATTTTATTTTTATTCTTTTAAAATAAATTATGATTTTATTTTTAAACCAGATGTTAATTTTAATTGCATATTAATATATTTATGATTCTTAAATGCATTTCACACAGTTTTATTAATCCAACGTCATTTCTCTTTTTTCTTATGTGTTATAACTTTGAATATACTTCAAATTTAATTTTGTCCCATCCACCTTAAACGCATGAAAAAGATAAATGGCTTACCAAAATGCACCTGTGATTGAAATAGCACTTTTCAGTTGGCCTAGGTCACAACTTCTCATATATGAGATCTGATAAATGGAAGAGGTTCCCAGGATGTTCTTCTAAATGGGCCAGGATTTATCAGCTGGTCAGATCACAATCTTTTATGTTTTCCTGAAGATTTGTGATGATGGTATTTTAGTTGTATTTATATATTGAACTATTCTCATGATCTAATATTAAGCATTGAATGTCTTTAGAAAAATTAAACTTTATTTAATCTTCCAATTACATTCAACTAGAGTAATCGAACATTGATAGTATATGTGCAACATTTCAAGAAGTATTATTCTCATCTCTTCTTTGCTAGATTGACCACTGGCAGTACTAGATAGGAATCGAACTTGGCAAATTCAGTATTCAAAAATCTAAGAATCCAGGTTCTATTCCCATGCTAAAGAAGAGAGGAGGATAATACCTCTCAAAACTTGCATTTACTAACCTGTGTGCTATTACTAATAGTTGAATGTAATTGGAAGATTTAAATAAAGTTAAATTTTAGACATATTAGATGACAGAAATAATCCAATATATAGATACAAATAAAACACAATCTTTTATGTTTGTAAAACGTTGTATTCATGTGTTTAAAGTGTGTGTGATGAAATTGAAATTGTTAAGTATATGTAAAATTTACTAATGTTATATTAAATTTCTGTCCACTTCAGATTTAATTTTTTATATGCCTTTTACAACAAGTGAGTTGTAATAGAAAAAAAAATAGAATTTAAATTAGCATAATTTAAAAATGTTCAAATCTTGTTAGGAATTATTCTGTCGCAATTGCGTTGGAAATTATTGAATGTAATATAAAGGCTGATACAATATAATATTTAGAAAGTAATTTACTTTTCAATAAATTTGCCACTTCAATATTTTAATTAAACTTTATATAGATAATAGTTATTTATTTGACCAGTACTTCAAATCATTCTCATATCTTAATGAAATATTAAATCATAAACATTATCAATAGTTTCAAGATGATCAGAGGAAATGAGAAAATATTGTAGAGTTGTTATTTTTTCAAATTTGTAATAATTAAAGGGATTTAAAAAATTACGTTTTTAAAATAAATCCATATATTTTTTAAGAGTGATATGTGCATATATATATATATATATTGTACTGGTCAAAACATATTTATCCATCTAACATGAGCTGGAACTCAGAAACTGTACTTCAAACCCAATCAAACCCGAGATTTAGGTCAGGGACCAGCTTGAATTCGAGCCCACTCTCTAGGCCCCAGATCTAACACCTAATGAATAACATAATAGTGATGGCACGTGAGAATTAATTTTAACCCAGCCCACTAGCAAAGCGGAGAAGACAATGAGACATCTATTAACTATGACTAAACTAAAATATATATAAGCATGGCTGTACTTTTGGAAGTGGAGAAAAGAGGAATTCGAACTACTCAGACAAGTTGAATAATAAAATTTAGTTTGATATAGTGACAAATTGTTTACATATATTTATAAATTAATTGCAAACAATAGTATGTGCGTGAATGAGCAAGCGGTAGATGATTACACAGTGTCATTCATGCTATTATTTCTCATATGCTCTTTGTTAGCTAATTAATATATTACAAATAAGTACATATCTTTGATGGGTCCAATATTAAGATGCCAATCGATTATTAGAAAGAATTCACATAAAATTGCTGTTAACACTTTGGATTACAGTTCTGAAACATGGTGACTAACATTATTTCAGGGAGTGTTCCGAGATTCATTACAGATATAACATGAACTATGGTATTTTCACACCATTACAGTCATGAAAATAAATAAAATACATTTAAAAACTCATTTTATTATATGACAAAATACTTAATGAAACTTCTTTTAATTAGCACTGGTAAGAAGAACGCTTTATTTTCCCCTAGGCATATACTCTTAAATACAGTAATACATTACAATGGTGGGACTGTATAATAAGATTGAAATAACATTATAAATTAATAAAGTTAATAGTATTTGGCATTTATATACATATTGAGCAGAGCGCAATTTTAATATTATTACAACATGAAAATTAGGTCATAAGCAAAAGAAATAATAATAATACAAAGTTTGGGCAGTAATAACATAATAGCAAATAACTAAAAAAAAAGTTATGCTTCTGGACAAACAATGAAATCTAACACCCCCTTTTCTAGGGCAGTGCTTAGAGAAAATGGATAGGCATGGCATGGCCCAGACTCTTATTGGTATAACCAATGTGAGAGGCCTTTTTCTACAAAGAAGTGAATATGCATAGTGTGTGCCAAACTTATGGGAATCACTGCTAGATGCATTTTATATGAAGTAGATGGTCCTGGGAAGATTAACTATCCTCAGGACAAGGCTTGAAAACAAATCTATGGGTTCGAACTTGTTGCAACCCCCAGATTAGAAGATTAGAACATAATATATATATATATATATTCACAAAGATATGCCAAATGTCAGTAACAAAGTATGACTGAATGGTCCTAATGACATGGAATATGATTTACTGCTTTAAAATAAATTACCCTTGTTTGAATGCCATAATTTATATAAATAATATGCTAAGCTGCTGTAATATATATAGAGAGAAAAGATTAATAAAATATACATGAAGATTTTATTTAATAAAAGAAACATTAAGATTTATCTCCATCCCTTTTTCTGCTATTTAAAATAAATCAATCCCACCTTCATTGATTTTACAATAACTGGAATATATAAGTACTATATTTGATATTTTAAGAGTATGTAAAAATAAAATTAGCATTCATAGAAAACAACTAATCGGTCAACTTTTCAGAATTGAATAATAATATTTATAAAATAAATAAGGTTTCAAAGTGTTAATTAGCTTGAGCTCTGGATTCACCCTGAGTAGAAAATCCAGAGTTAAACAAATATATTTTATACTAAAACATAAATAAAATGTTGACTCGTAAAACAATCTGGTGAGTGTATTAATTAATAATGCTTTATGTTTTAAGAGAACATTAATAATCTCAATTCATGAAGGTTTACTTAAAAGAAGAGAAGATTTTAGAAATTCAACTCATCAGATTGCTTAAGACTGGCATATTAATAATAAAAACATACATATAAATAAATGATTGCACCAGAGTTAAAGAAAGTTAGAGCATATGAGAGAGAATTAAATTTATAGAAATCATTTGACAGCAATTACATATTAGAAAAGTTATAAAATTAAATTGTATATTAGGAGAAATTGATAGTAGAGTTTGAGATTAGCTTGCAGCTTGAAAATTTACCTTGCATTATTTTACGAGTCCATATTTTAAAGTCTGCTCATGCATGGCAATCGGTTTTTAAATAACAGCAAGCTTTTATTCAGCATTCCACAATTCTCCAGTCAGGCTTTTACTTCATTCTATGGGAATTTGATATTATGGCAGTGGCAGATGATGACTCAACAGGGCTGAGAAGGGTGGTGAACTTACTACTACATCTTTTTAAGTACCACACCATAATATGTCAACAATACCATTCTCTCAATATTAGCTATTCTGTTGGTGATTTAAAATTCAGCCATTTTATACTCTGCTCAGGTATTTCTGGAATGCTTTTAATTACTTAGTTTTATCTCACAATCTAATCTATGATCTTAAAGTTCTTACTTTATCTTTATTGATTGTTTTTGAAGATGCAACAGTGAGATAACGTCCAAAAATAAATTCAAATATATTTCCAGATTAGAAATAGATTTGAAAAAAATGTTTATAATAAAATAAAATCTTTAATCTTAATCCCCATTTCATTTTAAGTAAAACTTTAATTAAAAATACCTTCCCCAGATTAAA
The DNA here is from genome assembly GCA_028023455.1 of Epiperipatus broadwayi. Lineage (NCBI taxonomy): Eukaryota > Metazoa > Onychophora > Udeonychophora > Euonychophora > Peripatidae > Epiperipatus > Epiperipatus broadwayi. The sequence continues at coordinate 842,037 of JAQFVV010000173.1, forward strand.
ACAATAGTGTTTCCAAACGTTTAATTATTTTTGGACAATTACCATTTGCATCTTCCATATTGGATTTTATAAAATACAATTTAAAAGAAAAAAAATACTTTAAAAGAAAAAGTTGTATAAATGACATATAATAAAATATTTTTAAAAAATCAATATTTTGTTAGTATTTTGCTTATATATATATATTTGAGTAGCACCTATGTACTTTAATAAGAAAGAAATAATAAAAAAATAATTAATAATAATTTTAAAAATGTTATTGATACATTAAAATTTTATAACTTAGGCACACATCTCAAATATATACATAAATATACATGACAAAAGGATTGGGGTGGGATATAGAGTTTGAATACAGGTTAATAGGTGGAACTATGAAGCTCAATCTTAAGCTAAGATTGACTGCTTCAATATATATATATATATATATCAAAATTATTCCATATTCACAACTAAACCAAACTAGCCAAAAAAAAAAAACTCTAAAACACAACCAATGGCTTCACTACTACAAGCACACTTTTCAATTGTAAAGGATTAAAAGACAACAAATTAATAATAAATATTGCCCACAATTCCACTTATATCCACACACTCTTAATATTAAAAGAGTTTTTAAACAAGTTAATTGCTTCAGAATCATAAATGTTTAATAATAAAAAATTCTTTAATTCTGTTTATTTCATTTCTCTCAAAGAAGAGAGACAATCTTAGCTTCATCAAAACTAATAGTGTGATCTGTATTTTTTTCATGGATATATAAAGCAGAACTGAGTTATTTATTTCTAACCCTACTTTTATGTATCTTTATCATTTCATTTATGATTCTGAAGTGATTAATTTGTTTAAAAGTTTTTTAATATTAAAGGTATGTGGAATGTAAGTGGAATCTTGGGTAATATTTAGTATAAATTTGTTATTGTTTAGTCTTTTACATTTGAGAAGTCTGATTGTATCAGTAAAACCATTGGCTCTGTTTTAAAGTTTATTTTCTTTTGCTGGTCTGGTTTAATTGTGAATTTGCCATGTTTTGATCAATATTTTATATAAGGGAATAAAGTATGATGGATATATATATATATTCTTATTCCTTTTCACTTTCTTTGCATAACTTCATATATTCATACATATATTGCTTATAACACTTCTTTTATATACACTTCAATGCAAACAAATTTTCTTAAAAACTTCTTTAGTTTCCTTACAGTTTCAACTGTCCAGTAGTCTTCATCAGAGCTAAAATATTTGAATAATATAAATACATAACCATCATTTCACATATATATAAAAATACACACACATATATATATATATCAAAATATACACATACATACCCTTCATACGTATACATATATAGATCCACATCATCCCTAGATATATATATATATATAAAAATTCCATACCTACATCTATATATACATATGCATATCCAAATATATACACATACATATTTTAAACATATATATACATAGATACACAACACCCATAGACATATATATATATATACAAATCCACATATACATTTATAAATACACATTTATATATATATACTCATATATATACAAATCCACATATACATTTATAAATACACATTTATATATATACTCAACTTATATATAAAAATATAAATTACATATATATAAAAAATATATCCAATACACCATTTTTTTTAAATACCTTTTAAAACTATTTTATTTTTACTTTTTTAAATTTTTTATTAAAAAATCTTTTTAAATATTTTTTTATTAATATTTTATAATTTTATTTTCATAGTTTCTTATTATCTATCTTGTTTAATTATTATCTAATATATAATATCTTTTTTACTTTAATATCTCTAATTTTAATTTTTAAAAACTTTTATCTTTATATCACTAATTTATATTTTTTTCTTTAATACTATTACCTCTATGCTTCTTCTCTGCTTTAATTAAGGTGACATTTTTTTTTCAAATTTTCTATCTTGTTATTCCTTTAAAACAACTCCCTCTGTTATCAATTTTATAAAACTTATAATTCTATTTTAAACTTATAAACTTTTATATTTATTAACAATATTCGAATAATATAAATACAAATACATAACCATCATTTTACATATAAATATACATATGAATATCAAATATACATATATCCCCTACATAGATATATATATATCCACATCACCTCTAGACATATATATATAGATGTAGGTATGAAATTTATATATATATGTCTAGAGGTGATGTGGATATATATATATATCTGTATGTAGAGGATATATGTATATTTGATATTCATATGTATATTTATATGTGAAATGATGGTTATGTATTTGTATTTATATTATTCAAATATTGTTAATAAATATAAAAGTTTATAAGTTTAAAATAGAATTATAAGTTTTATAAAATTGATACCAGAGGGAGCTGTTTTAAAGAATTGTATGGAAGGGAGTGGCAGTAGCCGGGTTAACATACGGCAATGATGCATTATGTGTTAGTAAAGGGGTTTTAGATTGCTTAGAAAAAGTACAAAGGGAAGTAGGAAGACATGCATTAGATGCTGAGGTGTGGACAGCAAAGGAGGCAATTCAAGGAGAAATGGGATGGTCAAGTTTTTATATGAGGGATGCAAAAAGCAAATTGAAAATGTTTGGTAGATTTCAGTTTATGGATAATAAAAGAATAACCGAAATAGTATTTAAGTGGGTTACAAATAAAGGGCAGGCAACAAGATGGGTCAGAAAGATAATGCAGTATGCAGAAGATTTGGATAAAGAATTTATGTCAGTATACTTGTACAAAAGGTGGGGTGATTGTGTTAGGAGGATTGTTGAGTGTTATAGTGGTAAGGAGTGGGATAGAAGAATAGATGCATTAATAAAGAATAGAGAGTTGGAGAGATGGAGAACTAGTATGGAGAGTAAAACGAGTTTAAATATATATAGAAGTAAACAGAATATTGGGTGTGAGTTAATTTATGATAATAGTATGGAAAGTAGTTTATTGTTTAAGGCTCGAACGGGATCTTTAGCAACAAGGGAATATACGTGTAAATGGAAAAATATGGGTGATTTAGTCTGCAAGTTGTGTAAGGAAGGCATAGAAAATATTAGGCATCTGTTACTTCAATGTAAATGCTTGGAAGCAGAAAGAGTACAAATAATGAAGTTATAGAAGATTAAATATGAACAAAGTGATTATACAGAAAGTGAGTTATTGGTTTTTATGCTAGGTTTGGGAAAAGATAAGGGGGATTTAAATATGAAGCTCGTGGAGTTGACAAAGATTATGTTGTGGAAATGGGATAAAGCAGATTATGGGAAAACTTAGGGTGGACGTTGGAAAAAGAAGGTAAAGTGGCTAACAGGTTTCTCTGAGCATAGCTGCTGAGAGATTCCTGACTCCATTTAAGGAGAGGTCACAGTGCATCACATCACATCACACATCACAGATAGAAAATTTGAAAAGAACCATCACGTTAATTAAAGAAAAGAAGCATAGAGGTAGCAGTATTAAAGAGAAAAATATAAATTAGTAATATAAAGATAAAAGTTTTTAAAAATTAAAATTAGAGATCTAAAAGTAAAAAAGATATTATATATTAGATAATAATTAAACAAGGTAGATAATAAGAAATGATGAAAGGAAAATTATAAAATAATATTAATAAAAAAAATAATATTTAAAAAGATTTTTTAATAAAAAATTAAAAAAATAAAAAATAAAATAGTTTAAAAAAATGGTGTATTGGATTTATTTTGTATATTATATATATATATGTGTGTGTGTGTGTAATTTATATTTTTATATATAAGTTGAGTATATATATATATATATATGGATGTGTATTTATAAATGTGTATGTGGATTTGTAAATATAAATGTCTATGGGTGAATGTATATATATATGTTTTAAAGATGTATGTGTATATATTTGGATATGCATATGTATATATGGATGTAGGTATGGAATTTATATATATGTCTAGGGGTGATGTGGGTCTATATATGTACTGTATAAAAGGAATATATGGGTATATTTTGATATATATATATATATGAAATGATGGTTATGTATTTATATTATTCAAATATTGTAGCTCTGATGAAGACTGCTGGACAGTCGAAACTGTAAGGAAAATAAAGAAGTTTTTAAGAAAATTTGTTTGCATTGAAGTGTATATGAAAGAAATGTTATAAGCAATATATATATGCTATGTTAGTTAACATTTATGTGCTGAAAGAAAAAGATAATAAATATTTTATTGAACATAGAACAAATTTTGAAGTCATATCTCAATAACGTTCATAATGATCATCAACTGCATACTCCCATTTGTAAAGATCATATTAAACAACTCTAAAAGAGACAAGACTTATATTTCCTGAATACTATCAATTTATAACTATCTATGCGAGGTTTGGATTAAGAATTGTATCATCTGGTAGCTTCATTTGTAATCAGAATCTTGGAATGACTCTTTTACTTACAGAAGATTACATATGATGAAGTAATAATAGTCTTATTTCATAATATTTTAATTTCTTTTCCATTAACATAGTGACATATTCTCCAATATAGAGCATAAGCATGCCTAAGAAAATAGGAATCTCTCATCATGCCATTTAAAATAGCATGAAGTTATAAAATCAAATTCAGTTATAATTTTTTAAGAGTAAATAAATATTTTGTCTTAATAAGTTTTTATTGTTATTAATATTTGAAATGATAAAATGCCATGGTTATAAAAATTATAGATCTAATAACTATTAACAAAGGTCTGTTATTTTAAAAAGAGAGAGAAAGAGAATCAACTCACACAAAAAAAAAATATTTACTATGTATTGTTATTTTTTTTATTTTATAAAAAATATTTATTAAATTTATCATAGTATCATTTTAAATTAAAATTTTTAAAAAAACCTACAATAATATTTAGTGCAAATTTATTTTCATTACTATTATTTTTAAAAAAAAGATTAATGCTGAATTTCAAAGCTAAAACAATGGATTTGAATTTTGCATGCTGTCAGAAGAATTGTTTTAAGGAAAACAATTGAATTTGCTTTATTCAGGTAGCAACAAGAAAACAAGACAGTGGTTCTTTTTGTTTTCTCTACAAAAAAAGAGAATAAAATTTGTTTAAGGTGTTGCTAAGTAAAACAGGCAAAACTCACTATATGTATTGCTACACACAGCAAGCTAGAGTAATCCATGGATGCCAGAAGGCCTGTGCATAAAATCCCCATCTAGTGCCTACTCATCCAATATCCCCAGACTAGTTTCTGGCATCCATTGATTACTTTAGCTTGTTGTGTGTAGCAATATATATAGTGGGTTTTGCCTGTTTTAACAACAGTTATATACAAGCATAAGAAGTGGTGTTTATTGTTACTAAGTAAAGAAATGGGCAGCTGTAAAGAAAGATGATTTGGATCCAGAGCCAATTTCTGAATGACTATCCATCTTCCATTTCACCGAAGCACTTCAAAATCAGGGACAACAAAAGCTGAAAATCATATCAGATATCAACAAGTGAGTTCATTATTTTTCTATTCATTGAAGGTCAGATCATCTCCAAATTTTATGGCATCAACTTGGAATTCATTATTCTTCCAAACCCTTGGTGAAGAAGAATCTATTACAGATTTTATTTTTTTGTTAAAAAAAAAAAAAGAAAATAAATTATACATGCTGTATGGTGCATTTTTATGTGTATTCAAAAAAAAATAATTTCCTTATAAGTTAATGTAAATAAATCAATTATTTTATATAGCGCGAAGTTTTTATAAACTGTAACTTGATTTGCCCATACAAAAGAGTTTGGGTTCGAAAAGATAGATGGCCAGGCCATTCTATCTTTTCCCAAAGACTTTATCATGTGTTTGAAGTGTTTGTATTCAGTCATTTATAGTTAAAATCTGCAAAGCGCATGTGCAACAGCTTAATGCTGTTTAGCTATTACACATTATAAGTTAATATATATTTTTCTTTTTTTCGATATTGCTAAGGATATATATATATATATATTATATATATATATTAATATATATATTTCTTTTTTTCGATATTGCTAAGGAAATCAATCCTCATGAGGTAAGTGAAATTTTATTTATTATTATTATAATTATTTTTTTTGTTACAAACATATAGAATTTTAAATAAATCAATTAATTCATATGTGCATATTTAGTATATTGGAATAAGGATTAGTAAAAACAAAATTTGTATTTATATTGTTAATAGTAAAATATTTTTAGTAAACTGTTTCCAAGATTGGTTGAATGGATTTAGAATATTTTTTGTTGAAACGTAAGTATTGTTAAAATATGTAACTTAAAACAGGGTAGGAATAATGTAGATCTTATCTTATAGACATACTAGATCATAGGTGAATATTTTATTTTATTTATTCTTAGCATAAAAATATGCAGGTTGTATATAATAGATAAGAGATATAAATAATTCTTGACTTTTGAAATATATGTTTTGCTTTGGAGAATATTTTGAAAATCACAGTTAAAGAATAGTTACACTAAACTGAGCTATTAGCAGAAGCTAAAATATTTACATAACAAGTAAAAGGATCTTATGAATAGAGAAATAATAATTTAATCAATCATACTGAATCAGATATATACGAATTTATTCATAAATTAATAAAATAATAATTTATTCCTTATCCTTATTAATTTATTACATTTTGATCATTTATTGCAAAATAGTCAGATCTATATATGACATTAAAAAAAGGAAATTATTTATTATTAAAATATAAACTTCATCTGCAAAGTGTGTTTAATATTTTGATACAATAAATTATTTATTTTAATTTTTAATTGTACTTGGTATTTTATTTGAATATAAGATATACTTGCTAAATTAATACATGTGGTCATTTAAATCCTATTTACTACAATCACATAATAAAAATCCTTGTTATCAAGTTCATATTGATGGTGGTAAATTTTATTGGGAGCCCTCCTCTATTTATAAATGTCTCTAACATTAATAGAAAAGAAACATCCATGCAAAGTTGTTAATCAATTACACAAAAGAAATGCATAACAAAAGTTAGTTAACAATTAACAAACTAACATCAATTCTGTCCTATTTTAAAGTGTAGGTGCTTAATGTGCAATAATATTGAAATCTTACCTTTTGTTTCATATTATGCTATCAATGTCAATTTGGTTGGGAAGGTAAATTGCTCTACATTTTATTTAATAAAAAAAATAATATCTAACTAAATCTAATAACTTTCCCCTCCTTACTCTCATAATAAATTCTTCCAAAAAAATATGAACACATTTGTTTCCAAGTGTGGAAATGAAAAAAAATTAACAATAATAGAAAATTTTAAAAAAATCAAAATTTCATTCAATCATATTAGCTAAAGTTTGATGAATCTGCTGGAAATGTCTTTCATATTATTAGTCTATATTTTCAAAATAGATCTCTGGATAAAAATGGAACACTGTTCCCTTGAAAAGTAACATTCTCTGGCTTGGAATGATAATATAGGGATCCTGTCCAGATGATTTTCTCTTGAATTATATGGAGGGATCTTGCAAAAGACAACAGACATTCTTCAAGCTTTATAGCAATGAACAAATGAAGTCACTATGCTTTCATGGCTCTGGTGATGGCATTCTATCCCCTATGGTATCATTGTTTTTAGCTGGAACACATTGTATAATGATATATATTATATACATAGTTCATTCAGTTCCAATTAGATATATATAATAAAACAATTATTTACTTTCTTTCTCTAAGATTGTTGATACCTATTTATTTTTCTCTTCTTGCATAAATAAAATTAAACTTTCTTAAATAAAAAATCTTTTTGCTTCTTTGAATCAACTTGGGCTATTTATAAATTTTCAATTTAATTTGCTAGTATGTCTTCTACTAAGTTTAATGCTATTTCAATAGATTTAATTCCAAATACATCCATCCATCTTTGCATTCGAATTTTTAAGCATAATAAAGTTGACTTTTATTCAGCAAAAGCAATATTTTGAAAGAGCAAAGATGATTCGAATTGCTTTTATATAGCATATAGTTTGAAAGTGAGATTAGCTCATTTCTGCCTTTTGATATCTTGAATCTTGCATTTCCTTATATATTGACATAACTTCCTATTGTTATATATATATATATTTACTTTCAGTAATGGTATTATTAAAACAATTATTAAAGAAGTTTTAATTTCATTTCCACAGTTGGTTGCTACGTGATTAATTTTAGATTAGGTTATCATTTTGTGCATCTTATCTAAACATCTTCATTATTGTTCTAATTTAATTAATGACATACAGCAGAAGTTTCTAACTTTAGTGTTAACATACATATATGTTTGATTGATTTTTCTTTAGAGTGTTTAACCTAGTTATTTAATGATTTTTATAATCTTTTTTATTACAGTAGAAAAATTAAGTTGTTCTGGAATTTAGTATTTTAGCTTTTTTATAAAAAAAAAATTGTTGTACATATATGTGTCTAAAAAATTAAGCAAATAGTTGTCATGGCTTCAATTGGTAGTACGTGCTAACATAGGATGGTGTGACAGAGTTGTAAGACATCCTTACAGTATATATATATAGAAATGTAAAAACAAAAATATAATATTTCATTTTCATTTTTTTATGCTTATATAATTTATATTATGTTAAATTGAATTGCATATACAATTTGTTATTAATGTTATCTTATTAAACATTAGTTATTATAATTATATTCATAATTAATTATTTATTTCTTAATTCATCATATCCCAACACACCATATATATGTAATTGGTATGCAAGCAAAGTATAGTCATATTCCTGAACTAAAACTTATATATGTTCTTCCAGAGTTTGAATTCTGTGAAATAGTGGGAGTAGATTAGAGGGTACATAGAAATAGGCAGATGAAATGAATTTCCTACTATTTTACTATAACAATTTCATAATCATATTGATGGAAATAATTTATGTCATCCTGTAGTCCATGACATTTGATGACTGGGTTATTTTGTCTGTCTTTACACATGTTTCATCTATCATAAATGTCTGTCCCATCATATGTTTGACCTGAAACTAAAGGGTTATCAAATGAAGATTTAGTAGGATTTATGTCATCCTGTTACAATATATATATATATAAAGAGAAAGGATTTCTATATAATAGCTCAATGATTTATGTCATCCTGTTACAATATATATATATATAAAGAGAAAGGATTTCTATATAATAGCTCAATGATGTCATGTTGAGTATTGACAATACTCTCAAACACATGGTAGACTTTTTAAAAGATGAATGGCAATCTTATCTTTAAATCCAAATTCGAATTATATAGGCCAATCTAAGGGGTCTTACTTTGAGATTTTCTTTCATATATTAACATTTGCAACATTTTTCAATTTACTACATGTTAATATTACAAATCATTGAGCTATTATAAAATCAGTACAGTGCATTTATTAAAGGTAGAAATCCTTTCTCTCTAATTATATTTGATCTCTGCACTTAGTAAATAATATTGAATATTATATATATATATTGTAACGATCCAGAGAATTAGAGCTTACCATAATCTGCACTACAGGGTGCCATCTAGGCATTTGAACCTAGAAAAATTTATAAAGTAGGCAGATACGTAAGTCAAAAAAAAAAATTTATTTTTTTTTTTTTATAAATTTTGATTCCGGTCGTTAGCCCATTGTCACTAGCTCAGGGAGTAGCAGAGATTTAAATTTCATAATAAATTCTTATCTAAGAATATATAAAAAAGAATAAAATAAGCCACTGCCATTAATTAACACACAAACATTTATTTGCACACATATATAAAATTTAGCATTATTTTAGAATAACTTTTACTTTGGATTTTAACTTGATTTTAGAATTTAAATTTACATTTTAATTTTTATAATATTATAAGTTTACATTTTAATTTTTTATAAGTTCGCACAGATGCATTTCTAAAATGTGTTTTTAATGTTGAGTATAGATCGGTTATATAGATTACACGGTCAAAAAACATTTCAAAATAAACATAAACGATCAAAATACAAAATCATTGATACCGTCAATTGCATAGGGAATACAAGAAACCCAATGGTGTTCATCATAAGACACCGCATTGACACCAATAACTTAAAAGACATCCGACATAAATACATCTTAGATACTCACCATAAGGTCTCAGTATTTACCGAATGTCTATATATTTTGATCAAATATGAAAACCAAAAACACAATCAATCAGTAACGAACCCATGCAAACGTCTATACCCAACTTAAATTTAATGCATTTTTATTTTGGGTGTCGAGTATGAATAAACTACATAGATCTGCATTTGAAAAGAAAATATTCTTCCCTGATTTAACCTTAGGCAAAAAGTTCGCAGTCAAACCGGCATCAATCCATCTGATACATTTATGTATTCAATGTAGCATGAAAATACGACAACACAAAATACTATACTGTCAGGAATGTACATCTGAACAGTAAGTAGAGTTAGAGAAGACATCGTCTCACCACCAACAGGAATGCTACATCTATTGGCAAGTAGAACAATAAACAAAAAACTCCATAGGAATGGATTGCGGTTCTTTGCCGACTTACAAACCCATCCATAGGCAAACAGAAGGTGTGTGGCGTATATATGCAATCCTGCCCATAGCGGATCTCATACTACATCAATATATCCAATCCATTGACCTAATTCAACTATGAAACAAATAACCTAAGATTTACCCTCCCCTAATATAACTTTACAAATCTATATAGCCATTCACGCCTGACTTAAGTTTAACATTTACGTAATTTAGTCTAACGAAAAACAAAAATCATATTAAAAACTTAAAAGAACAAAAAAAAATAAATGGAAATGATTTTAAATAAAAATAAAAAAACATCAAATAACATTATTAACATTAATTTATGTTGGTCAGATAGGATTCTATTTGTATTATTTACTAAAAGGTTTAGAATTTAGAGTTCTTATTGTTTTCAAATGAATATAAAGTTCTTATGATTTTTAAAATGTCCAGCTTTATCCTTTACAGTTGCTTGCCATTGTTGGTAATTTTGAATGGGAATTCCCACACTGTACTGAAGATATTGGTATCCAGTTAGCCGTTGTTTTTATTTATCCGGAGGTCTTTACTTGAGCTGGTCCTTAATGTAGAAAAAATGATGTCATTTCTTTTTTTTTAACAAAACTGAAGGGATTGAAGAGTGTGTCTTTTCAATCCCTTCCCTTTCAACTCCGCACTAACACATATAGTCACATCGTAATAACTAATTAATTCTTTTATTTTCAAACCTTTCCTTTTATAATAATTTTGTGGATTAACTCAACATTACGTCATGATGGTGAAAACCTTTTCATTGAGGTCCGATTTCCCGATGGATTTCTTTCATTTGCTAAAAGTTTCTATTGTTTTCCTATCTGACCGTTGCTTATACATTTCAATGCCCAAGGCTAGTTTACATTGACTAATTAAAACAATCATTTCCATTTTCTGATTACTTAATGTGTTTGCCAAAATTAAAGATATATTTTTATCTCTAAATCTTTTTAAGTTTTTGCTTTTAAAATATTTTTTTTTATTTTTAATAAAGTTTATTTTAATAATAATTTTTTTTTTATCTGTGCGATATTATATATATATATGAGTTTAAGATGATTTTTTAATTTTCAATTTTTAATTCTTAAAAAAGAAGTTTTTATTTGCGAACTTTTATTCTTTTAATGTTTACTAATAAAAAACAATGCCCGTTACAATATATATATATAAAATTTTTGATTCTTAGCCTACAAACTTTAGATATGAAAAATAATGGCACAATATATATATATATAATATTTAAATACATGTATATTTTCTATACTAACCTTAATGTAATTATAAAGGACATGAACTCAGACTTCAAACTCTGAAACTATCTAATTCATCTTATACAACTGATACATATAACTTATACAACTGATACCCATAAGCCCTTACATGTAAAAAAGAAAAATGATATCCAATATATCTATTTCTTGCTGAACTAGCACCCATTTACTTCTGTGTAATTAAGTGGACATAGTAAGGTTATTGTGAGAGATCAGATTGACTTACAGTCAACATAGGTATGACAATAATATTAGCATCATCATTTTCAGGGTTCCATCTTCAGATTCTCACTGATATGAATGGCTGAAAAGTTTGAGAGTGAAGAAGATTGAATCTTGTCCATTAAAGTTAAAAGATTTGCTATCTTAATATAAACAGAAAACTGATTGTATATATGTGTGAGGGATGGTGATCTGTACCAACTGTTGAATGCAAGTTTAGCATGAAATACATATATTGGAGATCATTTATCTTTTTTCACATGTATATGGTCATGAGTATTAGTGGTATAAGATGTATTGGTTAACTGTAGGGAGTTTGAAAGTCTGAGTTTAATTATAATAAAAAAATTTAAATTCAAAATTTAATTTTTAACTGTTAATTCCAGTGTAATATAGAAAATATCTACAAAATATTTTATCTGTGTTTATTTCTACTTTTCCTTACAACTTTATATATTGTAACAGAATTACATTTTGTCTTGTAATAAATGTTTCTGATTTTAATTTTTACTTGACACAACTATCACATCAAGCAAGAAACAAATATAGACAAATCATTTAAATCTATATTCCTGATTGAACACTGAGATTACCAATATAATATTCCAGTATTATTTTTCCTGACCAGACACTCCTTGGCTGCTGGATACTCCATTCATATGAATGATTTAATTAAAACAATCCAGCACTTGAAATATTTATAAAATTTACGAGATTTAATGTTACTGTACTAGATTGACATGTGTACCTTTTACTAGAATTAACGTCTACTTAATATTTAATAAACCCTACAGGTATATCATTCTAATTAGTATGGTGGAGAAAGAAAGACTAGTCATAAAGAGCTATTCATTAATAAATACTGTTTAATAAAATACACACTTAAGATATATTTAAAACAAAAAAATAAGAAATCATTAGAATAATACAGATTACATTTAATTTAACCCTTCACCCTAAATAATAATTGTTCTTAATTTATATGTAGATATTCTAGAGCTTAGAGTCCTTTTCTCCACGTATTGTTTGATAAAGTTACCTACTATTTATTTGGTTCATTAATATTTACAGTTGCAATTGCATTTTAATTTCTTTTGGCCATTTAAAAAAGTGTGTGCATGCGTGATATATATTTAAAGTTTAATTACCTAGGTTTTTCTGGACTTGGACAAATAATTAGTTAACCATCATGTGGATTATTCCACTTCTTTTGGAGAGATGGTAGTTCTTGGGATCCAGCTTGGATTCTTTCATGCAGCTTACTTCTGTCGTATTCTTTGCAGCTTCAATGACAGGGAAGGTGAACTATCAGGTAGGTGCTATCTCTGCTGTTACTTCATGGGGAAGATGACATTACCCCAAGGCAGGTGTGGATCAACTGGCATCCGTTTGTGGCCCCTTACCCCTGCATTCTCGATGCTTCAAATTCTTGGTACATTTGGTTAATATATAAAAAAAAACTGCTCTCAACTAATCTGTATCTCAGCTCAGCAGACTCTCAAGAAGAACTAAAACATGGCTCCTTTCCTTCCCAACTTCTTACTGTCTTGTCCCAGAATCCTTTTCTTATCTTCTTTTATTGTTCATTGGAATGTCATTAAATACATTTCACACTTTTATCTTACTTTCTCTCATAAAATACATAAATTTTCTTCTTGTTTTTTATTTCTTTTTTTTATTTACTTCCATAATATTGATTTTTGGGGGATTACTTTTCCATTTCTCTTTTAATAAAATATTTTTCTTATTTACACACTATCTTTCTTTCCTTTATATAGCTATACATATATTTCACACGTTCAAATGTGTAGTTTAAAGAGATGATCTTTATCTTTTTTTATATAAATCTATTTATTTTATTTATAACTACGACCGAATTTTATGATGGTTAATTCTACAATAATTAACCCCTTTTTTATTTACTTTCCCTTTAAGACTTAATCATCAACTTCAATGATCCTGTTTTAATATTCCCTTAACTTTACTATTCTTAAATTTTAAAAAGTTGACTTTGGAAGGTGAAAGATAAGAATCTCATTCGCTTTCTTTAATTACTATAATTGATTCTGCTTTTAATTGCATTCCTCAACTACACCATTTTGATTTTTTAATTGACACTATCTTAAAATAAATTTCTTTTCTTTCCAATGTTTCTTATCCAATTTCTATGTATTAATTTACATATAAAAAACTCACATTTAATATTATGTTATCTATGTATGAAATGTACACATGTGTGATCACAATATGTGTGATCATCACATTACACTGCTCCCTAATTTTCAAGAATTAAAATCTAGTGAACTCTGATGTGAAGGCCATTTTAATTCTTAATATTTAAATTTCTTTGGTGAGATAGTCATGGAGAGACAACTAGGCAACAGCTATACCTATTCAATCCAATTGATATGTGCTAATCAAGCCACTTTAGTCTCTACAGAGGACTAGACTACATTGAGATGACCTTTAATACTCCAACATTAATATGGGGTTCGAACTCTTAGGATGGCAGGGCATTTCTACAGCTCCTTATACATTACATAAACTTCTTCATCCGAAATTCTTAATATACTTGATAAGCTAGGAAATTTCATCTAGCACAGATAATGGGCCCAGGATTCTTACTGGAGTTACATCATTTTATTTATTTTTGCAACACACACACATTCTTGATTCTCCAAATTCTTGAGGTAATTATTTATATTGAGCTCATAATAAACTGGGAGCTTCTGTCCCACACAGATAATGAGCCCAGGATTCTTACTGACACTACATTATTTCAAAAACTTAATGCACATGCTCACCTGCAGATTTACATCATATGAAGAGACGGCTTCACCAAACTCAGATGTGATCCAACATAATCCACCCCCGCACACATATGCCTCCATCCAGAACCTCAACCATATATCCTTGATACTAAACATTTAACTTTAACATTTACTCCTTTTCTAGTTATCATCAAAGTAGTATTACATGACACAGTTTATCACACCAATGGTTGATATAGTTAATACATTTTCATCATTGTTTTTTTTCTTCTTATTTTTCATGTGCAGCTGTGTTTGACAGGCTTACACTAGGAGTTTGTCATTATAGATTACAAATTGGTTTGTTTTTATGTTATTTCATTTTGTTTTTTCATACTTTGCATGCAAATTTTCTTACTATTTCATCCTCTCTTCCCATTAAATATCTTTTATTTACATTGATCTTTTATATATCGCTGTTCTATTCATAATCCAATGCTGTTATCATTTGGTCGAGCCAATAGGTCTGTCCAACATTTCCTTTTATTACTAGATTTTATCTGAAAGTTCTTTGTTACTCCTTTTGTTCAACATATATCCATTGGTGCTGGGAAATGGACTACTATCCCTATGTCTACTAAAGTCTCTGTGTCCTTTCAGATAATTTTCATCTGAATATCTTTCCATCGGTCTGGACACTTTATTTCTATCAGAAAATCTCTCCTTGCCTTCCCAGTAGCTTTTTTGATGGCTAGATTGCCCCCTGTCTACCACCGGATCTTTAATCAGTTTTTTGAATTCCCGATTGTCAACTTTATTGTTAGGCCTTGTGCTGTCGAATGCATTAAGCAGTTTGGCGACTTGTTCAACAGTTTGTCTTTCAGTGCCAATAAGCATCTGCTCCACATTGTGTGGAAAATTATGCTTGGTGATCCTAATAATTTGCTTCTCTGACAGAGGGTTAGCTGACAGTACATGTAGTTTCACCACCTGTCAATGAAAGAATGGAGAAAATGGCTCTCCTGGTCTCCATTTATTTTGTGAGATCTCATGCAGCAGATTTTCTTGGAGTTTCTAGCTGGTGAGCAAAACTGCCTTATATCCCATAAACATTGTTGGTTTTATAAACGAGTCCCATCACACTTGTGAAGCACTGTGTAATGGCTGTATGCGATGGCCACCATGGCTTCTTCATCTAATTTATTCAACACAAAATATCTTTCCAAACAATTAAGGTGCTCCATGGGACTCTCCCCCAGATGACCAGAGACAACATGTATTTTCAAAAATTGATTAACTGTAGCCAAGTTGTTACTTATAATATTACAGTTACTTGCTGGCATGTATTCGTTGGGGCTTTTCTGCTTATTATTATTAATTTCTTTCATCCCTATCATATTTTCTAATTCACTCTCCCTTTCCTTTACTCTTGACCCTAATTTCTCTATTGCTACTGCTAGCTGATTTATGTCTAGTCATAAGTCTTCTATCCCTCTTTTGTTTTCCTCCTTTATCACTGCAATTTTCTCCCCCTGCTCTACTTTGAAATCTTCTATTTCCTGGCATACTACTTCTATTCTATCTTCCACTTCTGTCATCTTTCCTTTTATTTCCCCTCTGATTTCTTGCACTGCACTATCCCACTTTTCCATAATTTGTTGCTCGAATTTCTCTAGTCCCTCAGCTTGGCTATCCATCCTTTTGTTTGTGGTCGCCAATTGACAAGTGGTTTGCCTAAAATTGTCATGTAATTCTTCAATTTTTTGATTGACAGTTTGAGTTATTTGTTCATGTAACTCTTCCAGCATTTTTTTGTTCACTTCTTCCCTTTTCTTCTCCCTCTCACCTATTTCTCTAGCAAATTGTCACTGATTTTCTATTATATCCTTCAACATAGTTCAGCTTGTTTTTTACTACTAATACTTCCCTCTCCGTCACTTTGGACATCCATCTTTGTTTTTGCTCTCGTGTGCATGAATCTACTTTTATGTTTATAAAGTAATCCTTATTATATATTTCTACTATACTGATTCTCTTTCATCCTTTACCTTTCTATTTCTATTTGCTGATTTAATTCCTTTCTTTTATGATTGGCGTTTGGTACACCAGTTAGTCCCAACCACACCTGCTCAGATTCTTTGCCTACCTGCCTTAGATTCATTTCCTCTCCCTGATATGTCTATTTTCATGACTATTACCCTCTACGACATATATATTTATCAATAGATTTATTCTATTACAATGCCTTATAATGACACCCGTATATAGTTTCTTTCCCCCCCCCCCCCCCCCCCCCCCCCCCCCCCCCCCCCCCCCCCCCCCCCTACACTCCCCCCCCTTCTTTATATTTCACACAACAATTAAAAAAAAAACAAAACTACATATATTAATTCTATTATATCTTATCTTCCTTTCAGCCACCATTTATTTTTGGTTTGACTAATATATTCTATTTCACTATATTTAGGATTTATCGATAATTTCTATCCCACTACGACTGTTTGAAATAAGACACGTATATAATTTATTTTGATTTCTCTGATATCCTTTATCTCACTATATTTATGACTTATCGATAAAAAAATTTTCAAAATCTACTCCCAATTTATATTAGATTTCAATATATTTCTCTTTATTTGATCGCAATTACATAGAGATAACATATAAATTCGGTCATTATAGTATACAGACATCCAAATAAATTTTTCTCTCTTTTT
The DNA here is from genome assembly GCA_028023455.1 of Epiperipatus broadwayi. Lineage (NCBI taxonomy): Eukaryota > Metazoa > Onychophora > Udeonychophora > Euonychophora > Peripatidae > Epiperipatus > Epiperipatus broadwayi. The sequence goes on from JAQFVV010000173.1 coordinate 859,611, forward strand.
TTTTCTTAACATTAAATATAACCAAAAAACTTTCAAGAGCTTTTCACACAGTTAATTTCCCCCTCCCCTTCTCTTTTATTCTACACATGTGACCTTGAAACATAGATAATGAACTATAAAGCAAAGAAAAAAAAACTCTCTGTCACATCCTCACTTCTCACCAAGTTAATTTTTTGGAATTAATTTGTATATGAACAAAAAATTTTTTTAACAAAATTCTCCCCATCACGTGACTAATAATTGTACAGCAAATCGATCCTGGACTTGGCCCCCAAAATGTAACAGAATTATGTTTTGTCTCGTAATAAATGTTTCTGATTTTAACTTTTATTTAACACAACTATCACGTCAAGAAAGAAGCAAATATAGACAAATCATTTAAGTCTATATTCCTGATTGAACACTGAGATTACCAATTATTTTTCTCGACCAGATGCACCTCAGCTGCTGGATACTCCATTCATATGAATGATTTAATTAAAAAAATCCAGCAGTTGAAATATTTATAAAATTTATGAGATTTAATGTTACTATACTAGATTGACATGTGTACCTTTTACTAGAATTAATGTCTACTTAATATTTAATAAACCCTATGGGTATATCATTCTAATTAGTATGGTGGAAAAAAAAATGAGATTAAAAAGCTATTCATTTACAAATATTGTTTAATAAAATACACTAAAATACACACTTAAGATATAATATTTAAAACATAAAATAAGAAATCATTAGAATAATACAGATCACATTTAATTTAACCCTTCACCCTAAATAATAAATGTTCTTAATTTATATGTAGATATTCTAGAGCTTAGAGTCCTTTTCTCCATGTATTGTTTGATAAAGAAAACCTACTAATTATTTGGTTCACTAATATTTACAGTTGCAATTGCATTTTAATTTCTTTTGGCCATTTAAGAAAGTGTGTGCACACATGATATATATTTAAAGTTTAATTACGTAGGTTTTTCTGGACTTGGACGAATAATTAGTTAACCATCATGTGGATTATTCCACTTATTTTGGAGAGATGATAGTTCTTGGGATCAGGCTCAGATTCCTTCATGTAGCTTACTTCTGTCGTATGATTTGCAGCTTCAATGACAGGGAAGGTGAACCATCAGGTAGAAGCTATCTCTGCTATTACTTCATGGGGGAGATGACATTACCCTGAGGTAGGCATGGATCAACTGGCACCTGTTTGTGGCCCCTTACCCCTGCATTCTCGATGCTTCAAATTCTTGGTATGTTTGGTTTATATATAAAAAAACAGCTCTCAACTAATCTGTATTTCAGCTCAGCAGACTCTCAAGAAGAAATAAAACATGTCTCCTTTCCTTTCCAACTTCTTACTGTATTGTCCCAGAATCCTTTTCTTATCTTTTTTTATTGTTCATTGGAATGTCATTAAATACATTTCATACCTTTATCTTACTTTCTCTCATAAAATACATAAATTTTCTTCTTGTTTTTTATTTCTTTTTTTATTTACTTCCATAATATTGGTAGTTTGGGTTACTTTTCCATTTCTCTTTTAATAAAATAATTTTCTTATTTACACACTATCTTTCTTTCCTTTACATAGCTATACATATATTTCACACGTTCAAATGTGTAGTTTGAAGAGACGATCTTTATCTTTTTTTTTTTATAAATCTATTTATTTTATTTATAACTACGACCTAATTTTATGATGGTTAATTCTACAATAATTAGCCCCTTTTTTATTTACTTTCCCTTTAAGACTTAATCATCAACTTCGATGATCCTGTTTAATATTTCCTTAACTTTACTATTCTTAAATTTTAAAAAGTTGACTTTGGAAGGTGGAAGATAAGAATCTCGCTTGCTTATCTCCCTTCACTTTCTTTAATTACTATAATTGATTCTGCTTTTAATTGCATTCCTCAACTACACCATTTTGATTTTTTAATTGACACTATCTTAAAATAAATTTCTTTTCTTTCCTACATTTCTTATCCAATTTTTATGTATTAATTTACATATAAAAAACTCACATTCAATATTATGCAATATATATATATATATATGAAATGTACACACGTGTTATCACAATATGTGTGATCATCACAATATATATATATATATTATTATGTTGTTATACCCATGAGACTCAAAACTGTCTTATTACCCACCTTATGGGAAAAGAAATAGAAATGAAACTCATCTAACAATATTTATATAATATTCATGGATAATCAAAACAAAGTTCATACCTCAAAGTATGTACTCATCATTTTTTTTTAGATTTCACAGACATTTGACAAGTGAGAGAATGAGTAGTGACCTGCAATTCTGAGATAGATAAAGAATTCAGCCACTGGATTATAAGTATACAATGCATCATGAACTCCAAGAAGGGTACTTCAATTTAGACACTATGAGCTACAACAACCCACAATACAAATAAAGCAAAAATTTTTGCAAAGATCTGCTCCTTTGAGTCTTAGGGTTGAAACTCAGAGACTTAGAGACTGGAAAATATAAAACTACGCCTTGCTTCTTTTCTTGGAAACTTAGAGGCAGAGATTATGGCAGGACTGTGATAATTGTACCAAAATAAACAATAGGAAAGTGATTTGGATCAATGCTTGAGATAGAACATACCTCAGAGTTGCATGAAAGCATTGTATTCTCAAGATAATGGTAAAACTCTCCATTGATCATCAAAACTGAAAGTACACCTAAACAAACTTTAATCAAAACCCCCATCCAAGTTCCAAAATCATATATTTTCTATTCAACTCTAAACATAAATATTTTGAATATACACTAAAACTACTATTATATAATTTATAATCAATCCTTTTGTAACATATTTCACAGTAATACTTTAAAATTAATTTTCCATAAAATGCATACTTTTTTCTTTCTCAGATGTGGTTATTTGAGATCAAGTTGATGGGCAATTTTGTAGTGATGGCATCAGTGTTATTATCATCATCCCACAGTTAGATAGCTATTTGTAAGGTGAATTATGAGGTGAACCTGGTGTAATAATACTTATCATCATCAACTCAAGTCCATACACCATTTTTTTAAATATACGGTATAAAAGAAATGAGCACAAATGTAATGAAAGATCAGCACAGCTAACTATAAGTTCTAAACACATTATACAAAAGTAATAATCATCCATCATCATGAATGATCAACAATAAAAATAAATCAACAGTCAATTTATAACTGGATTTGAAATGGGTCTATTGTAGACCAGGCTGATTATTTAGCTTTCGCTAGCTTGGTGCAGCTAATTTAAAACATTAATTTGGATGCACAAACATAAGTTCTAATCCATAAGAATACAACACTAAAAAATAATGCTGGAATACTAAGATATGCTGATCATCATCATTGCTTTGGTCACTTAATACCATTAATGTACTAGCCAAATATAAACTTAATTTTTAATAAATTAACCCAAATAAAATGTAGTGCATAGTCTTTAAAGGATATTCCCTTAGTGCCAATTCAGGATCATCAACTGGATGCACATTAACATTAAATATAAACCTTTTATATAACCAACCATTATGCATGAATCTAGCTCAGAGAACAAAACTATAACTGTTACTGTGAGCAAGAGATAATACAACATATATTTTAAAACTATTTAGAATTGAATAACTTTACTGGAATGATTTTAACAATGGAATATCAATTTATTAATAACAATAAATGAAATTAAGGTCTGCTAAGTATGCCATAAATATAAATTTAGCCTGATTTTGAGTAATATACAAAAAATAAGCTATCACATGATGATTTACATATATGTTTCAATAGGTTTACATAAAATACATATCCACACACAGACATGCAGTATAATAATTTATGAACTTGTGAATTATCATAGAATAATACTAAAAATGATTGATTTTAACATATAGGTCTACCTGACTTGCATACTTATATGAATACAGATGTGCTGTAACATATGGAAGTTGTCATATAATAATAAATAAGCTCTCAGATTATGATTTACAAATACCTCATAATGGGTTTACATAAAACACATATATCAGCACACAGACATGTGGTATAATTATTTGTGAGCATATTTGAATTGTCATAAATCCTATAAATGAAATTCATTTTTAATATATAATTAATGATGGATTTAACATACATGTGTGTGCATGTTGAAATGTGTGAGCACACTGATGTTTATATCAGTTTATATTTTAATTTGTCAAAATATTAAAATTATTATATTCTTCACAATTAATTCCATATTGACAGTGTACATAAAATTCACACACACATATATATATATATAGAGAGAGAGACATAAAATATGATTCAGTTATTAAATTCATAAAAGTTTTTTTCTTTTTTTTTAAATAAAGTAATATCACATTTTGACTGGTTACTGTTGATTAATTATAAACATTTTTAAAAAACTACTCCAGGAAGTTCCTTTGTATTCCAATCTAAAAATATTTTTGAAATCTCCTTTTTTTTCTTCTTAATATAAAACCATCTATGACTTAATTCTTTATTTTCAGACTTTTAATTCAAGCAAAAATTATTTACTTGTTTACTTTTAAACTAGATTATGTTGTTTTTTTAAATAAATTATTTAAAATAATATTCTATCTATATATAACTACTCATCAGCTGTACTTTATATATATACATTTTTCATGTTTTAATAGATTCTGGTAGGCTTTCTTTTACTCACTGTAAATTTAGTGAAAGTTAATCAAACTATGAATATAGAAAATATAAATATTTTGTTCATATTTCTATAAAACATAACTATATTTCCTGATTAACTGGCCTACCAATTATTTTGACTTACACTAATGGTGGAATCAGCCTTTTATTTATTTTTATAAGGGCACCAGAATTCATGTAAGAATCCACTGAAATCCATCGCATCGCACATGGTAAATTAAAAAGAAAATATGTTAACAGACAGGATTATGATTTCCCATAACTTTATTTATTTTTTAGAGAATATTATTCCTGGAGCTTAATCAATAACTATTAACAAGAATGGTAAAGGTAATTTTTTTAATTAAATATTGATTAACTAACATTCACAACATCTAATATTTAAATTAAGAATGTACAAAAAGAGTGCTAAATCAATACTAAATATTTTATTAAAATCTATTTAAAATATTTATATGAGAATTAGAAAAGAAAAAATTGGAAAAAAAGAATATACCCTAATCCAAATACTATTAATCAGATGAAAAGTTCTTTTTACATTTAAATTCTTCTAGCTAGTTCCCTGAAATTTTAAAAATCAGTCACAATCGGTATTATCTTTCATGGTTAAGTTAACTGTCATTAAAGTCATAAATTGGGAGTAAATCTAAACATACGAGTAAGCTTGCATCAGTTCTTATAATATACATGTCTTTCTTTGGGATCCATGTTCTTTGACATTTAATTGATCTCTCCTGCTGGCATTTGGACCATTCCACAGTTGGAGCAAGAAGTTCAGTTGCGATGGTCACTTTGTTGCAAAAGACTGTTCACAAGGCTTCATTTCCATTCTTGCATGATGGCTTCATTTAGCAAGTGAGTAGTGCATCTGTGCAGATGGATTTCACTGCACATATCACCCTTTGTGGAAACCTCCAACTCTAAAAACACATAACCAGAAGATAAATGAAAAAACCTAGATCGAAGTTGTCCTCTTCTTTTTATACCTCAATCTAGTTTTGAAACTTTTGCACATGTTATTATCATGACGCTTAGGTTTATAATCTTACACATTTATTTTTAACTTTCTGTTACAAAGTTCCTTTTTTAATAAATCATTTCCACCATCTTTAATCAATATCCTAAAGGTTTTCTTAATTGTAATCTCTATACTTTTGGAATTCTTTTTGTTTATCTGGACTAGTAATCTGCATGCCTTTCTTTTATTCTTTCCAATTTTTAATATATTTTTTTTGTACTTCTTGCTGTGTTTTAATATTAACCTTCCCCTGAGTAAGACTAACAATATGATTTCTAAATTATTTTCCTTCTCAGTAAAGTAAATAATACCACTGCAGATCATTTTTCTAAACTAATTTTAATACAGAACAATATAATTCTAATAGTATAGATACACATAGTTATATGCTATACATAGATTACAATATGAATATATATAAATTCCATTCTAACAGTTTACAGGAAGTATTAATTCCTTGCTTAATCATACTTAATTAAAGTCACTGTTTACCTAATTTTCTGGCAAATATCTTTACCTCTGTGGGGGCCTTAATTATTGGGGCAATCTGTTTGATCCTTAGTCAGCTTGAGTACCTTCAGGAACTGAGATTTTGGGCTTAAAAACAAATTCCTGGTGTTTTCTTTTACTGCTTCACACTGATGTGCAACCTTGTTGCACAAACACATGATGGAGGGAAAAAAGATGTTGCTCCCCCCCCCTGCATAAATATTTTTCTCTTCTTTTTTGTTTTTTGGAGTAATCTGTATTTATCTTTATTCAAGTGGAAGATTTTTTATTACCTGTTAAGATCTTTTTAAAACATTAGATCCTTCTAGAATTCAATTGTTAATTAGTTATTGCCAATTGAATTCCTATGTCATCAGATTTTATTTTTTAGTTCTTTCTCATTATTTAATTGATGTTGTAATTTATTCCTGCTTTATTATGTAACTATTTTCACATAATAGTTTTAGTAGATGTAAATTTTAGTATTAATTTATAAACATACATTTTAATGTTAATCAATATGTATTCCTTCCTCCCTAACTCCAGAAATTCTTTTAATTATACATATTCCTGTAATTTTTTTGTTTTACCTTTACTTTGTTGGGATTTGGACAATCTTTAGCTTTTCCCTGGTTTTGATCTCTATTTTGTTTTAGCTTCACTTTCAACATATATTGATAAAATTTCTTTAGCCCAAATATGATTTACAAAGTTTCTTTATCTATCTGGGTGTAGTTTTTCTCAGCTTTGGAGAGATTTCTAGATGCATAGGCAATGGGACATTTTCCATTATAGCATGGATGGCATAGAAACACCCCCACCTCATTCTGAGGTATCTGTGATTAAAGTTACTTCTTGATTAATGTCAAGTGAACCAATAATTTTTCTGATGATAGTAGGCCTTAGCTTCATCATGGCTTTTTAATCACTGTCACCCCTGATTCTTTTTCAATAACTCAAAGAGGAGTTTTGCTACTTTTGATTTATTCTGTAGGAATGGTTCAAAATAGCTAAAGACCTAAAAATATCTGTAATTCTTTGATATTCTTTGGGGTTTTTTTTTTTGTCTTTTCAATGACTTTATTTTTTGGGGAGCAAAAGCCATTTATCTTTTCCAGAGATTATGTGTCCTAGAAAAAAAATTCTTTAGTGTTCCATATACCTTTTGGATGCATTTAGTTTAATCTGATATTATTTAATTTTGCAAATACCTTAATCAATTTTTGATGTAAACTCTCTTTCATGTCCACTGTTACTAATATATCATCAAAATAGGACAAGATACCTTCAAATCCCTGCAATGGTGTATCAAGTTTTGCCTGAAATGTACTTGGGTCTGTTGATATGCCAAATGGCAATCTATTGCACTTAAATAGCCCAAAAGATATGGTGAGTTTTAAAATTTTGGCACTTTTCTCTGTTATTGGGATCTGATGAAAAGCTGAATTTAGATCCAAGTTTTGCAAAATAGGATGCTTTTTGTAAACTTACTCACTAGTACCTCTCTTACATTAGACATCGAGTATTTCCTTTTATTTAAAATCTTATTCATGATTACTCTATAGTCACCACATATATGTATGTTTCCATTGGGTTTTGTAACTAAGACTGTAGGTGTAGTCCTGTCAGCCATTTCTATTAATGTCAATATGCCTTTATTGACCAATGATTGAATGTTTTTCTTTTACTTTTGTTCATTGGGCGAATGGTATCTTTTGTGGTTTTCAAATTGTGGGACATGCATTGTCAGTTAGCTCAATCTCTAATCAGGCTTGTAGCTATTATACCTAACTCATCAATAAATAGATCTTGGTATTTGTTTTTAACTTCTCTTTTAAGGGAAATTTTTTTTATGGTGACTTAAATTCCAATTGTTTTAAACCAACTGGTGTCTACACTTGCCACATCACAATATCACAAGCCTTTACATAAGTTTTTTCAAGTTTTAACCTAGCATCCTCTAATGATAGTGCTCTCTAGTTCTTATCTGAAATTATAGATGTCCCTGAGCAACTATCAATTTCCATTTTCATATTTACTCCGAAAACTTTCAATTTGATCATGAGTTGTTGCTGCTTCTCCATACCCATATTTTTAACAGTAAATTGTTTATTGGGTTTAACTCTACTATTTATTTGGCCCCATATTTTCTCTTTGTTTAACTCAGTATGAGGTTTTCTACACATGCATGCAATGTGTCCCTGAAAGCCACATTTAAAACATTTCTCTTCTTTCCACCTGCACTTTTTGGCTTTATGATCATTTTTACTGCAGTAGTAACCCACCATTTGTATTCTCCTTACAATTTTAGATTGTGCAGATTATTATATTTTTTTTTTGGTTTTATAAATCTGCATATTTTGACTATTACTTTTAAAAGCTTGGGTTTGTTTGTGCCTTTTTGAATAGTTAGTATTTTAAATCAATATAAGTTAATAGTTGTTCTTGCAATCTATCATTGGACATACCCCAGAGTAATTGATTAAGGCATATCTCTTCTATATAATCCTCATACCCCAATCCTTAGCTAGCCTTCTAAGGGCTGAATTATAATATTTTATTGATTTCCCTTTAAAGTGTTTCCTATTCCTCACTTTTAAAGGATCTATGAGACAGGGTGGCTGAAAACTAAAATATTCTGTTAATTTCTTAACTAACTCATCATAATACCCCCACTGTGGATAATTTTTCTAAAATAATTTTAATACAGTTGCAATATGAATACATATAAATTCAATACCATTCTATGCATTTCTTAGACCCTTTCCAGGAAGTATTAGTCTCTTGCTTAATCATACACTTAAATAAAATCACTATTTCCCTAATTTTCTGGCAAATGTCTTTATTTCTGTGGGCCCTTGAGGTGCATATAAATTATAATAAAATCTGAGCAATCTGTTTGATCCCTATTTGGCTTGAGTACCTTCAGGAGCTGAAATGCTGGGTCTGGAAACAAATCTACACTGGTTTCTTTTACTGCTTCACATTGGTATGTAACCCAGTTCTATCTGTTTTATTTTTATTTGGGTGGAAGATTTTTTATTAGCTATTAATGTTTTTTTTTAAATATTAGATCCACCTAAAAATCAATTGTTAGTTAGTTATTGCCAATTGAATTTCTCCATAATCAGATTTTACATTAACTAACTTTACACAATAGTTTTACTAGATAAAAATTTTAGTATTAATTTAAATATACATTTTAATGTTAATCAACAAATATTCTACTTCTATATATATATATGCCTTATTCTTTTTATTCATTAACCTATTTAACTTCCTATTATATCTTAGTTTCACTTTTCCCTTAAAATTTTTCATTTTAAAATAATTTTTTCTTGTAATGTTTTCAATGTTTTTAATTTTTCATATATATCCTTAATACTTTTCAAAATATTATATTTTTATATATATATAAAATACGAATGTCTTTTAATTAATTTTTTTTGTAATTTAAAAATATATTTCTCCAAAATTATTTTTAACATTAAATTTTAAAAACTAAATTTAATAACTAATTCAGTATTATAAACTATTATTTACAAGCAAATAAGTTTCATTTGATTCTCCTTTTCAAGTGGTTCAGAATCTTAGCAGATAATGATGGCAATTTAAAAAAATCAAATTATAATTACTCTTCCTAAATGCAGCAATAATTAATATAATATCAGAATTGAGACAGGTTCAACGATCACTTTTCTGATAAAACAATTACATCCAATAAAAATGGTTAAATTAATAAACAAAATGTCAGTAACTGCAGCGAATAAAAAAAATTGAATTGGACACTTGATAAGGTAAGACATTGAATTTTTTTCTTCAATTAAAAAATAGTTCTTATACATATTCTAAATGAATACACAACATGTCATGCTATATGTATATGCGTGCTAGCCTTATTACAACTATTTCTTATTCAATACGTGTAAAATGCATATATGTCTGTGCATATGTGAGATTCAGTAGGTAGATAGATAAGTGGGCAATATAGTCAAACAGAAAAATTAGATAAAAGAAAAAAAATTAGAAAGAAATCAATGACAAATCCTGAAAATCAAAAACTAATAATGTAATATAAGTTAACTATCAATTAATTTATTTGGTTCCTTAGCATTTTTTTGTTAATGATTTTCCCAAACTATATAATATTATAAAAGTGTAATTCAACAATACATCTCTTATTTGTCTCATTATATCTTATCCATAATTTTTAACTAGTATTAACTGAAGGTTAAGCAAATATTAAACATAAATTGCAAATATAAGCAATAAGAATTAATTAAAAATAAATACATTTTATTTTTATAGCTATATGTTATCCTGCAAAATGCCTTGTAATTCATATATAGTGCAACTGCCTATTACACCTATGACCCAGAGTTCAAATCCATGCCAAAAATTATTTTTAAAGGGTTTTTGTCTTAAGTAGCCAATTTAGCAAATCATCTAACATCATTCAGTTGCTAGGTTTAACTGCCATCTAATCCTATGATTTTTCTCTCAAGTAACTATTGTAGCCACCTCATCTAATATTAGTTAATAAATAAGTATATTTTCCGAGTTAACAATAATAAAAATCTCAAACCCACTTAATGCAATTGGAAAACTTGATGATTCATGTCTTCTCTTTCACTATTTCTCTTTGAAGCATGATGGAGAGCCTTTGCCCTGTAGTGGACTATTTAATTAAAAGAAAACTTTACCTTTTAACCTTTTGCAATCTTTTAATATACAAGCATAATGTATATACTTAACCTAGATATAATGAAAGGGGATTTGAACCCAGAGTTTTAAGCTGCTTACAATCATCCACTCTATTCAATATAATTGATATACATGATCATTTACATGTGAAAAAGGTAAATAATCTCCAGTACATGTATTTCATAATAAACCAAGACTCATCAGTTGGTCCAGAATATTTTTTTACACGTAGGTGGTCATGTGTATCAGTTATATTGGATAGAATGGATGACTGTAGAGACAATGAAAGTCTGGATTTAAAAAAGTCTTTTAATAAGAAATAAATTAAACTTTAGGAATAAAACTTTTGGTTTTTTTTTTTTAAAAAAAAATGTTATTATGTGAAACTAAAGTGTTACTTAGAAGCAAATGCATTCTTTAGAAAGTGCAATATTTTTTAGCAAAGTATGAAATAAGCTTGTTGCAATAATGGAATGTTTGTATTTTATTAAATATCTTTACATATGTTAACCAAAAAAATATCAAAAGAGTTAAGGCTGTTCTTAACATTTACCTTTTAAGGATAATCTGAAGAAATGATCTGCTTAAATTTACTGTTGGAAAAATAAGGCATGGGTTAATGTAGATAAAAAAATTGTGAATCTGAATGTGTAGAAATATCTCTTCTGCAGAATTACAGATTAACTATAGCATCAAAACCATATGTGAGATCCATTGTGAAAAACATTGCAGCCCATAAATGAATCTAATCCCTATAGCAATTGAATGATTTTCAGCCAACAATATTTAAGCTTTATAATGAAGTTTCCATGTAAATGTTGAGTAAAATTATTTGGATTACTGTATCTTGATAATTGAACTCTGTATCAATATTTGAACATCAGGAAAAACAATATTAAATAGAAAATCCCGATATATTTTTTAAGAATGGTATTATACTTAAAGAATTAACAAAAAATACATCTTCAAAACTAACAATCTAAAATGTATTTGTCTGCTATAGTTGTAATAAATAATATATGCTATGATGCTTATTATACCATGATATTTTTAGGATGAAATTTATTATTTTAAGTTTTGTTCATAAGTAACACCTGATAGGATTATATTATGAGAAACCCTTTTGTTTGATCTTTTTATTTTAACTACTGTTTAATGTACAATTTTTTTTTAAAAAAATCCCTATAGTTTACTGCAGTGGCAGAATGCTAGTCTCTGGACTGTAAGATCCTTGCATTGATTCCACTGTTGGCACTTTTAGTGCTTAGGAACTCATGACTAATACCGTTGGATTATTTCAGAAATTGTGCCATCTGATCTTAAGGATGCTTTAATTGTTTCAATTCTTAAAAACCAAGAGAATAGATAAGATTGTGGAATTTGATTATTATTCAATATAACAAAAGTACTTTCAAAATTTTTGTTGAATAGATTATCCAGTTATAGATGAACTATTACCAGAAACTTGATGTGGTTTTAGGGAATCAAAAAACACTACAGATATGATTTTTGTTGCCAGACAAATGCAAGAAAAATATCAGAATCAAAGGAAGAGGACTGGAACATTATTTGGAATTTGTTGGTTGTCCACCAAAATTTATTCATATTATGCAGCTTCTACACGATAGAATAAGAGGAAATGTTATTAGTACAAGTGTAAAATCTGAGGGAGTTTAAGATTATAAACAAGAATGTGTAACTTGTTATAACTCTGTATTCAATTTATATAACAGTGATCTTTGAAATTGCTTATAGCTGACTTAATCAGGCAGGGATTAAGATATGATGCAGATTTGATTATGAAATATTTAATTTGAATTGATTAAAAGCAAAAATAATTTCATTTTCTTGGATTCTGGATTTACAATATGCCAAGATTGTGCCATTTTTGCCAGTTTGAAAGAATGTTCTTAATGTTTTAAATGCAACTTATAAATTCAGTTTATTAATTAATATTCAAAAATTCAAGTTCTTTACTAATCAGTGACAGAACAAAAATCCTCAACAAATTTCAGCTTAGACAGATATCAACTTGAGAATGTAAACAAGTTTAAATACTTGCTAGTTTTATAAATAGAAAAGAGAACTTAAATGTTGAGATCAAACACAGACTCCAATGTGCTACGGCTGCTTTTAATAATTTAAAAAGATATATGATTTTTTCTACAATACAGGCTTTTTTCACACCTGCACTTATATATGTAATATATAGGAGTTTGAACTCAGATTTTCATATGACCCTCAACCATCCATGCTATCTTATACCACTGATACACTTAATCACACACATATCGAAAAAATAAATATATATTACATATATAAGTTCAAAGATAGAAAATTTCTTCATAAGGAAATAAACTACTGCTACTAAGTAGATGTATGTATAGATTGAAACTTTGACATTCTATCAGCACAATATATAGCCATTAGAAAAGTTTCATTCCAGGATGCTCCATAAAATTTTAAAAATACAATAGCAAGATCATAAAACTAAACAATATGTTCTTCATTTTGCATAATATATTAAGTCCACTATTGTAAAATCACATCCTCATTGGATTGGACATGTAAAATGAAAGAACAATTCAAGACCTATTAAAAGGATGTTTTATGGGAACTTGAACATGGGTTTTATAGGAAAGGTAAACTTTGTCTACATTATAAAGATTGTTTCAAAGATATTCTAAAGAAGTGCAATGTCAATTATTTCCATTGGGGAGATATGGCAGAAAATAGAATACATTGGAGAGCTAAAATTAGACATGGTGTTGAAGAATTTTAAAAAGAAATGTTTTCTGCTGACGAAACCAAAAGATAATATTGAAAAATATCATGTAACAGAAAAATGATCCAGCATGTTGTATATAAGGATGTTTTTGTTATTCACAGATTAGTTTGTACAGTCACCATACTCTTTTTTAGAGTAGTTTGTTTTCTTGCTTTGTGTCTCTCTCTTTTTTTTCTTTTTGGTGTTGGAATGGTCAGTCTCATTTCTAAGTGACTATATATATATATATATATATATATATATATATACTAAGAATTGGTGGCCAAGTGGTTAGCACAGCTGCCTTACAAGCAGTTGTCCTGCGATTTGCTTCCCGGGCTGCTTTGACACATTAAAAAGAAAAGGCCAGAATATGTTTACAATTTTTATAGCAGATATATTTCTTGAATAACTGACTGTGGTGCATTAAAGCAAATGATTTGACAATTTGTATTATGATATTTTTACAATAATTTTGTTTCATACAGTAATTATTTCTTGAAATATATTCTCAAAAAGTGATTATAAGATTGGATTTTAAATGAAAATTAAGCTTACCATGATACTTCCTGAAAATATCTTAGTACATACATTTTTAGTGGATATGAATCTAAGATTAAGGAATTGTATATGCTTCATTTTTCTTCTAATTAAAGGTAAATATGATTAGTAATATATACATGCTCAAACTGGTAAAGTATTTAACCAGGCGATTAATCAAAGGGGATTTTTAAACTATCATTTTTATCAGAAGTAATCTTATTGCTGATGAAGATTTCTTCAAACAGTTGGGCTTCAAATTGATTGCCAACAAAAATACGAACTTGCAGATTTTGCAGTGCATGTATTTCATAAAGATAGCAAGATTATGATTTGTCACAATATGCCCACACAATCAAATGAGTCTTATATTTGGGGAAAGATTTTGAAATTTTTGCAAGCATGCCTAAAATAAAATTTGATTCATTGCAATACTTGAATAATAGGAAATGTTAAGTGGAGAATGTTTATATAAACATATTCTATTTAAGTAAATAATTAATATTGTTCAGAATTTAATATAAAATCTATGAAATTTATAATCAATATCTTTGATAAGTCATCATGGAAATCGAAGATCATACGCAAATTTTTTTTTGTATGAATAAGTGATAGACTTTTCAATTGTTACTGATGAAAAATAAAATTTTTAGCATATTTAACTTATAATCTTGGGAAAAAATATCTTGTCAAGTTTTGATGGCCTAGTGTCTTCCAAGCAGCTAGACCAGGTTCACTTCTGCGTCAATGCATTTGACATATGAAAATATATTTTGAAAAAGTTTTAAAAATCCAACTTTTAAGAAAGGGCAACATGATCAAAGAAGATAGTTGAATGAGGATATACACATTGAGTCAATAATTGTAGTTGATGCATTATCATATATTCTTTAAAGTTACTTGAAAATTGTCTCATATGACAAGTAAAATTCTCCTTTTATTAAATAAATAATAAAAGGGTCATGAAAATTTTACATTCTAATATATTTTGAATATCTTTTCCTTCTCTGGGAATAAATATATAGAACATCTATATATTTTTTTAAATTTAAGATATATGATATAAAAATAGATATCTCATATGAGTATACTATAGGTAACATCCAAAGATTTTATCTTTAATAACTGAAATCCTTAGTAAGGTATATAATTTTACTGGATTGACAGCAGTTAATAGTATTAGATTTAGAATTACAATTGAATTTACTTTTTGTTATTTCTAGTAGAGTAAATGAATTATTTTTGAAAAAAAAATTGCAAAGGTGTTATTTTTTTAAAAAAAAATTTTGTACTGTACCAGTCAAAATCGTGTGTTCATTCAACAAGACCTAGAATCCAAGCAAAAGTACATCAATCTAGCATGTGCAAAATACATAAAACAGGAACAATACTAAACATTAATCTATTTGCCTGTGTTCCAGGGTCTATAACTATATGAGCAATGCTTTTGAGGATATGACAAGTTTTCCATTGACTCCAGTCCCAGCCATGAGAACAGGGTGAGCACAAAGACTTGGAAATCAATAATGCATTCAAATGATTAATTAATAATTTCTATGGAATATAAAATGGTGTAGACTACTGCTTAATATTAATGTTCAGAGCCATAATAATATTCAAGGCAGCATTAAACAAAAGGGGGTTAATTAATAATCTAAAAAAAATATCATTCAATTAGAGAACAATATAACTCGGTCAAATAATTAATACTAGAAAGTCAGACAATGAATGACAAATACTCTAATACTGAAATATTAAAATTTCTTTTCACTTCTCCTTATTTGCATTGATTAATTATATACATATAATACACCATGTACTTCTTAATTAACATTTTACAATGCAGTTTAAACATATGACATTTCTTCTTGCTTACAGTTTCAACTGTCTTGTAGTCATCATCAGAGCTACAACATTTAAACATATACAGTTAACATTTAGCCATATATATACATACCGATATAGATATACTAATGTATACACACACACACATATATATATGTATATATATATATATAAAGTACAAATGACATTTTAAAGTATTTTAAATTATAGGTTTTAATTTATTTATTTTTAAATTATTTAAAAATTAACATTCTTTTATTCTATATCTATAATCAATTAATTTCTTTTACTTAAAATTTTTAACATCTATTTTTTCATATCCTTATTATTTTCTTAAACTTATTCATTAATCTAATTTATTTTTTCTATTTTAATTATTTTATATATTACACATGCATCCATTAATAATAATAATAATATTAACATAATATCTATACAATTCTATTTCTTCTTAATTTTTAATTTTTAATTAACTTTACCTCTTTCACTTTACAACAGCTACACCAGTTTTTAACTGAAATAATTTTAAATTTTATTTCATCATTTCTTACACCCTCTGTGAACACCTTTCTGAGACTATATCATACTTTGATGTCAATATATATATATATATATATATATATATATGAAATCTGATTCAATGGTGTTATTACAAAAAAAAGAATTTAAGTTTTTAATTTTCACTAAACTTAATTTTTGTTAAATCTTATTTAATGTTTAAATTTTTATTATTATTTAAAAAGAATGCATGTATCAAAATACACACGTGTTTATATGTAAAACGGATCATTTTAATGTTTATCAATTTATTTTAAAATAGTTTTCTTATACTGCTTGTTTTTACTTTAAATCAATTTGATTTAAAAACAAGCTGGCTAGCTAATTGCATTCCTGTTGCTTTTATTTTAATTATTGTAAATTAATTCTAAAAGCGGAGATTTGATTTTTATGTAGTTGTTTTTGTTTCAATAATCCCTGGATAGAATTCTTAGATTAGATTAAGCTGGAGATTAATATTTGCTCTGCCTTAGGCATAGCATTCAACAACAAGGAAAGTGTTTCATGGAAAATGGAGCAAGGTATAAATAGCCCTGAAAATTTGGAGTTATTAATTATTCTTAACTAGACTAGCTGTTTTTCTCAAGCGAAAGTTTATATCAGCTCAGACATTTAAATTCTTAAAGGAAATTCACTGTTATTTAAATCCTTTTGCTTGCTACAAATGACAAATACCATGTTATCACCACCAAAATGGCTTGCTAACTTAACAAAGGACGGATCCCTAACTTCCAAATTTGCTCCAGTAATGCCTTAAACATCTAGAAGAAGCCAGAACCTCTTTGCCTCTACCTTGCTGCTGTCTAAGGACCTGAAAATGAACTAAAATAATAGTGCACACTCTACATGAACATTGTTTTTACCGAAAGATAACTATTTTCTTTTTTATTCTTCCCAGGGTAAATTAATTCTCATTAAATCTCCATTCAGTCTAATTAAAAATCTGTATTCATAAGCTTAAGTAATATTTATACTCATATTTAATCTTTATTGTGTTTTCTTGTATTTTTGTAATGGGTTTTGGAATCTTAGTTTTAAGATTCCCAATTTGCTTTTAGTTTTGTTTATTGGAGAGTGACGAATGAGTTTTATATTTTTATGCCTCGCTTTTTATAAATGCTTTAGCAGTCGTGCATTTTAAATGCTTACCTGTAATTAGGTTATTATTCAATAATTAATTTTAAATTCTGTGTTTGCCCTATTGCAAACCTCCAAAAATCTTTTGGCTGGCGACTTTATTGTCTAATTTTCTGCAGGTGGAGATTTCGTTTCTTATATCTCTGAAAACGGAAATTAGAATTGTTTTTCTTTGTAATTTTATAAGGCATCAGCAGGAAGATAAAACTTATTCCTTTTTAAATTACAGGTGATTGATACTTTCATTCTGCTAAAGTCTTTAAAACTTTTAATATTTTCGTACTCATGTGCACTTTCCGATAGATTTATTTTTGTATTTATTACATGTGCTTTAAATTTATCACAGCATGTGCTCAGAATTTGTTTGTAAGTTTATTTTCTTTAAATGCTTGGACAGATGTTACTGTCTTTCTAATTATTTGCTCATCCTCTATTGAGACCTTTAATTCTTACTTTTAGAGTAATTTTTGCCAATCGTTTGGCTGGGATTCACCAGTTTTAATTATTTTTCTTTCATTTTCAATCATATTTTTCGTTTGTTCTTGAGGTAAATCAACCACCTTTATTTTAAATGTAATAATAGGTGCAGCTCCTACTGACATAATGACATTCAGAGTCCGACACGTTTTTTTTTTGGACCTCGAAAAGCTCGTCGGCACTGGTTTCATTGATTTGTTTCAAGAACATATTGTTTAAATATCTGAAGGTGAGAACCAATGTTTGGTGAATCCTCTGCTGAATAAAATTTACTTCCTCCCTTTTTAATTCGTTATTAGAAAATCAGTCAATCTGTCATAGCTTTGTGTTTAATCTTTCTGGTACATGCCTGAGTTAACCCTATTTATTGTGTGAATAAATTATCCTTCATAATTTATTTTCTCTTAATAAAATTTTAGAATTTGTTTAAACTTAATTTGGCTGATGTTTGTCTTTGTGCTTTTTGTCTCAATTGTCTAAACAATTTAAGATCTCTTGTTTCTCCCTGAGTCTAGTCGGCACAAACTATCATCATCATCTATTCTAATCACAGTAAATAAATTTTCCAGATACGTAGTGGTCTGGTGGCACCCTCATTGTCAGAATAGATTGAGTATCTGATAGAATATATATATATTATAATGATCGAAATGAAAGTGAAGATCGAATCTAACCGCAAACTACAATATCTGCTCTACAGGGCACCATCTAGGCATTTAAACCTAGAAAAATTTATAGAGTAGGCAGATATGCGCAGTTAAGATTCCACTTTATTTAAATATTCAGATCGTTAGCCCAAGTCACTAGCTCAGTGGAGATGCAGAGATAAAAATCTATATCTTAATTTATATCTTAAATATAAATAAATAAAAGCCACTGCCAGAAATTAACACATAAAAATATATATTTACGCACATATAAAATCATTCTAATTTGAGGAATAAGTTTAACATTTTAGATTTTTATATTAACTTTTAATTTTACATTTAACTAAGTTTCAATGAGTTTAATATTTTATTTAGATAGTTGAGTATGAATAGACTACATAGATCTGCATTTGAAAAGAAAATATTCTTCCCTGATTTAACCTTAGGCAACAAATTTCGCAATCAAACCAGCGCCAATCCATCTGATACATTTATGTATTCAATGTAGCATGAAAATACGACAACACAAAATACCATACTGTCAGGAATGCACATCTGAGCAGCAAGTAGAATTAGAGAAAAAATTGACTCTCTACCAACCAGGAATGCGACATCTGTTGGCGAGTAGAACAATAAACATAAAACTCCATAGGAATAGACTGCGGTCCTTTGCTGTCTTACAAACCCATCCATAGGCAAACAGAAGGTGTGTGGCGTATATATATATAATCCTGCCCATAGCGGATCTCATACTACATCTACAATTACACAAATATATCCAATCCATTGAACTAATTCTACTACGAAATGAATAACCTAAGATTACCCTCCCTTAATATAACTTTACAAAACTATATAGCCATTCACGCCCGACTTAAATTTAACATTTAAATACATTCGCTTAGACTATTTTTATACAATTTGTTTTATAATGTCGAATATAGATCAGCGGCATAGATTCCACGGTCAAAAACATTCTAAATTAAACACAACAGATCAAAATACAAAGTCAATCGATAACGTCAATTGCTGAGGGAATACAGGAGACCCTTTGGTGTTCATCATAAGACACCGCAGTGACATCGTTGACTTCTATATTCTAATCGACTGTGAAAACCACAACATAATCAACCCTAACGAATCCATGCAACGTCTATACCCAACTTAAATGTAACGCATTTAATAATTTCTACAACAAATATTACTACAAATAAAAATAATAAAATGGAAATGATTTTAGCAAAACTTAACTATATAAATTTAAACAATCAATTATTAATTTGAAAATCAAATAAGAGTTCATTTTAAAATTTAAATTAGCTGAATCTTTAAAAAAAAACAATGACGAAAGTTCCCAATTACTTTTTTTGTTGTTGTTAATTTGTAAAGTTCATAGCTCACGGTAGAAGAGTCCAGGTTTCTGCTTTTAATTCCCGTGATGCCTCCATTGGAAGATAATGTTCCAGAGATGGCAACAGCTGGTTCAAGGTATCACAGTCCTTTCATTTTTTTTTTAAATAGAGAGGGTGGCATGTGCGTCCTACCACATCTCTCAAACACAAAACGCTGGAACTGTCAGAAAAAACTGTATTTCTCTTTTTATATTATCCACACGAATTCAATCAACAAAATGTCACTAATCCATCACTTTCATTAGGGTTCGAGCCAAGGCTTAGTGCTTCCATTGGTCAAGCTAATTTCTCTTTATTTTCTCATCTATCTTTCATCAGATCATTTTAATTATACAAGAGCCCAAGGGCCAGTTTGGTTTTCGATAATTCATAAACAATCATTTCCATTATAAAACAAATTGTATAAAAATAGTCTATGCAGACATATTTAAATGTTAAATTTAAGTCGGACGTGAATGGCTATATAGTTTTGTAAAGTTATATTAAGGAAGGGTAATCTTAGGTTATTCATTTCGATCGTTATAATTGGCGTCCCAAGTGTGGCCTTACCTCAGAGATTGACCCTGAGAAGGGGAATTGATGATGATGAAATTTTCTATCTTTAATAAATCACGAGTACATTCAAATACTTATTTGTTTTTTTAAAAAAAATATTTTTAAAGTTTGGCCTCTGTGCGAATGTATATACGTTTAAGAAACATTTTAATTTTAGCATTTAGTTTTTTACTTTTATTTGTGAACTTTTAAGTTTTTATTTTAAATTAATATAACGACATATTTATATATTGTTACATATCAATAAACTTCCTCAAAAAAAACAAAAAACATTTAAAAAAAAAGACTTTACTTAGTGTTAGTAATTTCGTTACACAAATTGATTATATATGAAAATTTCAAAAGGACAAAACTTTTTTTTTTTAAAAGACAAAACAGTAATTACACACAAATATAATGATTAACAAAAAATGTTGACTGTTGATTCCTTATTACCAGCTAAATTTCTGCCCCCTCCCTTCCAAGTTTCATTTCACCTACCTTTAACTATTACTTAGGCAAGTTGAACGATTAGATTTTAATTTAACAATACTTTTTTAAAAAAAAAAATTATTTAGATTTATTATTACGTTTTATTTATTAGTTTTTATTCCTCGAATTTATCTCTACATATGCACAATTTTTCTTACTGGCAGCACTTTTTAAACAAAACTTCAAACTGCAACTCCGTGTCAATACAACAAATATATTTATACTAATTTCAGAAAAATATTACGGGCATGATTTATTTTCAAAAGTACTAGTGATTTATTAAACATCTGGCTATAACTTTACGTTAGTACAAAAATGTACTTATTTCAGAAAAAACAACAAATGTTATTTGCATGATTCACTTTTAAAATTCTCGGGGCACTCGTGATTTATTAAAGATAGAAAATTTCATCATCATCAATTCCCCTTCTCAGGGTCAATCTCTGAGGTAAGGCCACACTTGGGATGCCAATTATAACGATCGAAATGAATAACCTAAGATTACCCTCCCTTAATATAACTTTACAAAACTATATAGCCATTCACGCCCGACTTAAATTTAACATTTAAATACATCTGCATAGACTATTTTTATACAATTTGTTTTATAATGTCGAATATAGATCGGCTGCATAGATTCCACAGTCAAAAACATTCCAAATTAAACACAAC
Organism: Epiperipatus broadwayi; assembly: GCA_028023455.1. Taxonomy (NCBI): domain Eukaryota; kingdom Metazoa; phylum Onychophora; class Udeonychophora; order Euonychophora; family Peripatidae; genus Epiperipatus; species Epiperipatus broadwayi. Next base: position 881,607 of record JAQFVV010000173.1, read on the forward strand.
CAATCAAAATACAAAGTCAATCGATAACGTCAATTGCTGAGGGAATACAGGAGACCCTTTGGTGTTCATCATAAGACACCGCAGTGACATCGTTGACTTCTATATTCTAATCGACTGTGAAAACCACAACATAATCAACTGCTAACGAATCCATGCAATGTCTATACCCAACTTAAATGTAATGCATTTAATAATTTCTACAACAAATATTACTACAAATAAAAATAATAAAATGGAAATGATTTTAGCAAAACTTAACTATATAAATTTAAACAATCAATTATTAATTTGAAAATCAAATAAGAGTTCATTTTAAATTTTAAATTAGCTGAATCTTTAAAAAAAAAACAATGACAAAAGTTCCCAATTACTTTTTTTGTTGTTGTTAATTTGTAAAGTTCATAGCTCATGGTAGAAGAGTCCAGGTTTCTGCTTTTAATTCCCGTGATGCCTCCATTGGAAGATAATGTTCCGGAGATGGCAACAGCTGGTTCAAGGTATCACAGTCCTTTCATTTTTTTTTAATAGAGAGTGTGGCATGTGCATCCTACCACATCTCTCAAACACAAAACGCTGGAACTGTCAGAAAAAACTGTATTTCCCTTTTTATATTATCCACACGGATTCAATCAACAAAATGTCACTAATCCATCACTTTCATTAGGGTCCGAGCCAAGGCTTAGTGCTTCCATTGGTCAAGCTAATTTCTCTTTATTTTCTTATCTATCTTTCATCAGATCATTTTAATTATACAAGAGCCCAAGAGCCAGTTTGGTTTTCGATAATTCATAAACAATCATTTCCATTTACAGATTACATTAATTAATACCTGTTTTTATTTTTAAATCTTGTACTTTTTTTATAAAAAAAAGTACATTCAAATACTTATTTGTTTTTTTAAAAAAAATATTTTTAAAGTTTGGCCTCTGTGCGAATGTATATACGTTTAACAAACATTTTAATTTTAGCATTTAGTTTTTTACTTTTATTTGTGAACTTTTAAGTTTTTATTTTAAATTAATGTAATGACATATTTATATATCATTACAATATATATATCAACAAAAACATACATCTACAAAATTAATGTTTTCAAACCCAAATTCTTATTAAGAGATAGTCTAATACTTCTAATTGATATAGCTTTTTTATTTTTCTATCTCTTCCATTCCTAGTGTGATTTATCATTTTTATACTTTTTCAAATTTATGTCCTGTCTCCAATAAATGTAAATAAATAGGTGATCTTTTATCATATTTGTGTTGTTTTAATCTTGTGTAAATTGAGTTCTCCATTTTACCTACATAATTATTTCTAATATTTTTATCCTGACAAGATTTACACTCTATTTTGCATACTCCATTTATATGATTTTCTATATTTTTATTGTTTAATATATTAAGCATATTTTTTCTTTTTTTATTTATTACTCTAAATTTTATCACATTGTTATTTTTTTTATTAATTCTCCAATCCTTTACAATATTATTATTATATGTTTTTATACCTATATATTTAATTTTATTGCCTTTATCCTTTTTAAGATTATTCCCTTTATTATCATCAGTAACAAATTTCTCTTCTGAGATTTTTATATTATTTTCTATAATCGTTATTGGGTAATTATTTATTTTAAATTCATTAATTATTAATTCTACTTGATTATTATAATCTTTTTTATTCAAGCAGTAATTTACAGCTTTATACATTCTTGAAGTATTATTTATTTTGTATTTTTTATTTATATTTGAATTCCAATTAACCATGCTATTATCTATATTTATTTATTTATATATTGATGTCTCTATTTTACACCTACTATTAAAATATGATTTTATTAATAGAATATCCAAGTATGATATCTTATTTTATTTTTATTTTTCTATTGTAAATTTTATGCTTGTACATAGAAAAAGAAAATAAAACTATCATATTTAAATATTCTATTAATAAAATCATATTTTAATGGTAGGTATAAAATAGAGACATCAATATATAAAAAAATGAATATAGATAATAGCATGGCAAATTGGAATTCAAATATAGATAGAAAATACAAAATAAATAATATTACTTCAAGAATGTATAGAGCTATAAATTACTGCTTGAATACAAAAGATTATAATAATCAAGTAGAATTAATAATTTATGTATTTAAAATAAATGATTATCCAATAAAGATTATAGAAGATAATATAAAAATGTCAGAAGAGAAATTTGTTATTGATGATAATAAAGGAAATAATCTTAAAAAAGATAAAGGCAATAAAATTAAATGTATAGTATAAAAACATATAATAATATTTTTGTGAAGGATATAAACAAAATAATTTGGAGAATTAATAAAATGTTTAACAATGTGATAAAATTTAGAGTAATAAAAAAATAAAAAAAATATGCTTAATGTATTAAACAATAAATATATAGAAAATATAGAAAATTATATAAATGGAGTATATAAAATAGAGTGTAAATCTTGTCAGGCTAAAAATATTAGGACTAATTATGTAGGTGAAACAAAGAACTCAATTTACACAAGATTAAATGAACACAAATACGATAAAAGATCACCTGTTTATTTACATTCATTGGAGACAGGACATAAATTTGAAAAAGGAAATATAAAAATGAAAAATCATATTAGGAATGGAAAAGATAGAAAGATTAAAAAAACTATATTGATTAGAAGTATTATACAATCTCTTAATAAGGATTTGGATTTCAAAACATTAATTTTGTAGATGTATGTTTTTGTTGATAATATATATATATATATGATAAAAAATTGAAATTAAAATATGATATAGTTTCAGAAAAGTGTTCATAGAGGGCGTAAGAATGATGAAATAAAATTTATTTCTGACTTTCACACGACTCTCAGTGCCATCCTATATTGCTGACCCACCTGAAGGTCTGAATTCGAATCCCGCATATGTTACATATGTAAATGCAGGTGTAAGGCTGTACAATGTATTATTTCAGTTAAAAAATGGTGTAGCTGTAGTAAAGTAAAAAATAATAATTAAAAATTAAGAAGAAATAAAATTATATAGATATTATGTTAATATTATTATTAATGAATGCATGTATAATATGTAAAATAATTAAAATAGACAAAATAAATTAGATTAATAAATAAGTTTAAGAAAATAATAAGGATATGAAGAAATAGATGTTTAATTTTTTAAATAAAAGAAATTAATTGATTATAGATATACAATAAAAGAATGTTAGTTTTTAAAGAATTTTTTTTAAAATATATTTAAAATCCATAATTTAAAATACAGTTTAAAATGTCATTTGTATTTATATATATATATATGTGTGTATGTAGAAATATATATTTGTATATGTATATTGGTATGTATGGTTAACTATTAATTGTATATGTTTAAATGATGACTGCAGGACTGTAAGCAAGAAGAAATAAATCATTTGTTTAAACTGTATTGTAAAGTGTTAATTAAGGAGTATATGGCATATTATAAATACTCTAATACAGAGAAATGTTCTAACAATTTTATTAAATGATTAAATAGTAGTTTAATTATTATAAGTGAAACAAAATATATGGGTATAATGCCTATACAAGTATTATTTCAAATTTGATTATGGTTAATTTGTAATGGTGCATCTGGATTAATTAAATATGTCACTTAGAAGTTGCATAAGTGAATAAATAATTGGATTAATACATAACTTGTTCGATTAATATATAAATTTTAGTTTATGTGGTTAATGTATAAAATTAGTTTGTGCGGTGTAATATGCCAAGGTTATGGAATAAATTAATTAGATAATCAATAATAAATTTTAACTTAACCCTCATTTAACAAGGTTACGACTTTCTGCCTAAAATAAGCTGCAATTATATAATCTGACCAAAATAATTAAATAGAATGGGTAGCGAAGAGCCTACAATTACAGCTTACAGATATCATTGCAAGTGTATAAATAAATTAACAATAATAAAGGTGGTCACTTAAAACACTCTGGGTGGCTTTTTCATATTTGTACAAGAGTGAGAATATGTCTTCATAATGGCCATGCTGTGTTTTCAGGAAGTTAACGATCTCAGCCAAAAACCCAATTGATTAACTTAGAGTCGAAGACAGTTTTACTTTCTTAAAGCTAATTTATTTGTTACATGTTGTGTGTTATCATACAAAAAAATGTCTAAGCTTAAGATAATAATATGTGCATAAGGAAAAACAGCAACAAATTCAGAAATATACATATAATTAAAGTCTCTCAAATAAAAAGTTTGGTTACTCACGGCAATGAAAAATAAGGCATCCATTTTCTCACAACTATTTTACTCCCAGAATATTTTAATGTTTTCTTCTCATGAGTCACTTTCACGTCCCATTTATTTCCTCCTTCTGCACAGTTTAATTTCACTATTTACTCCAAACAGTTCAGGATGGTTAAATGTAAATTTATCCGTAGATAATAAATGGTTCTGTGGCAATTTGTTATAATCTTTGGTTCCACATGTGGCTATACATTACGACATCTTAGTCATGTCTGTTCCCATTTTTCTTTTTCTCTTTTTTTTTCCATTCTTGTAAAACCAGACATTTCTAGAGACAACGTCTCCATATTCTACACCTCCCCTCACTCTAGAACATAGTCCTTCAACCTTTCTGGCAGCCTATGTACATGGTGAACTCTTGGTGCAGATGTCTCTTCATCTTGTTGGGTTGGTCCACTATCAGTGTCATGTATCAGGTCCGTAACTTCCAGTACCTATCCATCTAGTCTGGTTTGTTTTGGCAAAACTCTTCCTGTATTATTTGTGGCAATACTTCCTTATCTTCTTTAGGTAAGATGTCCCATTGATTGGCATTTCCAGTGGTTTCTGGGATATCCGTTTGAGCACATGGAGATTTTCTCCCTAAGTGGTCTATGTGTTTATGAACAGATGGACCATTCTTTACTCTTATTTGGTAAATTGTCCTTGATTTCGCACTTATGATGGTTCTCGGTATCCATCTCTTTCTTAGTATATCATGCACCCAGACTGGATCATTTCTTTTGAACCTTTTCAAGTGTTTATGGAAGTCACCTTCCAGTTTTCTCTTAGTTCTTTCCTTTCAGGGTAAAACGGTTGACATGTGTGTGCGACACGTTCTGTCGAATAACAGTTTGGCCGGTGACTTACCATCTTTAGACCTTGGCAAAAAATGTTGGAAGAACATGATTTCCAGCAATGCCTTCTCCATCCTGGTATTGCTTGTTTTCTTCAAGTCCTTTTTTAAACACTGGACTGCCTTCTCTGCCAAACCATTTGATGCAGGGTGGTATGTCAGTGCAAAAATGTGACGTATCCCTCTTTCTGTCAACAAGTCTCCAAAACTGGTGGAGGTAAAGCTTGTTCCATTATTCGATATCAATATCTTGGGGTATCCATGGATTGTAAATATCTCTTGGAGAGCTCTTTTGGTACATGGTGAGTTTGCCGACCTTAACAAATGGTATTCCACCCAATTGCTGTATGCATCCACCACCACCAAAACCATTTGTCCCTCTATATGCTCAGCATAATCAATGTGGATCCGTTCCCCGGGTTTGTTTGGTTCTATCCAAGAGATCAGTGTTTTTCTTGGCACATTTGCCTCGGCTTGGCAACTGTGGCACTGTCCCACCATCTCTTCGATCTCTTGGTCAATTCCTGGCCTCCACACATATGAATGTGACAAAGCTTTCATTCTCACTATTCCCAGGTGTCTGGCATAGAGTAGTCTTAAGACCTGGGCATGACCTTCCATCAGTATGAATACATGATCTGTCCTGGTGATACAACCATTACAGGTTGAGAAAGTTTGATGGGCATTCCAGATAGCTAAATGAAGATTATCAGGATGGTGGCTTGACCATCCTTTCTTTATTCAAGTCCTCATTTGGCAACATCCTGGATCACTAACTGTCCACTCTACTATTTTTGCACTATTTACAGTATCGTTCAACTTCACCACTTCCAATAAATTCACTTCCACAAATTCACATGGTCTATCCACCTTCAGTGGTGGATGCAGTAGGGCATCAGCATGAGGTATGTCCCTTCCCAGCTTGTGTACTAGTGTATAATCATATGCTGCCAGTATATTAATCCATCTTAGCATTCTCTGGCTGCTATATTTGGGTGTTTTTTTAATCTTACCTAATATGCCTAATAGTGGGTGATGATCAGTGCATAAGGTGAAATTTCATCCATAGATGTACTAATGAAATTTCTTTACCACAAAAATGATAGCGAGGGATTCTTTGTCCAGCTGATTATAGTTAGTTTCTGTGGGCGATAGAGTATGAGAGGCATAGGCTATCGGATGTTCTTGTCCATTTATCAAGTGTGATATGATGGATCCAACCCCATATTCCGAAGCATCCGTGATTACTATAATTTCTTGATTACTTTGGTAATGCATCAACAGACTTTCAGGTGACAATAAATCTTTGGTTGCCTGGAAAACAGCTTGGTGTTCAGCCTTTCACTTCCAGCACTGACCCTTGTGTAATAAGGCATAAAGTGGTTTTAGCTGATGTGCCTTTCCCTTCAAAAAGGTTTCGTAGAAGGTTAGCACTCTCAGAAATGCTTGTAAGTCTTTTACATTTCTTGGTACTGGAGCATTTTTTATCGCAGTGACCTTCTCGGGATTAGGACTTTTTCATTTTGATCAATAATATGTCCCAGGAACTTTATTTCTCTCATGGACCAAATGCTCTTAGTGGTATTTATCCTGATTCCCACTTTTTCCAATCGGTTACATATGGTAAGCACACGTTCCTTCAGTTCAGTTTCTGATTTAGCATAAATCAGTAGGTCATCCAGGTAGGGGATCACCCCCTCCATATTCTGCATCATTTGATCTATTTTAGCTTGAATGTATTAGGGGCTGTTGTGATTTCATATGGTAGCTTATTGCACTGGAAAAGACCAACATGAGTACAGAGAGTTAGTATTTTTGCAGACCTATCCATGACTGGGATTTGATGAAAAGCTGACCTCAAATCTATCTTATTGAAAACTGCAGCTTTATGGAGTGATGCCACTATTTCTGTCACATTCAGGACAGGATATGCACTTTTTTTAGGTATTGATTTATAGTAAGCCTGTAGTCCCCACAGATCTGTAAACTCCCATCTGGCTTTGTGACTATCACAATTGGAGTGGCCCAATCCAAACTTTCCACTGGTGACAACACCCCTTCCTTTATCAGGGCTGACAGACTTTCTTCGACATTTGCTCTTAGTGCAAATGGAACCTTCCTGGGTTTGCTTGCTACTGGATGAGCCTCATCAATAAGTTCTATGTCTACTGGGTCTATCTTCAGTATTCCTATTTTTTCCTCAAATATGCTTGGGAATTTCTGTCACACTACGTTTTCTAATTTTACAGTTTTAATCACTTGTATAGATATGCCCAGTGGGTGGAACCAGTTTCATCACAGTAAGGGTTTTATGTTCTTTTTGACTATGTACTGGGACTGAAATTTTTCCACAAATTTGGAAGTTGTTTCCATTTACATCAGTGGTGATAACATTAGTCTTATCCAAATTTAGTTTCGACTTGGATATGGTGTTAATTTTTTCACAGTCTTTTATTGACTGGAATGGATAGCCCTGCCCCACTGTCTATCTTCATCATCACTTTTACATTTATTATTCTGACATCCAGCACTATTTGTTCGCTCAGGTTTGTCTCACATTTCTTTATTTCTGTCCTCCTTGTCCCTTCCATTCTCTTATCACTTCGGTATTGTTTTCCATCTCTGTTTCTGCAAACTATCGCCATATGGCCCTTAATGCCACAAGTCTGGCATTTCAAAGTTCTATTCTTACATGTCCTTTTCATGTGTCCTTTCATACCACAACAATAACAGCCAAAAGACTCTCTCGACATCTGTGGTTGTGTTTCCAATGGTTCTAGTTTATGCACATCTGTTGTGTAATTTTTTTCTTGGATTCCCTCTCAAAATTCCTTTGCATTAATCACCAGTGTCTCGTGAGCCACACATTTTGCAATTGCTGCATTATAATCAATCTCTGTTTCACTGAGTAGTTGCTTTCTCAGATTGTGGTCCATCATGCCATATAGGAACTGGTCTAGGAGCATGTCATCTATGTCCAGGAATGCAAGTCTCATGCTAATGTCCGCAATGTGAGGTTATATTCCAAATAACTTTCATGTGTGTTTTGTTTTCTCATTCTGAATCTCAAAGGAGTGACTCTTTTTGTAATTGCTGGTTGAAAATAATTTGTGTGTTTTTCAACTAATAGCTTATACTGTATTTGCTCCAGGAGTTTTGTTCTCGGCCAACTGTTTAGCAATCTGAACTATGTCTATTCTGGTAAAATTTCATCATCCTCGACTCTATTTAATCTCATATATCTTTCTATTTGTTCAACATAGAGGGCCCATCACACCGGGTTTCCTATTTCAAAATATCTTAATACATGTGAGGGTACTGCCATTTTTATATCTCTTCTGATCTATTACTTTTTCCAAATCACACACAAAAAACAACCTCTGATCTAACATCCTGTCGACTGCACCATCTGCTGTGTTTTCGGGAAGTTAACGATCTCAGCTGAAAATCTAATTGATTAACTTAGAGTTGAAGACAGTTGTACTTTTTTAAAGCTAATTTACTTGTTACACGTTGTGTGTTATCATACAAAAAAAAGTCTAAGCTTAAGATAATAATATGTGCATAAGGAAAAACAGCAACAATTTCAGAAATATACATATAATTAAAGTCTCTCATAGAAAAAGTTTGGTTACTCACGGCAATGAAAAATAAGACATCCTTTCTCTCACAACTATTTTACTCCCAGAATATTTTAATGTTTTCTTCTCACGAGTCACTTTCACGTCCCATTTATTTCCTCCTTCTGTACAGTTTAATTTCACTATTTACTCCAAACAGTTCAGGTTGGTTAAACATAAATTTATCCAAAGATAATAAATGGTTCCATGGCAATTTGTTATAACCTTTGGTTCCACATGTGGCTATATGTTACGCCATCTTGGTCATGTCTGGTCTTGTTTTTCTTTTTCTTTTTTTTTACCCCATTCTCATAAAACCAGACGTTTCTAGAGTCAACATCTTCATATTCTACAGGCTAAAAACATGGCACAAGATAATATGTTGGGAGAGTTTATCCATATTTTTTATAATGATACAATAACTCAGCAAGATTACAAGATTTAACGATTACATTATGTGACTCTAAAGTGTTGATTTTATTTTATACAAATTATTAGTAAAAAAAATTATTTACAATATATGTAAGATTATTTATTTATCCTACATATAAATACATACATACATACATACACGAATTAAATGGGCGTAAAGAAAATTAAAATTTTCTTGATATTTAAAAAAAAACAAATGTCCATTTTTATAATTAATTTACCATAAATACTGTATTTAAAATTCAGTAGAGATCCATTTCGATTTGCATATATATATATATATATATATATATATGATATCACCTATCACTAGTTACTGGTGATAATTACAGATGAATTGGATTCAAACCCATGTTAGTAGTTATATGACTAGCAACAGGTGAAGCACAAATATGTAGAACAGTATTTACAGTGTCAGTACCAACTTGTAAAATTTGAACCAGAAATCAAAAACCATTATAATGAAGTAGAAAAATAAGGGGCATTCATATTTAACATAATTTTTCTTTTTAATAATATATATATTTTATATTTCCACTTTCAGAAGTATCATTCACTTTGTTTTATATATAGTATCATTCACTTTGTTTTATATATCTAACACCTGATATATCTGGCCTATAAAAACTACTTTTTTTTTAATTAGTTGTTTTAACAACTTTTTTTTTAAGATTTAATGTAAATTAAACAAAAGATTTTAATATTATATAAATAAATGTGTAATATAGGGTATATGAGCACAGACTTTCACACCACCCACCTCTCTCCACTCTATCTAATAACACTGATACACCTAAACACATATATGCTGAAAAGATAAATAATCACCAATATACGTATTTCATGCTAAAGCAGCAATCATCAGTTGGTCCAGATTATCATCTTTACACACATATATAGTACAAGTGCTCAGATATATATTAAGATAGACTATCCTCATAGTTTAATGGACAGGCTTTAATCCACTCCACATTCCAACTCTTCAACCGTCCATCCAATTGAAAATCTGATGATGGAATGCTCAAAGACCACCCTGAGGCCGAGATTAGTCACACCCATATTGACCTAAGGTCAATCTGAACCCCACATGTACAGGACATAATCCATTTAATACATATGCAAGGATGGGCAGACATCTCTATAATGTAATAACTGAAACACAGGCTTTTTATACCTTGGCTATATATATGTAATATAGGGTATATGAGCACAGACTTCACACCACCCCCTCTCCCACTCTACTAATAACACTGATACACTAAACACATATATCTAAAAGATAAATAATCACCAATATACATATTTCATCTAAAGCAGCAATCATCAGTTGGTCCAGATTATCATCTTTACACACATATATAGTACAAGTGCTCAGATATATATTAAGATAGACTATCCTCATAGTTTAATGGACAGGCTTCAATCCACTCCACATTCCAACTCTTCAACCATCCATCCAATTGAAAATCTGATGATGGAATGCTCAAAGACCACCCTGAGGCCGAGATTAGTCACACCCATATTGACCTAAGGTCAATCTGAACCCCACATGTACAGGACATAATCCATTTAATACATATGCAAGGAGGGGCAGACATCTCTATAATGTAATAACTGAAACACAGGCTTGTTATATACCTGTGGCACAGGTATATGTAATATAGGTATATGAGCACAGACTTTCACACACCCACCTCTCTCCACTCTATCTAATAACACTGATACACCTAAACACATATCTGAAAAGATAAATAATCACCAATATCATTTCATTCTAAAGACAATCACAGTTGGTCCAGATTATCATCTTTACACACATATATAGTACAAGGCTCAGATATATATTAAGATAGACTATCCTCATAGTTTAATGGACAGGCTTTAATCCACTCCACATTCCAACTCTTTAACCCCACCAATTGAAAATTGAATGGAATGTAAAGACCACCCTGAGGCCGAGATTAGACACCCATATTGATAAGGCAATCTGAACCCCACATGTACAGGACATAATCCATTTAATACATATGCAAGATGGGAGACATCTCTATAATGTAATAACTGAAACAAGCTTGTTATATACTGTGGCTATATATATAATATGGGTATAGCCAGACTTTCACACCACCCACCCCCCACCACAAAACACGAACACCTAAACACAAGAAGACAAAAACACAATACATCATAAAAACAGTGATACACTTACACACAATTGGCCGATATATATAAGAACCTTGGACCACAACCAAAAATGAGAGGGTACAACTAAGAACCCACATAAGGAAAAATTAAACAAGAGGACCTAAAAAAAACTATAAATAATAAGAAGAGGAACACCCACCCCCCACCTTAAAACAAACAACAAAAAAAAGAAAAACAAAAAAAAAAAAAAAAAATATGCAGAAATAAAAACACCAATGAAAGGTATTAAACTAGAGGATAGCTATCTTAATATATATATGAGATATTTAAGGAAACTGAAGTTGCTGCTTTAGCAGAAATACGTATATTGGTGATTATTTATCTTTTCAGCATATATGTGTTTAAGTGTATCAGTGTTATTAGATAGAGTGGAGAGAGGTGGGTGGTGGAAAACTGTGTCATATACCCTATATTACATATATATATATAGCCACAGGTATATACGCCTGTGTTTCAGTTATTACTTATAGAGATGTCTGCCATCTTTGCATATATTTAAATGGATTATGTCCTGTACATGTGGGGTTCAGATTGACCTTAGGTCAATATGGGTGTGACTACTCGCCTCAGGGGGTCTTTGAGCATTCCTCTCGATTTTCAATTGGATGGAGGTTGAAGAGTTGGATGGGAGGGTTGGCGCCTTAAACATGAGGATGCTATCTTAATATTACTGGCCTGTCTTATGTGTGTAAAGATGATAATCTGGACCAACTGATGATTGGCTTTAGCATGAAATACGTGTATTGGTGATTATTTATCTTTTCGCATATATGTGTTTAGGTGTATCAGTGTTATTAGATAGAGTGGAGAGAGGTGGGGGTGTGAAGTCTGTGCTCATAACCCTATATTCTATATATATATTATACGATCCAAATGAAGTGGGAGATCGCACGCACCGCACGCACTACCAGGGCATCTGGCATTGAGCCTAGAAAATTATAAAGTAGGCAGATGCTGTTGGATTCCACTATTTACATATTTAGATCGTTAGCCTTGTCACTAGCTCAGTGGAATAGCGAGATTTAATAATATCATTTACTAGTATATAAAAGAATAAAGTAAGCCCTGCAGTAATTATCATACAAACGATTTATTTATGCACATATATATAAGGTTTAAAATTATTTTAGTGATTTACATTTAAACATTTAACATTATTTTTAACTTTGATTTTACTTTAATTTACATTGAGTTACTATTATATTATAAATTTACATTTTTAATCAAGTTCGCACAGATGGGCTTATAAACCTGTTTAATATGTTGCTATAGATCGGTTACATAGCTTTCAACGGTCAAAACATTTCAAAGTAAACATAAACGATCAAAATACAAAATTATTGATTACTGACAATTGCATAGGGAATTATAAGAAACCCTCCAGTATTCATCGTAAGATACTTGCATCGTCACCAATAACTTAAAAGACATCCGAATAAATACATTTTTAGATACTCACCGTAAGGTATCATTATTTATCGAATGTCTATATATTTTGATCAAATATGAAACGCAAAACATAGTTAACCGATAAACAATCCATGCAAGCGTCTATAAACAACTTAAATTTAATAGTTTTATTTAGGATCGAGCCTGAATCGACTACATAGATCTGCATTTAAAAATAAAATATTCTATCCCTACTAACCTTAGGCAACACTTTCGCAATCAACTGGCGCCAATCCATCTGATACATTCATGTATTCAATGTAGCTGATACGACAACACAACAATATTGTCAGGAATGTACATCTGAACAATATGTAGAAATGAAACGACATTGACTCTCCACCCACAGGGAGGACACTGTGGGCAAGTAGATCAATAAACTAAAACTCCATAGGAATGGGCGGGTATTCTGCCGACTTACAAACCATCCATAGGCAAACAGAGGGTGTGTGGCGTATACTATAACCTGCCCATAGGGATCTCATATTACACCTACTAATTACTAAATATATCCAATCCATGAACCAATTCAACTACGAAATGAACAACCCAAGATTACCCTCCCTTAATATATCTTTACAAATCGATACAGCCATTCACGCCCGACTTAAGTTTAACATTTTTTTATAATTTATTTAACGGAAAACAGAAATCATAATAAAACTTAAAGAACAAAATTAAATAAATAAATAAATAAATGGAAATGATTTTACAAATTAAATACATTAAATAAAATTATAACTAATTAATAAAATAATGTTGGTCAGATAGAATAATATTGAAATCATTTAAATCTGGAAAGTTTTTAATTTACTGTTCATAATTTTAAAGTCTTACGGTTATTGAAATAGTTCATCTTCGTATATTCCTTGCCGTTTGCACGTGAATTCCCACGTCGTCCGAAGATTTGTATCCGGTTGATCGATTTATTTATTCTTGGAGATTTTTATTTTTTTTTAGTGTAATTGGTCCTCAATGAAGAAACGATGGCCCATTTTTCTTCCTTTCTTACAGAACTGAAAGGATTGAAGCTGTGCGTCTTTTTCAATCCCCTCAGCACTAACACCTAGCTGTTACATCGTCAATAATCAATCACTTCTCATTCACTAAATTACCAAGCTTTCCAAAACCTGTCCTTTTTATATTAATGTCAAGGATTGAATTAACATTGCATCATGGAGTGATGATTCTTTCACTGAGGTCCGATTTCCCAAATGGATTTCTTTCATTGGCTAATCAGTTTCTATTGTTTTTTTTTCTATCTGACTGAGGTTATTACATTTAAATGCTCAAGGCTGGTTTTAATTTAACTAATTAACAATCATTTCCATTTCTAATTAATTACCCTGTTTTCCAAATCAAAAATATATATTTCAAGACAAATTTAAAGATATAATTTTATCTCCAAATCTTTTTTAAAATTTAGTTTTAAAAATACCTTTTTCTTTAATAAAAATTTTATTTTAATAATTTTTTCATTATCTGTGCGACTTAATATATAAGAGTTTAAGACGATATTTTAATTTCAATTTTTAAAGAAAGTTTTTAAATGCGAACTTTTTATTTTAACTTGTTTAATAATATATATAAAAAAAAAACAATGTAACGAATGTCTGTGCTCGTTACAATATATATATATAGCCACAGGTATATAACAAGCCTGTGTTTCAGTTATTATAAATAAATGTGATAAATGTACCCTACCTGAATGGCAGAATTACTTTCTTGTAATAGTTTTTTTGTTAATCGCTTGCTTTAATAATTTTTTTTTTTTTTTGCTTTACAGATTACTTGCTTTGAATAAAATTATCATAATCAAATTAAGCCTCTACATTAAAATTAAAAGTTTTTAAATTTATCTGTTATATTAAGATAAATGAATTTGACAGAGTTACAGACAATCTTTATTGGCGGACTTACTAAAATATTCCTCATAATAATTTGACATGTGACAACCTTGCAAACAAATTTTTGCAAGAAGCACATGACAGACTTGTGGATAAACATTGACATGGATTTTAGATAGATAGATAGATAGATAGATAGATAGATAGATAGATAGATAGATAGATAGATAGATAGATAGATAGATAGATAGATAGATAGATAGATAGATAGATAGATAGATAGATGGATGGATGGATGGATGGATGGATGGATGGATGGATGGCTGGCTGGCTGGCTAGATGGATGGATGGATGGATGGATAGATAGATAGATAGATAGATAGATAGATAGATAGATAGATAGATAGATAGATAGATAGATAGATAGATAGATAGATAGATAGATAGATAGATAGATAGATAGATAGATAGATAGATAGATAGATAGATAGATAGATAGATAGATAGATAGATAGAGATAGATAGATAGATAGATAGATAGATAGATAGATAGATAGATAGATAGATAGATAGATAGATAGATAGATAGATAGATAGATAGATAGATAGATAGATAGATAGATAGATAGATAGATAGATAGATAGATAGATAGATAGATAGATAGATAGATAGATAGATAGATAGATAGATAGATAGATAGATAGATAGATAGATAGATAGATAGATAGATAAGTTTTAGAGTACTTGAACTTCCTGTCTTATTTTTTCTCAGAAGAATTAGTTGATGAAGAATCATGAGCTAAATGGAGAATGAAATAATTCCATTTTATTAACACTGATTTAATGCTATACTTGAATTAAAAGAACTTTATTACCTTAATGGCAAATATATATCCTAAAACATAAGTAATCAAATCGTTTATTGTTCAAAGTACATACAAAGTTCAAGCACTGAAAGTGACAAAGCTGCATCATTAATTTGATGTTTTTGCAGATTATCATTGTTTTGTGAATACATAAAATAAATCTCTAGCATGATGCACGTGTTTTAAATTTTTGATACTTGTAATTTTTCCCTCCATCTGAGATCAGAATAACAATTTGGAAAAAACATCAGATTCAGTCTATAAAATTTCTCATATGCTGAGCACAAATCCATTGATTATCTAATAGCATGTGCCATAGATTAAAGAAATAAAAGTAAGGCTGCATTCCTTTTATATATACATAAAATTTGATCAAGTACAAATATATATGATACATCACTAGTAGTCTTCCCTTTTACAATTTTAGGTATAAGTTCAAGTTTTGATAGTTTTTCCTGCATTTAATCATGAGACAATTAGTTTTAAGAGAGCTGCAATATTTTCAAGCTTGGGCTATAAAAATAAATAGAAACTTATGAATATGTATATGATTTATTCAAACAACTCAAAATCTCATTCCTATGACATACATAAAATTTTACAGTTCATAGTTTGAATCTTGTTTACTGCTTTCAGCTAGTGTTCCATAGCCATATTTATTTGTAAGGAAGCTATTGCAAAGAAAAGTAAAGATAAAATAAATCGATTATCAATTGAAAAGGTTTAATAATATGTCTGTGGATTATTGTGGTTAAAAAAATGCATACATCAATAACTGTTTAATTTTGTGACAAGTATTTTCTTTTATGACTGATGTTTATTAATTTTAGCTTATTATTTATGGTCATTTATGAAATTTCTTTATTATTTTTTTTAAATTCTTCAATTCAATCACTTATACACGTTTTTATAGTCATAAGCCTCTATTTTTTTCAATTTTAGTTTTACAGTCTTTTATCAGATTTATACAAAATTTTTACTAAGATAATTACAACTCATCTACAGAAAACATTGGATTTCCACCAAGCAAGAGAACAAGCTGGATTTAAAAGTGGTTTTAGTATAGTAGATCATATTCAGTATTAAGAGAAATTATAGAAAGGACAAATGAATATGAGGTGCCATTATGCTTAGGATTTGTAGATTATGAAAAGGCATTTGATTCTATAAACATTTCTTCAGTGATTAAAGCATTGGATCATCAAGTTGTAGATCCAGGATATTATCATATTTTAAAGAATATTTATAAAAATGCAACAGCAACAATTAGATTACATAATGATAGTAGGAAAATTAACATTGAAAAGGGTGTAAGACTGGGTGATTCCATATCTCCAAAACTTTTTACTGCAGTGCTATAAGAAGTATTTTGTGGATTAAAATGGGAAGCTAAAGGAGTGAAAGTAAATGGAGTTTATTTAAGTTATTTAGATTTTGCAGATGATGTAGTTGTTTTTGAAAATAATGCTTTAGAGTTACAGGAAATGTTGCAGGAGTTATCAGATGAAAGTAGGAAGCTAAAGATAAATGTTAAAAAGACTAAAGTAATGTTTAATAAATTTTCTCAAAATATGGAAATAAAGATTGATTATGATGAGTTAGAAGAAGTTAACAGTTACAAATACCTTGGTCAGATTATTAATACCGATGAAAACATAATGGATGAAATTAATCATAGAATTAAACTTGTTTGGAATACTTTTGGTAGAAATAACTTGATACTAAAAGGAAATATGCCTATGTGTTTGAAAAGGAAGGTTTTTAATAAATGTGTTTGCCAGTTCTTACTTATGGATCTGAGACTTGGACATTTAATAGAAGAGCAATATAGAGACTCCAGACCACTCAAAGAAGTATGGAGAGATGCATGTTGGGAGTAACAAGGAGATCGAAAATGCAATGTATGGGTAAGAGAACAAACAGGTGTTACTGACCTCATTGAAAAAAATTAAAGGATTGGAGTTGGGCTGGACATATTGCTAGAAGAGATGGTAATAGATGAACAATTTAAATTTTAGATGGTAATAGATGAACAATTTAAATTTTAAACTGGATTCCAAGAGATTGTAAAAGACCCAGAAAAAGATCACATGTGAGCTGGATGGATGAAATAAGAAAGTGTGCAGAGGTTATGTGGAGAAGAGAAGCTAAAGATAGGAAAAGATGGATTGAACTTGGAGAGACTTTCATCCTACAGTGGATTGATAATGGTTGATGATGATGATGAACTTGATTAAAATGCTAGTCTGTATAGACATATAAATTGCTAATAATGAGCTATTTGTAACCAGCTTCAAATTAATAAATATTATTTATGGGGCTTAAATCAACATTGATTATAGACAATTTCACATTAACATAATCATAAATAAAGTATACGATACATTTATAAATTAAATATTTTAATAGTACTGTACTTCAAAATGAAGGATTATTATTAATACTATACTTTTGTTCCATATTTGCATTAATTAATTTTTTTCTAAACCAGGACGTTTGAAGATTGGCCCATTATCATTACATATTATTACGTGAAGAATTATACATTTAAATACAATTCAAAAACTTCGAAACAATGACTATCTCTAATTTGGAAATTCTGTATCTAAAAGTCAAAATATGACTCCCAAAATCTTTCGAATAATTTCTAAAAAAAACTGTTATTAATAATTGTAAAATTATTTCTTATATAATAAATATATTTAAATTCTATCATATTTTGTAGTGTAATTTCAATAAATGATTATTTAATAAATAAATATTTTTTAAACATAAGTAAAATGAAACAGTAATAATCTTTAAATAGCCATTTGTAGGGTTACATCAAAGTCGTAAAAAAAAGGGGAGTGGGCAAAAAAGAAGACTTACTAATTGCTAGGGAATGAGAAATTTAGCGATTTTTTTTGTATGTCCTTTATTTATTAATTAAGTTACATTTTTCCAGTTAATAATTGTATGTGGGATGATAAACCATGTTATGGTAATAATAAAAGAAAAATCCTAGTTCTGCTTGAAAGTTGAAAAAAAAAATGATTATGACTTAATTAGCCTGGATTCAAACTCAAGGTTATGGCCAAATGAAATAAATATCATAACAAGCATCTTACAAGGTTCTTACTTGTCAGATGTATAATTACATAAATACATGTTAAAGTTTTATTTCTATTTTTAAGTAAGCATATTCAAAATCAAGGTTTATTATTAATGATAATGATATTTTTGGTTCATAAAACAAAATAATTGATTATTCATTTTAATAATCTTGTAAACAATTAAACTCATGATAAATATATCATTTTTTTCAGAAATATATAACGACAATTTTAATAAGGTGGTATAAACATTTATTCAATAACATTATGAGACTTTTAATTATATGTAAAATAGGTGATATCTGGAGAGTTCATCATATATATGTGTGTGTGTGTTTTAAAAATGTGTAGTGGAAGGAAATTTTAACTATATTTAAAAAAGATATTACCTATTTAAAAATTTAGAGATAAAGTTATTTCACATCTACTAAGAATTAAAAACAAATGTATTAATCTTTGACTGGACTAGGGGTAATCTCTAGTTTAATAAATGATTAGTAATAATCACAATGTATTTATCTTAAATGGTTGATATCAAAGTTTGCAAGCATATAAAATCTGACACTTGTAAATATATACTGTGCTGATAATCCGTAGAGAGTATCTTTCAATATAACTCTAATTGGTACAACCTTCACGCAGTTATATAGAAAGTAAATAATGATGGTGATGATTGAACTAAAATTGAGTTATATTTCCCAATTCCCTCCTCAAAATCAACACTAGGGAGTTAAAATAAACTTTCTAACCCAGAAGTAATTTGCTCTTATTGAAATAATGAAAAGGCTTGTGCTTACAACTTTTATCTCAGTATAATATTTTTATGTGAAAAGAAAAATTCTGAATGCACCAATCTCAATCACTCCTATTCCCCCAATTTTTACAATCATTCAAGATTTTCTCAACGGTTAAGGATTATCTTTAATTTTTTTATAAACATGGAAATTATAACTACTAGTGTGAACATTTGAAATGAAATCTGAGATATGAAATAGCACTGACAACTTGAATTTTTTAAAATAATTTCTTTACAGGATAACCCTAACGCACACACACAAAGTAAAAAAAAAATATTTCCGAATAAATTCATAAAATTTACAAGCATACAAAAAAAAAAAAAAAATTATTAATGTTAAAGAAATAAAATAAAGTACAAGAAATGGATACACTGTCATTGAATTTATTAAGGCATTTTCTCTTCTTTTTTTATTAAAGTTTTAAGAAGAATATCTTAATATGGTATATAGCTATCTTTATATTCAATATGCTTATAAACTTTTATTACTGATTAATATGGGACACATCATGTGATATCTATTATTCTTCCGATTTGTACAATTATTTACCTGGAGAATTGTTTTTCTTTTCAGCATTCTATGATAGGGGGCACACATTCTTTATAGGCATAGATGGGTTTAATTTATCAAGATATTGTGGCATTTGTTGATTGAACTGGGGCAATTCCAAGATATTGTTATGGCTGGCCTGTACACATTTAAATTTGTCATCAATACATTTTCTGCAGTTTTTTTATCAAGTAGCTGACCAAAGGAGTTGTTATTTTTTTAGGTCCAGGATAGTTTTCTAACACTGTTCACTGTACTGGAAACTTTTAAAACATTACCTTTTTTTTAATCATCAACTTCAATAATATAAAATGTGTTCCCTTCTTTCTTTTATTTAATCTTTCTAAGAATTCTTTTTATTTTTAATTTAAAAAATCATAATAGATTACTGCTTTTTTCTTAACACGTCTAGTGTTATTAGGATTACATATCAGATGTGTAGATTCCTTTAATGTTATCTACAAATTTAATCAAGATTTTTTAAAAAAATATAGTTATATAGCTTAAATTTATTTTCAGCAATTTTTTTAAAATTAAAACACTACTCTATGGATTAAATTATTTATTGGCATTTAATTTGATAAGTTTTATAAATTTTATTTATATTTTATTTATTTACTTATTTAATCCAATAAATACATGCATATATCTGTCATATATACACATATATATGTGCACATTTTTAAGCAATCACTATTTAATTATTATTCTTTTTTTTTTTTGTTACAACAATTTTTAATAACTCACTAAAACTTATTACTTCATCAATATACTTTGAACAATCACGTTTCAGGCTCTATTTCCAGTATTATATATCCTCTTCTCCTTTAAAAATGATACATTAAAAACCAATTAAATATTTTTATTTCTCATTCCACCCTTCCATACACATTTGTATTTTCTTTTTGATTTAGGGAGTA
This sequence comes from Epiperipatus broadwayi, assembly GCA_028023455.1. Classification (NCBI taxonomy): domain Eukaryota; kingdom Metazoa; phylum Onychophora; class Udeonychophora; order Euonychophora; family Peripatidae; genus Epiperipatus; species Epiperipatus broadwayi. Next base: position 902,535 of record JAQFVV010000173.1, read on the forward strand.
GACTCTACTTAAGGAAATTTTAATCAAAAAATGCTACATCCTTTAATTAATGCAGTTGCATCAGCATCTGTTCACATTTGGTCAATCACATGCATAATCATCTGATAATAAGATCAATTGAGCTATATTCCAGTTACCAAAGCTGATACATGGTAAAGTAATCGTAAATATATCAAAAGCTAATGATTAACAATCTTTTTAACGTGAAGAGCCATTTTGTTTAATTATCTTCTCTCTTCCAGAAAAAGAACAAAGAATTAAAACATAGGTTCATGAAAATATAAATTTCTTAATGTTTGTGAATGTATTTGAAACATTTATTTTGATAATAGAATAGAATCAGTATACATATAATAAAATAAAAATTCTCTTAAAAATAAACACACCAAAACAAAAAATTAATTTGATAGGTTAATTTATTCACAAATTTTTAATATTTAAACTTTCATCATATACTATAATTACTAATCTGAAATAAGGCTTAATTCAAAAAACAATGTTGAAAAGCACATATTTCCTTTCCTAGAATCATCAAAATATTTTATTTTAAAATTACCAGTAAAAATAAAGAATGTGTTTATATTTATTATGATAAAATGATCTGTGGAAATAGGATCAAACAGTTGCATATGGTTTGTGAGACACAGATTGTGATCCCTGACACTAATGCCATTAAAGTAGTGTCTATATATATATATATATATATATATATATATATATATTGTAACTCCTCACCACCGATCACCATCACTAACAATTACCCAGGGGCACCAATTCTATGGATCATAGAATAAACTATTAATCTAACGTTATCCTAAATTTACTTATGAGGTTCTTAATTAAAGTTTCACCTTAAACTAGCTCAGTTGAATGATACAGAGGTGTATGAGGTGTACAATGTACATTAAATGTGGGAGAAAATATTATAATTAATAGGAATAAAACATCTATCAAATTCTAAAATAAATAAGATTTATATTGGTAAAATTCTACCATCTAAAATTAACTAATTATAGTATATACTTCACCTTCTCCCATCATTCACATGCATTGAACAACCTCTACCATATAAGAAAATTATGCTAATAACTAAAATATAATATTCAAGAAACTGTAATGTATAATTAGTTGGATCTGACTTAAACTAAACCTACCATTACTAAATTATTAATTACACACTAATCTAATCTAATTAATTTAATTTAACATTTAATCTGAATTAAATATTGAAGATCTCAGGGAATCTGTTATGGCATGGCTTAATCTAAAATCTCCATCTTTCAATAACTATTATTTAATATTATGAAAATAATAATATAAACTAAGCAATATCCTAACTAAATAATGGCAGTTAGATAATGAAAGAAATGGGCACATTTTGATTTCAATTCATCATCTAAACAATTACTAAATAATAAAACCCTTTTAGAAAATCAGTAAATAATTGGCATCTCATACAGTGTTTGGATCAAGGAAATCAATATCATCATATCTGGATATTTATCATAATTAAATGAAAATACAATTATGTCACATTAACTAAAATAAATGTGTGAGCATGTGTGGAAATATGAAACATGAATGAATGTTAAAGAAGAATTCTAAATACAATTTTGAATAATAAAATATTTATTAACAAAATAAGAAAAATAGTTAAACAAACATTTAATCTCTTTCTCATTGGTATAAGTACAAATTTTAGATGTATTTAGCATCACTGGTTAAAGTTTACATAAGAATAAATAACACAATATGATCTCTTAAATTTCAAATCTAACACATTTCACCTATCAAAACATCTTGATAGATTTGTGAAGCATCTTATACTTGTAACATTACATCATGAACCAAAATAAATTCATATATCTTACTGTAAAGAAACTAGTTTTTTAGTTATCAGCTACTTCTGATAAACCTATAGAACTGAAGAAATATAACCTTATACTTCTAGTAATCAACTACAAAATCTATCTTGTTTTCAACATTTTGTTTTATAACACTCAACTATCAATTAACTTAATAAATCTATGACAAACAACATGGATTAAATATTTTAATTACACTATAAAGTAAAATTAAAATTCTGCATTTTACTTCAAATGCACATTAACTATAACTAAAGTAAAGGGGTTTGAAACCTAAGAATAATATCAAACTAGGTTTTGCAAAATGAAATTAATAGCTCCATTAATTAAATATATTCTTACAAAATTATATCTTGCAAAATGAATAAATAATTCCATTAATTAAATATATTCTTATCAAATTATATCTTGCAAAATGAATAAATAATTCCATTAATTAAATATATTTTGCCTTTGCAACATTGAAATAAAGTATGCTATTAAATAACTATGTTTTATTTTACCAAAATATAAATAAATAATTCTATTCATTAACTATGTTTTATCTTTGCTTGCTTACTTAATCAAATGATGATTGAATGATAAAAATTGATGATATGAAACCTAAGTGATCACTACAAAATGTTTTAAAATGATAATTAAAGTTATACATTGATAATGGATTTTTCTACATCTTTCAAATTAACACTTTATGCATGAGTCTGTATTATGCTGTGTGTCAAAGAATAAATAATTAATTCTAATCAATTTAATCAGTTTTCTTATGAAGTTATAATATGATCATAATACGGATGAAGACAATGGACAATCAAGCTTTAATCACTAACTTTATTATAGCTGTTTTGTAAGAAAATCTATTCTGCCTTTATTCTTCTTTTTATCAATAAATTATCTGGCACTTGGCTATAGTATAAGCTGGAAAACATTCAATAAACACATGGGGATAAAAGATTTCTACAATTCAAATCAGATAAATATCAACACAACAACTCCCAAGTCTACTTCTGAGGCTAAATAAACTGGTGGGAATAAATCTCTTCACCAAATGATCAGGGAGATAATACACTTAACTTCATATACTTTAATTCATAATATCAAATATCAAAACTGGAGGATTCAATCTACTCCTATCAAAATACTTCAATACACAGAAAAGGGAGAGAATACTCGATCCCATATAATACACTAGATAATCTACCCATGTTTAAATATTCAAATAACAAAAGGGGAGAGATTATTTGATCCCATAAATACTATAAAACATTGCTTACTTTACTACATATAGCCACAGAAATACTTTTCCATTCAAGCATAATAAGAACAATAATTCACACTCAATTAAATCTCTAATCCTTCCAAAACAATTGGCCATCCTCTTCCTCCTAAACTGATAGATTTTATATCATTTGTACTTGCAATTAACATATGATTATAGCTAAGTTTAATAATGGACACACATATACAAGCATAATAATACACAGACATTTCAAGTCCCAGTAAGCAAAGAACTACTGTCACAATATCAATTACTAATTGTAAAAGCAATAAAGAATATTTCATATCTGATAATATACTATTTAGGACTTGGTAACATGCTAATAATGGTTGGAAAACAAGGCAATAATTTTTATTGGCAAACAAGACAAAATAATATTTTTTATAGTGCATTTACATTAGCACACATCTAAAGCAAAAATTTGGCTTAGACAAATAATAAAACTTTATATTTCAGGTTAAATAATTATTGAATATAATTATTGTTTTTTAAATCTATTGAAAAATGCATAGATATAATATAAGAACCTATATAATGTGCTTCTTTTAAAGAAGAGCTATCACCCCTATTAAAATTACATGGACGCCTCCCTCTCTTACCATGCATGCATGTATGTTATAATCTAACACACGATAAACTTATATTAAACTAATAAAAAAAATACCTTGTACAATATTTCCCTTAATATTGTACATTTATGAGACATTCTAGAAGAATAATAATACATATAATAATAAAAATAATAAAACACTTTTTAAACTATCACTATCTGTCTGGATATTATTAAATAATAAATAAATAAAGTTCTCCTTTTTTTTCTTCTTTCTTGGTTATAAAAACGAAAAGTTCATTGATAGTTTATGAATGACATCCCTTGGTCATCTCTTAAATGATAATAATTATTTGCACACAAATATAAATATTGATGTATACACAAAACAAACACATTCCTGCAGGAAAACAAAACAATATTATTTTAATTCATAAGAGCAGATTCAATGTTCCAGCTGTTAGCTAATGAATTGCTGTTGACATTATACATGAGGGATTTTATTAATTAAGCAATATATTTTTTTACAATGCAAATATTATAGTAGTTCATACTTCATTCCTAGGGGATATTCAAAAAATTTTATTTTACATTTTTAAAGCCATTCAGAATGTATGTAATTATTTAACTAATAATATTTGTCTAGATGAGTTTGTTGGCAATATTTTAGATAGAAAAGTTTCACAGTGAGTGAGGAGTGCATTTAATAAAGCAAAGTCACATTATTTATCCATTTTATAAATTCATTTCTCCTATTAGTTTGAAAAAACAGGTAAATATTAATAGTACACTCAATTGCACATTTAGTCTTGTATTTTTAAATAGGTAAAAATAGAAATAATTACGAAAATGTTCTAATAATAATGATGATAAAATTAAATGATTCATACGCATTCTTTTAAGTCTTCCTTCATAACTAGCATAAAATTTTTCATAAAGAGTTCTGAAAATGTTTAATAACAGTTCACAAATTACACATGCCACAGTTGTTCCATTAATAATATAATTAAAACTTAAGAGAAATAATTTTGAAAAATAAACAAACATTATTCTTTCTTCTTTCCCATTAGGTTTAAAATTTAAATAACGCAATTTTACAATACTATTATACATTCCCATTTTTTCTTTTAATAGTAGCAATTTAAACTTAAATAATATAGTATAGACACTTACATGCATTTCAGACAATGGTTGGAGAATCTAAATAGTCAGCCAAGAATAAGACCAATGTATCTCTTAGTGTGGTTTAAGTACTCATATCTGCAAACCAATAATATATTTTACTTTCAGCTTGAACTTTGGAAGAAAAAAGTATACTATCAAGTTTTGTTAATAAATGAATTTAAAAATGAAACAGTATTGGAAGATCTTTTAACAGTTTGTAGCCATAGTTAGTTGTTGAAGTGGTTGTCAGAGAGTTGTTGTAGTAATTGTAGCCCTTTTTATAGATTTTTAAAATATTACCTCGCACTTTTTCTCTTCCAATAGTCCAAGATATCTGAAAGTTTAAAGATCATCAGACAGAGACTATTTAATTGCTCCTCCCATTACAAAAAAACTTAATTTATGCAAGAAACTTTGTCTTGAAAAAAAGAAAAGAAAAGTGGGGGAAAAAATTATTCTGTCTTTTAAATAAATAAATAAAAATATTAATATTAAATTGAACTAAGAATTAAATATTTTGTTCTTTAAAAACAACAGAATAAAAACTAATAACACTTGTTTTAATTAATAAAATATTTTCTAGTATAATTATTGTTCAATAACTCATTAATTCGCTTAAAATGTACTTAAGCTGGTTTTTAATACTATTATTTATGAAATTAAATATTTGAATATTAGATGTGATATTTAATGATTTAATGAAGCATATGAATAAAAAATGAAGTTGAATAATGATATTGACGTACATGAATATTTACAAACAATGCTCTATAGACACTAAACTGATATGACTAAATGACTATGTCAATGATGATGAGTGAAACATATTTCACTGTTTATATTATAAATTAAAATATGTAAAGCAAATAAACTAGAGAATCACTCAAACAAGTCTTAATATTTATTTGTGAACAAATAAAACAAATTAGTATCAACTCAAACTGAACTGACTATGCTTATAACAAGCCACCCCCTATCCTAGCATTAATTATACCCTAAAGTAAGATAATAAACATCCAATAATTTTTAAATTACATCTCCACTTACTTTTAATCACAGTTTTAAGCCATAAATAAAAAATTTTAAAAATTTCACATTATTTCTTTCTTTTTTTTTTAGAAGATAATATCAGATGTTACTGATATAATACCATACAATTACAATTAATATTTCTGGTGCCAAACCAGAAGGTTACAATATATATATATATATATATATATATATATATATATATATATATATATATATATATATATATATATATATATATATATATATAACACACACAGTCACAGTTTAAATTTATTAACATTGATTGTTCCAAGTATACTTTCAATACTTTTGTATCACATTCATGGTTAGTCTGCTGAGAATATTAATCTTTTGCTGATTTAAAGCTATTTGATTTTTGGTTCATTGTGTATTCATTTTGTGTAATAAACTATGACTTTTTTATTTTACATTTGTGATCATTTCTCTCTTTGCACATAATTTTAACAACACTGATCGTAACCATAACCTATTCTCTATCCTGATTATACAAAACTAATGAGTTGGTAATGTCAGACTTTGTCTTAAGATATATATATACTAATAAAAAATCTACTTAATCATTAACTGATATATGCAGATAGACCCCTAATATTTTTACTGAGAAGCCGTCTGTAATAAATAAAGGGATTATTTTCTTTAAAAATAAAAAAATGTGACTTTATTATTAATCATTTCCATACATGTCAAGAAAACATACTTTTTCTATGAAGATGAGGTACAATACAGCAAGACATATCACACACAACTCACATAAGTCTTTCAAATTATCACAAGACCATTTTTAATTTTCATTTTTGTGATTGAATGGCTTCAACAGTTAAGTATTGTATGTCCCTTTTATGCCATGATGATTGTAATCCAAAAAGAATTGTTGTCCATTATCCAGCAATAGTATAAGGATTATCATACAGTTTTAAAAATTTCTTGTATGTAAATTTCTTACAATTACTAAGATTGGAAGATTAAATTAATACTTGGTCCTCTACCTAAAATGTATGCATAGAGCTCTTACTTCTTTTCTTGCCCGGCTGTATTAATCTTTGATGGGTTTCAATACATTCTGATTCTTTATCTATGGCCTCCTGGGTCTGCCAAAATGCAATTTCATAGATGCAAAATCACTGATTTCATCAACTATTGTATCTTCTTCACTCAGCCTTGATGGGTGGAATTTAGATAGGTTCTAAATAGATGACCCCTACATGGCACATTCACACAGATTGGATTGAGAGTACCAAATGGAAGTTAATATATGTTTAATGTTTTGGTTTATATTTTATTCCTCTAACACAAATGGAATACCATGAACACATATAATCATCTTAGGCTTCCTCATGATTAGTAAATGCTGATATTTCAAAGCATTGGTAGTATGGCATATGGTTACTTAAGAAACAAGGTAAGCTATGATGAATTTTGAAAACAAATCATAAATTTCAACTAGATATTTCATTCCTCTAAATGCTAGCAATGGCCCATAGAAATCAATGGCTATCATTTTTTTAGTTTTTTTTATAGGTATAATCAATTGTAAAGAGTTTAAGCAGATTTTATTAGATGGTTTAATCCTCTGTTCCACATCACAATTCTTTAAAACTGAAAGAATGCCGCAATGTACACATGGTTAGTAAAAATTATTTTTGATTAAGTATTCAGTTTTGTAAACTTTGTAATGCTCATATAAATAATGGATATATTGGATAAAAGAGACATAGATGTTAGATGAAATTATCACTTTCCATTCTCTCTCTCTCTCCATTCTTATACTTTAAAAAAGCATTTTTCTAATTTATATGATTATTTAGTTTAAACATCCCATCATGGAAATTTTCTAATATCCTAAAGTTGGAGCTATTTACCTTGTCATTACTTACTAGAAAGTTGCTTTAAATCTTCTATAGATTTATCTACTATTAATATCACATCTGCTATGAAAATATATTCTGCATTGAGATATCGCTGAATCAACTGAATTGGATTGCAACTTAGGATATCTGCTACTATGTCATCAGATCCTTTACTATCATATTTAGTCAAGACATTGAAATCTTTCAAAGAGAAATATTTGCTGCAGAAGTTAAAAGAGAGCATCGCTATAGATTAAGTAAACAGATTAAAACACCATATTATAATATGTGTCTGTATTTGTGTTTAGTGGATTGTTTTACATAATTATCACAAAATGTGCTTTTATTATTTCTATTCTTTGTCTTTATACCTTTATTTATTTTTCTATAATCAGAATGGTTATAACTATTTATGTGTATACTATTAATTATGTTATATACATACACCATGATAATTTTATTAGACTTTATATGGCATTGATGAGTTCATATCAAATGGCATAATATTTAGTATTTTAACCTAATGCTATGTTTATCTTTTCAAAGGATTATAAAATGTGTTTTTTTGTAAAAATTAATCACAATATTTATTTTTTAGGTTTTGTTATCATGATATAATTAGTAAAATAAAATAAATATAATTATTAGCAATGGAGAATAGCTATCAGTGAAGCTTTTTTTATATTCTATTATTACCTAATTATAATTTGAAAGTTCTCTAATAATTTCAAAATATCATTGAAGGCAATGATGCTTTAGACTATAAGTAGAACATCATCTGCATATGAGAGGCTTGTCTGTTACTTTGTATAGCACATAGTCTCAAAAAATCATTTCAAAACTGATGTTTATTTAAATAATCCACACAATGCAATGTATATAAGGTGATATTGAGAGAGTAAGTATATAAATAGTTATATTATGTTTTTACAAATATATAATAAGAACAAGATATATTTAATTTAATAAGATGTAATGCAAACATATAATTGATATACACAAATAAATAATAGTAAAGATTAAGGGTTTATTTCAAATCTTACCAAAAGCAATAAAGCATCAAATTTTTTAGTATTTGTATAGTGAACTATTCTTCTAGGATTTGAGAACAAATGGATTGTTTTAATGTCAGTATTACACAATTATGATCAGTGTAGCAGGCCAGGAATAGATTCATAATAAATTTGGAGAAACTTCTAGAACAAATTAAGCTAATATTATAGAACTCACTATTTGGAAAAATGGCCATGCTGGTAAGTAAATTTGCTTTGAAGTTTAAAACATGGATTAATTCAATCATATAATTTAAAATGCAATAGGCAATTTTTATGGAAACTTCAATATCATTATGTGCTATTCTTATAATATTTATATTTCAACACATAATGTAATAGTTATATTACAAGGATTAAAATAATTTAATTTCATATTTATCCTAATATTTAATTATTCTATAAGTTTTCTAAGAATTTATAGATTTTCTATCGATTAAAAATTATTTTTATTGTACAATCTTGTTATTTTTTTTCTTTCAATATAACTTTATTCTTGATGTGCTGTTGAACACCTGGACTTTAATAATGAGACAGAAATTATGGGTATTGTGCCCAATGCATATGACGTTACTTTATCACATTCTTACGGCATCTGTCTAAAATAAATCTAGTGGTATTACCGGGTGCCTATGGCCTTTAATATTACTTCCACATAATATTATAATTTAGAGCTGTGGTATATAAACTGCCATAAGTATGATGGTTCTATATCTGATTCCATTATCAATCCATTTACAAAAATGATTTACCTTTCATAAATCTATAGTTACCTTTATTGTGGCAATTAGTTTAAGATGGCAGATTATTAAAAGGGAGAATACTAATTTAAAAAACAAAATAAGTATTTTACTATTTTGTTAGATTTGTTTTTAAATAATAGTTAAAATAGCAAATCATAAAATATAATTTTATCTCAGTTATGGAAAAACAACATTGTCATAAAATGTGGAAAGTATATGTATGCTTGTGATATAAATGGAAACAAACACACACATAAATTCATATATTTATTTGTTTTGATATATAAAAAATATATTGACAGTATTACTAATTGATAAATAGAAAAGTAAAAAAATTAAATCATTCTGATTAATTAGTATTATTTATATATTAATGTGTAAAATTTTATACTTATATTTTGTTTAGTATAAGTAGTTTTATTTAAAAGAATTTTATATTACAACAGGGGAATATCAAAAGATTTTCTTGAATAATCTGATAGTGAGAATATAGAAAAAAACAATCTAAACTCTTGAACTGGAGATAGCAGAAAATATTGTCTCCACAATTTATAATAAATCAAGAACATATTGTTTGGAACTTATAATATAAAAAAAAAAAAGGAAATCTAAATAAAAAAGAAAGGGAAGAAATTATTTGTCTCCTCAATCAGATAGATTTCCAAAGAACTGAATTGATGGTGTAATTGATTAAGTTTATGTCTTTGTTTCTCTCCCTCCCTCTCATTTTATAGTTCATTTAATAATGATTCTTCTATAAAAACAAAGCATGAGATAGTCCGATAAACTAATCCAAATAATCAATATACTTCAATCATCAATGACGCCATTAGAAACTAATCTATCAGATCAGATTACAAAATGAGCCCAAAGAAAAAAAAACATACTTGATAAAACTAATTAAACAATTTTTCCTAACTAGTTCGCTTTAATTAAAGTGACTCAAATAGTAATATTATTTTATTATTAATTTCTTTGTTTTATTTTAAAGTATTATTGATAAAAAAATTAAAACGTTCTAGAAACAATTCCTATATTTTGTTTAATAGCCATTAACTTTTCAAAAATGTATTCAACTTATTAAAAAACAAATAATGATGTAAAAATATATTCATTGATTATCTATACACACGCATTTGAATATATTTAAGTTTTCAAAACAAATTTATATATATACACATTCACAATTTTATAATTGCATATTGTTTATAATCTTTTAAAAATAAGTGTTGATGAATATAAATAAAGTAAACATTTATAAATATCAATTTTTGAACTACATAAAATAGTGAATAATATTTCTTCAGTGTAAGTTTCACTACATCATTCTTATGTAAGATAGTGACTGGTTTTTATCCACTTCTAACACCTTGTGGAAAGGTGCAATCATAAACATGTGACCGAAGACATGTGAAAAGGTATATGATTCCCCCAAGATACACATTTCAGGTTGAAATAGCACTCATCAATTGTCCCAAATAACAATATCTTAACACATATCTTTATAATTGTTCATTATTTATAGATAGCCAATCATTACAGAGTTATTGATAAGTGTCAAACTTGTTGCCATCACAACTTTGACACAAATCATTTGATAATTAGAAACCAGTCCCTACCTTATGTGAGAGTATTGTAGTAAAAATTACGGTACAGAAATATTATTCATTAAGTGGATAATCTCTAGTCTAATTAATGACTAATGAAAATTATTAATACACAAAACATACTTTATTTTATGAAATTGGGCAGATATTTTTATTCTATATAAATTGGTAAAGAGATTTTGTTTGTCGTGACCTTTCAGTTTGGATATAGATTTGTACAAGAGGGACAGGACTTTATCTTTTATTATTAAACATCATCATGTATTAAGCACACTAATAGCAGTGGTTTATATGTTAAACAGAAATAAATATAAATGGGATATTTTATATAAAGGCAAGGTAAGGAGTATATGTGTCAAAATGTTTTCTGCTCTAAGAATATAAAATTAAATGGCATGACAAAGCAAATGTTTAAGAAATATATTCATATCTGTAATTTGTAAAAAAAAAAATTATGATTATTAATGTTAGGCTGCTATAAGATATCTGCTGAGGTTTACAATTGCAACATTTAACAAAACAACTTAAATTATAGATATTAAGCAAACATACAGAATGTTAGTAATTTGTATGCTTGATCAAAATAATATACATCATTCTTTTACAAATATTTAAAGTTTCTTTGACATATGGGTAATATTTTAGTGTTGGGATCATAGATTTATTTTGAGCTTATCTAATAATACTTATTGTAATATCCGCACTTACGACTGTGCCAAGGTTATAACTGCAAGTCATACTGTGTGGTCAGCAAATAACGTTATACAATTCCCACACTGTTCTTTCTTAACAAAGCTCTCCAACGAATGCCTTGCTCTGCAACGAATGCTTCTACTCTGCAACTAATGCTCTGCTCTGCAACTAATGCCCTTCTCTGCAACTAATGCCCTTCTCTGCAACTAATGCTCTTCTTGCAACTAATGCTCTTTTTGCAACTAATGCTCTTCTTGCAACTAATGCTCTTCTCCGCTGCAGTGTCTTTCAGCTACACCCGTGAACTACATTTTCACTGGGTGTGCTAGTCATTTACCGCCAGCACTGATGCGAGATATCTTTGCTGATGTTAAACAGACATCTCTCCAATACTGCTCGCTACTCACTACTGCGTGACTGCTCTCTACTGGAGTTGTCCCCTAATTCCTGCTAGATGTTACACCATCTTCTATTCGCTCTCTGACAACTGCAATGATCTCAATCAATGCACTGACCAATAAGGTAACGTCTCTTATCTAGAAGCATTTGTAATTAGCAAATACTTCTAGGAATTGTCGATCGCCATTACGTCAATGCACTAATTAAATTCCTCAGCTATCAGAGCGCGATCTAAAAACAGCCTTATGAATAAATTCTAGTTTTTCTGGAGTGCACAAAAATGTCTGCCATTTTTACAAACACTGCACTTATTAATCTATTTATTTCTAAAAAAAGAATATAGGAGTGCAATTTTATGAATAGAAATTATGGGTAATCAATTTTAAAATAGATAAAAATGATAGTGTAGAATGTCCTACATACCAAATATTTATATATTGTTTTATTATTAACTTAATTTTGTTTTATATTTTATTAATATATGTTCCACAATAAAAATCTATATGGATGTTATCAATTATCATGGTGGTTTTGGTCTCAATTTTATTTATGCATTTATTTTATTTTGAATCTAATGCATTAGTGACAGATATTACTATGGGTTTATAATATTAGTTCATCATGTTCTCATTATTATCATCAATATAACATTTAATATGTCTCATGATTTTTAGTTGTAGTGCCCTGACCATAAGGGTAATGTAACAAGATAGAAAAAGATAGCATGAACATGCAATAAGTACGTAATCTGACTTGCATGGTGATAATGCTCATAATTTAGAAATATTTTCAAACTGGAAAAAATGATAATCAGTTTTCAATTAATAGATTTAATCTATCATTACAATAAGGCATCTTTCTATATGCTTTATTCTGTCCATTACAATTATTAAAAGGAAGTTGCCTTGACAAAAGGTTGAGATTGTTGATTGTTATTGATATTGGGTTGGCTAAGTGTTGACTTGTTATAATGATTATATATATTTTAATGATAACAAAAGAATTTAACTAACAACAAAACTTCGATAGGCATTTATGTAATGGTATATAAAATGATAAAAATCTATATAAGATACTAAATGATATTTACATCTAAATATATTATAAATCTTCCAGATGTGTACCTAAATATCATCAATAACATGGTGAATGGTTTATAAAATTTCAATAATGAAACAAAATTTTACTAATACCACTCATGTGATAATGATGATTAGGATTTGTGATCACAAGTACTACTAACAGCATTTTATTTGTTTTAGGTCTCGATCAAAAAGAAACTCCAACCCTCTCACTAGAGGAAATTTACTGAGAATACTAATAAAATAACAATCACCACCACTACCCATTATTATTGTGATACCCCAACTTATCTTCCAGGAGTTTGCTTGTTATTGCAGAGGTGTGGATGATTTATAAATACAAATATGGGTGTTGAAGTTATAGTGTTTTAATTTAATCATAAACAAACAACTGGATTGAGAAAACAATAATTTAACAATTTATTAACATAACAACAACATATGTAAATTGTTTTCATCTATATACTAGTGATTCCCAAATAAAACATGTCACAATAATTAATATATTTTCAGTTTTTAAGTCTATACTCATGATTTCAACAGCAGATATAAAATGAAATGTATTGCAGCAGTTAATATATTATTCAGTTTCAGGTCCATATCAGCAATTCTAACTGCAGATATAAAATGTAACATATCACAATATTTAATATATGTGAATATCTTACCAGTCAAAAATCTAAAGTTTTAAATCATGGATTTTTATATTTTGTTTTTCTTTTTTCTGTAATTATCATCATCTTTGTAACTTCCCTTGGAGAGTAGATTTCTTCTCCTTATATGCTGGATACTTGAATTGTAGTTATATCAGTATGATCATATATCACATGTACAATATCAATAAGACTTTAACAATTTAGTGGCATGGAACATTTTCTTTCCTTTACTGGGATCTTAGAGGCAGTAATGATTTACTTCCACAAACTTTGACATTATTTACTGGATTGAACAACATACTTAGAGTCTTCTGACTGATGTGCTACTTGTGTTTATCTAGACTTTCATGGAAAATCATCCACTACTATAGGAAAACATTATGTAACTTCTGCTATAGGTGTTGCAATTTCATTTAATGATAGTGTAGAATCTCTTCTCCACATAGCTCACTTCAACACTGCTTTAATGTATAGCTTGCAGTTTGGAATTAGATAATTGGCAACAGAACTAAATTGACATCAAAATGAATGACTGCATACTGAATGAATTTTGAATGACTCTTTTTACACCTTTCTGTTATCTTTCTATCTCTTATCTACATCATTTCCATCAATCAAACCATAATGTAGACCATTCTAAAATTTTGGCTTTCAGAATAAAAATATTCCATTGTTCTCTTATAAATCATATGGGGGGGGGAGATAAACTTATATACAATATTGCAATATTTTATAACAAAAGATGAAAAAATAGCTTTTTGTTTTCTTTCTTTATCTTTTTTATTCCAATGCAGGAAATATAAAATTCTTCACCATCTTTTCTTTTTTTATTTTTAATTTCACAGATATCATTGATTCATGATTTTTAATCTTCGATTTGAATTCACCAATCTATTTACTATAAGAATTGACAAGATTTTATTTATAAATCGATTCACATCAGTTAAAACCTAAAAGATTTCAAAATGCCTTGAAATTTTATAAACTACACACTTCAAAATTGATTCACAATCAACTGCATTTTGTTTTTTTACTCTTTTACAGTCTCATTTATTATTGTCTTTCTATTCACATATTATAGGGTAAGTAATCCATAATATTCTGCATAAATTTTCACAACATTTAATATGATTAAAATATATGTTAATGATTTTTTTCTTTTAGTCTCATGTACAATTTCTTCATTTACCGTATAGGAACACGTACACATATATGTTGTTGTTCAAATCTTTATTAACTCATATATGTTTGTGTATAGTTTGGTCTTTGCAGCATGCAATAAATATCTACTAATATTGTCAAATGCATAAATCAGCTTTCTTTTACTTTTTTATGTAGTTTATTCTAATGGTGCATAATAAAGTAAATTGTACTTTTTTCTCTTTTATTTTTATGCAGTGTCTCACCCTGACTAATGTGGATTGCCCTTGGGTTGATATGGTTATAAGATATATATAATATTAGAAAAATATATGGTGAAAAATATCTAAAGTACTTATGTAGTTTGCCTGCTGGAAAGCTTGCTGCCCATTTTATTTTAAATTATTTATTTTTAGGGGGCATACAATACATGGTATAAATAATATGACTGTCTCTAAGTTATTGTATTCAATATTTATGTTTATTTTATTTATAAAAATGTTAAAGAAACCCAAAGATCCAAAGGGTTATAATTTAAAATGCTTTTAATATAAATGCAGTAAAGAAAATAAAAACAAAATATGAATAAGCAAGCTATAACAAAGATGTGAACAAACATTACTTTTACTATCCCATAACTTTGAAAATATTCCACTGAAACACACAAAAATTCAAGAGATTTTAATTTACATTTTTTTTAATGTAAATTCATTACACCAGGTGTAAACTAATCTCAGTGCACTCACAATGCTTTGGATCCTTCTAACCATGTTCTTTTCCAAACAGATAGGCACTTGGAACATGTTTGCACAAGACATTACCATTGTGTCTCCATTCACACATAAAGTGTAATAATATGGGAATTATCACATACTTTTTAGATGGACACTATCCTGTAATTTTGAAAATATTCCAATGCATCTTGTTCTGTCAATGAAAGATTCCAAATTTTAATCATATTTTCTAAAATGATAAGGCAAAAAGAAATGTTTAAAAAAATCAGTACAAGTTAATGAATATCAACAAAAAATAATGTTAATTTTAACCATGTCCTATGTGACCACTTCATGTTGAAATTTGAATGTTATGTTGTAAATGGAATTTATTAAAAAATGTATTTGAATTTTTTAAAATTAACATTCAATTTGGAATACAGTTGTCAATATTTTTTAAAGTTAACAAGCTATAGATGTTCAAGAAAATAATTTCAAGAAAAAAAAATGTAAACAAATACTTCATCCTGAAAAATGTTTACATTTTTTTTCCTCAAACATGTATAGCTTGTTCATTTTAAAATATTAACAAATGTTTTCTAAATTGAATGTTAATTTTAAATAATTTGAATACATTTTTTTATAAATTCCATTCACAACATAACATCCAAATCTTAATAAGAGATGAACAGATAACACATGGTTAAAATTAACATTATTTTTTGTGACATTCATTAACACATGCTGATTTTATTTTTATTATTTTTTTTTTTTTGCCTTATCATTTTTGGAAATATGATTAAAATTTGGAATCTTTTATTGGCAAAACAAGTTGCAGTGAAATATTTTTAAAATTACAGGATAGTGCCCATCTGAAAAATATGTGATAATGCCCATGATATTACACTTTATGTGTCAACAGAGACACAATGGTAATATCATGTGCAAACATGTTCCAAGTGCCTATCTGTTTGGAAAAGAGCATGGTTAGAAGATTCAAAAACATTGTTTGTGAGTGCAATGAGATTTGTTTATATCTGGTGCAGGGAATTTACATTTAAAAAAAATTAATTATGACCCTTTGAATTTTTGTATGGTTTCATAAAATATTTTCAAAATTATAGGATAGTAAAAGTGATATCTGTTTGCATCTTTGATGCAGTTTGCTTAATCATGTTTTATTTTTATTTTCTTTACTGCATTTACATTTAAAAAGTTTTTAATTATAACTCTTTAGAATTTTGTGTTACTTTATCATTTTAATAAATTAAAAAAATGTAAATATATGAATATGATAACTTAGAGTCAGCCATATTGTTTATGGCATGTGTTGGAAGCTCCTGAAAATTAATAAATTAAAATAAAATGAGTGGTAAACCTTCCGGCAGGCAAAGTACTATATGTAAATATGCCAAAATCAAATATTGCTCATTATCACACCAAAAAGATTAAGAATCTTACAAAATCTCCTGTATTTAACTGTCAATCAGAAAAGATGAATCCCAATTTATTTGCAATACCAATATCTTATATAAGATGTAAGTTTAGTTAACACTAGGAGAAGAAAATATTTTGTCCATGTAGATATAAACAAAATTTCATTAAATTTGATCTAATTTTAATAAGGCAGAATCATTATATATTCATTATAATAACCTTACAAATATCTAAAGTCTCCATAATATGTAATATTAGAAAATATATAACATCAAATATAATTTCTGAACACTGAACAAACAACATTAAATATTGCATAGAAATCCAAGCATTTAATAGTCAATTCAACATAATGAATCTCACTTTACATGAAGTCCAAAAAAATTATATGGAAAACAAATGCTAAGCTGTAAGGATGGAATTTTTTACTCATTATGTACATTTACATACATTAAGCTTTACTGGAATTTTTCTAATTTTTAATATTCCCAAGGAAGAATCACTAAGTATTTATTTTGATAATCTTGAACATGCTCAAATCTCAGCAAGATTTTAATGTTGTTTGTGCAGTGTATCAGAAAAATCTACTCTTGATGTAATTTCATATTTTATGTGATACATTTTCTAATAATACATATTCTACAAATTTTAAATATTTAAGAGATTATTAAAATAAATAATTCTGCCTTGAGAGTATTAAATTGAGCCAATTTTAATAAGGCTTTACTTACATCTACAATAAGTAAAAAATTTCATTCTCACAGTTAGTGCTATGTAAAGTTGTCTCCTATATAAGTTTGGGACATTAAGCAAATGGAACTCATTGACAGTTAGACACATGAATTTCTGTAAGATTTTTAAAACTGTTTATATGGCAGTTAGGGAAATGTTTATTCAAACACTCATATATATATATAAAAACACGTGTGTGCTTGTATTTATATGTTATAACAGTGTTGGAGTAAGCCTTTTCTTAGTGTGCTAAAAATATATGAAAAAAAATCTGAATTGTGAAAATTGGGAATTGTAAAAAAAGATGATGATGATTAGATTACAGATTGTCAACATTTTGTATGACAATTCTATTAAAATAAAGTCAAAGTAATCAAGGGAAATGATGAGATAAAATGAGATGCACTGTGACATCTCCTTTTTCAGTGTCAGGAATCTCTCAGCTACCACATCTAGAGAAACCTGTTAGCCATTTTACTTTCCCTTTCCATTCCCCACCCTAATTTTTTTCCCATATTCTTCTCTATCTGCTCCATTCCATTTCCACAACATAATCTTTGTCAATGCCATGGCCTTTATATATAAATCCCCTTATTTTTTTCCAAACCCAGCATAAAAACCAAGAATCCACTTTCTGAATAATCACTTTATTTATATTTATTCTCCCACACCTACATTATTTGTACCCTTTCTGCTTGCAGGCATTTACATTCAACTAACAAATGCCTAATATTTTCTATGACTTCCTTGTATAACTCGCAGACTAAATTACCCATATTTTTCCATTTATGTATATATTCTTTTGTTGCTAACACTCCTGCTTGAGCCTTAAACAGTAAACTACTTTCCTTCCTATTATCATAAATTTACTTGCACCCAATAATCTGTTTACTTTTATATATATTTAAACACTTTTTACTCTCCATACTAGTTCTCCATCTCTCCAACTTCCTATTTTTTATCAATGCATTTATTTTTTTATCCCATTCTTTGTCAACAATTCTCTTAACACAACCATCCCATCTTTTATATAAATATATTGACATAAATTCTTTATCCAAATCTTCTGCATACTGTATTACCTTTCTCATCTGTCTTTTACTCATAACCCAATTAAATACTATTTTGGTTATTTTCTTATTATCTATAAACTTTAATTTATCTAACATTTTCATTTTCCTTTTTGCATCTCTCATATGAAAACTTGACCATCCCATTTCTCATTGAATTGCCTTCTTTGCTATCCACACATCTGTATCTAATGCATGTCTTCCTACTTCTCTTTGTATTTTTTCTAAATAATCTAACAACTCTTTACTTACACATAACATATCATTACCATATATTAATCCTGCTATTGCCACGCCCTCCCATATAATTCTAGATACATCATATTTATTATATGAAAACAATTGCTTTATCACTTTCTTTTTTTTCTTTGCTATTTATCTTTTTTTTTTCTCATTCATCCACAATAATCATTTATAATTGTAGGACCCTCCATCCTCTAGACAGGCAACTAATTAGTAAATGTGCAACTATAAGTTCAATAAATATTAGCAATAGTCATTTCAGCTCATGAAAACATGACGTCACTATATTAACTAATCATAAATCATATATGTAGAATAAATATTGAAATGAAAATAAAAGGCTGAGACTACATTTTCAATAATAAAAATATTTAATCAATATCAAGGCTAGTAAATATATAATAATAGACATTAATTTATATTTAATTACTTGATTTTGAATAACTACTTAGACAACAACAACAAAAAAAACAAATCAACATTTATTAATCACATGAACTACTAATTGACTTTACAAAAAAAAAAAAAAAAAATTAAAAACAAACAAACAAATCTTTAAAAATTAAATATATATATATATAAGTGTTTCAAAATTGATTAAGTTGAAAAAAGTAAATACATTTTTAGATTGACATTAAATCTTTTAGGGTAATTAAAAATCAAATAAGAAAACAAATCTTTTCTTTCTTTTTACTTTTAAAGAAGTAAATTTATTCAATGTGTAGAAAATTATTGTGGAAAAAAAAAATAGTGCCAATATCCTTAAGAAAAATCCTGAACCCTCTATCTCGAAATGGACTAGGCCTACATTCAATCAACATTTTTCAAATTCAAAAAACATTTAATCTAATATCATCATGTGCCAAAATTTTCCCCTATCTAGAAATTGCACTCAAAATCACACGCACAGACAAACCAACACCTACAAATAACTTCTGGAAAAAGCTAATTTCTCCACTATTAAGCATCCCCAATCTTACATCCCCCCCCCCTATGGACAAAATGAAATACTGGGAGGTTTACTCAGTTTGCAACCCCCCTTCCAATGATAACGGGAAAACTTATCTAAACTTAACAAATAAACAGTTGACCAAAAACTTCAAATATTGGTCATTGGAGCCAAAATTCTATGATTTCCTCATAAAACTAAATCTTGATGCACTTCCAACTCTTTACTTCTGTAGATATAAAAGGAACTGTACCAATATTGAAGATATTTGCAAGCTCTGTCAAAGAGAACCAGAAACCCTATCACACTTATTATTCATTTGCCCCAGATACAATAATATCCGTTGGTACATTCCAAAAATTTTTAAAAACAAGGGTTACGGAATACAAACACTTCTCAATTCCTTTGAAAAGGGTATTTATGGACTCATCCGCGCTAACACATTTGTGTTATACTCACTATGGTGTACCAGATGTACACTTATGTATGAACCGGACATGAAACAATCTAACACATTTAGAAACAAAATTGATATCATACGCACTAGGGATGAAAAAATTTCATCGCCTAACATTTTTTCAGACACCTGGTCAATAATGCTACTTCGCTCTAATTTATAAAAAGACTCACCATCGCCAAAGAAGTAGATCACCAGGACTATAAAAAAAGAGAGAGAGAGAAAAGGGGGGAGGGAAGGGGGATGGAAAAGAGATGAAAAGTGTACCCATTAATATATGTAAATTGTTATAAACTGATGTAACGATTAGGAGAATGGTAAGCCCTGATCAAAAATTGTTATTATCCTTTTTCTTTCTTTTTTTTCTTTCTTTTTTTTTTTGTACATTTATAAACCAATAAAGCCTATTGAAACTAAAATATTTCAATTTTTCAACCAAATAAAAGAATTTATAAGATAGTGTCGTTTGCATATCCACATTCTGTAAAGTAAAAAAAAAAAAAAAGAACAATTATTTAATACTAGGAAACGGTATTATACATTATTAAACTGGAGTAACTCATTACAAATATACAATATTCAAATATGTTTAAAAATACATATATACAAGCAACAAAGATTACAAATTATAAAATTATTATATAAAAGCCTTTTTCGGCAAATTATGTTTTTTTGCCCTTTTCAATATGTCTCCACGATTTAAAGCACATACAGTGACATCTATATCAATACATGAGAGAAGATAGATAAACAAATGGATATCTGACATGATCTATTATGTGTTTTTTTTTCCCCTCAATTCTACTACAAAATTACTCTGTTATATATATTGAATGGATATATATCCACATATATTAATTAATTAACTATCCATTCTTTATCCATTAACCACTTATTATTTAACTTAATGGATGTTTTGTATATATTCATACAGTTGTTTTTATTATACATGATGTAGTTTGTTTCATATATTTTACGTCTATTAACATTTTTAATATAATCAAGAACACATATTATCAATACAATTTATTTTATGTCCATACTGCAAATAATGAAGAACACAATGATGCTATTGCTAGGAAAGATGATAGATCTGCGTTATATGTTCATTATTTGCAGTATGGACATAAAATAAATTGTATTGATAATATAAGTGTTCTTGATTATATTAAAAATGTTAATAGACGTAAAATATATGAAACAAACTACATCATGTATAATAAAAACAACTGTATGAATATATACAAAACATCCATTAAGTTAAATAATAAGTGGTTAATGGATAAAGAATGGATAGTTAATTAATTAATATATGTGGATATATATCCATTCAATATATATAACAGAGTAATTTTGTAGTAGAATTGAGGGGAAAAAAAAACAAAAAAAAACACATAATAGATCATGTCAGATATCCATTTGTTTATCTATCTTCTCTCATGTATTGATATAGATGCCACTGTATGTGCTTTAAATCGTGGAGACATATTGAAAAGGGCAAAAAAACATAATTTGCCGAAAAAGGCTTTTATATAATAATTTTATAATTTGTAATCTTTGTTGCTTGTATATATGTATTTTTAA
Source organism: Epiperipatus broadwayi (assembly GCA_028023455.1). Taxonomy (NCBI): domain Eukaryota; kingdom Metazoa; phylum Onychophora; class Udeonychophora; order Euonychophora; family Peripatidae; genus Epiperipatus; species Epiperipatus broadwayi. Next base: position 924,847 of record JAQFVV010000173.1, read on the forward strand.
ACATATTTGAATATTGTATACTTGAAGTGCAACATAAAAAAAGAATTGATTTTAATTCTGATTCTTTTTCTGTATAGTATTACAAACATAGAATATACTTTAAAAAAAAAAAAAGTTTACTTCTAACTAATTAGATTATACAAATAATACCTTAGAAAATAATGTAACTGGATCTGTATATTCTGAACAGTTTGTAAATTACATATCAACTTAGTGACTATTATAAAACCATCTACTAAAAATAATATCTTGATTCGTTTCTGAATTAAGAACAAATAATTACATATTATTATTTTTGGATTTGTTGAAGTTTTTTAATATCGATTCAAGAATTGCGGTATTTTTCATTAATAGAGAAAACCCCGTAACTCTATTAAGGTAATGAATAATGTTATCTGATGATTTGTTTTTAAAAAATCTCTCTCTTGATATTCAATCTGTGGGGAAAGGGGTTGATGTTGATGATGAAAAATAAAACTAATATTACAATTTTTATCAATAGTGTGCTAAATTTAAAATAATTAAAATTTGCATTATATTTTAAATGTTAATACGCTCATAACTCATATATATATACAGAGATGTGAGTAATGTGTATATTAAAATATATATGAGTGTGTGCACTTATTTATATATAGAAGATATACTGTACATATATTCAAATAATAATATCAGTGAGTTACATTGGTGATCAGTTTATATTTAGATTATCGCATTTTAAATTTGCTTAAATATAATATAGCATTTAAACACATTAAAATAAATACACACAAATGTAGTCACGAATAAATTAACCATGATTTATCATTTTACTACAAAAATTAATTCGAGACAATGCGTGTAAACATGCGATAGTAGGGACCTCTACAGGTGTTTAACCACAAGCTTACGCATGTTTACCCGCATATTCTCGAGGTGATAATCTCAGTAAATATTACTTACGTAATAATGTGCGTTTAATAAATTTATAATTACAAAAATTACTGTATTTTAAAATCACTTTGCATATTTCTTATGAACTTTTTTCTCAATATGGAAAAATTATAATTATCAGTTTTACACGAAGCTTCTGGAATTTATAATGAGTTCTACAATTTGTGATTATATATACTTATGACTTATCTCCATGTGAATGATAGTATTTTAAAAAATACTTAGTTTAGAATTGATTACAAAGTATTATTACAAAATAATTTTTAAGAAATCATGTATTGTAAGTTTAAAAAAGCAACAGCAAGTTATTGATTTGGAATTTTTTTTTCTAAGCTTTACAATTGATTTTTCTGAAGTTTCCCATCTAAAGCTTAACATCAATTATTCTATTTTATAAGGATTACAAAGTAAAAAACATAAGATATATAAGTATAATGATTTATTTTATATATATATAGAGAGAGAGAGATTTTGTATTAAATATTTAAATATAAAGATGTGTTTGTTTGTTAACACCTGCTTAACAGGTACAATAAGTTTTTAAATATTAATAAGTTGATCTATATTTGCATAATATTTTTTAATTCTATTTTTAGGATATAAACATGGATGCTTTCTTTTGCTATTTTCTCATCTTAATGCTGTTCGTATTATATCCAGTACATACTGAAAGATGTTCCATCTCCAGGGAGAATGGTGGTTATGTAGTGCAATGTATTGGTATAACAACACTTGATAAAATGTTTGAAATCTCTCAAAATAATGAATATTCAATTAATATAATAAGAATTCAAAATACAGAAATGTCTATAAACATTACAGAAAGTACATTTCAAATTTTTACAAATTTAAAAGAACTTCATTTCGTTAATGCAAAAATATTATCAATTTCCAAAAATGCTTTTAAAAAATTATTTTACTTAGAACACTAAGCATTGATAAAAATCCTGATATTAATTTCGATTCTTTGGCATTTTTTGGTTCTTCATTGGGAAGCTTATCTTATATGACAAGCCAATTGACCAATTTTTTGTTATTAACGTCTTTCTTGGCAAAGTTGTATGTGTTAAATCTTGAAATGAATGCGATTAATAAAATAGATTTGAATGATTTTAAAAACACACCAAATCTAAAAAATCTCATTCTTAGAAACAATGATATTTCAACCCTCAAAAGTGATGTTTTTAATAACTTAAAATACCTAGAAACCTTAAACTTAAAAAGTAATAGAATAGAAATCTTAGAACATGGCATATTTAACAATTTAATAAATCTCATACATTTGGATTTATCAAATAATAAGTTGATTACTCTAGCAGAAAATGTTTTTCTTTGCCAAATGAAATTAACAAATTTATTTCTTCAAGGTAAGTAAATATATTGCTATTAATTGAACACTATAAATTAAGAAATAAGTATCCTATTTATAACTTCAACATAATAAATGTATATTTTTTATAAGAATTAAAATGGTCATTTTTTTATTAATTTGTTTACTTTAGCTTAATTTTCTGCTTAAGGCTGTTGTAATATCTGTAAGTAAGCAATTGTTTTTCTATGATAGATAGCAATTCATCTTAAATTCTTTCTCACTCTGAATGAAAGGTAATTAACTACAAATCTATCAAAGCAATCTGATAACGCTGCCTCTGCTTTCAATTAACTGAATCAATGTAGCATAAATTTTAGTTATTAAAAACAGTTTGCATAACTATCAATTATATATTACTACAGCTTTTTATTATTATTTTGTTAAAATGTGTGTGTATGAGGATCTATGTGTCATGCAGCAGATCAATCCAGACTCTTTTAATTTTAAAATGGAAAACTTATGTAAATTAAGTAATATATCTCCAATACAACTGAAATGCAACAGCCAGATCATCATAATGCAATTATCTCAATTCTTTATTTATCAAACATTATGTAAAATTACAATAGAGAAATCCAAAATTATGTATCTTATCACAATTTTTTAATATTTGACACTTTTTAATAGTTACACTGTTCATCCATAAAGTTCTATTAGTAATATTAATGATATAATGAAAATGTAAAATCTTTTTGTATCACTTTAATATGAATTAAAAATCTAAAAATTATAATTTTTGTACTTTTGAATTCAATGTTTTATATTATAGCTTTATAAGCTTACAGTTTTGCTTTACTTATAGTCTTTATCAGAGATAAAGACATAAATTTAATATAAATATTAAAAATTATATATTTGAAAAATATAAATATAAAGATGACATATATTAATAATAATAAAAAAAGATTAAAGAGGCACTGATGTTTAGAAAAGTTTGGCCTAATGTGAATAAGGATTCAAGCACAAAAATATTATTGATTTAATAGTTTACATATATGGATAATAATTTATTTTTTTAAAAAAGATATTATATAAAATGATAATAGTTAGAAAATAATAAAAATAAAATATTAGACATTTTACATATATATTTCTTTCTGATATTATTTTTTATAAATTAAAAACTCAATGAAAGAGGAGTAATAAGACAAAATAATATGTATTTTTTCCTCTTTAATTTTTAAATATTACTAGTAAATTTTAATAGTATGGGCATATAATTTATTGCACTATTTATTATTTAATGGTAAATATAATATTTTAAAAGTAATGTTTTAAAATAATAATAAATATTTAAAAAACAGTAAAACTCTCCATACAATAGTGCCACCTAGTGTAAGCCTTAGTAATCAGTGAATGCAAGGTCTGTGTATTAAATCCCTATCTAATGCCTATTTATCCAATATCCCCAGACTAATTTCTAACTTGTGGCTTTCATCAGTGAGGGGTTTTGAATCTGAGAATATTGCACCTAGATCTAGGGATCCAATGCTACCCTCCATCAGCCACTTTTAGCCCAAGATGAGAACTACATTAATGTTTTCAATCCAAGCTTATTCATCTGTATAATTATATAGATCAGCATCTATACATTTTGGTGTCCTTGGTTTATTAAAAACCACAATCACCATCATGCTGTAGGCAGAAATGGTGATCATGTAATGTATTGATGGTTTTATATTTAAAAAAGTAATAATATAGATTATCTGTTAGGAATTCAAAGTTGATTATTTAAAATCAATTACAATTAGAACTAAATAAATATTTACTCATAATTAATTTGATACAATCATGTAAAAATATCAGTTTCAATTAAATTAAAAATTCATAAAATTTTTAGTATGTATAAAAATGTGTTTTGTTTCTTTGGTATATGTAGTTTATTATAATAGAGTGTTTATTTTTATGAATATATTGTGTATATTACAATTTTGAGAAGCACTAAACTGTAAAACAGTAAAAACTGTAAGCTGTTTGCACATATGAAAAGTAAAATGTATCATATAAATTGCATCATTTTTATTAATATTTAAATACAAATGTATTGAAATATACCAAACCCTAGATGTAATTAAAGCAATATGAACATAGCATTTTAAGTAGCTATCTACTCTATCTTAAATAAGTGATACACATGACTACATACATGTGAAAAATATAAATGTTCTCCAATATATATGTTTTGTGCTGAACAGTTGATCCAGATTATCATCTCCAACAGATATATATAATCAGTGCCATCTTAATATAAACTGAGCACTCATTATAGATATGTGTGGGAGATGATGATTTGAACCAACTGATGAGTGTTGGTTTAGTATGAAATATGTATATTAAAAATTATTTATCTTTTTCACAGTGATCATGTGTATCGGTTATTTAAGATAGAATGAAGAACTAAAGAAGCTTGAAAGTCTGTGTTAAAATCCCTTTAATTATTTATACTAGTAAAGTTATTATTATAAATTGTACATAATAATAATTTTTGACATTTATTTTAACTGTGATGAAGACTTTGAATCAGACAAAGAATTCAAATGCAATTTATTTATTTTTTATTTTGAATATAATGGAGGCTTTCATAGTCTGTGCATGTTAACACAAAGCTAATACTACAATTAAGTGAAACTTTTTTTCATTTCATATAAATAAGAATTTAAGCCAAGTTATGTTGTTTTGTTTTGAAAAATATATATTTATTAAATACTATGTGTACAAATTGAAAAGGATGTATACAAAGTTAAATGAGGTTATGCTATGTCCTGAGAGTTTTTATTGAATGGTTTAGGGGCAAGCATGTCTACCATTCTATTGTTATTATCTAGGAAGGTGAATAGGGTCCAAGTGTCCTCAAAGGATTTTTTTGGAGAAAATGAGCTCATCTCTTTTCATGACTTTCTTTATTGTTTTGCAGAACAACAATCCTGTATCTGGTCAGGGCTATTCCATTATCAATTTGCAATGTACTACTCAAATTGTGTAGAGTATGAAAGTGGACAGTCTAATAATTGTGAATGTTCCAGTATGGATCGCTTTTTTGAGTGAGATAATCAGATCCGGTCTGATATTGGAGTTGGTGGAGACTACATCTCTGACAGTTTTTAAATTTGGACAATAATATATGAAGTGTTCAATGGTCTCCTTTTCATGTGAGCATAAACTGCAGGATGGATTAATATTGGAGTTTCCTCTTCGGTAAAACAAAAACCGGTTTGTAAAAAATGTGCTGAGGTTAATTTTGATGATGTAGTCCAGATAATTGGGTTCCAAATACCATCTTTTAAAATAGGCGATTAATTTTTGGTTTGTGAGATTGAGATTACTTTTGGGAAGTTGTGGGTGTGGGTTGATTAGATGGTACACATCACACAAAGTAATTTTAATGTCAAGATTGGTGTCCACAATTGGCTTGTATTGATTTAGATGATTGATTAAGGATGATATCCATGGCATTTTTCTTAGTGGGAGGGGTCAATCCAGGGAGAACTTTTCAATAATGTTGTTATAGTTAAAGGAGTGTGTTAAATTATGTAGCATATTGTGAGCTTTTTGGAGAATGGCTGCTTGAATAGAGTAGAAGGACAGGCCAGTGAACTTCCAAGGCAGTTGGATTCATCGAAGGCTAATAGCCACAGTTTTTCTTTTCCAGAAGTGTTTGGTGCATAGATGATTAATTTTGTTCTGAAATTGTTTAGTTAGTTTGATGAAGTAGTATGTAATTTTAGGTAATATTGTCATATTTAGGAGGCCTACCTTTCCATATAGTGAGTGGTAAACTCAGGAGAGAGATGTTATGATAAATTCTGTTTTTTGGAGAATACCATCCTGTATTTTTCTGGCCATTGCCATTGGGGATTTGAAGATGGGGAACCCCAAGAATTTTGCAGCTTAGCAAAATAGGTAGAGGGCATTTGCTTTCCTGACTTTATCTGCCAGATAACTGATTTATTAAGATTTATTTGTAAACCATATTTTGCAGAATACCAATTTAAAATGGATTGTAGTTGGGGAAGATGTCTGATGTGGGTAGAACAACCATGATGTCATCTATGTAGACAAATGAGTTGAGGTATTTATTGATGGAAGGAACAAAAATGCCTGGGAGATTTTTTTTAATATCTGACAGGAGATGGTTTATGTATGCTGTGAAGCATAAATCATTGAGGGGGTAGACCTGTGAGAGAGATTTAAAAGGTTTGAAACTTGGTATGAGCTTGCTATCTAGTGAGACAAAGGTTTCTCTGTTGTTTAATAGATTGCTGATTATCTGAATAGTCATGACTGGAACATCATACTTGGCCAGCAGATTCAGAAGGATATCTATGTGAACTGAATCAAAAGATGCAGCAATATCCAGCTGGACATCAATGGGTTTTAATTTCTTTTGTACTCTGATATAGTCAATAAGAGTGGTAACATTACCATAGTGTGTGAGGTGGAGGAACCTTTTTTCCCATATTGATTGGGTGAAATATGTTTGAGGATTATAGGTTGAATTTGATCCTTGATAACTGACTCCATTATCTTAATAAGCAATAGGGTCATGGAGATTCGTTGAATACTAATAAGATCAGTAAATAGTTTTTATTTTTTTAAAAAAATGGTGCGAGCATAACTAGATACAGATTGGCTATATTTCTGTATCCTGTAGCTAAGAGTTCAATCATGTTGACCATGATGGAAACCGTAAACTGGCTTAGTGGTTTAGAAAGAACTTAGGAATGCCATGCAGTCCTGTATGAATGCTATCCAGTAGGGACATAAGATTCTTTTTAAGTAGGAATTCCATGCTTGCCTGAGTCCCTGGCTTCCAGCCAGTCTGTTTCAGAAAGAGAACTATCTGCTTGTATAAGTTGTTGATAGTTCTGACTGATGAGTAACATCATAGGATAATCTACAAGTGTAATCCCATCACTGGTAATTGATGTTGGGGTAACCTGTTGTCTATTTTCCCCTAGTGCCCACCTGATGAACCCTCCCATCTAACAATATTGTTGAGACAAAAAGAATTTGGAGCTTCTGATGGATAAGTATTTTTTTCAAGTGACTTTTGTTTAGTGTGGTAACGGTTTTTTAATGATATGATGTTTTCTATATTGGAATGATTCTGTTGCAGTATTTGTAATTGGTTTTCAATATCTGTGAGGTCCCTGAGTAGGCTATTTGGACCTTTAATTTTCCTGATGTGATGATTTAGAATGGATTGAAGTATACCAATGTAAGTAAACCAGGCTTCTTCAACTGGAAGGGAAAGGATGTTGATCTTTCAGAAATAGATGTAGGCCTCAGAAACTATGGCTTCAAGTTGTCTTCAATTACTGTTTTATAATTTGATATTTTTTAATTTGAAAGTAAAACAGAGAAGGTAACTCATTAAACCTTTACTAACTAGCAATTGAAAAATCAATTGAGTAATGTCTTCCTTCTTCTTCAGTATTTCTTTTCAGAGGAATTCCGAAGATTTGATGTGAAGTTATTTAAAACTGTTTTACCTTTTTTTAAGTACTATTATAGCTATGAAAATATGAAACTAGAATGTTTACATTTTTACAAAAGTGTTTATCTTAAAACTGTCTCCTTAATATAATAATAATTATTAATAACAAAAAAGGGAATCAAATGGTTGGTTGCTTGGCTCTAGAATCCATTATTCTACAACTGCAGTAAATCATATAGGCTATTACTTATGACATTATATGGAATGTTAAAAAATATTCACACAATGATAGGAAAACAAGTCATTAAACACAGAAACATTAAAAAAGAATTAATTCTAGTTAAAAGGAAAGAAAGCAAAAAAAAACTTGTTTTCAGTTCTATTGTGGATGTAATGACTAATAAAATGAATAAAGAAAAGAGCTCATATTATTTCCAGCTTAATTTTCTTATAGAAAATCTATAACATATCTAGAAATCTTAAAGATAAACAAATAAAATAAATAAAAATTATCTGGTACTGATTTACAGTGTTCTCATGGCCATTTTGAAATCTAAAGACCACCTAAACCCACCACTGACACATCCAAGTGATGAATGATCTAGAATAATCCACACATGGTCACAATAAAATCACAATTAACACCAATAATTAAAAAATTAAAGTGCAAAATTTCGTCCAACTATGCTTGTTCAAATTTCTCCTGTTGTTATTTGCTGTTTGACAGATAAAAAAAAATCTAAATGAGAGAGATTTATTCATTAAATTTCTCAAAGAGAATCATGTTACCTATCAATGGTAAAAAGATTAGTATTTTATCTTATTTAAAATCCAATATCTGTTTTCCAATTGAAATAATCAACACATTTCTATTAAAATCTGTAAATATTTTTTAAACGTTTCTGTGTTCATTTCTTGATGATAAATGTCACTTCAATGTTAATAAATAGAAAATTATGTAAATAAATATATAGATTTGTATCAATTTCAGAGCCTGTAATCAAGTGTAGATCCAATATCGTGTCAGCAGATCAAATGCAAACAATGCTGTTTTTTTCTTATCTCCATTTCTTTTTCTAATTATATGGAACAAAGGAAGCATGCAACATCAGAGTTTCTTTCTTGTAAGAAAAAATCCTATTAATTGTAACATTAATATGCTTTATTTCATATGGAATATAATTCATATTTTATCCTATTAATTGTAACATTAATATGCTTTATTTCATATGGAATATAATTCATATTTTACAAAAAATTATGTGCTTTTATGCTTGTTAGAGAAGCTATATTTATTAATATTTATTTACACTTAGCACTTTCAAAGCTCAATGGCTCCATATTTATAACTGAGTGCAGTTGATATTTTAGTTCATATTTTAGAATGTATAAGCTTTTAGTTTTCTGAAATTATAAGTTTGGTATGATCAATTTTACATTATTCAGCATATGCTTATGGGCATATATTACAATATAATTCGTATTTTAGAAGTTATTAGCTTTTAATATTTTGAAATTATAAGCTTAGTTTGATCAGACTTTTGCATCTTTTGGATGATACTTTGTATTGTCAAAAACATCCTTCCCTCTCTCCACATACTTCAGTGCTTTGTGCCATCATTATTGTTAGAACACTGATATTTTAGAAGTGATAAACTTTTAGTATTAAGACTGTGTTCACTGCCATTTTGAATTCCAAAGACTGCCCAAAACCACTACTGACACATTCAATCAATAAATGACATTGAATAATCCACACATTGACACAATATGACCATTCATTACAAAATTGCAATTAACATCAATAATTAAAAAATAAAAGTGTAAATTTCATATAACAATGCATGTTCAAATTTCTCACATGTTGTTATTTGCTGGCTGATAGATAAAAATAATCTAAATGAGAAAGATTTATTTATTAAATTTCTTAAAGAAGATAATGCTACCTCATGGTCTAAAAAGATTAGTATTTATCTTGTTTAAAGTCCAATATCTGTTTTTTAATTGAAATAATCAACAAATTTCTGTTAAAATAACGTTTCTGTGTTCATTTATTGATGGCAAAAGTCTCTTTGATGTTAATTAATAGAAAGTTATGTAAATAGATATATAGATTTGTATCAATTTCAAGAGCCCGTAGAGACCTTATGTGATCAAGTGTAGATCCGATATCCACATCAGCAGATCAAATGTGAAGAATGCTATTTATTTTTTATCTCCATTTTCTTCTAACTTATTGCAACAAAGGAAACATGCAACATCAGAGTTTCTTTCTTCTAAGAAAAAATCCTATTAATTGTAAAAATTAATATGCTTTATTTCATATGGTTATGAGCATATATTGTAATATAATTTGCATTTTAGAGGTTATAAGCTTTTAGTATTTCAAAATTATAAGCTTAGTTTGATCAGACTTCTGCATCTTTTGGATGATACTTTGTATTGTCAAAAACATCCTTCCCCCTCTCCACATACTTTGGTGCTTTGAGCCATCATTATTGTTAGAACATTCATATTTTAGAAGTTATAAGCTTTTAGTAATTAAGACTGTGCTCACCACCATTTTGAATTCTAAAGACCACCCAAGTGACTCTGTTTGGATTATTCGATGTCATTTATTGCTAGGATGTGTTAGTGGTAGTTTTGGGTGGTCCTTAGAATTCAAAATGATGGTAAATGCATTCTAAATCAGCACCAATTACCTTTTAAGGCAGAACCAAGTTATCTCTCTTTCTCTGTGTATGTGTGTGTGCATTTATTATGCACACATTAAAACCCATGAATCCAGCATTCGTAGGGAGTTGGGCAATTACCCATTAGAATGAAATCATCATAATATAATCTTTATTTAGTTTTATATTCAGTGCATTACAACCTAGCTGACTAAATTAGATTAAATTGAAACTATATTTCTCTGGTGGATGAATAGAAAACTGATTTAATAGGACAGACTACTTTAAAACAAACCTGTTTTAGATTTGGGAAAATTTCAAATATTTGCCAAACAGATATTAATCACTGTATTGTGAGGTCTGTTAATTAGGCTATAAACTCTAGATTCCTTTTTCTTTATTAAAGCATCCTAATCATGTGATGATTTGATAGTTTAATAGCTCTTTCTATAGAGGGTACATTGACAATTTAATTCATATGTAGAAACTGTGGCAGAAGACATAAAAACTCTGCTATCTAATGCAAAATTGGGTAATAAACTATTTTTGATAAGGCAGATTTTTATTACTGTTACTGTTAATATTTAAATTTTAATAAATACTCTCATTAAAAACTAGTAAATATTTTTTTTGAAATTTACAAAAAAAGAATATTAATCTTTAGTTTACTGCTTATTACTTAATAACATTGACTATTTTCTCAGTTATCATCATTTCCTCTAAGAATTGCACAATTTGGCATAATAAAATGATATTAAATATGATTTAAATTAATTTTTTTATTCTTGAGCACCAGATTTTTTATCCGTATGAAACATCATTTAATAAATTAATTACACTCTAAATGTAAACATTTAATATTTTAGTAGTATAGTAGTACATATTTATATTCAATTGTACTGTTCTTTACATTATCCTTATGCAATTTAATAAGCAATAAACAACAAATTTGCACAGTTTATTATATATTCTATGTTAATAAGATGTATATAATTTTGTTTTAGTTTTATAAATTATTAAAAAATAAAAGATTTAATAAAATTGTGTTACTGTTGTTTATTTGGTCAGCTATATTAACTCCATTAAACTTTGAGGTTGAAATTTATGAACCCATAAAACATACAATAATTTCAATATAGCAGGTTTTATATAAGTTTAATAGTTAACTACATTTATAAGAACTGAACCTAAGGTAAATCACATTCTATTCCATTAAATATTATCAATAATAATATTAAATAAAAATATTACCAGCGCCATTAACATAATAATATCTGAGGAAACTTTATTATATTAATAATAATAACAAAAATAATAACAACAACAACTAACTAACTAACTACAAAAGAAACAATTATAATAAAGTGCATTAAATAATCTGTTGGTTTATTATAGAATTAATTTTATTTTTTGTAATATAATGTTTTTTGATTCAAGGTAAGTTACATTCAATACATTTATCTATTTTACGATTACTTATAACTTCAATGTTTATCATCTTTAATAGTTGTCTTGATGATCCATAATTCAGGGGTGACATTTAAATATTTAGTTTTCATAATCCATTATTCATTTAATGGTATTTAAATATTTAGCATTGATAATCCATAATGCACTTCTTTAAGCATTGTAGACAAATTGGTAGTTTATTATACACAGCAATTTAATCCTTCTGAAGAGATTTTAAAATTTTTATCCAAAGAATTAGCATTCATTTATGGATCTTTAATCCATAATGCTAATAGTTCTGATGTATATCCGATCAAGCAAATAAATTATCATTCATAAACTGTAATTTATAATAATTTTTGAATTCTCCAAGCAACAAAGTTTATGGAGATATGTTTTGGGTTGAAAAATTATTATTTAAAATTTTTCTTTCCATAATTAAAGATTAGATAAATTCACGATATTAGACTTAATATATACATTTTTTTGAAGTGAAGAAAACAATTATTTCACCATATTTTGAAAATGAACATCAGCAACTTATTTGAAGTTAATAAATATAACTTTTCCAAATATATCAGCTATTTATTATTACTTCCAATTGAAAAAGTCCAGCAATTTATTGTTCATGTAGTGAGACAGCATTCCACAAGTCTTCCTAAGAACAGCTGACTGTAATAAGTGAGATTTCTTGAAATAAAGGATTAATTAATTAATCAATCTGTTTTATTTGTTGTTATTCATCCATTTCTGCTTTAATCAGTAAAGGCAAAATACCTAGACTGGTTAGCGTAGCTGATCATCAGCATACAAAATAACTATTTAAAAATTTTAACCTTTTTAGTTCCTGCCTGCAATAAAAATTTGTGAAGACTGTCTGGCTTTTCCCAAATTCAGCTTTTATATCCATTTGATACAGCTGATATCTGAAGCAATAAATTTCCCAATATGCATTGGATTTTCTTGGTTTTTCTGGGAAAATTTGTTATCAAAGTTACTGCCGGATAAATGATAGATGCTAAGATTTTTGAATCAATGCAGCAAAACTTTATGAACGCCATTCAAAAATGAAGAAAAAATAATACGTTCAAGCTTTTTCAATTGCTTCATTTTTATTTCCGGGTTTTAAAACAATATTCCAAACATTTATTTAAAATAAATATTTGAAAACCAGGCACTCTTCACAAACCTGAGAGTTTAATTGTAAGTATAGGGTATTTGAAATTCGATTTTCAAGCACCCTTCAACTATCCACACTATCTCATACAACTGATCCACATGACCACACACATGTAGAAAAGATAGATAATCACCAATATACGTATTTCATGCTAAACCAGCACTCATCAGTTGGTCCAGATTATCATCTCCCACACATATATATAATCAGTGCTCAGTTTAGATTAAGATAGCAAATCCTCATACTTCAATAATATTGGCATCAGCATGGGATTTGGGTTTTCATTATCAGATTTTTAATGGTATGGATGGCTGAAAAGTTGGAGTTTGGAGTGGATTGAGGCCTGTCCATTGAAGTATGAGGATTTTCTATCTTAATATAAACTGAGCACTGATTATATATGTGGGTGGGAGATGATAATATGGACCAACTGATGAGTGCTGGTTTCTACATGTGTGTGGTCATGTGTATCAGTTGTATGAGATAGTGTGGATAGTTGAAGAGTGCTTGAAAATCTGATTTCAAATCCCCTATACTTATTTAAAATAAATAAATCATAAAACTATAATGTTCTCATGTATTTATTTCATTTAATTTTAAATTGGCCTTTTAATGAATAATATTATTTAATAAATATTCTAGCAAACTAAACAAGATAATTAATTTTACTAAATTTAAATACGTAAGCTTTTACACACACACATGCACAGAATATAAAATGTATGAACTGTTTATTTTACACATAAATAAAATGCAATCTAAAATATAATTCCTTTACTGTAAAATATTTTAGTGTTGTAATGTTAAATTTATAATTCTATATTTAATTATCTTTTATACGTGTGGTCACCCCTGTTTATTTATACAATTCAATAGCTTTGTTTCTTAGGAAAAATAATGACAAAAATGTAAGCATAGAGTATTTTAAGGACCACATAGAGCATTTATCATTGATCGTTATGTTGATTATCCAGTATCGTTATGTTGATTATCCAGTATTTGGATTGAGGATTATCTTGAAATAATCAACTAATTCCTATTTAATGTAGTATCCTTACAACACTGCATGATAATATATCTTTCATATCCCAAATTTAGGTAATAACTATTAATATTTATTAGACATTTTGTATAATTTTCTTTATAATTATTATTCGCTTTTATCATTTATTTTATATTATGTAATAAAATATTTGTTAATATTTAATACTTTTTTTTTGTTGTTATTAAAGAACCATCGTCACTACATATTTACAAGATAAAGGTCATATATAAGATATTAAATTACACATAAATATATTTGAATTAAATACATAATTATTGTATTGATGCCATCTGAGATATGATATACATAAAAATCCCTTTTACACTGTCATATCCTAAAGTGCATAAACACACTTTATATCTACACATTTATTTTCTTATTTTATATAATTCTGAAATAAATTATTAGTCAAATTTACATTAAAAATTGCTAGTCTTAGTATTAAACACAGATTAAGGTACTCTTGATTAGTTCTTATAGTCATCATCATCATTATCAACCATTATCAATCCACTGCAGGATGAAGGTCTCTCCAAGTTTAATCCATCTTCTCCAATATTTAGCTTCTCTTTTCCATATCACCCCTGCACACTTTCTTATTTCATCCATCCATCTCACATATGGTCTCTTTCAATCTCTTGGAATCCAGTTTAAAATTTTAATTGTCCATCTATTATCATCTCTTCTAGCAATATGTCCAGCCCAACTCCACTTCAATCTTTTAATTTTTTCAATGAGGTCAGTAACACCTGTTTGTTCTCTTACCCATACATTGTGTTTTCGATCTCTTCTTGTTACTCCCAACATACATCTCTCCATACTTTTTTGAGTGGTCTGAAGTCTCTGTATTGCTCTTCTATTAAGTGTCCAAGTCTCAGATCCATAAGTAAGAACTGGTCAAACACATTTGTTAAAAACCTTCCTTTTCAAACACATAGGCATATTTCTTTTTAGTATCAAGTTATTTCTATCAAAAGCACCCCAACCAAGTTTAATTCTATGAGTAATTTCCTCTATTATGTTTTCATCTGTATTAATAATCTGACCAAGGTATTTATAACTGTTAACTTCTTCTAATTCATCATAATCAATCTTTATTTTTATATTTTGAGCAAATCGATTAAACATTACTTTAGTCTTTTTAACATTTATCTTTAATCCTACTTTCGTACTTTCATCAGATAACTCCTGCAACATTTCCTGCAGCTCTGAAGCATTATTTGCAAAAACAACTACATCATCTGTGAAATCTAAATGACTTAAATAATCTCCATTTACTTTTATGCCTTTAGTTCCCCATTTTAATTCACAAAATACTTCTTGCAGCACTGCTGTAAATAGTTTTGGAGATATGGAGTCACCTTGTCTTACACCTTTCTCAATGTTGACTTTCCCAGTATCATTATGTAATCTAATTATTGCTGTTTCATTTTTATAAATATTCTTTGAAATATGACAATATTCTGAATCTATACCTTGATGATCCAATGCTTTAATCACTGAAGAAATGTTTATAGAATCGAATGCCTTTTCATAATCTATAAATCCAAACAACTCATATCCATTTGTTCTTTCTATAACTTCTCTCAATACCTGGATATGATCTACTGTACTAAAACCACTTTTAAATCCAGCTTGTTCTCTTGGTTGGTGGAAATCCAATGTTCTCTGTAGACGAGTTGTAATTATCTTGGTAAAAATTTTATATAAAACTGATAAAAGGCTGATAGGTCTGTAATTTTTAATATCTTCTTTATCACCTTTTTTAAATATTAATATTATTACTGCATTCTTCCAATCATACATTTCTTATAGTAAGAAGCATTATATTTGCAAAAGATTATTCATTAAAATACTATGATTAAGAGTGCATGTGCCATTATTAAATAACATTGAGAAATTTATTTATTATATAAATGTGAATTTATTATTAAAGTATAGAATAGTTTTAGTTTATGTGAAAATATATAAAATTTGAATGTATTGTAGAGTTCAAATTATGTTAGGGTTAGTTGCACTTTTCCAGATTATCAACACACCATTGCAATCATCTTAGCATTCAATATATATCAATTAAAGATTAATAACATTAAAAGTTCAATGATACCAATATCTATTTTATAAGTGAGTCTGCACCAACAATAGTTTCAAGAAGATTAGAAAAATAAAGCTTTATATATATATATATATATATATATATATATATATATATATATTTGACATATATATATATATATATGTCAAAGCATTGAATGAGACACGAACCTCGAGATGGCTGCTTGGAAGGCAGCTATGCTAGCCACTAGGTCACCAGTGCTTGACTAGCTTTTTCTTCTTGATAGATACAGAAGAATGAATTTTTCAGTTGTGATTTCACTTTATTGTGTTTGGTCTGAATAGCAGGTTTCAGACTCAAACCAACAGTAATATCAAAAAATATGAATACTCACAAAGTTAATATTTATAATTTATTAAAAAAATTATACATACAAATTATCATCATCATCATCAACCATCATCAATCCACTGCAGAATAAGGTCTCTTCAAGTTCAATCCATCTTCTCCAATCTTTAGCTTCTCTTCTCCACATCACCCCTGCACACTTGTATTTCATTGATCCATCTCACATGTGGTCTCTTTCTGAGTCTTTTACAATCTCTTGGAATCCAGTTTAAGATTTCAATTGTCCATCGATTATCATCTCTTCTAGCAATATGTCCATCCCAACTAGGTCAGTAACACCTATTAGTTCTCTATATTGCATTTTCTATCTCTTCTTGTTACTCCCAACATGCATTTCTCCATACTTTTTTGAGTGGTCTGAAGTCTATATATTGCTCTTCTATTAAGTGTCCAAGTCTCAGATCCATAAGTAAGAACAGGTAAAACACATTTATTAAAAATCTTCATTTTAAACACATAGGCATATTTACTTTTAGTATCAAGTTATTTTTACCAAAAGCACTCCAACCAAATTTAATTCTATTATTAATTTCATCCATTATGTTTCCACCTGTATTAATAATCTGATCAAGGTATTTGTAACTATTAATTTTTTCTAACTCATCATAATCAATCTTTATTTTTATATTTTGAGAATGTCCATTGAACATTACTTTAGTCTTTTTAACATTTATCTTTAGTCCTACTTTCATCTGATAACTCCTGCAACAGTTCCTGCAACTCTAAAGCATTATTTGCAAAATCAACTACATCATTTGCAGAATCTAAATGACTTAAATAATCTCCATTTACTTTCACTCCTTTAGCTTCCCATTTTAATCCACAAAATACTTTTTGCAGAACTGCTGTAAAGAGTTTTGGAGATATGGAGTCATTCTGTCTTACATCCTTCTCAATGTTGACTTTCCTAGTATCATTATGTAATCTAATTCTTGCTGTTGCATTTTTGTAAATATTCTTTAAAATATGACAATATTCTGGATCAATACCTTGATGATCCAATGCTTTAATCACTGAAAAAATGTTTATAGAATCAAATGCCTTTTCATAATCTACAAATCCAAAGCATAATAGCAATTCACATTCATTTGTCCTTTCTGTAACTTTTCTCAATACCTGGATATGATCTACTGCATTAAAACCACTTCTAAATTTAGTTTGTTCTCTTGGTTAGTGGAAATCCAATGTTCTCATAGAGAAGTTGTAATTATCTTGGTAAAAATTTTGTATGAAACTGATAAAAGGCTGATAGGTCTGTAATTTCTAATATCTTCTTTATCACCTTTTTTAAATATTAATATTAATACCGCATTCTTCCAATTATCTGGTACATCTTTATTATTTAGACATTTGGTATATAACTTTGCTAAACAAAAAAATCTATTTCTTTACCTGCTTCTTTTAATATATCAATTATAATTCCATCATTACCTTGTCTGTTTAATACTTTAATTTAAATATTTTTTTATCATCTATTTAAGCTGGGATTTAAAATCTATATTGTAATTACCAAAAGTATAAAGGTAAGAAAAAATGCATAGAGAAAATAAATGTGATAAAACATAAAGAAAGTGAAAGTAAAATTAAAATTAAAGAACAAATTTATTTAAATAAAAAGAGAGCCCACTAACCTGCATAAGATGACAATTACAGAGCTAACCAAAAAAAAAATTAAATTTATGTGAAATGAATTTAATAAATTACATAAAACATGAGAAAATGAAAAGATAAAAGATATGAATAAATCAACTTCAGAATGGCAATGAGTTTAAAGAGCTGGATCAAAACAAGTTCTATATTATTTTAATAGTATAATACAAGAGAGGAAGTTATAGATAGTTGCAAAAAAGTTATTAATTAAAGATAAGAGTAAAACAAGTAAAATTTTGATTAGTTCAAAGATCATAATTTCAACGATATATGAAGTATTTGCTTATGTGGTGTTAAAATAATATTAAATGGATGGAAAAGAATAACAGTGGGGAGTAAGCAGGAGAATTGTAGATCTAATCAATAATCAAAAAACTTTGACACAAACTAGAATCTGGGAAAATATTCTATAAAAAATCTGGAATGACTTTTAAATGTAGAGGCATATGCTTAAAAATGAAAATTTGTATTACTCAAGCCATGATGTTTTATTGTGACTTTCTATGGATGAAAAGGCTAATTAGACACTAAAGATAAATGATGAAAAATTATCTGATGCTTTTAAATTGTAATGTTGATAAAGATGTTTTAGTGTAACAAGAATGTTAAAAAATGTACAAGTGGATAGTTAATCAGATTTGACCTGGAATTTTACTTGAAGCACAAATTATCAGAATAAAATTGTTCTCTTTGGATTATATCATAAGATGAATGAAAAGGTTAAATGCAAATGAGGAAGATGATGACCAGCAATAAATTCTATTGTCACAATAATGAATGTACATTTGAGCAGTAACTATTTACATAATTGTTTGGAACTCAATGTTAACTTAACAACTTCTATTAATAAAATATATCTATCTTAGCTGTTGCCATGCATGATAACTTATAGGAAGTCATTTTAGTAGCTATGTGTACATTGTTCATTAACAACAAATTACTCAATTCTTTATCTTATCCAATTTATGCTAAAATAAGACTGCATTTTTAATATTATCTATAATAAGCTTGAGTAGGATTAACAGATATTAGTGCATTTAAATTTCCAAATCCAGACCAGTTTTTATCATTTACCTTTATCAATGATGCATTTGATTCAAGGCTGAAAATAGTATATTATGCATCTATCAATTTTCTTTAATTAAGGTTCTAAACCTTAGTCTGTGCTTGAATAGTAGAACTGAATTAAAGGTGTGTTTTTCAATGCATAATTGCATTTAAATCCCAAATCTCATTGACAAAGACAAAACCAGAAATTGGTCTGAAAGATAGGATGCCCTAAAAACTGATAATTACTGGTTATTCAAACAGTATAGATGACACTAAAGTAGAGAGCTGCTCTTGTTTTACTACATATAGCTTAGAAAACAAAATTAAACAGCTTTTTAATAATAAACATGGATTTAGATCAAATACATGCTAATTTAACTTACTGAAAATATACCTGTTAAGATATGTTCCCATGTTCATCATTATGAGATACAAACTTTAAATTACTTCCTAAATCATTAAGACAAAAGTCTTCTGTGGTTAACCTATTATTTTTCATTACTATCATTTTCATTTGTAGATCTTAACTAATTTGCTTTTTGATAGCGATATATATATATAATCTTAAAAAAAATCAATAGTTTATGATTAACACTATCATCAGTACTTAAGTATGCATTATGGTACTTGTGAACATCAAGATGTAGAAATGTCATTTAAAAAATTATGGTTTTTAAACTACTCAAATTGCTAAATTGTCTGTTCTGACTTGCAATTAAAATTTTGGGCTCTCTTTTATTTTGCAGACATTTTGCTACTTAACTATAATCTTGACTTATTAACAATTCTACCACAATCAATCCTTGTACTATATTAATTTTATTTAATATAAAATACAGGCATTCTTCGAATACCTGGATCTTAATTGTAAATATTAGGGATTTGAACTGATTTTCAAGCACTCTTCAACTATCCACACTATCTCATACTACTGATACACATGACCACACACATGTAGAAAAGATAAATAATCACCAATATACATATTTTGTGCTGAACTAGCACTCATCAGTTGGCCCAGATCATCATCTCCCAAACATGTGTATAATCAGTGCTCAGTTTATATTAAGATAGCAAATCTTCATACTTTTAATTAATGGACACATTTCACTCTACTCCACCCTCCAACTCTTCAGCCAGCTACATCATTGAAAATCTGATAGTATGTCCAAATCCCATACTGATGTCAATATTATTGTTATGCCCATGCTGATCTCAAGTCACTCTGACCCCTCATGTATAGGACCTTATCCATTTAAATACATAGAAGAGGGATGGGCAGGATACATGCTTAAGAAATACAGGCATTCTTCATATAACTAGAGCTTAATTGTAAATATAGGGGATTTGAACACAGACTTTCAAGCACAATAATATTGGCATAAGCATGAGATTTGGGCATTTCATCATCAGATTTTCAATGGTATGGATAGTGGAAGAGTTGGACATTGGAGTAGATTGAAACCTGTCTGTTAAAGTATGAAGATTTGCTATCTTAATATAAACTGAGTACTGATTATATATGTGTGTGGGAGATGATGATCGAGACCAACTGATGAGTGTTGGTTCAGCATGAAATACATATATTGGTGATTATTTATCTTGATATGTGATCAGAAGTATCAGTGGTATGAGATAGTGTGGATAGTTGAAGGATGCTTAAAAGTCTGCGTTCAATTCCCTATATTTTAATATACATAATCTCTATTTTACATGTAACATATTTAACAGCAGCTACCGTACTGTTAACTATAGTATTGTTAATTTTTATAATTCTTCAATTGCAGGCTTCAATATAATCTCTATCTGATCACTAACTCCAGATTAATTCACAAGTTCTTAATTTGCAGAAACTTCCTTCACTTTTTTAAAAATGGCAGATCATTCTTTTAAAATCATTTTTTAAATATGTGGGCTTTATTTTCCTGCATTGTATTTACATTTCTCACTGATTACACTTAAATGTAAATCTCTTTCTATTGCATTCCAGTGCTATCATCTATTGCAAGCTTAATTTTTTCATAGGTGCTGGATGATAGTGTTTGTTAAACCTCTGTCCATTGCTGTCATGTTTACATCTCCAGTCTAGTTTTTGACTTATGGCCTTCATTAGTTAATAGCTATGAATCTAAAACTAATCTGAGAAAATATGGATTCAACCGTCTATACCATTTAGCGTCAATTGTTTACCCAAATTTACAATTATTGGTAACATTAGAATAGAATAAATACGATTTATTCCTGAAAAGCATTTTGTATCCTGAGAGCAAGTGATGGTTTTTTATTTTATAATAAAAAAATAACTGGAAAAAATATTAAATCAGTTTTATTAAAATAATATTTCTGTTATTCGGATAAGTGGCTAATAACGATGATTATTTTTAAACCAGTGATAACATTTTACTCAGGAGTTATACACGAGAATTAAAAAATTCAAAACTACTTGAAGGAAACAATAGCAAGTGAAAAAAAAAAAAAACAATTAGTGATTTTCTTTATTATTCAGAAGTAAAGATGTTAATTTATTTAAAATTTCAAAAAAGTATTCTCTACAGTCAGTGAAGAGTTATTTATAGAGTTTTTAATGATAGTTTAAAATGCAAAAAATCATTATTATTTTAATTCATACATATGTACATTTTTATTATTTATTTACAAAAGCAGCTTACAAATGATAAATTGCTTTGAAAATGAATAAATACAACAAAAAACATTTACATTATGCAAAAGATAAGCAACGTCATCCTGCTTTAATTTCTATGTAAACATTTTTGTTTATTAAACATAGCATTAAAGAAATAAAAATCAAATTTTATACAAAAAATGACATATGTGTATAAGTTAGAAAGATAAACTTAGAAACAATAAAGTATTGGAAGAAATCAGAAAAAAAACTAGATCTAGTAGTATTAATAGCAATAAAAATTAATCCAAGAAACTTAATAAGAATTGTACTGAGAGAAAAATGGATTAGAATAAAGATTTAATAAGTATCATTAAAAAAATAGATGGTATCAAAAAAGAGAAATACAACATTAAAAATATAAAAGCTATGAATCGTATACAATTTATTGGAATTTAATGATTATAAAAAGTTTTCTGATAATAGATGCCATTATTAGGAGATGCTAAATCATTGATGTTTAGCTAGTCTTCATAATTTATTATAACTTTTAATAACTGGAATACAGGCTTATTATATACTTGAATCAATATATGTAATATATAGCATATATGAGCACAGACTTTCACACGACCCACCGCTCATCACTCTCTCTCATATCACTGATACCCTCATTTTTAAACATTTTCATTACCATTTTCAAGCATTATAAATTAATTACCACAATTTAATTTGATTTCTCAATTTCCTTATCTTATCCTTCTATCTCAAATGTAAACTTCTTTCTAGGTGTCTAATAATTTTTTTGGTAAAATTAATGATTTGAATTATCTACCCATTGTTATGTATTCATATTTAGTTCATATTCATTGTATTTTCTTATCTCTCTCAATGATATTACTACAGCATTTTTGTTCTTCTAATTCTATTTTAACTTTTATACCTTTTTGTTAATCCCATTATATATTATGAGGTTATTATTTTGTGGACTGTGTGTCATTTTTAATTATTTAAGTCTTCAACTCATAAATAAACCAAGATAAATTACTAATTTTTAAGTTATTACTATAAATTTTCATTTTTTCTTCTTTAAAAAACTATTATATTAATTTTTTTAGTATTTTACTCAATTCTATTTTATTGCTTTCACCTATTAGCTCTTGTAATACTTTTTTCAGTTATTAAATATTGTAACCAGTTGAATTACATAGCACACTATAATATAATGTGTGTGCATATATATATAATAAATAAAGTTTGATATCTGTATTCATTTCACAATATATGTAATATACAAATCAATATATATATATATCAAAATACAGTACAATTTATATAAATTATATTCTTTTAGAAGTACTTTCGACTATACACTTTGATAAAGACTACAAAGTGTATAGTCGAAAGTACTTCTAAAAGAATATAATTTATATAAATTGTACTGTATTTTGATATATATATTGATTTGTATATTACGTATGTATATATATATATATATAATGTAAAGGAAAAGTAGAAATAGACACAAATTTTTGTAGATATTTTTCTATATTTTTTTAATAAAATAATAATAAGTAAAGGATTAAATGACTCTGGGTTCAAAATAAAATTTCAATATGAAATTAATATTTCAAAAAGGTCTAATAAATAAATAAAAAATTATTCTGATTTTAAAATTTAAAAACAAATATGCTATTTTTGAAATCTATTAATTAATTTGTAAAAACATGTATGTAGATTCCAAAAGATTAAAGTTAATTGAAATCAACTTTTTCCAATCACACTTTGATAAAAAGTTTCAAGCTTGTTTTCAAAAGGATTAGACAGATTGAAAACACACTATGTTTCTATCACATGACCCAACCAAGATTATAAAAAGACTGATAAAAAATATCAGTCAGTTTTGCTTGCAGTTTTGTAAGTGTTGTCCAGAAGAGTCTGGTTGTAATATTTTAAGCAGTGGCCAACTAGGCCAACTGCAAATTTTGGCTTTAATATTTTTAAAAAGTGATTAGCAGAAGAGCTAACTGTAAAGTTGGCTAAAATATTTTGTGAAGGGTTGATAACTGCAACAGAGAATGGCAACAGTAAAGCTTGCTGCAGAGATGGCTAGTAGAATTATACAGAGAACTGCCATGAGGATGTAAAAATGTGAGCAAGTAGCTGCTCTACAGTTCACTGGTGGAGTTTGAATTCACATGGAAAAAAGGGTCAAGATTCTTTGTAATTCATAGCCTTAAAAGTGTTCTGGAAAACACCTTGCTGACCTGAAGCTTACCACAAATCCAAGTCTAAGTGGAACCAACTGCAGAAGGAAGACAGCCAACCATACCTGAATTATATACTTTTGCCTGATGATGACAATTGCCTGGATTGACAAAAAACAGCTTGCACAAGAGAAACACCAGCTGAATAAAAAAATAGTTATACGTATGCTGCTGGGTCTATATGCAGAGAAGTACAGATAAATGTATATAAAGTGAGTTGTTTTTAAATATTTCATTTGATAGTCATTTTAAATCTATATTTTTAAATTTAAAGACATTAATAATTAGTTAAGGGGTAACCTGATAAAAAGCTTTCTAACCTCTGAAAATTGACTATATTTTTTTAAAAAAAAAAAATAAAAGAAAGCTGTAATAGAATTTGATAACTGATTTTGAAATTGTATCTATATGTTGTTTATGCACACATATATGTGTGAAATTTTCTGTATGTTTTCAAAATGGAATTAGAAAAATCTATTATTGTAACAAATTAAAATAGTGCATATATGTAAAATTTAATAATTTTTTGTAATTATTAAATATCAATTGAATATATTAATTGTATATTAGAAATCGCATGTTTGTGTGCACATATATGTAAATCAATGTAACAATTTCAATTTTGAATGGTAATTATGTAAATCACCAATGTAATAATTTTTTTATTGTATAAGACTTAATTTTTAAGTATAGCCACATGGATCTTAATTTCAATTTTTTTTATTGTTAATAAACTTGTATTCAATTGTTAAAAATTGTATTCAATCATCATTTCTTGATCACATACTGTAATAGAGCTTGTGTTCTCTGAGCTAGACTCATTCACAGGATGAATATATAAATGGGGACTGTAATTAGTGCTTTTGGGGCATCCAGCGATGATCGCTTATCATCATCCCAGTTGGTGCATAAGATTATATTCTTTAAAGCCCGTGCATTACCTTTTGATTTTAATTTAGTCTTAGTAGAAGTTAAGTTTATAGTTGGACAGAACAAGACTCCAGAGCATTGATGATGATCAGCATGTTTTAATGTCCCAGCATTCTTGTTTTTATTCTTAGGATTTCTGATTATTATATATTCTGATGGATGGGCACTAAGTTGGTGCATCCAAGTTATGTTTAAATAATTGCCCAAGGTGGCAATGGATCAATGGTTAGCCTGGTCTACAGAAGACCTATTTCCAATCTAGTCACAAGGTTGACTGGTGATTTATAATTTTTATTGTTCAAATCCAGCCACAAGATGAACTGTTGATTTTATTCTGATTTATTGTACTGATTTTATTATATTTTACTATTGATCATTCATGATGATGAATGTTATTTTGAATATTACTTATAATTACTTTGACTTATTGATAATGCTGGTTGGTGAATTTATAATTATGCTTATAGTTGCTCTTCTGATCTCTCAATGATCTTCTAATCTCATGCTCCCCTTAGATATATCTTATAAAATATTTTATACCTATATATACCTTTGTAAATTATTGATTTTGTATTTACTTGGAAATGATGATGATTTGCCATCACCCCAGGTTCACATCTTTTTTCCTACCCACCCCATCCTATTACAGTATTATAATGTGAAGGTTTTATTATCTAAATGATTTATGTATTTTTTTTTAATTTTATTCCTTTTGCTTTTTATTTTAATTAATGTGCAACATGCAGTTTATATATATATATTGTAAATATGATATGGAAATCCTTGTATAGAAAAAAAATTATGATAAAAAATATGATTTACAGATATAGAAAAATTCACAGAAACACACAGCTGATTTAAATATATTAATAATTTCTATTAGTCATTCATTAAACTAGATTATCCACTTAATGAATAATATTCCTGTAGTGGTGCAGTGAAAATTACACAGCTGATATATCTACGATATCTTATTTATGTTTCTTAGAACTCATAGTTTTGATAATTTTTAAAACCATAGCCTTATAGACTTTTCATTTAATGTTTTTTTTCTCCTTTTTTTCAGAATTTTGACCTAATCATAGTTGATAAAAATTGATAAATTTGTAAATTGTCTCTAAATGTTTTTTTGGGATAAAATAACTTAGTGTTATTAATGTTAGTGGATGTAATAGATATTAAATATGGATCTCCATAATATTACTTTTTTATAAATCTTACACTTAAATGCAATTTTTTATATATAATTCCTCCTTAATTTTTTTAGCAGTTTCAATTATTCTGCAGTCTTTGTCAGAGCTTTTATAACTTTCTTTTTTCTTTTTACATTTAAAATAAAGAGGGAATTATATAAAAAAAATTGCATTTAAGTGTATAAGAGAGATTTATAAAAAGGTAATATATATAAATATAAGAAAAATGCAAAGAAAGTAAAAGAGAAGATATAAGAATAGATCTCCATAATCCATAAATGGGTTGTGTTTGTTTTTACTGAATGGTCTTTTACAAATTTTCACAAACTCTCTGGAAGTAATTCAGTCTTTTCTAATTTTACTAATTTTTAATATCAAACTGAAGAGTGTTGCATATATCTAAAAAAAAATATGAGATATATCTAGAAAGATACTGCTTTAAATTCTGCAAAATCTTTATTTCATCAGCAATCTATAAATTGCTATTTCAAAATCATTAAATGTATTAACTTTTTCTTAGATACATAAATTTCTATAATAAATGTCTTATGGGTGTGTGTGTTTGTTCTTTGGACTTATTATGTTAGTTAATGCAATTTACTTCATAATTTTATATATATATAATTTTTTATTGTACATACAGTAATAAACTTCTATGATATTATAATTTATTGATAAATCTGACGACTTACATGCATTATACCACTTCACATATCACTTTCAATGTTATAAATCCTTTGGTGACTAATCATTCAATTACTTTTACTTAATGTGATAAAAATGTCTAAAGAGAATTTAATTACTAAATTGTTTATATCTCCTGAGCACTTTTAAACTATCGTTCATTCTAGAGTATTCTTGATGGATCCTGAAACTGTATATTATTTTATTATCCAACTAAATGATTAAAGACAAAAAATAATAATTAAGAAAATCGTGGAAAAAAACATAAAGAAAAGAGTTTTTATACCATTATTCAATATAAGAATGTGGATTTTTTTGTACTGAAAACAAGATTTAGTCTTTGATGAACAACCAGCATATATTCTGGGGCAATAGAGGACACTCTTGTTTAGGCAATTACAATATTATTGCTTTGTTGTTGGTTTATTTATAGGATTTCTTCATTTCTTATCATTTTACTATATATATATATATATATATATATATATATATATATATATATATATATATATATATATATATATATATATATATATATATATATATATATATATATATATATATTAAAGTCAGATACTGTCTTCAAGAAATATCTGCCAAAAGACAAAATTTTCACATTATTCCACAATTCTTTAGTCAAATGTAGTTAGAAGATAAATATAAAGTAAAAAAAATAATATTTGTTAAAATAGTGCAATTTAGATTATCAAAAAAAAACAGGTTTGCCCAAATGGTATGGTTATTTTTTAATAAAGAAAAAAAATAGTAGCTTACCGTATTAGAAAAAATATACTAAAAATATATTGTGAGGGAAATTTAAAAGAAATAACTGGCATTTATAATAAAATGTACAATGCAGTAGAGTAGCTAATTGATTTTTTTTCAACATATGTTATTTATTGTAAAAAAGATCTAAGACTATCAGACATTTGGATTTAGAAATCAATTAATTCACATAATATTAAAATGTTGTTCAAAAGCCTTTACAGAGATATTTGTAGTAAATATTTATGCATGTTTTTATCTGAAGAGCAGTTTGGATGTGAAAATACATTTAGAATAGTCTTAATAATCATTATAATTGATGTAGAAAAAAGAGAGTTTAGTTGTTTCATATATATATATATATTGAAACAGTAAGATTTGTTTTCGAATCTTAAGTTTCACCTTTTTCTGTCGTCTCTCACTGACTGGTCTATCCCGCCCAAATTTAAACTTTTTCATATCAAATTGTGTGTGTAGCAATATTGAAACAGACAGATCGAAGAATCGATCTTAGTTTCATGATTGTCATTTAAGAACGGTAATTCTAAACCACTATTTACCCGCAATGAGACTTTTTCTATTCCAAGCCACATAGATTTTAAGTTATTTATTTTGTGTTTGTTTAAAAAGAATTTAATGTAAAGAGTATGAGTATAAATGTCACAAATCACGATAAATGATATTCGTGTGTGTGTGGTTTGTGGATTTATATTAGCTCAATTTAAAAGTTTCAATTGCTGGTATATTTTCTTAAATGTTAATTTTCAAATTATACAAAGTCATTTAAAAATGCTGATCAAAAGTCACATTCCTTTGATCAGTATTTTTAATCAAAATCTTACTTGTACCAATGTATAGAATAATTAGTTTGTACTTCGATAAATTAAGATAATGAATGTATATTTTTGTATTCACGAATTCCGATGTAATTGTTTTGTCAATTTAGAATCATGTATTAAATTTAAAAATAAATGAGAAATGTAGAACTCTTATCAAGAAAGGCAAATGCTATTGTATAGTCAAATTAGATATTGCTGGAGGCCGAAATCAAAGGCGGAGTTATGAACAAAAATAGGCAGAAAGGTCAACCGTAGCCATCTTAAATATAGACACTTTAACTTTTACTTGGTTTCTTGATCTAAGCTAAGCAAAGTAGTTGTTCCAGAGAAATCACTTCAACCATTATTAAGAATTGCCCGAAACTGCAATATGATGGCTAAGTCACAGAAACTGATCCATGTTCTGCCACTTTAAATCTTTCTATGATCTGTAATGTTTTCAGTGCTTCCAGTCTTCCAAATTCCAACATTTAAATTAACCATGCTTCTAAGAAATTCAAAATCGCGCCTACGTTCTTATACATAGCACCAAGAAGAAAACTGACGAAGAAAGAATGGTAACTTTTGTTACATGAACTTTTTACTTTCCTCTCAGTAATAATTTTATATTTAATCTGTTAATCAAAGTAATTGCATGTAAATTTCTTGCTTTCCATTTGAAAATGTTACACTAGAACCTGTCAGTAAATTTCTTCTCTAATATTTCTGTGCTCTAGTCTTTAGATGAAAATTATTAATATTTGTCCTACTAATAACCCATTTGTGAATACATTTATATTTTACTATTACTTATTTTACAAACAAAACGATGCCAATAATAATATTCCAACTCTAATTAAAGTCAGTAAAGCTTATCTCATAATATTTATTATATTCATTTTAAAAATAATTTTTTTTATCAACTAAAAATTGTTTCATTTATGTTGAGTTGAGAAATATTCAAGTATTTTTATTGTTTCTTTTACTTTGTCATGATATTTTAATCTATACTCCAAATCTCAAATACTTAAAATAGTCTAAAATTTTATTATAATTTTTTTATATATTATTACGGGTAAGAATAATAAGTGAATATTTTTTTTTGCTATTATTACCTTCCGAACAATCTGGGAAGTTATGGGTTTCAGAGTAAATTTAATTAATTATTACTTTTGCGATCGTTTGATTTCGCCATGTTTTATTGAATAGTTATATCGGACTGTTGCGTAGAAAATGTTACGGAGAGAAAAGGTTTTATATAATTTAGTTTTAAAATCCACTTCCGATCACTCTTCCTCGATGTTACTGTGGCAATGCCTTTACCTTCGCCTAAGTTGGCGTCTCGTTTTACTACCACATGGAGAGAAAGATTCTTCTCCAGGTAATTCTTGATCACCGGGTTGAAAATGAGCGCTGGTTGTAGTGTCGGATCTACTTGGGGGCATTAAGACTTGTCAAAGTACAAGCCGCCGGTATTCCTCAATGCACGAAGTTATTATTGTAGTATACATTAATCCCTGCAACCATCAGTACATCAGTATTATATCATATTTTTATATAAAACCGCCTCCCATTTATCCGTATGCGCAATGGTTTGAAACTATTAAAATAAAACAAATTAATATAAACTAGTAGATAAATATTTTAAGTGCTCCTATTACTCTGATTCTCATACCAACCTGTACAACCATTTAAACACATAAATATTGGCATGGGTTTGTTAATCAGTACAAACCAATTATTGATGACTAGCAGCAATTTATTCTAAATACATATGAGAGTTTTACCGTACCTGTAAATAATATTATTCAGTGCTTTCAATAACTTATTAAAAATTTATCTAACCCAATTTTGTCTCTCTTGCATTATTACTCTCGAAATCTAGTCAATCACCTACTGTCTGTATCGACAACTTAAATATATACATTAAATTATCAGTCGTACCAATATCCTGACTATAAGATATCTAGGAAATAGCTGATTGTGGGTAATTTAGTCTGTGTTTTTCGATGAGCTAGTAAAGGGAGAATCCCATATCGTTGTAATGTTGTCATCGGTGGGTCATGCCAGGGTTTTGGGTTTGAATTTAGTTTGCATTTTGGAATTTATTCCTAGACGTGGACTGGGTTCGAATTCGGATTACTGTGTGTGAATAGGCATGGTGATTTTTACCGGTACAGTGTTAAAAATGTATAAATATATGTAGAATTCAGCATAAACATGCACACATTTCGATCTCAAATTAAAAGCAATAAATAGGGATAAAATAATATAATTTAGATTTCTTTTAGTTATATGATTTTGTATAATTTTAATCATTTATTTTGGATTATAAAGTTCGTATTTATTGCTTTGTTTAAATTTCGTTTAATAATAATTCTAAAAAAATCTGATGTAATATTTAATTAAAAGTTAAAATAATCTTATGTTCCCTTTTTGTCTTTGAAATTTAAAAGCATCGGTCAGTGATAGATAATAGATTAATTAAAGAAAAATTCCCCAAAATGTAATTAGTAAATGTAAAATGTAAACAATAGAACGGCAGCTTTCTTTAATTAAAACCAACAAAATGCATTGATTATCCTCAGGGCAGATTAAGTAGAACCTAAAAATACCTTAACAAAAATGTGAAAGATCAAGATAAGAAAAGAGGCCATCTTAGACTTGCTGGAGACATTCACTTCAACTTTAGCTTTGCTCTCGATCACTGAGAGTCTCCAAAATATAAAAATAATTTGTTCCTGCCAAGGTATGACCAAGTAAAGCACCTAGATTATTCTCCATTGGGAGATGGCCTATTGGATGCCGAACTTTCCATTGCCCATCATAAATTCACCATGAAGATCTGCTGCCTGAAATAAATGAGAAAGCTGCTGCTGCTGTGAAAGTAAATGAAATATCTAAATACAAGAAAGAATTGCCACTCGTGAACTTTTTGCTGCTAAACTAATGGAATCAGAAAACTTCTTATAAAACAGGTACCTGTCTGTGTTCAAACTCTAGAGTACTCTAATAATATGCTATAGCACTTCTTCATATTACTTATCTAAATTATAAAATGTAAAAACTATCATTTGTATAACTAAAATTGAATAATTAATTTAATGTGTAAATTTCTCTAATAATCTAGCTTACCTCACTCTATCTTTCTTGGGTGCGTATTTCTCAAATCTACATTTTATCTATCAGTTATTATTTAATTATTGCATGCTCATAATTGTCTCAATTTTCAAAGTTTAAATCTATGATCGCTTGGAACAATGAATGCATGTCAAATTTTCATTAATATTTGCTTTCATAACTAACTTAACTTTCATATAAATCGACACGCATTCAATGCATCATTTATTGTAATGCAGGGGTCTACTACTTCACAAATGGCTGACGTATTAGTTATAATAATTCCCAATTTATATATGTTTTGTATTTATTAAATCATCATGAATAATTCCAGAAAATTACATTTCTTTGAGAGTCACCAACGTTCTTTAGTAAATGTTGATAATGTAGGGCCGAATTAGAAATCTATTTAAATCTTATCATAATCGTTTATACTTATACATGTGTTACGTTTTAAAGACGCGATGATCTATTCCACCGTAAATATTCCGGATTCTTCAGGGTTGAAATTAACCCCAGTCATCCTACACAAGTGGACATAATAAATGCTCCCATAGGATTTGACCCGTCATGCAGCCAGCCGGCAAATTGCGACATGGACCGCTTGTCCCTGGTTATGCTTATGTGACACCTTACTTCGTTGGGCCGAGGCAGAGACCAGCCCAACAGTCTTATAAACTCATTCGCGGCATTGCAGTTTCAATATACTGCCATTCCATATCGCCTTTCTAAAGCGTACCACGTGTTCCTTTACTTAATTTTATTATTCTATATATCACTCCGCCTCTGCATTATCTTCGTAATTCACTCTCAAATAAATGTTTGCCCTTAGTCATAAAATAAATATTTTAATTAAATAAATATATGTCCGCCGCTACTCTTAAATCTTACTTTAGACTCTTGCATTGCAAAGGTATAAATCCCTCCAGGCATGCATTAGAAATACTTACTCGAGAATTTTAGGTAGCTAGATTACGCCTTCAAATAAATGAATTCCTTTTGTAAACATTACAGTATCGGAAATACCGTTACTGAGGTCCTCAAGATAAAATAAGGTCGAAACAAATAAATGTATTCCTTTTGTAAACATTACAGTATCGGAAATACCGCTACTGAAGTCCTCAATATAAAATAATGTCTAAATAAATAAATGTATTCTTTAAAATATAATAGTATTGCAAATCCCGCTAATGAAGCTTTGAATCCATAAAATATTATTAGTAAATGATTTTCTTATTAAAATGTGTGAATAAATAATTTTAAACTATACGTCTGCAGTTACGTTTCATTTATTCGATACCCATTCTATATAATATTTCCTCGATTATGTAAATATGAATGTTTAATTAATATTAGTTTGATTATTGGCTAACTCGAGAATAAAATCATGAATCTCTTGCATATCCCTGACCACCGTGCCTAAGGAAATATTTACTAATGTCGCATCAGATGCGTTGTTTCGTGGATTGTATTGTGGAACCGATAAACTATGTTCGAACTCAGTAACACGGGTGGCTTCGCTACCTCGATGGTGCTGCTGTTCTGTGTGGTGGTCGAATTCTGCACTATGTTTACGAGTCACACGTTTTCTGACTGTTACATAGTTAAATTTTTTTTTTAGCGTTTGGTGCTTTCCAACGTGGAGCTTTCGATACAAAAAACCCATATATACCCTGAGCAAAAAAATAACGCATATAAATTTCTTTTAGTGTTCGTTACTCGAGTTAGCTAATTTTTCTATATATATACAATTTTGTTTTGATAAAAATAATGAAAAAAAATAAATCGAGTGAAATAATGTGGGTCGAGTGAATGAAAGGACAGCAGGTGTAATAACAAATTTAAGGAAAGCAGGGATGTGTGTGTAATTTAAGAAGGAACAAAAATACTCGGATCTAATGAAATGTTTATATATATATATATATGTCAAAAAAAAAAGTAATCAGTCGCTAAATGAGAAAGCAAGTAGCATTGAATTTTTTTTATTAAAGCACCGTTATATATATAGCATAGACAGCAGAAGCTTGTTATATATGTTAACAGTAAATATTTTGTTAAAGTACAAATATATATATCATAGACAGCAGTGGCTTATTATACGCGTTACCAGTAGTTCGCTATAATATATATGTTAAATATGTTAAACGCAGCAATATAGAGATAGGGCAATGTAGAGTAGGTGAGGGCAGTGAAAGAGTGTTATAGGGCCAATATACCGGTGGGGAGTAGTCAAATGCTAGTAGTATAAAATAAATAAATCATATTAAGAAAATGGAATCAGAAAATATTGATATACAGCAAGTAGATTTATCTGAAGCTTTGGAGTCGACACCCAAGCGAAGGGAAGCTCCGCAACAATACAGAGGATCAATGGACTTTAATTTCAAGTTCATTGAGGAAATACTCAGACAGAATATGCAAGAAATGAAGAAAATGTATGAGGAGGAAATGAGAAAAAGAAGAGATGAAGAATCAAAACAGAGACAAGAAGAAGAAAAGATAAGAGTTAGAGAATATCAGGAATTTAAAGACATTATGTGGAGAGAGTTAGAAGCCATAAAGGAACATTTTGGAATATCCCCAGCTAGTAAAAAGGAAGAAGAGATTAAAGATATGGAAAAGGAAAGGAAGTCAGAGAGATCAGATGAACTGATGATAGTAGAAGGGCAAGCAGGTAGTGTAGTAAATATGAAAAAGTGTGATGAGCAAAGAAACCTCATTCCAGCCGATGAAGGCCCACAAGAACTGGAGAAGGAAGTCAGCATTAAAGAAGAGATGAAGATGGACACTGGACACCAAAGCTATTTAGCAAAGATGATCCACATCAAAATCTTTAGAGGGGAGATAGGAGAAAATCCTCAAGCCCACTTAGAGAGCTTACAAAAGTTCTTCCAAGTTCATAAGACAGGGCCAGATGAGCAGATAGTGATAGCCAGTTACCATCTACAGGGATCTGCCAAGGACTGGTGGAATATGGTGAGATGGAAGCCTAAAACCATAGAAAAATACAAAGATGCGTTAATGAAGCATTACTGGAGCAACGAGCGTCAAAGCGGTATCTACAATATGCTCTGCCAGGAAAAATATGGGACGATACCCCAAGAGATGCACACACAGTTTTTCCTCCACCAAGCGAACCAGTTTAAATCCCTTACAACATTCGCCTTTTCGGATTCACACATCATAGGGACCATCCAACATAGGATGCCACTAACCATCCAACAATTAATCGCAGGCAGTCGGATGAAAGACATAGAAGAAATGATTGAATTTCTCACTACATTGAATTTTAACTATTGGGCCAAAGAGCCACCTGACAGAGGGCAAAGATTAGAAAACCCAAGGCCGCAGTCATCGATAACGAGAGATCAGTATTATCCACCTGACCCGGGGTTGTAAAAATATTAGACTAGTAGGACAGTTATTAAATGTATATGAAAATATTAAAATGAACTTGATATAATGAACTTGGTTGAATG
Source organism: Epiperipatus broadwayi (assembly GCA_028023455.1). Lineage (NCBI taxonomy): Eukaryota > Metazoa > Onychophora > Udeonychophora > Euonychophora > Peripatidae > Epiperipatus > Epiperipatus broadwayi. Next base: position 959,978 of record JAQFVV010000173.1, read on the forward strand.
GATTGTACTTTAGTCAAATAGGGTTTTAGATAGAAATTTTATTATATATATATTATTGTTTTAATTACTATTACTCTTAAAAAAAAATTTTATATTATACTAACTAATCCTATTCTAAGAATTTTTTTATATATATACATTCAGTTTAACTAATTATTACTATGATTTTAACCAGACACAGCCAAATTAGGCCATTTTAATTAAACTATAAATTCTAGATCCGGGTATATAAATTGTTCGTTGCTTCATGTAATCTCTGCTTTCTATATTTCAATATATCTGTAAAAACAATAATAATGTTTTCGTATTTAAATTATGTAATGTAAAAAATTTTTTTCTCTCTTTCTTGCCTCCTTTTGTCCTTCCTTAATTGTTCACAGGAAGTACAGGGAAATGAAACAGTAAGATTCGTATTCGAATCTTAAGTTTCACCTTTTTCTGTCGTCTCTCACTGACTGGTCTATCCCGCCCAAATTTAAACTTTTTGGTATCGAATTGTGTGTGTAGCAATATTAAAAATGTATAAATATATGTAGAATTCAGCATAAACATGCACACATTTTGATCTCAAATTAAAGGCAATAAATAGGGATAAAATAATATAATTTAGATTTCTTTTAGTTATATGATTTTGTATAATTTTAATCATTTATTTTGGATTATAAAGTTCGTATTTATTGCTTTGTTTAAATTTCATTTAATAATAATTCTAAAAAAATCTGATGTAATATTTAATTAAAAGTTAAAATAATCTTATGTTCCCTTTTTGTCTTTGAAATTTAAAAGCATCGGTCAGTGATAGATAATAGATTAATTAAAGAAAAATTCCCCAAAATGTAATTAGTAAATGTAAAATGTAAACAATAGAACGGCAGCTTTTTTTAATTAAAACCAACAAAATGCATTGATTATCCTCAGGGCAGATTAAGTAGAACCTAAAAATACCTTAACAAAAATATGAAAGATCAAGATAAGAAAAGAGGCCATCTTAGACTTGCTGGAGACATTTACTTCAACTTTAGCTTTGCTCTCAATCACTGAGAGTCTCCAAAATATAAAAATAATTTGTTCCTGCCAAGGTATGACCGAGTAAAGCACCTAGATTATTCTCCATCAGGAGATGGCATATGGATGCTGAACTTTCCATTGCCCATCATAAATTCACCATGAAGATCTGCTGCCTGAAATAAATGAGAAAGCTGCTGCTGCTATGAAAGTAAATGAAATATAAATACAAGAAAGAATTGCCACTCGTGAACTTTTTGCTGCTAAACTAATGGAATCAGAAAACTTCTTATAAAACAGGTACCTGTCTGTGTTCAAACTCTAGAGTACTCTAATAATATGCTATAGCACTTCTTCATATTACTTATCTAAATTATAAAATGTAAAAACTATCATTTGTATAACTAAAATTGAATAATTAATTTAATGTGTAAATTTCTCTAATAATCTAGCTTACCTCACTCTATCTTTCTTGGGTGCGTATTTCTCAAATCTACATTTTATCTATAGTTATTATTTAATTATTGCATGCTCATAATTGTCTCAATTTTCAAAGTTTAAATCTATGATCGCTTGGAACAATGAATGCATGTCAAATTTTCATTAATATTTGCTTTCATAACTAACTTAACTTTCATATAAATCGACATGCATTCAATGCATCATTTATTGTAATGCAGGGGTCTACTACTTCGCAAATGGCTGATGTATTAGTTATAATAAATCCCAATTTATATATGGTTTGTATTTATTAAATCATCATGAATAATTCCAGAAAATTACATTTCTTTGAGAGTCACCAACGTTCTTTAGTAAATGTTGATAATGTAGGACCGAATTAGAAATCTATTTAAATCTTATCATAATCATTTATACTTATACATGTGTTACGTTTTAAAGACGCGATGATCTATTCCGCCGTAAATATTCCGGATTCTTCAGGGTTGAAATTAACCCCAGTCATCCTACACAAGCAGATATAATAAATGCTCCTGTAGGATTTGACCCGTCATGCAGCCAGCCGGCAAATTGCAACACAGACCGCTTGTCCCTGGTTATGCTTATGTGACACCTTACTTCATTGGGCCGAGGCAGAGACTAGCCCGACAGTCTTATAAACTCATTCGCGGCATGCAGTTTCAATATACTGCCATTCCATATCGCCTTTCTAAAGCGTACCACGTGTTCCTTTACTTAATTTTATTATTCTATATATCATTCCGCCTCTGCATTATCTTCGTAATTCACTCTCAAATAAATGTTTGCCCTTAGTCATATAATAAATATTTTAATTAAATAAATATATGTCCGCTGCTACTCTTAAATCTTACTTTACAGTCCTGCATTGCAAAGGTATAAATCCCTCCAGGCATGCATTAGAAATACTTACTCGAGAATTTTAGGTAGCTAGATTACGCCTTCAAATAAATGAATTCCTTTTGTAAACATTACAGTATCGGAAATACCGTTACTGAGGTCCTCAAGATAAAATAAGGTTGAAACAAATAAATGTATTCCTTTTGTAAACATTACAGTATCGGAAATACCGCTACTGAAGTCCTCAATATAAAATAATGTCTAAATAAATAAATGTATTCTTTAAAATATAATAGTATTGCAAGTTCTGCTAATGAAGCTTTGAATCCATAAAATATTATTAGTAAATGATTTTCTTATTAAAATGTGTGAATAAATAATTTTAAACTATATGTCTGCAATTACGTTTCATTTATTCGATATTCTATATAATATTTCCTCGATTATGTAAATTTGAATGTTTAATTAATATTAGTTTGATTATTGGCTAACTCGAAAATAAAATCATGAATCTCTTGCATATCCCTGACCACCATGCCTAAGGAAATATTTACTAATGTCACATCAGATGCGTTGTTTCGTGGATTGTATTGTGGAACCGATAAACTATGTTCGAACTCAGTAACACGGGTGGCTTCGCTACTTCGATGGTGCTGCTATTCTGTGTGGTGGTCGAATTCTGCACTATGTTTACGAGTCACATGTTTTCTGACTGTTACAATATATATATATATATATATATATATAGAGAGAGAGAGAGAGATAAAGATTTGAAGTCAGAATTTTTCAGTGCATTCATCCTCCACTCTATCTCAAGCAATTGATACCCATGACCACATACATGTAAAAAAGATACATGACCCCCAATATACATATTTTGTGCAGAACTAGTACCCATCACTTGGATCAGATCATAATCTCTCACACATATATAAATCAGTGCTCAGTTTATACTAAGATGGAAATTCCTCAAACTTTAATGGATAGACTTCAATATACTCATCCTTCCAACAAGTCAACTATCCATTTCATTCAAAAATCAATAATGAAATGCTCAAATACTTATTGGATTTCATACTCATTTATACAATATGTCAATCTAAACTCTCATATTATCAAACCACATCCATTTATATTAATAGTAGAGGGATGGACTAAAGTTATATTAAGATATGATGTACTTCGAAAGCAGTATGTAATTTGCTTATGAAGAATATTTTCTATATATGTAATTAGAGGGTTTTGAGCATTCCATCATTGGTTTTTTAATGAAATGTATGGTTGAATAGTTTATTATAAAAAATTTATGATTCTTAAGCAATTAACATATTTAAAAATTCTTTTATTTTAAAGGTGTAAGAGATATAATTGGGAATTGTGGATAATATTAATATGAATTTATTATGTTTTAGTCCTTTACACTTGAGAAGTCTTCTCGCAGCAGTAAAACCATTGGTTGAGTGTTAAAATTTATTTTTTTTGGATATTATGTTTTAGTTTTGAATTTGGGTAATTTTGATTTATATTGTACCCTGCCAAAAGGATGATAACCTATATAAATTTTACAAGTATCTAAATTAAGCTTTACTTTTATTTTCTTTAGGTAAAATTTTACATTTTTATTATTACAAAGAAACCAGCAACTATGAAACCAAATATTCTATTTGACAAGATCACTAACCTTTTAACATTAAACAAATACTAAAGTATTTATTCAATGCATAAGAATACCAAAATACTCCTCAATATTAAGCATCTAGATATTCTCATGACTAACACAAATAATTAATAAACTTTTAACATCACATGATCACTATTTCCTATGCTTGCTCATAACTGTTGTTAAACTAGGCAAAACTCTCTCCATACAGTAGCACCACTCAAAACAAGACAGAGTAATCAATGGATGCCAGAAGGCTTGTGCATAAAATCCTTATCTAGTGCCTACTCATCCAATATCCCCAAACTAGTTTCTGGCTTATGGCCTTTGTCAGTGTATGGAGAGAGTTTTACCTATTTTAACAACAGTTATGAGCAAGCATGGGAAATAGTGAGCATGTGATGTTTAAAGGTTTAATACCAATCCTGCCTTATAGGTGGTGGCTATGGTTATAAAAGAACCAAAGACACTAAAATGTATAAGTGCTGAACTGAGTTCAGACTCATATGACTATATAAGCTATTGAGCTTAGATTAAAAATATTTGTGTGTTTTCAATTTTATTCTCATAGTTTTGTAGTCAAGTAGAGATAAAAGGTGGCTGCTGGAGAGTTACATTAATAGAGGTCCTAAGATCCAGATGCAGTGCTCTCAGATCCAAGGCTCCTCAGTGACAAAGACCATAAGCCAGAAACTAGTTTGGGGATATTGAATGAGTAGGCACTAGATACGTATTTTACACACAAGCCTTTTGGCATCCATTGATTACTCTGTCTTGCTTTGAGTGGCACTATTGTATGGAAAGAGTTTTGCCTATTTTAATTAATAAACTATAATAAAACATCTATAACTATTTACTTTAATGTGAATGAATTAAAAAGACTATAAAATAACTTTATTAATATCTATCCAATAATTATGATTAATAATAATAATCTTATAATAAGGAGATCTCAGGATTATCACTGCTTTTAATTAACCATTTAGTCAACCTACTAGATGCTAAGAGAGATTTTACTTACATCTATAAATCATGCGTTAATCAATAAAATTTTTAACCAAGATAATTATAAATAAAACTACTTACTATTTTATGTTTTATGATCTTTAGTACCTTAAAATAAATAACTAATTTGACTTTAAATATGACAATAATATATAATCTAATCAATAACATAATAAATAATCTGATTATCCAAAAATAGCATATTTTACTGCATTTAGAATACACCTCTCATTTATGACTTATGTGATCATAGTAGCTTAGTACAGATCAGTATAACTTTTAAAATATATTATTCTTAAATAATTATTATATATTATCTTACTATTAAGTTGATTCTTATCCAAGATTTAAATTTAATTAATTTGTATTGTACTATTAACAATCTGTGAATGTGATGTACTGATGATGATTCAGAATAAAGAAACAACTTTTTTGTACTTGATCAAATTCATAAACATTAAATTTATTAACATATTATTTACAATCTTTCTAAATAATTATATTTGAACTAATAAATAATTTAACAAAGAACAAAATAAAATTTAAAAAACCCATGCAATAATATAACACAATAAAATTATTTACACATTAGAATATTTCTATCTTCCCTTAATTATTATTGTCAAGAATGATTAATTAAATACCTTCCTTTAATAATATAATGTTTTTTCATTATAACTCATCCTTATTTTCCTTATAAAATAGAAGTGTGTATATTTATTTTGCTATAACATCTTATTGATGATTAATGAAATTTTATTACTGCTATTTAGAATCATTATTATTTAGAGCTTCTTTTTAACAAATATAATTTATAATTCTTTGATAACGTTAAATATATAAGATTAAAAATGTGTATTTTTTAAAAACAAAAATAATATTACTTTCATATTCTTAAATATTAATATTTTTTAATTATATTTTATAACATTTATTCTTTTTGATCTCTATTACTTTATGCCAATAAAATTTTAATTAACAGTTATTAAACTATTTGCTTTTTTTATTTAAAAAACACTCAATCTTTAATAACAGCTTTATTATTCAACTCTGTGTAGAAATTAAAGCATTGTATCATATACTTAAAAATTCTTAAAACCTATCATCTCTTAAAATAAGTTATTTTAAATTTTATTATTTATCATGAATACTAATATAACATATTTTGGTACATCATTAAAGTAAGAAATTCCTACATTTAATATATCTACCATAACTTAAATAATAACCATCTATATTTCCAATTTAAATATTTAAATTTCCCTGCTTTAATCATTAACCTATACATTTTTCTCTAATACACTAATGATAAACTAAACAGCACCACATGACAGGATCATAAATATACTATAGTTATATCATATTAAATAGGAGATTAAAACTTAAATATCGCAATATATATTTTAACATTACATTTTTATACACATATATTGTATCCACTTTAAATTAATGCATGCTCTTACTTTTATACTTATACTGATCTATATTATTATTTATCCCCATTATTATGAGCTATTAATAACACTAAGCAAAATAAAATTTAAACAATTAAATGCATAAATAAATAAATAAAGCAGGTTATTAATCTTTATACATTTAAATATCCCCATATCTCTATATTACTTTTCTAAAATATAAAGATTAAAATTATTCAAACACGAACAATAAAAGTTTTGGAATTTTTTTTTTTAAAAAACAACATAAGTTTACAAAAAAAAAAAAACAAAGTCATACATCACGTCTCAATTTTTAAGCTTATAAATAAAACATAAAGAGCTCTGCTAATTTGCTCTAACAAGCTTTATTGATAAATTCCAGCTAAACATAACATTTAAAAATTTCTATCTTGAAACCACTACCTAACCTCAGACCAATGGTTTCATGCTTTGGCACTCCTCAGTGAAGTGCTAGGATAGTTTCAGATACTAGATCTAAAAATACCAAGCCAAAGATAGTATTTGTCTAAAAGTTAACTATTAAGTAGAAAATCTGAAATTTTTAGACACCTAAATGTCTTCAAACCCAGCTATCTATTTATTATTTTTTATTTACAAGCTTAAAAATTGAGTCATGTGATATATGACTTTGTTTTTGTTGACTATTTATAGCCTTTGCTTTAAAATCTTATGCAGTGATATATTGCTAAGAATATTAATATATGGTTTGGCTGGTCTCTCCCCCCATATAGCTATTTAATTTAGATAGCAGGGTTTGAAGACATTTAGGTGTCTAAAAATTTCAGGTTTTCTACTTAATAGTTAACTTTTATATAAATACTGGCTTTGACTTGGTATTTTTAGATCTAACATCTGAAACTATCCTACCACCTCACTGAGGAGTGCCAAAGCATGAAACCATTGGTCTCATTAGGAAGTGGTTTCATGATAGAGATTTTTAAATGCCTTGTTTAGCTGGCATTTGAGCTCTTTACAAGTTTACCAAATTTAATCATTGGGAGATTTGGTTTCCATGGTAATCAAAATAATTTCAAATATTTTAAACAACTTACAGTTGACATCCCCCTTCACTGATTTATAATTTTCCTTGTACAATAATTAACTGCAGAATTTCCAATGCAAACAATTATTCTCCAATTTGAAATTCTTTTTTCAATTTATAATAAAACTTTTTTTCTGATTTTATTAAACATATATTTTTATTGTAGATTTATTTCTTTTTATTATAATACTAATTTTTCATAACTTCAGAAATCATATTTTACAATTCATATTATCCCATTGCTATTTCTTTTAAAGTATTATTCTTTTATTAACTAATATTTAATACAACTTTCATTTGTTATGCAGATTGATGTTATCTTGGATATGTAATACACATTTTGAACAATAAGATATTTATTTCATAGGTTTATTAAACCATTACAATCAAAATTTATATCTATTCAATATCATTTATCAGAAATGCTTACTTGATTTTCTTACTCTTATAATATTTTTTCAATCTTATCTTATTAACAAGCAATTTACTTATTTTAATAGTAAACAGTTATATTCATATAATTATTTTTCTCCTTTGGTTCATCCTGTAGAAATACATCCTTCTACTTTATATCATTTATTCATTATATAAAATTTAATGTCCATCATACACAACTGTCTTAATGAAATAAACCATATTTCAACATATATTACCTGATTTAAATTATTAATTAAATATATCTCTTCTTGCTTTCTTCTAATATTAAATCCAGCTTTTCTTAGGTAAATATTTTCATTAAAATTATTTACTGAGTTACTTTTCATTATTTTTAAGTTTCTGTGATTCAATCCAAAAATGAATATTTTTCCTTCTGCTTATCCTTACATTCAAAAACTGTCCATTATACTTTTTATTACTAACACAATGTAGAATTAAATCAGCTTGCTGGTAATTAATTTATTTTGTATTGATATAATACTCATAGTTCTTGAATCTAATTCCTTTTTTATCTGACAAGTTTTCATAGATTTACAACTTTTTCCTTCTATTGTTTTTGATAATTTAAGTGATATAATGATTCCAATTATATTTTTTCAGAATATTGAATATTGGTTGTCATCAGCAAAGATTTCAAATTTTTTTTTATTCCATTGTTTTCAAGAAATTTTACAAAATAATTTTTGATTATTAATTAAATGTTAGTTAGCTTACTTTTTAAAGGGTAGCAATTAATTTATTGAGTGCACAGAAAGCCTATGTAAATAGTTTGAACAAGCATTAACCTGTATTCAATGCACTTTAAAACTTGTAATAATCAACATATTTTTGCCAACAGAAGGACCTTCCAAACCATGACACAAATGTGACTTTTATAAAGATAACAGTGGCCATATTATCTTTGACTTAAATTTCCACTTATATAGGTAAATCTGAAGCATCTTGATTTGGAAGCATGAAGTAGTTGTTTTCTCCACTGTTTAAGTCCACTATTTCCTTCACAAATTAATTTATGTAAAATCTTGTGATTTACAGTGAGTTTTAAAGTGCATTGAATACAGGTTAATGCTTGTTTAAACTATTTATATAGGTTTTCTGTGCGCTCAATAAATTAATTACTACTCTTCAATAGTTTATAGAATTTCCAATATTAGCATCATAATATTAACTCGCTGTAAATCGCAAGATTTTGCATAAGTTAATTTGTAAAGGAAATAGTGAACTTAAACAGTGGAGAAAACAACTACTTCATGCTTCCAAATCAAATTGCTTCAGATTTGCTTATATAAGTGGAAATTTAGATCAAAGATGATATGGCCACTCTTATCTTTATAAAAGTTGCTATCTTGTGTCATGGTTTGGAAGTTCCCTCTGGCAGTAAAAATATACTTTATTATTACGAGTTTTAAAGTGCATTGTATACAGGGTTAATGCTTGTTCAAACTACTTACTTTTTAAACTAAATAATAATAATATTTTAAAGATTTAAACTAAATTTTATGGAAATAACTCAATTACTTCCTTCCCATCTGTAATTTTTTATTCAATTCCTCAAAACATCATTTGTTATTTTTTAAAACATTTCAAATTGCAATATCTCATTGATTGATTCTCAAAATTATGTTAAAACAGTTTAAATATATTTTTTAAAACTAATATTATGACAGTAGATATTTGATAACAAAATATAAAAATTTTTTAATGAACTTAATTAACAGATAGATAAAGTAAAACTAATTTAAACAATTTAAATTTGATCTTTTATATAATAAATTCCAAATTGACTTTATTAACATTACATCACATAAATACTAAAATAAAGATTATTTTATTTATTTTTTAAAATAAATCAAGATTTTACCAATAGCTACTTCTTTATTATATCATATGTGCACAAACATAATTACATATATCTACAGCACACATATATTTATTTATAGATAATATTTAAACTTCACTACACTTTAAATATTATTAAAAAAATTGCTAATAAATGATATTAAGTTATATTTCATTATTTTTATTTTTTATATGCTTTTAAAATAAGTACTTGAACCAAGACATAAAGAATTTATACTAATCCAATTTAAATGACCTTAGATTCAAATTCCAAATGACCAAGGTAACCCTTATTTTTTCTAGTTTTAGAATTAAACATTTTTTTTACAAAATTTAAAATTATTCCCCTAAAATTTTCTTTTAATTTAATTTATTATGAGATATTTTAATATAAAAGGGTACAATATATATTAGATTAACAACTCAATGCTAGTTTATTGAATATGTGAAATATTCTCAATTCAAAACACAAGATAGAGTTTTTGAAAAAATAAGAACTATCTTATCCTTTTACCTATATTCACCTATATAGGCCAATCTGAAGCACATTGAAATAAGAGCATGAAGATCTTAAATCTTTAAAGCTATATTTTAACTATTGACATTCACAAATTTTTTCAATTTGCTGCTTGTCAATATGCGGTGAAATAATGAAATATAAATACAAACTTTTCGTAATGATTAATATTATATACTAATTAGATTAACATCTCAATGCTGATTTATTGAGCATATTTCATTATTACATCTAATACTGACAAGGCAATAAATTAAAAATTTTATGAATGTCAATAGTTAAAATATAACTTTAAAAAAAATAATGTGGTCAATTTCACATCTTCATGCTCTCATTTCAAGATGTTTCAGATTAACCTATATAGGTGAATATATATAGGTAAAAAAATAAGATTGTTGTTTTTATCTTTTCAAAGACTCTATCTTATGCTTTGGATTGAGATAATTTCACATGCTCAATAAAGTAGTGTTGAATTAAAATTTTTGACTCTATTCATATTATATGAATACATTAATGATTACACATGTAAAAATGAATATGCAGTTGAATTAATGTTACATGTGGTTGTTTAATAAATAAATAAAAGTGTATATTATTTTTTAAATGAATTTAAAGTTTGTATCTGTGGTATGTTTCTCTAATAAATGTTTCGTAATAAACATTAAAATATTGTGGTAAGTGAAGAAATTTTAATACTTGTTTATTAAATTTTAGTTAGATATATTTAAAGTTATATATATATGTTTGTTTCAGAAAGATATATTTAAAGTTATATATATATGTTTGTTTCAGAAAATAAATTTCAATGTGACTGTCAACTGAATGGATTCATAAAGTGGATAAACAATCATAAAACGCTTAAAGACAAAAAGCAAATAGGAAATTGCTATAACCAAAATATGATTTCTCTATTGGAATTTCAGAGTGAAAAGTGTTTGACTAAAACTACTAATGATGAAAAAGACATTCATACTGAGTCTTATAGTTTACAGTCTACTATAGAATTTCAAGATAATTCATCAAAAGAAACTTTACTTAATTCAGTGCCTAGTATACATTACACAACAAATACGTTATATATAAGAAATCAAACTTTAGATTTTATTTTGCAAAACAATATAACAAACACTACACTATCATCTAATTTACTTCTTGATACTTATTCAACAACAAATTCTTTAGATATGAAAAATCAAACTTTAATTTCTATATTACAAGATAATATAACAAACAAATTAGCACATCAAGTTGAAACAACTTCTCAATTAGGAACTACTGTATCATTTTTAAATCAAACTACAATTCATAGTTTATTAAATACCGATTCAACTACAATTCATAGTTTATTAAATACCTATTCTCATTATTTCAATCTAAAAAAAGATGAAAAAGAGATTCGTCTAATAACAATTTATGTAATTCCAATACTTCTAACTTCTATTGCACTTTTGTGTTTATTAATAGCTTGTCTGCTTTGTTTTAAAAAACATCAACAAAATAATATCTTATCTGAAAGTCATGAACAACTGACCAACCTTAGTAGATCTAACAGTAAATTACAGAATATATGCAGAAATTCTTGTCATTCATTACCTTTAGCATTGCCTAGAATTTCAAGTATAGAGAACAGCAATGACATGAGTTATCAATCAGCTTCTTACATATACCCAGAAGATATAGATCTACATGGTTTCTGTGACAGTTATTATTCTTGTCCACAAAACAAGTCTAGAAAATGTTCAGAATTTAGCCAAAATGAATTCTATTTTCAGATTTCAAAATAAATTTTAGATTAACCTGAATATTTACAGATATAATTTTAATATAATTATAAGAAATAAAGGTTTTATTTTTACAAAATTTGAATGTATTATTCTTTTTGTATTATTTATAACAAATAATTAACAGACTAGATAGCATTTAACATCATTGATAATGAAAATACATTTATTATTTTAAAATAAAGTATTAAATTTATTTTGAATTAATTTTTAAAATTCTATCAAAAATTATATTCAACGACAATTATTTATACTTCATAATTGTTGTGGATTACAGATTCTAATGCTATTATAAATGTTGTTGTTTTTTAAAAAAATGCAAGTCACATGATAATTATTTTTGTGCTTACATTTTTTTTTTTTTGCAATAAATGTTATATTTAACAATTATATCAATTTTTATTTGCTGTTTTAAAAATAATGTTGACTTTCAAATATAAAATGCTCATTGCCTATATTCTTACAAACCTATATTATTGATTAGTTTTTATATATGTATTGTTAATATTATACGTTTCGGGTATCGGAATAAAATTCAATAAAAAAACAATTGCTCAATAGAAAAAATATGATTAAAAAAAAAGATGCAAAAAAGATAAAAATTATTATTCATGGCACAGTATTAAAAAGTGTCTCTAGGATAAAAAGGTTAACACATCCGATTGCTATGTCCATGTTCAAAAAGTTTGAACTTAGGTATAATCTGAATATTATTTTTGGTTTCAAGTAAGTCTATGATTTTTCATTGCAAAATAGCTATCTAATTTACAGTTTTTATTTCCAAAAATAAATCAACTTCTCTATCATGATTTTCATAGACCAGCTGCAATTTCTTGTATTGAATACAATTATCTTTATCTTTAAACATTTTTATCTTAATCATTTTTTAATGCTACATTGATAATAATTAAAAGTAGTATGGGTTTTGTTTAATGCAATATGATAAAAAGTACCTTTTTATCACATTACGAACCTAAGCCCTGACCTTATGCTGCAATATGATTTTCAAACCTTGAGTTGATAAGATTAAAGTAAATTTATTTAAACATTGAAGCAAAAGAATATTTTAGCTATCACTAATTGAAGAAGAACTTGTTTACCATTATTGTGGTTGACATCTAATGTTTTATTTTCCATTAGTAACATTTTCTAAATACTTATTTGCCAGACAATAGTTATCAATTCAACTATTGTTTGACAAATGGGTATTTATTAATTATTACTTAGGAATTTTTCTGAATTTGTCAAATCATTGTTATTCATTAACTACAAGACTGCATTATGATGCAGTAGTTAAAGAGGCAATATTCTATAAAAATATAAATAATTCTAATTGCTTTTTAGCAAGAAATTGTTGAGTATAGTTCATTAACCATTGATAAAAATTTAAATGAAAAATTTAACAATTAAAAAAATCAAAAAGATAATGCAAAAATATTTTAAAATGTTATAAATGAAACAAAAAATAGAGACTTAATACCTATGAAACATAACTTAATAGATAAGACAAATAAATATAATGTTAAAAGATAGATTCTTGATAATAACATTATATCCGAAATTTAAAATTCATAATTTGTGATCAAAAACAAAACAAGAAATTAATAAAACTAAGAAAGGTTATATATTAAATTATTTAATACAAAAAAGTTTTCTTTTGTGATCATTTTATTGACTTTATCGTGAATATTTACAGAACTTATGTATAATTGGTTTTTTTGTTTTTTAATTATAATTTTTTTTTCTTTTTTAACAAAAAAGGTATAGTAAAAAAAAAATCCGGATGAGACTATATAGGTTCAATGGTGAAAATTCAACTTGAATAATTACAATGAGAAATACCTACAATAAGAAATAATTATTAATTTCACTAAAGCGTATAAACAATGATGCACTATCTGTTACATATAAAGATACTGAAGTATTACTGATTTATGTATATCATAATCAAACGCTAACTTTATTTCTTCAATAACTTTATAAATGGCATCTTTGTTTGTTTTTTCATGTGTCAAAGCATCGGAATCCCGGGACAACTGCTTGTAAGGCGGCTGTGCTGACACTCGTCCACCAACGCTTGACAAATAGCATCTTTGTTTTTGTGTTATTTTTTGCATTTTTTTTTTATTATTTAAATTTAGCTTACTTATTTCTTTTAAACATCATTTGTTAAAATGAAACAGAAATAAGATAATAAATAAGGGAAAGAAGAGAATAAAAATGTAATGAGATAGAATAATTAAAAAAAAACGATAATGATTTCTGCATTAAATAAGAAAAGAAAAAAATGCAAAACAAAATTGATTTCAAAAAGGATAGATCGAAATTTACATATATATATATCTTAATTTTTATATGAATTACTATTAAAAGTAATTCGTCAAATTTCATAAATGTTATTAAAATAAATACTTGTATTAATGTGACAAGTTACTAAAAAAACTAGTTAACCTAATAGATCTATCTACTATCTAATCTTTCTGAACTTTGAATTTTTTTAGATAATAGTCAAAACTCTGCTGTCGCTTATTATTGCAACATAAAGTCATGTTATTATGAAAGTGAAAAATCTCGATCATCCATTTGAAACATTTAGGACTGATCAGAAATCAGGTAAGTTGACGTTTATTGTAATGCCTTCAGACAATAATTAAATTTATAATTGCAGGTATTTAATTATCACGAAAAAATGGCATTCTAATTGCAATAATATAAGCATTCTCTTGTAAGGGTGTGTATATCCTTATAAATTTTTTAAGTAAATTTTGTTTTCGAAGATGCCAAAATTAAAATATTCTATAAATAAAATACATTTGAGAAAGAAATCAGATAATTAATTTGATGTTTCATTTTAATAAGAAATAAATTAGCATATATATCAAAATTGAAAATAAAAAATCTCCAGACAAAAAAAAATTAGTATCTACAATATAATTAAATCGAAAATGTATTTAAAATGTAAAAACTACAAGTAAAATTGAGAATAAAAATATATATCTAAAGTGAACTTGAATAAACGTCTGTAAATATATATATATATATATGATTTAACAATAATTGTCAGGACAGTTTATATAAATATTATTCAATAGTTATAAAATTTGTTTAAAACATAGATAATGTCCGAATAATTTCTTGTCATTTTTTAGTATATATGTAAATATGGAGTGTTGATTTATTGTACTGATTTATTTTGATTGTTCATCATTCATGTCAATGAATAGGGTTTTGAATATTACTCATACCTTGACTTATTATAATGCTGGTTGGTCGTTAATTATGCTTTTAGTTGCTCTGCTATAATTGAATACAGTATTTATAAATCCAGTAATTAGATATGTGTAAAGTATAACTTTAAAAGTTTTATCCACTTAGGAGCGCTTTCAACTACTATCCTTGTAGTCTTTGCCAACTAACACTTGGCCTTTCAAAGTGTTAGTTGTCAAAGACTACTTATAGTGTTAGTTGACAAAGACTACGAGGATAGTTGAAAGAGGATAGTCGAAAGCACTCCTAAGTGGATAAAATTTTTAAAGTTATACTTTACATTTATCTAATTACTGTATTTATAAATATTCAATTATAAGATTACATACATTGATTTGAAGAAAAACACACACACACACACATATATATATATATATATATATATATATCCTTGAGTTAGTTCATATATATATATACATAATACCATTTACTATTTGCTTTAATCAATTTAAACATAATGCAATCAAATAAACTTTATTTCTTAATATTTTCTTACAGTTTTTATATGGTCATATATATTTAAATATTTTAGGTCTGATGAAGAATGCTAATCAGTTGAAATTACAAGAAAATATTAAAGAAAATTTTTTATTTGATTGCATTGTAAAAAATAATTTAAAAAGATGCATAAATGACATTGTATAAAATCAGAATGAGTAAAATTTCTAATTAAATGATTAGTGAGTCAAATTTTCTATAATTATAGTTAGTCAATATTCAAATTTAAGTAAAAGTTACATTAAACTCTAATACATGTTAATTATTCTGAGGAAATTCTGAGATGAGTTAATCATTCAAACACATAATCTTTCATATCCTTACTCATAGTGAAAATAATTACTCTTAAAAAATTCATTGAAATGTATGATCTCTAAAACAATATATAAAATACAAGACAGAAAAATTTGTAAAAAGTTTTATAAAATTTATCGGTAAGAAGTAACAAAATATATCATATTATGTAATTTACCAAACAAAAAGTTTATGAGATCAGAACTTTTTTTATTTAAATAGAGAGAAATTTGAATAAACCTATTCAGGACTGGATTAATTGAAGTCATTCATAGTAAAATTGTCTGCTAAAAAATTATTTATATACATTTACAAAAGGAATTAGGGTTTTACAATAACAAAAAGTAGTCTCATATAGTATGTGGTTACAGAAAAAAAATTATCTGAAAGAAGACCCTTTCATTTCTCTTTGAAGTGTTAAAAGAAGCAAGCAAAGACATTTCTAATAGTTTTTATACACTCTTTTCTTTGCATTTTTATTATTATGTGATTATCATAAACTAACACAGATTTTTATTTTTTGAATTTAAAACTCATAAAATGTATGGTTTTTATTTTCATTTGGTCGTTTTAAATTAAAATATTATTTGGGTTGTCTTGAAGGCAGAATAAATGTGTGTGTAAATTATCATTCTCTTTTATATTTATAATCATGATTATAATTATATACACAACTTTTCACTTCTTTTTCTTTTTAAATTATATCTCCATGATAATAAATATATAAAATCAACATTCCTTCTTTTTCTTTTTAAAACTTGTTTTATTCCAAACTATGATTTTACTTCTCTTTCATACAATGTTTCAACTACATTCTGTAGTCATTATCAAGTTTCCTTATATACATATATATATATATATATATATATTATAATAATAGTAACTTACAGTTATTATTATTGGTCTAACATGTTTTATCTCTTAGGAAATTATTTATAAATATAATTTTTTATTTGACTATTTTATTATGTATATATATATATATATATATATATATTATTTATATATACATTTGAGTTTTAAATAATACATACCTTAAGCTTTTGAGTAAAATGCCAGATTTGAAGTTAAGAATAAATACTTATATATTTTTTTATTTTATTATTAAATCTTAATGTCAACGGAACAATTGATAGTTGAGTTAAGCATGAACTTGTAATAACACACGAGCAGATTGATTCGTTCTCTTGTTATTAAGGAGAAGAAAAGAAAATCATTTCTCTTTAAATAACTTTTTCTTTTATCAATACTACTGTTCAACGATTGGAATTTAAATATTAACTTTTCCAAATTAAGATAATCTGTGGATTAAAAGTCTGCAAGGAAAATATTTTAATTTTCTATTAAATCTTAAAGGAATAGCAATATAAAAGAAAAGAACGTCTGTTTAAGTTTTTTGGAAACTACGTTGTTTTAACACTTCCGTTATTCTTCGGATATATATAAATTTAAGATAATTATATATATATATAGGATAAAACAATGTGTTTTGAGTAAAACAGCTTTGTATCGTAAAGGTTTCGAAACCAACCTTGCATGCTATTTTAAAATATTTTGAAATATTGGATATATAGAACGTCTAATGATAATAGAAAAATGAAGATTAAGAACATCTACATTCGAAGAATATTTATTTTATTTCACATTAATCAAATCATTGGATATTATTAACAGTTTATCGTTTAAGGATAAATAAAATCATCATTATACCAATGGATTAATAATATACTTCGTAAAAGATCTTCATTAGGATGATGAACTATAGACTTCAATATCTACTCTCAACTCTATTATAAATAAGTTTTCTTTATTATTTATTTATATATATTATAATAATGCTTATATTATTTTAATATGTTTATTATTATTATTATTATTATCTTTATTTCAAATTTGGCATCGCATCATTATATCTTAATAGGAAAATTATATTTATTATTAAATATAATTAATTGAAAGCTTGACATAATTTTTCAAATTAGATGAGGGATATAAAGAATAGTTATTATTTGACAGATATCTTAAACAGGATTATATTGTATTTACTACGTAATATTGTAAAAGTTTAATGTACTTTATTTATCAAAAATACATATAATATATAAGTTATACAATTGCAAATAGTACTTATATATTGGTAATTATGAAACATATAAATAAGAACGGTAAATAAATTAATAAGTTACATAAATTATTAATTTTTGAACCCAGATATTGTTTTTATATATCTGTTAATTTAAACTATTTTCTTTAATTTTTGAAAGTTTATTATAGTATTGAGTTTTATCATAGGGTATTAAATAAAAATATTATTTATTAATATTTTTAAAATGATAAAATTCATCCGTATTTATTTATTAATATTTTATTATCTATTATATTATATTTTTTATTATTTATTAAATATTGATTTATTAACTTGATCTCTTTGTCTAATCATTATTGAATTATATTATATATATGCTAGTATTATAAATATCATATGAATATCAATTGTAATTAATGCTTATATAAAGGCATATAAATAATAACTTGTTTTGGATTTTCCCTGAAGAGAGCTAATTGCAAATTCTCCATGAGTTTGAATATCGTGGCATAATGGTGACTGAAAGAGGGATGAAAGATGGATGAACTAGTCTAAATTATATTAAAACTTATTTAAAGATTATTGAGCTAGCATAAAAAAGATAGATATAATCATGGACTTAGTATTTCATTGATTCATTTCTAGCATTCTACCTGAAGACCCAAAGTCCGATTGTAGTGAAATGCATATCCTCTTTCTAGGGAATTTAATCATCCCCATATATACAACTTAGATTTTAAATATAATCCATTTTGTTATATTTGGCGAACCTAACTATGAAGCATTAAGTTAATGATTTCCAAGCATTAAATATAATCGATTCTATTATATTTGGTATATCAACTGGGATGATTAAATGCCATTCCGTTATATTTGGTGCCTCAACTAAGGCTATCAAATAGGTCATCCCATTATATTTGGTGACCCAAACATTTGGGGCTTCGATTAATTAAATCTCATACCCTGTAGACATCCCATTATATTTGGCGACCCAAACATTTGGGGCTTCGATTAATTAAATCTCATACCCTGTAGACTGCCCATTATATTTGGCACGCAACGTTTTAGGCATTGAACATTTAAGTTCATCACAGGTATAAATTATATACTATTACATATTTAGTATATTAACTGGGGCTTTGAATCAATGATTCTATATTATTACATATAGTGAAAAAGTCATGGATAGTTTAATTGATTATTCTTAGTAACAAGTATGTTGTTATGAAGATTCATATGGTGTTTATAATTACAAGATTAATATAAATAAAAAAATGATAATATATATAGTATGATTTAGAGAGATCAATATTTAAATAACTAATTATTAAATTATGTTTTAAAGAAGAGTTGAGTGGGATAAAGTTTTTCTATAGACATAGATGTTTAAAAATACACATATAGATCATTAGAACATCATAAGTATATATAAATAGCATGGGGTGGTAAAGAACTTTACGATATAATATTTTGAATATAAAAATATATAAACTTGTGTAATATTTGAATTAAGTTAAAATTTGTTATGCTTCGAAGTGGGAAAATGTTTTCAAACAAAGATATTGAATGCTGTAGTCAAATGCAAGATGATTTGCAAAGTGAACAAAGTGATGATAGTAATATTATAGAACAATCATCATTAGTACAAGCACCTGGGGGTTCTACAACCATAGTTGAATACCCTCAACAAACACAGAGTTTAGATCAAGTGTTATCTCAAACACCAAATATAGTTGATGAAGATTTAAATCAATCATCTACAATTGGAATTAGTCAATCATTTAATGTTGATACAATTCAGCAAATGTTACAAATGTTTATGACTAAAATGGACAGTAATAATCAAAAATTACTTGATAATATGAATAAAAAAATGGATGATAATATTAATAGTTTAAAAAGTGATTTGAATCAAAAATTGGATGATAATAATAATAGTTTAAAAAGTGATTTGAAGGTTGAAATAACAGGAATTGAAAATAAACTATCTACAAAAATTCAACAATTGAATTTAAATGTGGATAATGTTAAAAAAGATAACATAGAAATTAAACAAGCATTAAATGATCTAAAGAATGAAATTGATGAAAATAATTCAAAATGTCAACAGCGGTTTAGTGAGTTCCAAAGTGACATCATAGATAGATTAAATGTTAAATGTGATGAAATGTATAAAAATCAAGGAATTTTTAGGGAAGAAGTAAAGGAAGAACAAAATAAAATACGGAATGAAATCCAAGAAGATAGACAACAAACGCACGCAAGAATAGATCAACTATCTATTAAACATAATAATGAGGTAGAATCCCAGAATAATGTATTAGAGACTATTGATCATCAACTTAAAACTTTGGAAAATAAAATGAATTCAATAGAAATTAATACAAATATAGATAAAAATGTATTGGAAAAATTAAGGGAAGATACTACTGAAACTTGGAATAGAGTAAATAAAATAAAAGAATCAACTGATAGTAGATTTTTAGTTATTGAAACACAAATATGTAAAAGAACACCAACTATAGAAATGCATCAGGTTGAAAATAATGTAAATACTTATAGTTGTAATCAAGAACAAAATCATGGTGAAAAACATTTGGAGGTCATACAAAAAGATCCACAACAAGTAATTGACTCTGGTGATAGATCAAATTTTCAGTATCATATAATGCCTGAAGTTGAAAATTATCCTAGTAATTTTGAATTAAAAGGGTTAAACTTAAATACTTGTAGGATTAATCATGAAAATCAAACATCAACTTCTCAGTTGAATGTTTTAGAAAAACAAAAGGTATACAACCATTCAATACCAAGTAGTACAATTAACCAATTTGTTAGGTTAAAAATATTCAAGGGATCTCATAATGAATCTCCTATAGAACATATTAGAAGCCTTAATCTTTATTTTTCCGTTAACCGTAATTTATCAGAAGGAGAAAAAGTGATCATTGCATATAGTCACTTACAAGGAGATGCATTAATGTGGTGGGAGTCTTTATCACAAACTCCATCTACTTATATGGAATACCAAGAGTTATTAATTAAAAATTTTTGGAATAGAGATAGACAAGAGGCTTTATTGTACCAAATATTCCAAGATAAGTATAAGCAGACACCTGGAGAAACCTTGACCAAATTCTTTCGCCATCAAATAACAAAATTAAGAACACTTAATACTTATCATTTAAGTGAAGGCGAAATGATTAGAATAATAAAAAGAAATTTACCACTTAAAATAGAACAATCATTATTGTGTACCAATATAACAAAAATAGAACAAATAGTAGAACTTTTAAATAGTATTGATATGAATCAAACTAATTTATCAATTAGATTACCTGATAAAAAAAAAGAGGAAGCTTCAATCAATACAATATTTTATAATAGAAGGAAAAATAATAGAGATACCAGTTATTGGAAGGGAAAAACATCTCAAAGGAATATACCTTATGACCCCTCTCCCAAAATAAATCGTGATAATTTAAATAAAGTAAAAATAACTTCTAATAATCCAAGAAATTCCCCAAGACCGGGATGTAGTAAAGATATATCTATAGTTTCACATAAAACAAACTAAAAGGGTACTTGAGGAAATGTTCCTCACCTCAAGAAACCAAATACCCAATGAGGAACTTGAATCAATCTTTTACACGAGAAATCACTAACATGATGTGTTCATGGGAAGATAAAACACCAAATTTTGTTTTACAAAGTTGCCCTATGATAGAAGTTTTGTTTGAGAGCTTGCTGGTTAAAGCATTATTAGATTCTGGTAGCCAAATTTCAGTGATATCAGAGAAATTTTATCAAGAGATTTTAATAATAAATCCTAACATCAAAATATTACCACTAAAATCTATGCAGGTTACCATGGCTAACAGCAGAAAAGCTAAATTAATCCAAAAACAAATTTGGATTGAGATTAAAATTGGCCAAACAACTCTCTATCATGTATTTTTAATTTTGAATGGTTTGATTCACAATGTTATTTTAGGGGCAGACTTCCTACATTTGAACACTTGTGTAATTGATTTCTGTAATAAAACAGTTAAAATTAATGATGAAGTCTTGGAGATGACATTGCTTCCAAGATATGATCAAATTGAAGTTGACTGTATAACATCTAGCATTCCAGAAACACTTTTAGAGAGTAAACTCACAGAATCCAACTTGCTTGGAAGTGATGATATATTAAAATTACGATTTGTTATAAGAGAATTTAATTCTATTTTCTCAGACATACCAGGTGTGATAAAGGGATTCCAACAGAGAATTAGATTAATTCATGATCAACCATTTCAATCTAAATCGTATCCTATTCCATACCAATATCGGGAAGATATATCTAAGCAAATTAATAAAATGCTGGATTGGGAAATCATTTCCAAATGCTCTTCACCTTACTGTAATCCAGTAGTAACTGTGAAGAAGAAAGATGGGTCGATGAGATTTTGTTTAGATGCTAGACAACTAAATAAAATTACTGTCCCAGACAGAAATATACCACCGCCCATACATGAATTATTCATGAAATTTGGAAACAAGAAGGTATTTTCCACTTTCGATTTAACCTCCAGCTATTGGCAGATTGAACTTCATCCAGAAGATCGCCAATATACTGCTTTTCGTTATGAGGGTTTTACATACCAATTTAATAGGATGCCATTTGGATTGATAAATAGTGGTGCAGGTCTAATCAGGTGTTTGGATAAGACTTTATCTCCTGAGGTAAAACAAATCATAATTATTTATGTGGATGATGTAATTATTGCATCCACCACAGTTGAAGAACACCTTCAACATTTATCTATATTTTTTAAAGAGTGTTTTCTGAAAGGTATAAAAATTAACTTCAAGAAGAGTACTTTAGTTTCCAACCAAGTTGTCTTCTTAGGTCATATTGTTGGTTGCAATGGGATAAGACCTCATCCAGAGAAGATCTCTGCCATTCAAAACTTTCCTAAACCATCTACTCGAAAACAAATTAGATCATTTTTAGGCCTATGTAATTTTTACAACCGTTTCTATCAGAAGTTCTCAGACCACATGGAACCGTTGCTAAAATTGATTAGAAAAGATGAACGTTGGAAATGGACTGAAGAACAAGACCGTGCATTTGAGAATATTAAAACAGGGTTTTTAAAGTTAACTATGTTAGCTTTCCCTGATTTTAATAAACCATTCATTATTCAAACAGATAGTAGTGGTTTTGGATTAGGGGTAACACTGTCCCAAATCCAAGAGGATGGCCAACCAGGTGTCCTCTACTTTATTAGCCGGCTCTTGAAAGGTCCAGAAATAAATTACACGGTTACAGAGAAGGAAGCACTAGCAATAGTCTGGGCTTTCCAAAAATTTTGACAAATGCTACTCGGATCAGAGGTGATAGTGATCACTGATCACAAAAGCCTTGAATTCCTGAATCACAGTTATCTGACTAATAGTCGTCTAGTTAGATGGAGTTTACTACTACAGGAATTTAATTACACTGTGCATTATTGCAAAGGATCCGAGAATATCGTTGCTGATGTGCTTAGTCGAAATCCATGTAGGTCAGAACAAAATCATTTGATGGTAGACAATGCCTACATTACAAATGTCAATGTGATGGCTGATAGTAATGTAGAGAACGAGTTGGAAAACTTACCAGAGATACAATTTAATGACCCAGAATTAAACCCAATTATAAAAGTTTTATTAGGGGAGGAAGTTTTGGATGCACCTAAAGATCTTAACCATTTTAAATTAGAACAACAGGTCTTACTATATAAAGTGAATGATAACGTTGATGAGTGGAGGACAATAATACCAAAGTCTTTACGTGACCCACTCATAAAATACGTACACTGTCTATACGGGCATTATGGTGCTCATAAGACAGAACATACCCTTAAGAATTGGTTTTACTGGCCAAAAATGTATAAAGACATCTTGAAATCACTCCAGGATTGTCTAATTTGCTTAAGAGCTAAGTCAGTAAACCAAAATTATATTAATTCAATTAATTCTATCATTCCAGAAAGACCAAACGAGATCTTAGCAATTGACTATTATGGGCCTTTGCCTCCATTCAACAAACAAAAATATTTATTAGTCACTTATGATCTCTTTTCCAAATATGTTGCTGCTTACCCGATACCCCAAGCCAATGCTAAACATACAATCAAAGTATTGAGTACTCTCCAATTTCCAATGATAGGAAAGCCGAAAACCATACTAACTGATCATGGTACACCTTTTCTATCTAAGGAATGGAAGAAATGGGTAGATATATCAAAAATAAAACATGTGCTAATCTCTATTAGGAATCCACAATCAAATCCATGCGAACGTATTATGCGGGAGCTTGGACGTTTGTTTAGGACCTATTTAGAAGAGGAGCACAAGGGTTGGGTAAAGCAGACAAAACGTGTAGTAGACTATATCAATTGGAGTTTAAATGAATCTACTGGATTCTCACCCATCCGACTACACTTTCATCAAATTATACCTATATTATTTAGAAAATATAAACCTATTATTAATGAACCCAAAATAAATGGAGAAAATGATATTTTACAAGCTCATAAACAACTTGTTAAAATGGCAAATAATAGAAGTCAGAATAAAAAAAAATGTATTTATGAATTTAAAGTTGGAGATAAAGTTTTGATAAAGACTTTCCATCCCAGTAAACCATTGGAGAATAAATACCATAAATTCTATAATACATATGAAGGACCTTATACTATCGTTAAAAAGGCAGGTCCAAATGCATTTTGGATTAACCAAGAAGGAGAGATTCGTGGTACGTACAATTCACGAATTTTAAAACCTTATTTTGGCTGCTTATAATGTTTTATAAAGAAAGAAGGTGAAGATCAAGATAAGAATTGGGCAGTGTAAACCATACGGTTGTATAAAAAAAAATAATAATAGTGATCAATGTAAAGAGAAGTATAGTTAAAAACATTAGCTTTGGTGAGGGTATTCTTTAATGCCTTAAAATAAGTAAAAACAATAGAGTCAATTCATATTAATAAATGGATACTCTAGTATTTATTTAGTCCTTTTCAAATCCATAAGTCTTAAAGAAGCAGGAATAAGGCTAGTAAATATATTTGTGTTGTCCAAGAAGGAAACACATTATTTTTTTTATTTATTTTTTTTTTTTTTTTAAAAAAAAAAAAATATTAACCATCAAAGTCCTTAATTTTATTTTTGATCATTATCAAAAGAATAGGATAGCCCAAGTATTAGGAAGATATAACAGTAAAAAAAAAAAATTCAACCCTTCATAAAATCCAACTATAAATGCAATTAAACTATAAGAATATACTAAAATAGTTGTAAGTGTTTAAAATTTTAACTTAAATTAAAATTTTAAATTTCCCAAGGGAAGGGGAAATATAATAGTAACTTACAGTTATTATTATTGGTCTAACATGTTTTATCTCTTAGGAAATTATTTATAAATATAATTTTTTATTTGACTATTTTATTATGTATACATATATATATATATATATATATTATTTATATATATACATTTGAGTTTTAAATAATACATACCTTAAGCTTTTGAGTAAAATGCCAGATTTGAAGTTAAGAATAAATACTTATATATTTTTTTATTTTATTATTAAATCTTAATGTCAACGGAACAATTGATAGTTGAGTTAAGCATGAACTTGTAATAACACACGAGCAGATTGATTCGTTCTCTTGTTATTAAGGAGAAGAAAAGAAAATCATTTCTCTTTAAATAACTTTTTCTTTTATCAATACTACTGTTCAACGATTGGAATTTAAATATTAACTTTTCCAAATTAAGATAATCTGTGGATTAAAAGTCTGCAAGGAAAATATTTTAATTTTCTATTAAATCTTAAAGGAATAGCAATATAAAAGAAAAGAACGTCTGTTTAAGTTTTTTGGAAACTACGTTGTTTTAACACTTCCGTTATTCTTCGGATATATATAAATTTAAGATAATTATATATATATATATAGGATAAAACA
Source organism: Epiperipatus broadwayi (assembly GCA_028023455.1). Taxonomy (NCBI): domain Eukaryota; kingdom Metazoa; phylum Onychophora; class Udeonychophora; order Euonychophora; family Peripatidae; genus Epiperipatus; species Epiperipatus broadwayi. The sequence continues at coordinate 986,185 of JAQFVV010000173.1, forward strand.
ATGTGTTTTGAGTAAAACAGCTTTGTATCGTAAAGGTTTCGAAACCAACCTTGCATGCTATTTTAAAATATTTTGAAATATTGGATATATAGAACGTCTAATGATAATAGAAAAATGAAGATTAAGAACATCTACATTCGAAGAATATTTATTTTATTTCACATTAATCAAATCATTGGATATTATTAACAGTTTATCGTTTAAGGATAAATAAAATCATCATTATACCAATGGATTAATAATATACTTCGTAAAAGATCTTCATTAGGATGATGAACTATAGACTTCAATATCTACTCTCAACTCTATTATAAATAAGTTTTCTTTATTATTTATTTATATATATTATAATAATGCTTATATTATTTTAATATGTTTATTATTATTATTATCTTTATTTCAAATTTGGCATCGCATCATTATATCTTAATAGGAAAATTATATTTATTATTAAATATAATTAATTGAAAGCTTGACATAATTCATCAAATTAGATGAGGGATATAAAGAATAGTTATTATTTGACAGATATCTTAAACAGGATTATATTGTATTTACTACGTAATATTGTAAAAGTTTAATGTACTTTATTTATCAAAAATACATATAATATATAAGTTATACAATTGCAAATAGTACTTATATATTGGTAATTATGAAACATATAAATAAGAACGGTAAATAAATTAATAAGTTACATAAATTATTAATTTTTGAACCCAGATATTGTTTTTATATATCTGTTAATTTAAACTATTTTCTTTAATTTTTGAAAGTTTATTATAGTATTGAGTTTTATCATAGGGTATTAAATAAAAATATTATTTATTAATATTTTTAAAATGATAAAATTCATCCGTATTTATTTATTAATATTTTATTATCTATTATATTATATTTTTTATTATTTATTAAATATTGATTTATTAACTTGATCTCTTTGTCTAATCATTATTGAATTATATTATATATATGCTAGTATTATAAATATCATATGAATATCAATTGTAATTAATGCTTATATAAAGGCATATAAATAATAACTTGTTTTGGATTTTCCCTGAAGAGAGCTAATTGCAAATTCTCCATGAGTTTGAATATTGTGGCATAATGGTGACTGAAAGAGGGATGAAAGATGGATGAACTAGTCTAAATTATATTAAAACTTATTTAAAGATTATTGAGCTAGCATAAAAAAGATAGATATAATCATGGACTTAGTATTTCATTGATTCATTTCTAGCATTCTACCTGAAGACCCAAAGTCCGATTGTAGTGAAATGCATATCCTCTTTCTAGGGAATTTAATCATCCCCATATATACAACTTAGATTTTAAATATAATCCATTCTGTTATATTTGGTGAACCTAACTATGAAGCATTAAGTTAATGATTTCCAAGCATTAAATATAATCGATTCTATTATATTTGGTATATCAACTGGGATGATTAAATGCCATTCCGTTATATTTGGTGCCTCAACTAAGGCTATCAAATAGGTCATCCCATTATAATATATATAAAATAAAAAACAAAAATAATAACACAAATAAATAAAATATTAATACATCACAAATATATATAATATTCAAATAAAACCACAATATTATTATCATCTACAAATATAATTATTTACCTCCTTCCTTATATTTAATTATTTCTTTTAAAATACCTTTATAATTTAATACTCTTCCTATAAAAATTAATTATCTATTCTCTAAATCTTTACCCATTAACATTCTTTTAATACCCACTCCCCCCTTTTTTTAATATTATTCCTATATTATCTTATTTTTTATCTTTATTTATTAACATTCTATTTATTACTGGTTTATACTGATCAATATATGCTTCCTCTTTTTTTATTCTCTCTTTAAATTTTTTAACACATTTCAATGGCCTTATATCCAAATTTTCATGCTTAAATTCCTTTTTATGAATATATATAGCAGATTAAGGCAGCATTTATATGATAAAAAATCTGCTATATATATTCATAAAAAGGAATTTAAGCATGAAAATTTTGACATTAGGCCATTGGAATGTGTTAAAAAATTTAAAGAGAGAATAAAAAAAGAGGAAGCATATATTGATCAGTATAAACCAATATTAAATAGAATGTTAATAAATAAAGATAAAAAATAAGATAATATAGGAATAATATTAAAAAAAAATAATAAAAAAGGGGAAGGGGTATTAAAAGAATGTTAATGGGTAAAGATTTAGAGAATGGATAATAAATTTATATAAGAAGAGTATTAAATTATAAAGGTATTTTAAAAGAAATAATTAAATATAGGGAAGGAGGTAAATAATTATATTTGTAGATGATAATATTGTGGTTTTATTTGAATATTATATATATTTGTGATGTATTAATATTTTATTTATTTGTGTTATTATTTTTGTTTTTTATTTTATATATATATATATATTTTAAGGAAACTTGATAATGACTACAGAATGTAGTTGAAAGGTTGTATGGAAGAGAAATAAAATTATAGTTTGGAATAAAACAAGTTTTAAAAAGAAAAAGAAGGAATGTTGATTTTATATATTTATAACCATGACTAACAAAAATAAATTATAGCTGCTATTTCCAGGAAAGTATAAGATTTTCAGTTAAGACAACTACTAACAACTAAAAGAAGAAGATACTAAGAATCTTTATTAAAAATTCAAGCTATTATCTGATAACTTTTTTTAGAAACTTGCAACTACAAATCAATTTCAAATGAAAAAAACCTTTACATGAATATAAAAATGGGTAAATATTTTACTATAAAGGTGCAAATATTGTAAATAAAAAAACTATATTATACTATATCAGAATATAGTTGTAAAATTACTTATTTTATTTAATGAAAGATAACATTGATTTTTTTCTATCACAGATCTACACAACATCGGATATAAAAACATAACTCTTACTCAAACTGTTAAAAAATTTTAAGTCCAAAATTAAACACCCATCCATAGCAACCATTGACAAACCCTGGATATCACTACCTTATATTCCTGGTGCTACCCATTACATTATGCTTTAACTCATCAAATCAACCTTTGCACCCCTCCCACACTTAATTGGCTAATCAATAATACCAAAGATACTCTACCCTTAGACCAGAAGTCACTAATAGTAAACAAAATTGTATGCAGCTATATTAATTGCCATGCCATATATTACGGGAAATCACACACCAACCTATCCATCTGAATTGCTCAACACCAATATCTATATAACCATGCCAAATCTCAAATTGATGCCAAATCAATCTCGTATAAGCACAAATCCAACTTTGGCCACACCTTTGAACCTACATCTGTCAGTATGATCTGCTCTGAATGTAATAATGCTAAGAAAAAGATGAATGAGGCTTGGCACATTGCCAGAGATATACAGACAACAAAAAAAGATTCCTGCAGTCTCTTTTCGAAAAAATGGCCAATAGAAATAACTTATTTGCCATTTAAATATGCAAATTCTTTATTGAGTTTCATTTCTTTAATAAATGCCACAATTTTTTTTCACCGTCAGTGCCATAATTAAGACTATTATGATTAAGTAGTCAAAAGTATACCAGGCATATTTTGCTAATTTTACAAAATAAAGCTTATCTCTAATATGATCATGCATATATTTTGTTTGTTTGTTAGTGAAATATACCAAATGCAGATAATTCAGGATTATAATACAATAGGTTTTTATTTTAATGAAAAAGTAAAAAAAAATATTTCGTTGAAAAGAATGGTTTAATCGGATTAAATAACATTTTAAAATTGTCATGAGAGATCTTAATAATAGAATTTTAAAACAAATGAAAGATTTAATCTGCAAATGAATTTTGAATGTGGAGGCAGAAATGAGAAAAAAAAATAGACTAATGAAATTTGTACAAAGTTTATCATTATAAATATTTTTTTGAGAAAATTTCAAAATAGAAGATGGCAACATTAAATAAAAAATATATGAGCATTGTATTCTACACAAAAAAAATGGCCATTAATTGGTGAGATAAATTATGATAATGCTATCTGTCATATGAATATCATGTCAGATGAATTAGAAAAATATGTCAAATAAGTTGTTATAATATTAAGTATACATCGCTTTTGTCATTCTACTATATATTATTCTTTAATGTTCTATATAATACATATGATATTAATTATGCTAACTATGGTTATATTTTTCTGAATTAACAGTTGAACTAATTAATTCATACTAGTTTTATAAATTCTCTTAAATCATTGCAATTAATTATAATGTTTCTTTAATTTTCAAATGTATAACTTTATGTGAACTTATATAAATGATTAATAGCTTCTGTTTAATGGATAAATAAACTATATAATTATTTCTAATTTAAATCTATTATGAATGAACCAATGGCACTATCTGAAGCAAAAATGATCCACTGAATGGATTTCTAACCATTTGTAAACTTTTTAATATAGTGATATCAAAACGTAAAATCTCTCACTTGTTCTTCATCTACAGACTTGTTACCGTAAATAATTCTCTCCAATTTTCACTTGATCTGCATGAGTAAATTATTTCAAATTCAGATCATTTCAGTGTGATCCAAGCATAAATCTTAAAATTTTTAATTAATCTTTTAAGATCGACCATATCTTAATTTCAGTTTACTATGCTCCATAAAATTATAAGTTTTCAAAGCCAAATCAGGAATGGTTCAGATTCACTGTATAAAATCTTGATCATAATTTCTTGATTTTTTTAAATATTTTTTCTAAAGTTTGAAAAAGTATGCAACATTGATCTAATGTCGTACATAAGATATATAATAAGAACGTATCCTGTGGTTTTATTTTCCTATCAAATGATATTAAAGCCATTCATTATTATTTTTTCTATTTTTGTATCTTCAACATATTTCTTTTTATATTCTATATTTATTAGCTTTTATCTTACTTATAATTTTTTTTTCATTTTTAAATCAAAATATTAGTTTTCAACAATAATTTTAAATAAAGAATCTAAATTAGTTTTTAATATCTATCATTAAAACCAGTCAACACTTAGACAATCTCAATATCAATAACAATCAATAATTTCAAACTGTTGTCAAGGCAACCTTCTTTTAACTATATATATATATATATATATTGTAATGTGATAAAAATAATGATGCTGGGAAATGATCAACATAAACTGGATAAAACATAATCCAATCATTGGTTGCCATTTTGTAATGGAATATTGATTATGATATGGGATGATAATATAAAAACTTTAATATGTCTCAGAATTGAGACATCATTCATAATAAAATAAATCTAGTCTAAATGCAGAGCACCATTTTATAACAGCCCCCAAATTGATTTGGCATTTTGTAACAATTTCCACCTGTACATGATTATCCTTGACTAGCATTGGGTAGCTACTTTGTAACAATAATAATGGATCTTTTACCTCACTACCTCTCTACATTTGTTCAGTCGGCATTTGTCATAAAATAAAAGAAATTGACCTAATAATTTTTAGATAACCACTTATTACTAATACTATATAGAAATAAAAGATAATGAAGAAATGCTCTTATGACTTGTAACAGATCAAAACATGCATCAATAAATAGTAACACTGTTATAATCTGCATAAAAGTATCTAGCTCAGTCATTGATTACACTAAGCAATAACAATATTTCCAATACATAATTATTTAGATTGCCCACTGCATTATAAGAAAATACTAATGACAATTTTTATTAAAACCTAATTTATTCAGGTAGTACTTAAAACAAAAAACAAGCAAACAAGATCATCACTTCAAATATCACCAAATCTATTCACAATCCCAAAATACACTATGATATGCAGTGAAATCATATGCCATTATACTAAACAATGATGTACTCCTAAGACATTTATTTAATTCATAATTGAATTAAATTAAATTCGAATCTACAAATAACTAAGTTTTGATATACTTTTACTAATCTAATATTGTTTATAGTAATGCAAATTTAATTTAACATTTAATGACATTCTATTTAAATCAACTAGGTTCGAAATAATTATAATAACATTTTGAAAACATTTTATAAACCTACACTATTTGTAATGTTTAAATAAAATAAACTTTTACTCAGTTTTATATCTAATTTAATAAAATGTTAAATATAATATCAATATTTCATTCATGCTTTACATTATATCAATATGTAATTACTGCTTAAGTTATATGTTAAAATAAAACACTATCCAATAATTCATTATCAATAAATCTATTAGATAATATTGCATTTTGCAATCCGGCCATATATAAAATTTACCACAGGTTTTTTCTATTGTATATTTACCTATCACTGATATTATTCATCTATTTAAATCTCCCATCATTCTATTATAAAAATGGATTTTATAACCAATTAAACCATATTGGCAGTTGTCCAAATCAAAGATAGATATTAAGATATACTAGTTAATAAAATTTATGATCCCCACTTCAAAGGAATTTAAAGATAATTAAGACAAATCATTCTGACTAATGATAGAACAAAATCTATTAAGATTTTTGTAGCCAAACAAGATAAGCAAATTAATAATGCAACCCTGAACTAATGCAATTATTTCTACCAGTAATATTGACATATATAAGTAACAAATATTTAAATGTAGTAACAAATATAAAATTTATATCTAATCAGAATTAATAATAATGTATAATAAAATATACATGTATCTAATTCTATTTCACTTATCAAACTTGATTTGATCTTGGATCAAACTTTAAGTACCAAAAATTACTTTGCACATTCAAAACAAATAATTAGACAGATTCACCAGATTTTAATCAACTCTAAATTTATTGATTAATAATTAAAAATTTATAATAGTATTAAAAAAATTGTATATAAAAGAACAATAACAAACAATATCTGCAATAGACTAACATGGCAGCCAGTTGAAAAGTACAATACTATGTTTCTTTAATATATAAATAATTAATGGTCGATTACTATATCAGAATCAATAATGAATAAGAGTAAAATATGTATATATGAAGCTCAAAAGTGTGTTGTATGGCAATAATACTATATATAAGACTGAAGAAGAGATTTTAAATATCTTCCTGAGACTTTAAGTGGAATATACAATGATTAAAAAATGTGATCAAATAAAAATTGATATCTATTTATTCATTAATGTAATTTCTAAATAATTAAGCTAACATGAAACCCATTATATTTAAACCCTTTTCTATCTGAATATCCCAGAGTTAAATCTTGAACATAATAAAAATTTAAATATTTGGAAACATTGGTTTGTAATTAACCTATATCATCAGATAAGAGTTTAAATAATAAGAACAAAAATGAATCTTTCCAAGCTTTTTATCATGTGAATCCTATAGTAACCCATATATATATATTTAAAAATCAGGCACTCTTCACAAACATGGGAGCTTAATTGTAAGTATAGAGGATTTGAACTCAGATTTTCAAGCACCGTTCAACTATCCACACTACCTCATACAACTGATACACATGACCACACACATGTAGAAAAGATTAACAATCACCAATATACATATTTCATGCTAAACCAGCACTCATCAGTTGGTCCAGATTATCATCTCTCACACATATATATAATCAATGCTCAGTTTATATTAAGATAGCAAATCTTCATACTTTAATGGACAGGCTTCAATCCAATGATATGGATGGCTGAAAAGTTGGAGGTTGCAGTGGATTGAAGCCTTCCATTAAAGTATGAAGATTTGCTATCTTAATATAAACTGAGCATTGATTATATATATGTGTGAGAGATGATAATCTGGACCAACTGATGAGTGCTGGTTTATCATGAAATACATAAATTGGTGATTGTTAATCTTTTCTACATGTGTGTAGTCATGTGTGCGGATAGTTGAAGGGTGCTTGAAAATCTGAGTTCAAATCCTCCATATATATATATATATATATGTCATTTAACCCTATGTTTTTTAAAATAAAATATGTACAAAACATACACATTTTTCTTTTCATTTTTTTTTCTAACAAAAAATGTATACACATAGATAACATATCACAAATAAACAGTCTCATTTTTCATATTTATCCACTAGTTCATCATAGCTCCTGATTTTTTGTTTCTGTTCCTAATGTGTAGAGACAATTTTCCTTTAAGTAGAGAAGACAAGCATGAATGATAACTATCGCAGATTTGAATTCAATTACTTTCACATCTAAATTCCGATATTTTCTTTTAAGCATATAAATGTGTCCAAGCTTTTAAAACACTGGTTAGTTAGTCGATGCAAAATCACATATTACTGACTTTATTTTTCTTTTTTTATTGGTAATAATGTCTAAAGAAAAAATTTTCATTGACAAAATTCAGTTATATCCAAGTGAATAATAAATGCTAGCTTTTTCTTTCCAGATTAAGAAAGTGAAATTTAAATTGCTTAATATTACACATAAATTCAGTTAAACAATCTTGTTAAATTCATTGATCTGAAATATGATATTCATATACACTTCATTGGGTTTGTATTCAACTGAAATAAATAGATGAAATCCTAGATTTTAACAATGGAATTTTTTTTTTCATAGCTGACTTGCAATGCAACACATTTTGATGTTTTTTTTCCACATTTTGCCATATCCCTTGGAATTTCATCAACAAGCTGCCCCAATTGAATGGGTAGATGGTTGGGTTTATCCTCCCATAATTTGAGAAATTAATCACTTAAAAAAATATAAAATTGTCACAAGTTTTTAAAGATTAATATAAATGTCTCAGTTCTAGGCAATGATAAAACTACAAGAATTCAAGTTGCAGTGTTTTGGTTTTATTTGTAACATACTTTTGCTGGTGTTAATGTTGTCAGAACAACTGTTGAATATCATTCAAATCTCACTCATTGATATAAAAAAAATTGTTTAAAAAATTTGTTTCCAATTAATAAGTGAAATGAAGATTTTGAAATAATTGGATACAGTGAAAATAAATTCCTGTTTTATAAGTTTAATATTATTTTTCATTTTAAACCAAAATTAAAGAATTCATATTACATTTTTAATACCTTTTAATGATTATATATATATTTTACATATATTTTTAATAATCTATTCCACTACTAATTAATAAACAAAACCTATATGAAACAAAACATTTAATTTTATAATAGGTAAGTTGCTATAGAAATTGTAGTAACAGAAATTGAAATGTGTAATACTTAATAATAATATTGATTGTATTCAAAGTGATCTTTCTATGATTTACTTAATTATTTTCCAGAATGTATTTATTAATTCATTTGTTTATATTTTTTCTGAAATTGATCACAACAGATGTATGATTTGATGCTAATATTAATAGTAAATAATATTATTTTAAAATATTAGATTGCCATGGTTATCTAGTTAACATTAATATTTCAACACCTTCATTATCCATAGACCAAGTGAAATGAAAATTAAATAAGATCAACAATCTTCTTTATTTTTTTTAAATACTATGACATACAGCACTAATCTGGTACTTACAATATATATATATATATGTGTGTGTGTGTGTGCGTGTGTGTGTGTATAATATATTAGATTAACAACCCAACACTGATTTAATAAGTAAATAAAATTTTCACAATCCAAAGCATAAATTAAAGCTTTTTAAGAGAAAAGAACAAACATCTCTTTTATCTAAATTTATTTATATAGGCAAATCTGATGCACTTTGGAAAGGAATCATGAAAATCTTAAATTGATGTATTATTTCTTTAAAGCTATATTTCAAATTGCTTTATATTATTTTAATTGCTGTTTGTGAATATTTTCAATTTACAGCTTGTTCAATATTAAATCAAATCATAAAATGTGTAATTATAAATTACCATTCAGTGTAAAATCTTTCATAATAATTCCTTCTTATACATGTATTTTAGCAGAAACTGATATATTAAGTGAACTGGAACTTGAAACACTTGAATATCCACATAGGAGTGATAATACAAAAACTTTTTTATAAATACAAAGTCAGATTTTCTGCATGTATGATGAAAGACTAGTCTCAAAGAACTTATGCTGAGTGATAGTCCAAAATATATAACAAGTTGAAAGAGTATGCTGTAATCTGAAAGATTTGATTGGTTACAAATATATATAAGGCACAATTGTCGATTTATTCCTTGTCTTGTATGTTTGTCTACATATATATATAATATTGATTTTTCTCTCTATTTGTATTTATAATTCAAATTTGTATACATTTCTTCATCTGTGTAATGAAGTGGTTTCTTTCTTTTTTATAATCTCATGTTTATAACATTCAACTTTATGTTTTTGTTGCATGTTCTGAAGCTGTCCACAAATATATATGTATATACTGTCACAAAAACCAGATTTAAACCCTGTTGCAAGGGTCAACTACTTATCATAAAACCTGTACTTAGATTCTGCACATATGTATTCACGTAGTCAACATATGAACAACATACATATATACAGAGGTTTTTTTAATGAGAAATATTATGAGAAACCAGTAAAATTTAAAAAAATAATTTGCTTTGTTTATATATAAAATTTAATTTTGAAATGCATTAAATGAACTTTTTTTTAATCATTGTAATAAATCTGAAAATTAGATATAAAGATGCTTTTTGTATATTGTTTTTGTTGTTGTTTATTAGCCTTTCCTGTGTTATATTTCCAAATTTTTTGGAAAATCTATACTCATAATGAAAGGTTATTTTTTTTCTCTTTTGTTCAATGTTTGTAATTGGATGAAAGAAAGTGGATATATAAAAACATAATTTTTGGTCAGGTGAGATAAGCATCAAAATTTAATTTCGTTTTAAGCTAATCTGATAAGTAATAAAAACGTTGATGTAATTAAAATATTATCAGATTGAAATCGATTTGATTGTGTTCTGAAATATTTAGATTTTTATGTAATTAATTAAAATAAATGTAAGACAAAGAAAAGATTTTTTTTCATATGTCATAGCATCGGCCAGGACGCGAACCCACAACCGTCTGCAACCAACTACTTGCTTGCAAGGCGGCTGTGATGACCTCTCAGCTAACAACGCTTGACAAAGAAAATTTTGCACATTTGGGTAGACAAGGGGACATAAAAAGAAAAAAAGAGAAAAATAAAAAAAAACTGCAAAAGAGACAAATGAGTGAAAATAATATGATAAAGTGAATAAGCGATATGAGGAGATTAAGGTAAAGCTCAAATGTGTTGGACTCTTGTCCAGCCCTCTGTGAATATAAACCTAGCACTGCATATTATTGCTTCAAGAACTTCTGTTTAAAACTATAGGAAATTTTCTTTATGAACTTCAAACTAAAGACTGTACAACAAGAAATGAAAGGAAAATGAACTATTTAGACAATGCATATGGCCAATATTCCAAATTTAAGATTGCTGACATATATTAATCTTATCCATACTCAGGAACAAAGATATTTTTTTTATTCTGTTGTTTTCTATTTAATAAACCTGTTATCAATGTAAAAAACAGAGAATATATATATATATGATCATTACATTAATTTAATTTGTCAGTTTGTATTGTAAAATTATTAAATGTTATTGAATAAAAGAAATATGTATGTATATCTTCTCATAATGTCCATGAAGTAGTTATTTTTTAGTCTAAAAATCACTTACTTATATAATGCACATGTGTGTGAATTTAGGCCAAATCTAGATAACCAGAAATAAAGAGGGATTTGTTATTTTTTTATTTTTTAGGTTGTGTAAAATAATGCGGTTAAACAAAATTTTAGAATTAGATCTTACTAGCTTAAATTACTTAAGTGTAGCAATAAGACATATTATATGTATTATTGAAATGGGTCAAGTTAAATGTCATGCCTTCATACTCTAGACTTATCCATTTTCTCCAATGGTGCAATCACCACCATCTCCAAGATACTCAGCTAATATGGGTTGGGCCAAATTTCCACCAATGAAAAAATGAGAAAGCAATGTATGAGTGTTTCCCAAGGTAATTCTTACTGTATTCAGTAGGTTGGCATTTGAGATCAATAAACTGATACTCATAAATACTCCAGGACCAATTGGATATATTTTAAGGGAGATAAACTTTGTCATTGAAATATTGCAAATAGTTACTCAAAGTTATGTGAGGTGTTTATCATAGGCCTATTTATTCTGATATTTTAATTAATACAATACAGAATAGAGATGTTATATGTATTGACTCTCCCATTAACAATTTAAGTGATTAAATTCATTTCTACTGGTATGTATCTGTATTCAGGTTACATATACATTCAATGGCAACTAAATGTCTATATTGGCTTTGCCCTTAGTAATTTAAATAAGGGAATGGAATGATATTAAATTCATTTCTACTGGTATGTATCCATATTCTGAATACACATGTTTTGATGATGACTAAATGTTCATCACTGGTATTGACTTTACTCATAGCAATTTTAATAAGGGAATGAAACAATAATAATTTTGTTTTTACATGTAGGTATCCATATTCAGGGTACATATACATTCGATGGCAACTAAATGTCCATCACTGGTATTGACTTTACCCTGAATGAAATGATATTAAATTCATTTCTACTGGTATGTATTCATATTCTGGGTACATATAGGTTCGATAGTGACTCAATGTCCATCACTACATATGATAAGGAATAATATATTTTAAACTTTTAAAAGGGAATTCACCAATTACAATGGACTCCCAAGCATTTGGGCCTTTGAAGAAAGGGGTGTGACAGAGTAGAACGTATGAAAGAGTTATAAACCAATAGACAAATAAACTAAAATAAATAAGCAACAAATAAAATAAAATCTGAAATACAGAAAGGACTAAGAGAAATGGATAAGGAGAGAGAGTTTCAGAAAAATAGGCAGGACAGAAACAGCAGGCAATTCATACCTCAGAACTGGGGGATGGAATCTAGCATGTTGTTAATAAATAGATAGAAAGAAATTATAAGTAGAAATAATAAGAATTAATAGGGAATTAGTGGAAATAAAGACATTTAGAGGTAAAAAGGAGAAGACACCTGTAGAACATTTTAATAATCTACAAAAGTACTTTTAATTGCTACAGGATAATGGAAGAATATAAATAGTGATAGCATATAATAACCTTGAAGGGTATGCTAAAACATGGTGGGATTCACTTTTACACCAACCTCAAATATTTCAAGAATATAAAACTTCTTAGACAAAACCTTTCGGACTGATGAACAACAGGATAATATTAGATCCCAGCTAATTAAACAAAAGCTTTAGGAAGGAGATGGAGAAGGGTATTCACAATTTTTTAATTAAGCAGAAAGTGGCCATGTTGATGGCATTAGAAACATAGATGGTATGCAGAAACCTACCTTGGGAAATAAAATGATGTGAAAGGGGAGTGGTAGATCAGTGAAAGAGATAGATAAAATATTGAATAAAATAGATGCCTATAGATAAATATGATGGGTCAAAGGTCAGAAATGTAGAGCAATAGATAAGACAGAGACCTCTGAAATCAAGGAAAAGGAGGAAATAACGTTTCTGTAAAATGAAGGAAGTAAAACTAGGTCACAAACAGGATTGAAAGCAAATAGAAAACAGTGTGTTTGTGTGAAGACCATGTGACATGCTATGCTTAGGCTTGTCCCAAGATCCTCCTAGTAGTGAGTCAGATAGAAGTGGAAACACTTATAGACTCAGGTAGTCAAATTTCAGTGGTAGCAGAAAGATTAATGATAAATATTGAATGAGTAATCTAGTATACCAACTCTCCAACTAAAATCAGTCCAAGTGACAATGGTAAATTATCGAAAAATGAAGGTAGAGCCCAAACAAATATGGGTAGAAATCCAAATTTAATGGGAAAAAATCACATATTTTAGTTAATTATGAAGGATTTAATACATGATGCCTTAGTAGGGTCAATTTTTTTACTTAGGCATAAATATACCCTGAACTATGGAAATGGGAATGACATGCAAAGGGGAAACAATTAAGTTCTTAACACCTGACCTATATAATTTCAATAGGGGAATTATACATTACCAAATAGCCAACAGATTGCATTATAATGGAAACAGGCAAAGATAGCCAAAGGAAATGGAATGTATACTGGGGCAAATATTAAAAAATTATCATCAGATATTTTCAGTTATACCAGGTATAATCCAGGGATTTAAACAATGGATGAATGTAAATCAAGACCAACCTTTTAAATATAGGTTGGATCTGGTTCCTCGTCAGTATAGGAAGGAAGTGGAGAAATATGATGAAAGGGGGAATTATTTGCAAATGTTCATCCACATATTGTAACCCACTAACTGTTGTGCAAAAAAGATGCCCAAAGATGAGGCTGTGACTTGATGTGCATCAACTCAATAAAATAACATTGATTGTAATATCCCACCCCTATGCAGGGATTATTAGGGAGATTCAAAGGTAAGAGGATTTTCTCAACATTTGATTTGACAGCTAGCTACTAGCAAATCAAACTTCATACCAAGTATCATAAATATATGACTTTTTGATATGATGGCCATTTGTACCAATTTAATTGAATGCCTTTTGGTTTGATAAATAGTGGGGTTGTATTGTTGAGATGCCTGGACCAAGTGTTGTCAGTAGAAATAAGAGTTAATTACTATGTATACAGATGATGTGTTAGTGGCATTGACAACTGTCAAAGAACATATAAGTGATGTGGAAATGATACTAAAGAAGTGCATAAAAAAAAAAATCAAAGTAAACTTTAAAAAGTTTATTGTTTCAGGATGAGGTTACATTCTTGTTTCCATGTTGTGGAGGTGCAAGAGATCAGGCCTCATCCCGATAAAGTGTTGGCTATTAGGGATTTCCCCCATACCTAACTTTAGGAAATAAATTTGATCATTTTTAGTTCTATGCAACTTCTATAATAAATTCCATGAATGATTTGCAGAATTGACGCCTTTCTTAAGGTTATTAAGAAAAAATATTCCATGGGAATGGACACTAGAACAGGATTGAATATTTTAAGATATCAAAGAAGGATTTATGGAACAAGTTATGTTATCATTCCCAAGACTTTATGAAAACATTTATTGTGCAAACAAATAGTAGTTGGTATGGGTTGAGGTAACATTGCCCAAGGTTTAAGAAGCTATTCAACTAGGCATACTATACTTCATAAACCAGTTACTTAAGAGACCCCAACTCAACTATACCATAACTGAAAATAAAGCTCTAGAAATCATCTTGGGCATTCCAGAAATTCTGCATACTCCTACTAGGATCAAAAGTTATTGTGATAACTAACCATAAAAGCTTGGAGTTTATAAACCACAGCTACCTAAGCAACATATGGTTGGGACTTTGGAGTTTATATTTCCAAGAATATAGGTACTGCAATGAATCAGAGAATATTGTGATGATATTCTCAGTTGAAACCCTGCATGCCCCCAATCTCAACACTTAAATGGTGAAAGCTTATATATATATATATATATATATATATATATATATATATATATATATATATATATATATATATATATATATATATATATATATTGTAACCATATATTTTAGTATAAAATATAATAATTGATGTAACTGGTATAAAAATTTCTCTGTCTTCTTTTGGTGATTTGATTGGCTTGATTTGCACTTTGAACAGATTACTCTCTTATATTCAAAATAATTTATTAGAGAGAATGGGTAATATTTTGCCTTACTTGTTGTCTATATTATTTTAATAAATTTAAATTGCTTCTTTCCATATACTAATTCATATCAAAATGTTTAACTTTTTAAAAATTTTGACAACACATTAAATTTGGTAAAATATTATTAAAAATAATAATAATATTTTATTTGTTTAAAATGGTCTTAAAAATTATTTCCATTGAATTAAAAAAAACCATTTGTTCAACTAAATTTAATTATTAAAAATAAATACAGTAATTACGTATACGTTTCAAAAAAAAAAAAAAGGAGAGCGAATTTAAAAGAAGATCATCTGATAGTGTTGCTT
Organism: Epiperipatus broadwayi; assembly: GCA_028023455.1. Lineage (NCBI taxonomy): Eukaryota > Metazoa > Onychophora > Udeonychophora > Euonychophora > Peripatidae > Epiperipatus > Epiperipatus broadwayi. The sequence continues at coordinate 1,002,199 of JAQFVV010000173.1, forward strand.
TTGGAGGGAAAAAGAAAAGAAAATGACAAAAGGCAAATGGTGTAAATATGATAAGCTTATTTTAAAATAGTTAACAAGTAAACGGATTACCACAAAGTTTTCTATAAACGTAAAAATAACATAGTGGTATTTAATAATAAGATGAATTGCTAAATTTAAAAGTCTGTTCAAGTCGGCTAACCAGGTGGATCAAATCGCGAGTAATAATTTTCCAATATTACATTTGAAATATGTCGGAGCTTTCCAGTTTAAAAGCAGAATTGAATGTAAGATTTTGGTATGTTTTAAAATATTTATTATTCTACAATTTGGAAAAATTAAATAAGTATTTTAATTACAGAAGTTTTATAAATATGAAAATTTGCTTTTTAAAAAAGAAGAAGTTTAAATTAAAGTAAAATGTTAAAGTTATTAACATAGTTTAATATTTCCGTTTATAATTTTAATAAAAAATATAGTATTGATTGATATTTAACTTTACAATGCCAGTAATATATTTGCTAATTAATTTGTTTACCATTTGGATAATAAAAACAGTCTTCAAATAATTAATCAAAGCTATTTTCTAATTTTATCATCAGTTTGGAATGATTAAATTAATTGCTATAATTAGTATTCCTAGATTTAAGCGTGGATAAATAAATATTAGCATGGATGTGATAAACTTGGAACAGTTTTAATAGAGAAATGTAGAAATTAATAACTTATGAAAAAACATTTTCATTTAAACTCTGCGTGTCATATCATTGGAATTGTTTCATGTTTATGGAGCCACGTAAAATCGTTAATCTAATGGTGCTTATAATAACTAATACAAATGGATAAAATTACATGTATGGAATTCAACTATAATTGTAGCTATTACTTCGTATATTTATTGTTCGACACATTGTACATGGATTTCACGGATCATATTTGTAGTTATAAAATGCTATACAATTTAATTTGTGATACACACACCTGCTAGAATTCATGTATTGAACTATAAAATGCTATACACTTAATTTATATCACACACACACCTGTTAGATTTTATGTATTTGATGAATAATGCATTACTTTAATTTTATCGTTATATGAACTTGCATGTGAAGTTCATAAGTTATATTTTATCAAGTTTAAATTAATAGGGGTTGAATAAAATACTTATTCAAGAGAATAGCGCTTGCGAAAAAGCTTGAAAAGTACTAAATGAATTTATGAGATGTATCAATTTTTCATGAGGTATTTTGTGAGTCTTTCCAGATTTCTATTCCTATACTAATATTACTTATATTATATTACATATGTTTTATTTTAAGCAAGATAAGTTAGTACATTAGTTGTCCTGATTAGTGTAACATTTTATTATGCAAGAACCCACATTTGCTAAAATGTTAGTGTTTTCTGAATGGTCAGAATAACTGAGGAGGAGGATTTTGCACTTTAATGTGAAGTAAATAGTAATGTTGTTTTATAATGTTAAAATGCATTAATCTGTGCCGGTGGTTAATCCGCAGATTACTTAATTGCCATTTTTGTATTTTACACTCATTCCTGCACTGGTAGTTAATCCGCGGAATTGTGTAATTATATTTATTACTTTATGATGGTGTATAAATCCACAAAGCGTTTAGTGTTATTTAATTCCTATGTGTAGATGAATGCATCCACAGGAATATGGTTTTACTTCATAGATATAAGTTGGGCAAAGTATTTTAGTTATTCTGCTAAATCATATTCTTCCATTTGTAAGTATAATTTATAAGTTAGATTATTAAATTGTAGCAGGACATTCTATTCAAGTTACCTCATAATAATTAACTGTTGGTTGATTATTATTTACCTGAATGTAAGTTTAAATTTTCATTTTATTTAATGATTGCATTATAGCTAAATCCTACAGATATAATATTATTTATTATATTATTGTAAGTTTACGGTATAGATTTATTGAATTTGGAAATGACCTTGGATATTTCATGAGTTGATGTTGAATTTAGTATAATTTCCTCAATACATTCATTATATCAAATTGAAATATAAGGTATGATTAGGTTTTTAAAAACCGTACCTATGATATGTTATTGAAGAAAGTCGATGGAATTATAATTTATTTATTTTATTTGTTTATTTATGTCTGTAATTATAACATTGGAATTAATTACTTATTATTCATAAATTTGTAAATAAACGTTGATTTATAATTAAACTTACTGTGCCGTTGCTATTTGTCATTCGTAAAATCAGAAATCATAAACCTTGGATAGAGCATACATTGAAGTACATACTATCGTCAACATGATATAAGAGTTTAGTGATATTTTGAGAAAACATTTGGATGCTTTTCGTCTTTGGTAGTTTATGATGTGTAAGGTACAATAAAATCCCATTTACCTTTTCCATCATTTTAGCTTTGCGTAGTTGATTTTAGTATACAATACAAATTGATTATTAAAACTGTAAACAGATTTACCAGATAATGACATGATTGAATATATTTACTTAACGTTTTTAAATTGTCATTTGTCAGTATAATAATAGTCTCAGTGATATAGTAAACTATAAAAAAAGACCCCAAGTATTTATGTTTATTTATTGCAAAGCTTTACCTGGACTAGCATTTGTATTAAAAATCATATAGATGGTTTAAAATTTTATAATCTTATGTAGTTCCACAAATTATGCCATCTTGTACATGGTCGGCCATCAGGTCTCATACAATGAAAATCGCAAATTAAGGTTTGAAAGATAATAACATTACATACTTATAATTTGTTTAATGTATTTTATCATACTACTATGATAGGTCTTCGCGGTACACCCTGGCTGCGATCAAATTAAATCATAAAAAGTTTATGTTATATCATTAGTTTGGTCTGTGGTAAGTTGCTCCAGATGTTGGTTGTGGTCTTTGGTGCATAATATAGATAGCATGATATGATTTTGGTTACAGCTCTTAATAGCTGATAATATGCAGCGGGAATTGATCGGTGATCGAAGTTACAATTCTTAGCGCACTTATGTTTTGGTGATGTTATGTAGTTGGGACAACAATCGAACGGTTACAATATATATATATAATCAGAATATTCCTGAGGATAAATGAAGAGATGGAAAGAGATTTTGAATAGTTGGCCCAGTGCCACCATGAGGATGTACAGTTGAGCATTAATTGAATGTCTGGAAAGAAAAGAGACATAGAACATAGGATGGATAGGGAATAAAAATTGGACATTACAAACTGAACCCAATCCATATTGCAGTATAAGATTTGGAATAGCCAAGAGGAATGGAAGCCACCTTGCCTTGTCAATTGAGAGATGTCATTATAGCTCATGTCTACAAATTATATAGGCACTAAGTACTCCCAAAATAGAACATTTGCTTTGACAATGGTTCAATTGACAAGGCATGCATACTAAAATTATTGCAGTAATAAACCAGTGTGAAATCTGGCAAAACTTCAAACCAGTGAACAAGAGTTATGTGGCCCCTATGACATCTCTGATCCCAATGAAATCTCAAAAGATGATGGCTATAGATTATTAGAGGGCATTACCAGCTTTTGATAAAAAAGAATTATCTCACAGTGATATATGAAATTGTTTTCTAAATTTGTGGCCACATACCCAATGGCACAGGTAAATACAAAGAATACAATATGGGTGCTAGAAAATATATATTTTCTGACTGTGGGAAAACCTCAAGTCTTTCTCTCTGATTTTTCATATCAAAAGAATGGTGGAATAGATCCAGACCCAAGCAATAAAACATGTATTAATGATCTGTAACCTGCAATCTAAGCCTTGTGAAAGGGTGATGCATGAGTTGGGGTGCTTATTAAGAAATACATTCTGACAAAATCACAGGGGTTGGGTCAAAGAAGTCCCTCAGATAGTAAACTACATTAACTAGTCAATTAATGAATTGATGGGAATGCATTTTTGGTAGGCAATAGACAGGAAGTCAGAGAGCTTTCTAATGCCAAATTCTTCAAGTTCTGCACCATCAGACAAGTGCCAAGATTGTGACTTTCATAAGTCCTAAAAATAAGGTAGCCCTATTTTGAAGGTTTCCAAACAAAGGGTATTGCAACAGAAATCAGGTTTGAACCCTGTCACAAGGTCAACTACTTATCACAAAACTTTTACTTAGATTCTGTACATATGTAAATGTGTAGTTAACTTATGACCAACATATTTATATATGGACGTATATATATCTATTTTTTTACTATAAATATTATGAGAAGACAAAAGAGAAAAAAATAACCTTTTACTGTGAGTATAGATTTTCCAAGAATTTGGAAATATAATAGTGGAAAGACTTATAAACAAAAAATGACAATATACAGAAATCCCAGATTTATTACAATAATTAAAAAGAAATTCATTCAGCGAATTTCAAAATTAATTTTTTTTCTCTTTTGTTCAAAGTTTGTAATTGGACATGAGAAAGCAAATTTAAATATATAAAAATAGTTTTTGATCAGGAAAGATAAATATCAAAATTACTTTCATTTTAAGTTAATCTGATAATTAGTAATAATGTTGATGAAATAAAAATATTATCAGAATGAAATAGATTTAACTGTGGCTGGAAATATTTAGATTTTTATGTAATTGAATAAAAAAAAACATAAGAAAAAGAAAAGATTCAAGAAAAAAATTTGGAGCATCTGGGTAGGGAGGGGAATATAAAAAGATGAAAAGAGAAAACTAGAAAAACCTGCAAAAGAGACAAATGAGTGAAAACCATATGCTGAAGTAAATAGTAATATGATTAGATTGGGGTAACGCTCAAATGTGTTGGATTCTTGCCCAGCCCCCTGTGAATGTAAACCATTGGAAATCTTACTATTATCCAGCACTATATATTATTGCTCCAAGGATTTCTATTTAAAATTATGGGAAATCTTCTCTGTGACCCTCAAACCAAAGACTATACAACAAGAAATAAAAGGAAAATGAACTATTCTGGACAATGCTTATGGCTGATATTCTAAATGTAAGCTTACCAATGTATCTTAATCTTCTCCAGTCCCAGCACCAAAGGTATTATATTTTTTTATTCTGTTGTTTTCTATTTATTTAACCTGTTCTCAATGTAATAAACAGAGAATATATACATATGTAATCATTATGTTAATTTAATTTGTCAGTTTGTATATTATTAAATGTTATTGAATAAAAGAAATATGACTGTTAACTTTTCAAAATATCCACAAAGTAGTTAAAATCACTTATATAATACATATGTGTGCAAATTTAGGTGAAATTTATGTAAGTTCTATAAAATAACAGGATTAAACAAAATTTTAGAATTAGATCTTACTAACCTAAATTACTTAAGTGTAGGGATAAGAGATATTATATGTATTGCTGAAAGGGTCAAGTTAAATGCCATGCATTTGTACTCTTAGACATATCCATTTTCTCTAATGATGCAATCACCATCATCCCCGAGATGGTCAGGCCAAACCTCTCCTATAAAAAGATGAGGAAGCAATATATGAGTGTTACCCAGTGTAATTCTTACTGTATTCAGTAGATTGATGCATGAGGTTGATAAATTGATGTTCATAAATACCCCAGAAACAATTGAATATATTTTAAGGGAGATAAACTTGGTTGGAAAAATATAGTGCTGAGGCATTTATCGTAGGGCTATCCATTCCGATATTTTAATCAATACAATATGGAGTAGTGACATTATATGTATTGACTCTCTCATAACAACTTAAATGATTAAATTCATTTCTACTGGTATATATCCATATTCAGGTTATATATACATTTGATGGTGACCAAATGTCCAGCAGTTGACTTTACCCTTAGCAATTTAAATAAGGGAATGAAACGATATTAAATTTGTTTTTACTGTTATGTATCCATATTCTGGGTACATATAGGTTTGATGGTGACTAAATGTTTATCACTACATAAGTAATAATAAATTTTATACTTTCAAAAAGGGAGGGTTGCCCGTTACAATATATATTAAAAAAAGAATAAATAGAAAGGAAAAAAAATAAACTTTTATAATATTGATTTCTTTTTTTAATTAGTAAATAAATTTTATTTTAGTTAAACTAAATAAAATAAAATAAATAAAAATTTGAGATAAAATTGAAACAGAAAAATATAGATTATATTTAATTAAATAATTAGCAAATATTTTATTAGTTCTAAATATTTGAGTATTTTATTAAAATTTGATTAATTGTACAAATTTTATTAATAGTATTACCTGAAGTGTAATTAACAATGTAATTCAGAAAATAAACCTATTTAAATAAGAAAATTATTCCACACAAATAAAACGTGATAAACAGAGCACAAAAACATTAATTATAAACATCAATTAGCCAAGCACTTTCGGTACTGTATACCAGAATCATGGTGCTCTATTTATCACACTTTATTTATGTAGAATAATTTTCATTATCTTACAGAGTTTTTATATTATTTATCTATTTAAATAAGGTAAAAAAAATAACAGATAAGTCAAGAATTTATGTTCCAGACAGATGTCAGTTTACAAAATACCTCTCAAAAATCAGGATTAGAAAAGAGCTAAAAAAAAATTTGTATAAGGTCTTATCTTGCCTGTTTTTCCATCTTTTGTTAAATTCAGGAATGAAAAATCAGCAAAGTCTGAAGAATCAAGCTGCTGATGCAAAGTTACCAAAAGCTGAAACACACAACTGCAGTGCTTGATAAATTAGGTGGCAAAGAATGAGAAAATCCTATAAAGGTGGTAAATATGGTCAGGTTATATACATATATTTTTCACATGCAGTTAAATCTCTGATGTGTGTTCTTTCCAAGTTTCCATAATGTAATGATCAAGTAAATCTGAGTAAATTTGTAACAAAATTATGAATGTAAGCCCATCACTTTTGAAAGATATTTTCTGTTATCTGCAACATCTGTTTAACAAAGGCTAATTTGCTAAAATAATACGATAAAAATATATATGTGTGTGTAAAACAAATGAGAGAGTAATATTGGATCTTGAACCAGCTGACATTGAAGAAGTTTCTAAAATTTATTCCGCTTTAGCCATTAAATCTTCCAAGATGTATGAACCAAAAACGGACCAGGAGCTGACCAAAACTGAATGATTGCAGTTTGAAGCTACATGATATCAAGAGCCCATCATAACTGTATATTTTCTAATATCTTCATGAGTTGAAATTAACCAAAAAACCAGTCAATACTGAATAATTTTAATAACTCTAAGATACCTGAAATCAAATTTCCAAATCCATGAGCTCAAAGTAAAAATCCTGAATAACACAAAATATGATCACAAATAATTAAGAAGTCAGTAATACTCTGTTATTCATTTTTTATTAGTAAAACCTAAAATAAAATATTATACCATGAAATATATATAAATTATTAAAATCTACTAAAATCAAAAGATGGTATATTTCTGTAAATATTAATATCTTTTTTCTTTTATATTTTATAAATGCATAACAATCAATACTTTATTATATATTTTTATTTTAATGTATTTTTCTTTCATTTTTTTTATGTCATGAATTAAATTATTACATTGTGTAAATATAAAATTATGATAGCAAAATAAGTTTGATTTATTAATTCATTACAAATAGCCTCTAGTCCTCAATGTCTATATAAAGGTAATACTGAAATAGATATTACTTTTTTTTTGATTAGAGATAAACAATTATTCATGATTGCCATATCAGTAAAAGTAAAGTATTGCCACATTCAGAACTGTCTGTGGATGAGCAGAGGAGTTTAATATCAAAGAAGTTCTTCCTTATAGAAGTACTGCCTTAGTCTGTAGTATGACAGACCTATAATAAATTTAAAAAAATGTTTATAGTGACTTGAGATGGATTCTTTCTTTGATTGAACTTATTTTATGGGAATAGTAGTCACTAAATATTTCTGGTATTACTGTTGAGAATAAATAATCTTAATGGAGATCCAATCTAATTATCATAATTAGTTGGGACATTCAGTTTAAATATATTCTGCATAATCCTTCTTAACACCCATTAATCCTAAGGTATAAGTATTCATACATTCTATTAAATGTACATAAGGGAATTCCCTGAATTCAAATAAAAAATCCAAGTTTTATATGGGTTTAAAACCAAAAAGCTATTTTTTATAGATGTGAAAATGTGAAAGAATAGCATCTTTCTTGACATTCTGCAGAAGTTTAAAATATTTGCAAAATATCAAGAAAGATGCTCTTCTTTCACATTTTCACAACTATAACAAAATAGCTTTTTAGTTTTAAACCCATATAAAAACTTGGGTTTAAAGTAAAAAAAAATAATTTTTACTTAAAAAAAACTCAAACAAAAAAGCTATTATAAGTTTAATAAAAAACTGGTTTGGTCTCAGGAATCATCAATTAATAATAATTGATAATTTCTTGATAAAATCAAAGGTTATAGGTTATTTACATTTACATGGATATTATCTCCTTATTTGTATTCCTTATTATAATAATCCATGAAAATATTTAATTCATATATACATATATTATAATGAGCATGTCAGTACAAGCTTATTAAATTAAGTCACATGATATATGATTTGATTTCTTTGCAGTTATATATATATATATTGAAGCTGTGCATATATATCTATATATATATATATATATATATATATATATATATATATGCTGGCTTCACCATTCACTGTGGACTAACTAAGACCCTAAGTCCAACCGCAGTGAATGTATGTTTCTTTTTCAAACTAAATTTATCGTTTTCTCAAATAGTTGCCTAAATTAAAGAAGGAATTGTGTTAAAGAGAAAAGATTTAATAAAATAAAATATAAAAAGTTAAAATTACATTTGCAACTATTTTTAAAATATATTTGGTAGAATTCGATAAGATAAAAATTTTCTTAATTAAATAGAATCCATTAAGAAAAGGAATTAATTAATAAAACATTTTTCTGAGTTAGATAAAATAAGAGATAACAGGAAAAATTTGAAACAACAGGCATGATTCGCTACTAATTAGCAGATTAAAGATATAATGGAAAAAGGGTATAAATAAAGAACTTTTCTTTTGTTCTTGGTCTTATGCTTGCGGGTAACCAGTGCTGAAGGTCAGAGAGAAAATCTTAAGAATTTTGTTGGAAGAAATTTTGCTGAAAGATTGGACAATATAGTGAACTCTTGCTTGCTGTACTTACTTCAATCTGCACTCTATTCTTTCAGCATATAAATAAAAAAATCCAGAAATGTGTTGCTCCACAAAAATGCAGGGGTAACCTCTTTGCCTTCACTCTCCTGAGCCATTCCTGAGGCAGGAGTTCTAATCATGTAAGCTAGCCAGAGAACTAAAGTGTCTGCCCTGTATCCGTGAATATCTGCCCTCAAACATGGAAAAACAAAGTTGAAGAACCAAGAAGACTTGCGGTAAACCTCTAATGAACTCATCTTGACCCACCCCATCTAGTTACCGGTAACGTTACCATAAATTAACAAAAAAATCTCTTTGTAATTTACAAATTCACTCTAGCTAGAATGATGTTTTTCTATATATATGTTTTTTTTTAAATCTATGTGTTCGTATCTTGTCAAATTATATTTCATTAATTGCTTTCTTTTCTTTTTTTTATCATAATGGGAGGGGTTATTATATATAATGGTGGCCATAGTTCTTATTAATTTAATTGAAAAATACTTTGTTTAACTTTCCGCCATTATACTCCCGTAATTAAGTTATTTATTTTATATAAATATTTATTTAGAAAGAAAAGGAAGCAAATCATAGAAAGTGCAAAACTTTATTTTAAAATCAAGATTTAAATTGCTAAATATTCTATTATAAAACTTTCCAAACTTTAACTTAGTTTTTTTTTTTGTATATATATAAAAGAAAGATCCTTATCAAATGCCTGTATATTTTAGTCAATGAAGGGTTACAAATTTAATGTTATATTTTGAAGAGCGTGAAATAAAACATACGCATTTATATTTTAGTAATAAGAGAGAGTACATTTTGACAATATGTATTAAAAATTATTAAATAACATTGACTCTGGGGTGTGTTGGTTAAACTTCAACTCAATCAATAAAATATCCGCCCTCTTGTTTTAGTGATCTGAATTTTATAAAAGGGAAGTTACTATTTTTCTGCAGATTTTCAGTGATAGTTGAGCTTGCTTAATATATATATTTTGCAGAGGGTTTCTTTTTTTAAATTTAAAGGTCATTGACTGTATTTATATGGCATCGTGCCTCGGGTGATCTACTGGGCCGCTCAGCATATATGACAGTGCTTCTTTTGCCAAGTTTGCTTAGGTTAACATACTACATTTGGACCTTCTGAAAAATAAATAAATTGTTCTGGATCTCATGTCGATATCAGTCCCTTCAATGTATGTAACTGGACATAAGCAACAAAAAAACTCTGATCTTGAATCTAGGTCACACGTTTAGCGAACGGATTCCATTTTTTTTTCTAACCTAGTTTAGAGATGAAGAGCTATCCGGTCTTGTGTTAACCTCTTGGTAACTGTTATGTCTCGAGCCTCACAGCCCACTATATGCTCTCGCCTTTGTGCATGGTCTTGTATATTTATATTTATTAGGAAATCTTTCTCAAAATCTCATAGAAATGTTTCAATTATGGCTGGAAATTCCTGCTGGGGTCACTTTATCATTCTTCTTAAATCATAAGTAGGGTTGTGATTTAAACCTGTCCAAAGTGTTTAGATGAGTTTGACCACCTATTTATTTCTATGTTCTCCAACCACAGAGTTAATGAATCATGTCTCTCTCTCTTGATTTCTTTTTTTGTAACACTTCCATTGGCTGGAATATTTTAAAAAAGAAATTATAATGTAAAATTTTGTCTGTTCTTATCATTACGATCAATGGATCTTTCATATATGTCTATCCGGTTGCAGTGAAAATAGCCTGCGACACTATTAATAAAGCATTGTGTGAATTATTTTAATGTCAATAATAAAAATTTCTGTTATCTTTCATTCCCTATAAATAAAGCCACTTAGTATTGTTTTTCTTTTGTGACATACGTATGTACATCTGATCATTATATATGTAAAAATTCCTTTTCATGGTCTCTTCTCTCCCTGACCACTGGGCATACATTAAGATTAAATTCTAGTGAGGTTTGAGGAGTAAGTCACTTAGTAGCAATCTAGAGGAGTAGATGAGGTTCGAACCCCTTCTATCTGCATCTCTAGGTTAGGTTAAAGCAGCTCTACTTTTCTTACCGTTACAATATATATATATAAAACCAAAACTGTCTAACACTATACTAGCAAAAATAAAAATGCAAAACCATAAAACAATACAGTACTAGATTAAATTCAAAATTTTACCAAAATCCTTACACAACCATGGTTTCATCTACTACAAATAGACCTTCTCAAGTGAAAATCAACCTAAAGGAAAACATATATATATACAAACAAACAACCCTTCCCATAAATCATTTCAAACTCCACCTTCCCTTAATATCAAAAGAAGTCTTCATAAGATTGATAGCCTCAGAATCAAGGAGTTTTATCATCAAAGTCTCCTTTATTCTTTTTTTTAACTCATTCTTTTCATAAAAAATAACCGAAGCATTGTTAAACAATATTCTATGACTTTTATTCAATTCACGAATATATAAAGCTGAGTTAAGATACCTATGTTTAACTCTACTTATATGAACCTTAACCCTTTCATTAAGGCTAAATTTACTCTGGCCTACATAAAATTTACCACAACTTCAAGGAATTTTATAAACAATACCAGGAATAGACCTACTATCAATAGACTGCTTTGAACCATTAAGTAATGAATTTAAATCAGAACCTTTCCTCCATGCAACCTTCATTCCACCTAACAAATAACTATTCCTATAAACCAAATTATAAATTGATGCTTTAAATGGTAAAGACATATAATCATCATCCTTACCAACAAAATTCTTATCATCCAAATCACAACTATAAACACTATTATTAAATACCACTTTTTTAATAAAATCATGACTATAACCCAATTCTATATATTCAGCAGCAAATTGACTTCTTTGAATATCAGCATCATTATTAAAATTATTAAGCCTTCTATTCCGACAACAAAAATTCAACAAAGACATTTTTTTATGTATAAAAAGCTGATAACTATCAGGTCTAATCATATTTCTCAAATTTTTAGGTTTTATAAAATGACTACAAAACAAAACATCATTAAATACCTTCTCAACATTTAAATCTAAAAACTTTAATTTTACAAAATCAAAACCACCCCCCTCAATTGTAAACTTAATACTTGAATCAAACCCATTCAATCCACATAAAAACTCTTCTAATTTCTCTTTCTGAATAACAAACAAACAATCATCAACATACCTAATAAATAATTTAATAGAACATGAAAACATATTAATAATACTACACTCCAAATAATCAATATAGATAGCACACATCAATGGAGAAATGACATAACCAATAACCCAACCTTCTCTAATCTTATAAAACACATCATTAGACATAAAATACATTGAATCCTCTAACAGAAAAAGCAAATCATGAAAAACCTTAATCTTATCTGCAAAAAAACATTCTATTTTTTTTTAAATTGAAAGAAAAACATCAATACTTTTTAATCTATTAATCGATTGGTACATATTTTCAATGTCTAAACTACCAAAAACACAATTGTCATCCAAAACAAAACCATTTATTTTCTTAGAAGCTTCAAAAGAAGAAGAAACACAAAATTGACCCAATTTTATATAATCCTTAAAATATCTTATAATAAATTTTGATATTTTATCAACAATTCCTCCTGTAAAATCAAAAATACATCTCAAAGGAAAATTATCTTTATGAGAGTTCAAATTAAATAATTAATAATTTTAATAATGATGCTGATATTCAAAGAAGTCACTTTGCTGCTGAATATGTAGAATTGGGTTATAGTCATGATTTTACTAAAAAAGTGGTATTTAATAATAGTGTTTATAGTCGTGATTTGGATGATAAGAATTTTGTTGGTAAGGATGATGATTATATGTCTTTACCATTTAAAGCATCAATTTATAATTTGGTTTATAGGAATAGTCATTTGTTATGTGGAATGAAGGTTGCATGGAAGAAAGGTTCTGATTTGAATTCATTACTTAATGGTTCAAAGCAGTCTATTGATAGTAGGTCTATTCCTAGTATTGTTTATAAAATTTCATGTAGTTGTGGTAAATTTTATGTAAGCCAGAGTAAATTTAGCCTTAATGAAAGGGTTAAGGTTCATATAAGTAGAGTTAAACATAGGTATCTTAACTCAACTTTATATATTCATGAATTGAATACAAGTCATAGAATATTGTTTAACAATGCTTCGGTTATTTTTTATGAAAAGAATGAGTTAAAAAAAAGAATAAAGGAGACTGATGATAAAACTCCTTGATTCTGAGGCTATCAATCTTATGAAGACTTCTTTTGATATTAAGGGAAGGTGGAGTTTGAAATGATTTATGGGAAGGTTTGTTTTTTTGGATATATATATATGTTTTCCTTTAGGTTGATTTTCACTTGAGAAGGTCTATTTGTAGTAGATGAAACCATGGTTGTGTAAGGATTTTGGTAAAATTTTGAATTTAATCTAGTACTGTATTGTTTTATGGTTTTGCATAATTATATATATATATATATATATATATATATAATATATATATATATATATATATATCTATATATATATATATATATATATATAGATATATCAACAACTAACTGGTTATTATATAAAAATTATGTCACTACAGTCTTCATGCTTAATTAAATCAATAGCATATCAGCAATCTTTAATCAAGGCAATATGACAATTAGGTAGTAAATGGAATTTTGTAATACTGCCATGTTTGTGAATTGCTGATATTCTATTAGTTTATTTGAGTTGAAAACTGAGTTTATGTATTTGTTTACATATGTGTGTGTTTCTATGTAATAATACATAGAAACACTATTTTTTTATTGCTTTTGTCACATAAAAATACTAATTTTTTATTGTTTTTGTGTGTTTATTTTTTAGAAACTTTCTGAACAGACTATGGATTTCAAGATATCCAGCATAATAGCAATTGTCTTTCTTTCAAAGTTTGCTAGTAGCCTTCAAAATCATTCTGATTTAGTTAAAATACATTGCCAAAATGTAACAACTGAAAATGGAAAAAAAGTTATTAAATGGAAAATAGAAAACTCAACAAACATTTCAGGATACTGCTTGCAATGGACTCCTCAAAAGAATAATTTGCAACCAAACTTAACATGTAACAGTGACCAATTACATTTTTTGATTGAAAGATATGAGCTTAATATTGAAAACTCTAATGTAATACCTTTTAAAATATGTGTATTAACACTTGATTTACAGGGATATATTAGAAACTCTGATAATTGTTGTGTAGATATCACACCAGATAAAGTAGAAGATTATACTAAATTACTTGCTATAATATTAGGAGCCCAAATAGCTTTTGTCATTGTACTATGTATTGGTCTTCGACTTAAATGTGTGGAAAGATATAAGAAAAGATTATTAAGAAAAAAAAGTAAGAAGATAAATACAAATGAAATTATTGAAAAAGTAATTGCTTCATCATCATCACAAGCAGTTTTAGTGGATTCTACAAGTTTTTAAAGTTTGATTTTTGTTTAAAGCACATATAAATGAATATGCTTTGGTAAACCTTATTAATAAAATATTGGTAATAAAGAGGTAAACATATAAATTTCTATTATTACAAACTGTCATAAAATAATCACAACTGCAAATGAAGGTAATCTTCCCATTTCTCTTCTGTGTGTTTAAATGAGCTTAATGTCCTATATATGATGGGTCAGATTGACTTATGGTCAACATGGGTATGATACAACAAAAATTGGCAAGCAAGGAATTTGAATGCACCATCATTAGATTTTCAATGATATGGATGGCTGAAGCGTTGGAGAGTGGAGAAGATTGAAGCCTGTCCATTAAAGTTTGGGGATTTGCTATGTCAATATAAACTGAACATTGATTGTATATATGTGTGGGAGATGATGACCCAGACCAACTGATGAGTACTGGTTTAGCACAAAATATATATATATTGGAGATCATGTATCTTTTTCACATTATGTGGTCATGTGTATTGGTTGTATAAGATGGAGTGGATGACTAAAGGGAGCTTGAAAGTCTGGGTTCAAATCCCCTTTAATTAAATAATAAAGTGCATTGTTTATTTGTATGAGAAAAGTCAGTAAAATAGTTTATAAATGGAAGTAGAATATTTATAATAGGAGTAATATGTTTTCTAAAGGATTCAATATGTTATAGCACAATCCAATTTAATGCGATTGATGAAGCAACATTAAGAATAATGTCAATAGATAAAATAGTGCTTCTAATCAAGAAGCAACTTTCTAAAAAAAATTCAATTGTTTTAAAAAAAAGTTCCGTTCATGCTGAAGTAATATATATTATTTCAAATTAAAAATTATGTATATATATTTTTAAGAATACTCAAAATTCACAGATATGTATGAATAGTTATGATAACAAACAAAAAGTTGTGTATTCAATTGATTTCAATAACTGCTAAAATGATAAATAAAAAAAGAGTATCAGCTGGTGCTTAGTAGTTTAGTTTACTGTGATTAGTGCCAATTTGTCATGCATTGGTGGTCGAGAGGTCAGCGCGCGACTGCCTTGCACTTGAAGGCAATTGCCCGGGTTGCGGGTTCACGTCATGGCCGATGCTATGACATTTTAAAAAAAAGTGTTTTTTAATAGAACTGTTGCAATCAGTCCCCTCTCCCTCATTCATTTTGTGATCAAACATCATATGACCACTGAACATACTGAGTTTTTAAAATATACTTTATTTGGTTAAAGTTATGAAATAAATGGTCAGTTTAAGTTTATATATTTATCAATTATTAAACCAGCAATTATTTTTGCAAATTTATCAAAAAATTTCAGCTATGTGACAGTTTGTTTCAGATACCTTAAATTACCATTAAGCATTATTAATTATTTGACTAATCTAATCATTTTACACATTTTGAAAATTTGCATAAATATATATATATATATATATCTACTGCACTTTTCATAAAATCAACAACATTACTGTAACAGTCAGATTTGTACACTCATGCAACAAAATTCAGAGCCCAAGCAGAATATACCAAAGCTGACCATAGTGAGGTGATTGAGACCTCTAATCCGACCAAACTCCAACTCATCTGCCAGTACTCCAAATTTAACACCTTATGAGTGACATTCCTGGGGCTACACTCAGTTCTCATTTAACCGCGAGCCGACATAGAACAGGAAGAAACACGAGACTTAAGGTCATTACTAACCTAACTAAATAAGTGATATATAACACTCAACACTCTATTAATCTTAACTACCAGACATACACATATAGCATATAAACTCATTAAGAAATTTGAGTAATGAACTGTGACATTTAATAATATACTGTGGATTGGGTAAAATACTATGGATTGGATAAGATACTGTGGTTTGGCTTGATCTAGAGTCTGAGCAAGAAATATATACAACAGTTTATATTTAAAAAGATTTATTAAAACAATAACAAATGATCTAACACAAAATATCATAATGGCAGGGATTGTATAATCTTCACAAGGTATTCAATACAGGCAAGCATGTTACAATAGTTGGGACTGTTATCAAGTACATCTGTTCCCTTTTAAACATATTACAATACATGTGTGTGTGAGTTATAGAGGTCATGCCTAATTATTTAATATGCTCATCTTATGAATTTGACTTGCTTAAGTTAGAAGTTGATACTTTAGTAGAGATGATGATGAGTACAGCCAGTTTTAATGGCTGTTATATATACTAATTAAATGAGCAACTAAATAAACTCAGTATGATGCAGATTCAGCCTGATAACCCAGATTCAAACTCCAGTCTAAAGCTGAATGATTAATTACTATGGGAAAAAGAACTGGTTACCATTAGGTCCACATATATGTGCTATGGCGCTATATAAAATATTAAAGAAATAAACTTGCAGTGCGAGTGAGTGATTCTTCAAGAGCTTCAGCATCAAATGCTCGGTTTGCTCTGAGACCGACGGTTTGCTGCTATTGATATATGAACGCAAAGTTCAGGAAGTCAGATTGGCTTTAGGAAAAATCTGGGTCCACATGCCCCAGTTCTAATGAAGATAGCCATAACCCAAACTAAATAAAGGGGCGGTTTGTTACTGTGAACCCTTGTCAGAGGCAGCAAAACGTAACACATGTAAGTGTACTATATAACAACACACCCGCAATGCATGCAATATATATATATAAAGCAATAAGTATGCATATAATTTATTGCACCTAAAACAGATAGCTTTTATCTGTCAAGCTAGTTCAAAACAGTTCTTAAAATTAGCATTATAAGTATGCTAATAAAATGGGCTTAAACTACATAAAAATAATCTAGTTAAGATCCTGAATCTGCATATAAATATTCTTAATTAAGGAGGGAAAGTATATTCGATGGGAGTTAATACAAACATTAGCAAATATACTTTATCATCTCTAGACAATATATATATCCCCTTCCAACTAATAGATATCAAAGGTTATAATATAAGATCGGTTAAGCAAACCTTAAAAAATACGATTTTACAATATATATATAATAACGAGTGGTTAGCGCATTCGTTTATTACCAATATTATAATTTCGAAACAATGATTTAATAAAATAAACAATGCTTTTAAAATGTCTAAGTGAAGATTACAATTATCTCCTTTATAAATTACTTACTTAGTTTCATTGTTTCGAAATCTGAGCATATTATCACATATTAAACATAACAAAATGCATTTAAACAAAATATTAAAATTACTGAAATTAGGCAAGACCGTTAGTTTGTAGGAATTGAAGAGAATAAATTTCGGACATTTAATGAGTATAAAAAAAATATGAAATCTTTTAATTTATAAAAGATTTCAGCAGTTTATAAAATTAAAGTAAGTGATTTTTTTTTCTTTTACATTATATATAAAGTTACACAGATTGATAGTTTCTTTTTATAAGAGGGTAAAAATTAAAGAGTTTTTATAATTTAGATAGAACGTTCTTTTTAAAGTGTTATAAGAATTTATAGATTAAAGTTCATACTGCAGTCTTTCAAATTATTACCATCTCTCTGCCTCCTTGGTTGGACTTGAAGCGTATATCAATGATAGTGGCTGGAATAGGGCATCTGACAGCATCATAATCTTCAGTGGCCTTTCAGATAGGTTAAATTTCTTCATATTCTCCATGCAGGTTGCTGGAAAGTCTATTCAAAGGTATGTTTAGAGGAACTGAGAGTAGCCATCTGGCTACAGAGCCAGTAAATATATTATTTTACTCGATCATTTTGGATTCTGGTCTCCACAATAATTTACAGGAAAGCAAGCCAAAGAATAATAGTTAACCTAAAAAAATCTACAATATTTATATTTCCTAGATCAATAGCCAGCGACTATCTATTTTAAAACACAATTCAAACTTCCTCTAAGTTTTACAGCAGTCGGCCTCTTTTGATTCTGATCTTTTTTTTATCTTGTTGCCCAAACTTTTACTGGCTTGATCTGGGAAAAGAAATTCATTACAATCATAATGAATTTGTAATGAGCTCTAGAACAATGTCAATAACCTAGGGACCATCTGATCCCACCTGCGAATTATTCTAAATTGTTTTATTACCAATCTGTGAATTTCGCATGTAATTGATAATTCATTTAAACCAAACTTGTTAAAGAATATTTAGCTACATTTTCTAAACAAAATAACCCTTATACAATATATTATTTATATAAATGATGCAATATATCTATACAAAAATTAATATCACTATCATTTATAGGTGCTTGTATGTGTGACAATAAACATACAACTGTTTAAATGCATATAAAACTGTGATTACATATATAACTGTGTAAATGAATATATCGCTGTGTGGATATATACACAATTGCACTAAAGAATGTTTAAAACCGGCATAGATGTGTCTATGGAGACATAAAGGTGAAACAGATAGGAGGACAGTAATATCTGTTTCATTTCCCCAAACTTACAAAAAAAAATCCATGAAAAAAAAAGATTTTACTTGAAGAATATCCCTCAATAATACCACTATTTCATAACAAAACAAATGATGAAACAAAATATTACTTGCAAAAATTTTATCCTGCCTGGCTGTGTGGTCTTAAGGTGATGACAGTACACTAATACCATTATGACTAAAATCTAAGGCTATACACATTTACCTATAACTGGCTATACTAATGCTATTTGGCTATGCTAATTTGCTAAACATGTGGTTATTACATATATATGAGCACACAAAATTTTAATATGTATATACTGTTGGGTTGGAATAATATAACACCAATTAGCTAACTCATTTGATAAATACCACCTATATAGAAGAACACACAATATATATGTCTAACTACTGGGGTAGGGCAATTATATAAATGATCATGCATCATTTTTGTAGAATCTAGGAGTAATCATCAAAACTAATCCTACCTAAGTTGGGTCTGGGAGTAAGTTTTGAAATGTTTTGAGTTCCTGGAGCTTATCATATACCAAGAAGCTTCCAGACTTCTCACCTTCTGACTGGTTGCAATTTGGGTTTCTTTCTAAATGGGAAATAGTTATGATACCTCTGAAGACATGTCTTTATTAAATTCCAAGTTTGAACCTCCTTCTGGTTTCCAATCTTGCAGACATAGGCACCTTCTTTTCTCCTCCTTTTCCATACTGTCAGTCCTATCCGGGCATCACCATCATCTCTTCCCCAGAGTTTTCTATGCTTCCCACACTTCATCTGGGTTTGGTGCAGTTTCTTCCTAAAAGGAAAATTTTTAGGATATCTTCGAACATATCCCCCTCTCAGATCCTGAGTTTGAACTCTTTTCTGGTTTTCCCTCCTAAAAACATCAGTATCTTCTTTTCTCCTCTTTCTTTTCCACCCTGTCTTTCGCATTTGAGCTCTGGCAACATTCACGCTTCTCTCACAATCAAAAATCACTCTGTCCCACAGGGCCTCGATCTCGGACTTACCTCCACTGTCTTCTTTCACTTGATCAAACTCATCCATTTTGGGAATTTTTGTGAAATGTCTATCTTTTAAAACATTCCTGTCTATGCAAGTTTTGGTAACCTCAACTGCATTTATTTTTGGTACTTCTGGGTAAGATTTTGGCTTAATTTCTTCAATATAAATAACATTTTTAGATGAGGTTGAAAGAAGATTTACTTTGTATTCTTTCTCATTTACTTCAGTATCTATAGACTCTTCACTGTTCTGAACATATTTTGTTGTTCAAGAGATTCCTGCATGATTTTTATATCAGGTTCTATCCCTTCCATGTTTTTTGTATCAATTTCAGTATCCATTGCAGTCTCTGAATACATTTTTGAATCCTCTGATATTTCCATATTGATTTTACAAATATCAATACTTACTGTATCAATTTTAGACTCTTCCATATCATCATTGACTTTAGACTCTTTTACAAATTTTACCTCTCTTTTAGATTTTATTAAATCAGCTTGCAACTCCTCAGCAGTCTTTGCGTCCATTTTAAATTCTTCTACAGTTTCTTTATCAAGTCTTAACTCTTCCCCTATTTTTACATCAATTTTAAACTCATCAATCTCTACAACTATTTCAGAGTCTTCTATTATCTCCACATCCATCTTACATTCTTTTACTGTGTTTGATAGAATGTCGGTCTCGGTTTCTGTATCTGCTTCTTCTTTTGCACTTTTAGTGACATATTCCACATTTAGCAGTTTTTCTGAAGGTGGATTGACAATTTCAATATCAGCCTTCATAATTTCAATTTCTTCCTATTTAATAATCTCAATTTTTGCTTTACCAGTAATAGGATCTTCAACATGTGATTCCTTCAAAATATCTCTAGTTGGAACTTCTAAAGTTTCTTCAACTTGCTTTAATTTAATGATATTCTCTGACTCCCTTTCTGTCCTACTATGTCCCTTTGCTAAACTATTTTTTTACTCATTTCCACCTTTGCTAAACTATTTTTTTACTCATTTCCAACATCTCTTTTTGCATACTAACTTGTAACATTTCTTCTACAACCTCTGAATCGATTCCTTGCTCTTTTAATCGTATTTCAAAAGGGGATTCTGACTTTTCTACTTCCTCTGTATTTACTCCTTTTACTGGTTCTACCTCAGGTATATCAATTATATTCTTTTTAGCATTCTCATTGCCTGGCATACAAGAATCTGCAGTTTCAGCATGCTTGTTTTCTTGGAGATGATCTTCTGGATCTGCTAACTTTACTTGTTTGTAATGATAATGGCAATCCATATCTGAGTCTTTTGCAACATCAAGACATTCAAATTTTTCCCTTTTATGGAATAGCTTTTCTTCTCTTGGTTCATCATCCTGATCATCACTATCCCCTAAATTTCCTTCAGGATTTTCTCCTGCTTCTCCTCCCTCTACATCTATATCCTCTTGGCCACCCTTCTTACCCTCTGCAATATCCACTGGGTGCTTCTCCAGGTTTATCATTTTCTTCTGAGAAGGCTCCTTCAGTTTGAACACTTCCTGCTGGCAGTTTACTCCCAATCTTTTTGAACCCTTATGTAACCCCTCTATATTTTGATTTCTTTCCTCCATTTTTCTGCCTAGGGCTTGCAAGCCTTCCCCTATCTCCATTTTATAGGATTGCAAATCTTCCCTTATCTCCACTGTATGGGCATCCAGTTTCTCCCCCATTTTAAAACCCCATTCCTGTTGGACTGTCTCCATAATCACTTTCATCTGTAGCCAGAAGGTTGGTGACATATTTTGGCTTCCCTCCATGCCTTTCTTTGGATGGCTGTCCATAATAACTTTCAGCTTTGGTTATGACTAAGAATTTTACTAATTATTAATATTTGCTGTAAATGATTATTTACTGACTCTCCCCCCAAAATAGCTCTCTCTCCCTCTCTAATTCCTAACTTTCAGACCACTGCATTCCTTTATTAACCCATCCTTACTACTGATCTCAATAACCACTGCCACTATCAAGTTTAAGCCCTGTTTACATCTAACATACTCAAGTATTTTATAAAAAAAAAATTTTAAAGTATATAGTAAAAGCATTTATGTAAAAAAAAAAAATTAAAAAAAATTTATATAACCAATTGCACCTCCTTTCTTCCTTCACAGAAGCCGATCATTCCTAAGAAAAGACTTTAAAAAAAAAATTTATTATGGAAAATTTTGCTTTCTATGCCAGATTTGATCTGAAGTACATGTATATATCTCCATTTATTTAATTTACCTTGACCGTGCCTCTTTTTGTTTCATTGCTCATTCTCCAAACCAATCCAAATTTTTATAATAAGTTTAAAGCAATAGAGCCCCTTTATGCAACCCTTTTCTCTACCCCTGATGACAAAATTTATATGAGGATGACTATCAACCTATTCAAATCACCCCCGGGTGCCAGTCACCAGTAAGCAAGAAAAACACCACATATATAACCTAAGATTCCAATTTCTAACATGTATGTGACACACCTAACATCCGATTGACACATCCTGCCTACATTCATGATATATCTGAGCCAGAGACACTTTTAAAATTCTTTACTTAAAGTAAACAGAGTCTCAGTAAATAGACAAAAAAAAATTATAAAATTTATATATATATATATATATGGCTCATGTGATGTGTGTATATAGTTAAGAATACCTCTCCCAGTTGCAATACCATAATTTAAAAAAATTTTACATAAATTTTTCAACATATATATCAATTCAGAGCCTGTATTCAGTTCAGGACCTGTATTCAGTTCAATGCTTTTATCAGTTCAGGGCATGTGAATTAACTAACTGGTTGTTCATACTCAAGAGAAAAAATATACATATGCCAATGTTGTTAAAAAAAATATTTCACAAAAAAAAAATCTTTTATATATATATATATCATCAACACCTACACACTCTGTTTAGGGTGTGTAACTAAGTTTGTCCATGCTTGGCATTCATATTTGGAGAGAAAATATAATATAAATGCATATTCAAAAAAAAAACAACAACACATATATTCAATTTAGGGCCTATACCTGGTTCAAGACCATGTTCAGGGCCTATACTCAGTTCAAGGACATGAACATCAATTGAAGAAGCCCACTGACTTAAGCATCCATAATCAGTGAAAAAATAAATTACATAATCAGGAAAACAAAAATTTGTACTCATATATCTATCTTTCAGGGTTGTGAAAATTAACTAGGCCTCATGGAAGGGCGTCCATAATCGAGGAAAAAAAAAACCTATGGCACAGTCAGATTTGTACACTCATGCAACAAAATTCAGAGCCCAAGCAGAATATACCAAAGCTGACCATAGTGAGGTGGTTGAGACCTCTAATCCGACCAAACTCCAACTCATCTGCCAGTACTCCAAATTTAACACCTTATGAGTGACATTCCTGGGGCTACACTCAGTTCTCATTTAACCGCGAGCCGACATAGAACAGGAAGAAACAGGAGACTTAAGGTCATTACTAACCTAACTAAATAAGTGATATATAACACTCAACACTCTATTAATCTTAATTACCAGACATACACATATAGCATATAAACTCATTAAGAAATTGGAGTAATGAACTGTGACATTTAATAATATACTGTGGATTGGATAAAATACTATGGATTGGATATGATACTGTGATTTGGCTTGATCTAGAGTCTGAGCAAGAAATATATACAACAGTTTATATTTAAAAAGATTTATTAAAACAATAACAAATGATCTAACACAAAATATCATAATGGCAGGGATTGTATAATCTTCACAAGGTATTCAATACAGGCAAGCATGTTACAATAGTTGGGACTGTTATCAAGTACATCTGTTCCCTTTTAAACATATTACAATACATGTGTGTGTAAGTTATAGAGGTCATGCCTAATTATTTAATATGCTCTTCTTATGAATTTGACTTGCTTAAGTTAGAAGTTGATACTTTAGTAGAGATGATGATGAGTACAGCCAGTTTTAATGGCTGTTATATATACTAATTAAATGAGCAACTAAATAAACTCAGTATGATGCAGATTCAACCTAATAACTTAGATTCAAACTCCAGTCTAAAGCTGAATGATTAATTACTATGGGAAAAAGAACTGGTTACCATTAGGTCCACATATATGTGCTATGGCGCTATATAAAATATTAAAGAAATAAACTTGCAGTGCGAGTGAGTGATTCTTCAAGAGCTTCAGCATCAAATGCTCGGTTTGCTCTGAGACCGACGGTTTGCTGCTATTGATATATGAACGCAAAGTTCAGGAAGTTGGATTGGCTTTAGGAAAAATCTGGGTCCACATGCCCCAGTTCTAATGAAGATAGCCATAACCCGAACTAAATAAAGGGGCGGTTTGTTACCGTGAACCCTTGTCAGAGGCAGCAAAACGTAACACATGTAAGTGTACTATATAACAACACACCCGCAATGCACGCAATATATATATATAAAGCAATAAGTATGCATATAATTAATTGCGCCTAAAACAGATAGCTTTTATCTGTCAAGCTAATTCAAAACAGTTCTTAAAATTAGCATTATAAGTATGCTAATAAAATGGGCTTAAACTACATAAAAATAATCTAGTTAAGATCCTGAATCTGCATATAAATATTCTTAATTAAGGAGGGAAAGTATATTCGATGGGAGTTAATACAAACATTAGCAAATATACTTTATCATCTCTAGACAATATATATATCCCCTTCCAACTAATAGATATCAAAGTTTATAACATAAGATCGGTTAAGCAAACCTTAAAAAATACGATTTTACAATATATATATAACTATGATAATAACGAGTGGTTAGCGCATTCGTTTATTACCAATATTATAATTTCGAAACAATGATTTAATAAAATAAACAATGCTTTTAAAATGTCTAAGTGAAGATTACAATTATCTCCTTTATAAATTACTTACTTAGTTTCATTGTTTCGAAATCTGAGCATATTATCACATATTAAACATAACAAAATGCATTTAAACAAAATATTAAAATTACTGAAATTAGGCAAGACCGTTAGTTTGTAGGAATTGAAGAGAATAAATTTCGGACATTTAATGAGTATAAAAAAATATGAAATCTTTTAATTTATAAAAGATTTCAGCAGTTTATAAAATTAAAGTAAGTGATTTTTTTTTTCTTTTACATTATATATAAAGTTACACAGATTGATAGTTTCTTTTTATAAGAGGGTAAAAATTAAAGAGTTTTTAAAATTTAGATAGAACGTTCTTTTTAAAGTGTTATAAGAATTTATAGATTAAAGTTCATACTGCAGTCTTTAAAATTATTACCATCTCTCTGCCTCCTTGGTTGGACTTGAAGTGTATATCAATGATAGTGGCTGGAATAGGGCGTCTGACAGCATCATAATCTTCAGTGGCCTTTCAGATAGGTTAAATTTCTTCATATTCTCCATGCAGGTTGCTGGAAAGTCTATTCAAAGGTATGTTTAGAGGAACTGAGAGTAGCCATCTGGCTACAGAGCCAGTAAATATATTATTTTACTCGATCATTTTGGATTCTGGTCTCCACAATAATTTACAGGAAAGCAAGCCAAAGAATAATAGTTAACCTAAAAAAATCTGCAATATTTATATTCCCTAGATCAATAGCCAGTGACTATCTATTTTAAAACACAATTCAAACTTCCTCTAAGTTTTACAGCAGTCGGCCTCTTTTGATTCTGATCTTTTTTTATCTTGTTGCCCAAACTTTTACTGGCTTGATCTGGGAAAAAAAATTCATTACAATCGTAATGAATTTGTCATGAGCTCTAGAACAATGTCAATAACCTAGGGACCATCTGATCCCACCTGCGAATTATTCTAAATCATTTTATTACCAATCTGTGAATTTCGCATGTAATTGATAATTCATTTAAACCAAACTTGTTAAAGAATATTTAGCTACATTTTCTAAACAAAATAACCCTTATACAATATATTATTTATATAAATGATGCAATATATCTATACAAAAATTAATATCACTATCATTTATAGGTGCTTGTATGTGTGACAATAAACATACAACTGTTTAAATGCATATAAAACTGTGATTACATATATAACTGTGTAAATGAATATATCGCTGTGTGGATATATACACAATTGCACTAAAGAATGTTTAAAACCGGCATAGATGTGTCTATGGAGACATAAAGGTGAAACAGATAGGAGGACAGTAATATCTGTTTCATTACAATACAATACTACAAACCACAAATATAAAAATAATTGTTTGACATCTATGTAATGCTACTTTATATATGTATGTGTGTGTTTACAAACTTAGAAAGATTTTTAAAGTTCACTCACAGTACTTAAATCATTCATTGTTTGATTACTGTATGTAATAGAATATTCAACAATGAATACTTTAATTACTATGTGTGTATCATATATTTATCCAAGTTTGTTTTCATATATTTTGATGTATAAACATTTATTCAGTATAAATATATATATATACAGATAAAACTTCAACAATCAATCACTCGACCAACTGAGTCTTTAGATGTTTGTAATGATCATTGAACTCCTATATTTATAATAGTAATCATATTTCTTTACAAATACTAAGTGAAAAAAATGATTACATTACATTTTGTAAATAAATACTTTTTTATTTTTTTGTTTTGTTGTATTATATTATTAAAATTTTAATAAAAATATAGTATGAATATTATTTATGTAAACTCTGTGTATATCTAAAATGGTTTATTTTAAGTGATTAATAATAAAATGCAATAGTAATTTACAAAGCTGTTAGATGTTATATAAAACATCATTTTTAAAAATGCAAAATACTTGGTGATTTAAGAACATTAAACAATAAAAAGTTCGGTTAAACATTGCGCACATATATATGAATAAAATAAAACATAATTATGATATAAAAATGTAAAAAGATATCAACTATTTATATATAGAGTTACCCATTTATAATTAGGATAGTAACCAATGAAGATTAATTGCCCCCAATTAAAAACAAGTTAAATTCCCCAATGACATATCACTACAATTCATATGATTAAAATCTTTATATCAATATCACATGTTATATTAATTTAACCAATTGAAATTATTTAGGAATGTAAAGATAAAAAAAATATGTACTAATGTAATGCAACTTATCCATCTGTCTATAATTTGATAAGTTCTATTATCTGGACAAAATTATAAAAATAATCTTTAACTATGACCGTCATTTTTTATTATCTTAGCATTAGTTATGAATTACTTAACTAACATTTTTTATTTAATCTTGAACATTCACAGATTAAAAAAAAATACTATACAATAAATGGATTAATATGCAATACAAACATTTTTTTAAAAATGCAAGAAAGAGTTCTTCAGTATATTATTAATTTAATTGACATGAGATTATGTTTGTATTCTTTTAATTAGTTACCCCCCCCCCCAATTATCAAAATAAAAACTTATAATTTTCTACAACATGGGGAATCTTAAACAGAAAGTGTTATTAGCCGAGAGGTATCGCAGCCGCCATGCAAGCAAGTAGTTGGTTGCAGACGGGTGTGGGTTCGCGTCCCGGCAGATGCTATGACATATGAAAAAAAAAAAAAAAGTGTTGTGTAGGAAAAAAACTTATTTAAATCAGCTACAGCATAAAAGTTTACAACAGTTTTTAAAAACAATTACATTTTTAAAAGGGAGGAGGATAGAAATGACCAATAAATTGTTCCCTTTTTTGTAATTATTGTAGTTAATAAATACACGTGATTCTAAATTTTTCTATATATATTAAATTTTAATATTTGTTTAAGTTTCTAAAAGTATGTAGACATTTTAATAATATGGAAAGTCCATAATAAAAAGAGTGTAAGAATTGTATTATTGAATTATTTTTAATCTGGAAAAATTATTAATTCATAAAAACTTATTAACAATTATGCTAAATTAACAGTATTATATTTATGCACATTAAAAAGTCAGTTGCTATTAATAAAAAAAACATATATATATATATTAATTCTAATATTCTCATGGATAAATGATGAATTCATAATATGATTTTTGGGAGCTTCTGTGTAATAAAAATATAATAGCTAAATAGCTGATGTTTCAGTACAATAACAAATACTTTTCTCAGAGCTTCTTCTTTCTCAAATCAAAAGAATGTATATGGTAAGATTTAAAATGGTTATTTTTTTTTTTGTCATTTTCTCCTCATTTTCAAATTCTATTGGTTGAGAAGTTTTAAAAAATATTTTATCCTCCAATAAGCTTTTTCCAAATATTGTTAATTTTCTTTAATTCACATTTATTATTTATGCACTTGAATCTTTTAAAAATCTTTATAGCTTCCCTCTTTCCAGAATATGTGTTTTATTAAAATTAATGTCATGGTTAGTTAATTTAATGTGTAAATAAATAGCTGATGAATTAGATTTTTCTCTAACTGCCAAAATTCTACAATTGGTCTGTCCAATGTATGAATGTAAACAAACTCCACATTGAATTTCATATATACCATGACCCTCCAAAGGAATTTTATCTTTAGGGCATGGAAATACTTTATTAATTTTCTTAAACACAGGATAAATTGTATGGATATTATTTTTTTAAAACATTAGCAATTTTATATCAGTTTCTCTCTTTATATATGGCAGAGCAGTCTTCATTTTTTGAAGTACCAAAATCTTTTTCTTATTATACAAAAAAGTTCTATTTATAATTTTGTGGTCAAGACCATTATGAAGAAGTTTTTTAAGTAGCTCTGATAACTACTATCATCAGAAAGCCTCTTAGTTCTATTTAACAATGTCTTTGCCACTGAAAATAATTGTGCTGGATGGTGATGAGAAGAAAAATGTAGATATCTCACAGTGAGTGTTTGCTTTCTATATATACCATGGGATAAAGAACCATTATTGTTGCTTTCAATTAAAACATCTAAGAATGAGAATTGGTTATTACTTTTTACTTCCATAATAAATTTGATGTTGTTGTAAAAAGAATTTAAGAAAATTAAAAATTCATCAAGAGCATGCTTACCATGAGGCCAAATAACAAAGATATCACCAACATACCTCAGCCATACAGATGATTTTTTTAACAATTGATGTCAAAATTTTCTTTTCCAAGCTCTCCATAAAAATAGAAGTTAATTCTGGAGAAATTGGTGAAGCCATAACTAAACCTGATGTTTGTTTATACCCCATGAAAAATAAAAAATGTATATAATAAACAGCATTCAATCAAAATCAGGCAATTCAATATTTTTCAAAACTTCAATAGCTTCCTTTACATGTACAGTAGTTGAAGCTCAAGAGAATGATTTGCATCCTTAACATAAGATAACATTTCTGTTAAATGTGGCTGTAGAAAAGAAGATAGAAAATGAGCCAATGTTGGTGAACCAACTGCACTTACAGTCTCAATGGAATATATGATTTGTGGGTTTTTGGAAAACTATATAATTTTGGATAAAAAAATTTCTCTCTAGGTGTAAGAAAGATCTTAGTTTTTAAATTTAAATCAGTAGTATAAATTAATGCTTTCGTTTTCTTTTCAAGATATACTATAGAATCTTTATAAAAAAAAATTTTTTTTATAAATGTTATCATTTAATAAATTCTGTACTATAATATTATGAATTCATATATGTATCACAGATGTAAAATTTATAGATGATATTATGAAATCAAAACAATTATGATTGAATACATCAAAAGTATTTACAATACAACATAGTTCTATATTTTATATTTAAAATCAAAAGAAAAGTACTTATACCAAGCATTAGCTATTTTATAACGTATTTAAACTAATATACAGTAGCCATATTGTAAAAATTTTATAGTATATTGACAAAATCTAAGACAAATTGAGATACTGTAAGGCAAGCCAGTTACACTAAATCTGTTATAGTTTTAAAACAAAGTTTAAATGAATGTAGAGTAACTTACTTTATTTCATTTGTCGAAGAGAAGGGGAAATAAGGATAAATAAATAATAAACAATTTTTTTAAAATTATTACTTCACCTGCATTGAGAATAAATCATCAAAAGAAATCTTTCCACATGGGAATTTTGATATATTTGTAATAATTTAATTTTTATATAAGTGTTAAATCAAAATAATTTAATTATCGAAAATTGTTAATGTAATTATATATGTGTACATATAAATATGTATTATTTTATTATTTATATTTCATTTTTAAAAATGAATGTATATAAAACATCTATACAATTAAGTGCTCATTTAAACATTAGTGGAAATTATATGTTATGTATATAGATCTCTATAAAACACTATGTGTAGAGATATGCATAATAAAATATATATAATACTACATTATTTTTAGCTTATTGATATTATTATAAAATGCAAATTAATAATATTGTCAAATTTTTATTTATGATATAATAATAAGTATAAACAAAGTGTAGTTTAAAAAATAAAATCTAGATGTCAGTATATGTCAAGAAAGAGCATTTAAAAATATGGGTGATTTAGTCTGCAAGCTTTGTAAGAAAGGTATAGAAAATGTTGTGCATCTGTTAATTGAATGTAAATGCCTGAAAGCAGAAAGGATACAAATAGTGAAGTTGTGAAAGAATAAATATGAACAAAGTGATTATACAGAAAGTGGCTTATTGGTTTTTATGCTGGTTTTGGGAAAAGATAAAGGGGTTTTAAATCTAAATGCCATGGATTTGACAAAGATTATGCTGTAGAAATGGGATGGAGCAGAGTAAAAAGGAATATGGGAAAACTTAGGGTGAGAAATGGAAAGGGGTTCAAAGTGGCTAACAAGTTTCTCTGGGTATAGTTGCTAAGAGATTCTTGACTCTGTATAAGGAGAAGTCACAGTGCATCACATCACATTTAGAAAAAGTACAAAGGAAAGTAGGGAGACGTGCATTGGATGCAGATGTGTGGACAGCAAGAGAGGCAATTCAAGGAGAAATGGGATGGTCAAGTTTTTATATGAGAGATGCAAAAAGTAAAATGAAAATGTTTGGTAGGTTGCAGTTTATGGATAATAAAAGAATAGTTAAAATAGTATTTAATTAGGTTACAAGTATAGGGCAGGCAACAAGATGGGTGAGAAAGATAATGTGGTATGCAAAAGATTTGGATAAAGAATTTATATCCATATACTTGTACAAAAGATAGGATGATTGTGTTAGGGGGTTGTTGAGTGTTATAGTGGTAATGAATGGGATAAAAGAATAGATGCATTAATAAAGAATAGGGAGTTGGAGAAATGGAGAACTAGTATGGAGAGTGAAAAGAGTTTATATATAAAAGTAAACAGAATATTGGGTGTGAGTTAATTTATGATAATAGCAAGAAAAGTAATTTATTGATTTAGGCTCAAATGGGATCTTTAGAAACAAAAGAATATACATGTAAATGGAAAATATGGGTGATTTAGTCTGCAAATTGTGTAAGGAAGGCATAAAAAATATTAGTCATTTGTTAATTGAATGTAAATACTTGAAAGAAGAAAAGGTACAAATAATGAAGTTATGGGAAAATAAATATGAACAAAGTGATTATACAGAAAGTGGGTTATTAGTTTTGATGCTGGGTTTGGGATATAATAAGGAGGATTTAGATTTAAAGGCCATTGAATTGACAAATATTATGTTGTGGAAATGGGATGGAGCAGATTATGGAAAAACTTAGGATGGAGCATAGAAAGTAATGTGGCTAACAGGTTTCTCTGGGCATAGTGGTTGAGAGATTCTTGACTTCATTTAAGAAGTCACAGTGTATCACATCACATGAAGAAGATAATAAAATATTATTGAAAGAAGCTTTTTTATTTTAAAATAATAACATTTGTTAAATAATTTAATTTTGCTTTTATTTGCAATAATATGGTATTATTGTTGCTTTTTAATTTATTTTTAAATTTTGTTTATAAATATTGAATTTAGACCACTAAAACATCACATGATCACCATTTCATATGCTTATACAATTTGTTAAAGAAGTAGCAATTCTCTTCAAACAATAGGGTCACCCAGTGTAAATTCTTATCTAATGCCTATTCATCAAATATCCCCAGACTAGTTTCTACCTCATGGTCCTCATAAATAAAGATCCTTGGATCTAAAAGTGCTGCATCTAGATCTTTGGATCTAATGTAACCCTTCAGCAGCCACCTTTACCTTTTTACTTTATTATAAAGCTATGAGGCCAAGGTAAAAACCCAATAATAATTTCCAATCTGATCATGTGATGTTTTAGTGATTTTGCACCAATCCTGTCAATAGAAGACGGTGACTCTGGTTATTAAAAAACCAAAGACACCAAAATATATAAATATGGATCTGGGTTCAGATCTCTATGACAATACAATCAAATTAGCTTGGATTGATCATATTATTGTGTTTTCATCTTGGGCTCATAATTTCCTAGTTAATTCAATAAGTGAGTGCAGTGCTTTCACATCCAAGGTTTCTTACTAAGGAAAGTCATAAGTTATTTGATGAGTAGGCACTAGACAGGGATTTTATGTACAAACCTTCTAGCATCATTGATTAATATGGCTTGCACTGAGTGGCACTATGGTATGGAGAATTTTCACCATGCTAGGATAAAGTATTTTTATTGAAATAACTAAATTTTAAAAGACAAACAAGATGTTGTGTTTAAAAAGAAATATTTTAATAATTGGATGTAGTAGTGCTTATTTATGGATCAGAAACTTGAACATTTAATATTATTAAGATGGCAGGCAGCTTTATAGCAAACAGAGAAATATGAAGAAATTATGCTGCAGTTATCAGAGAGGGGTTTCTGTATTGATATATTTGGCTGAGAGAACAAACAGTTATCACTAATATCTTCAAATGAATAAATAAACTAAAATT
The DNA here is from genome assembly GCA_028023455.1 of Epiperipatus broadwayi. Taxonomy (NCBI): domain Eukaryota; kingdom Metazoa; phylum Onychophora; class Udeonychophora; order Euonychophora; family Peripatidae; genus Epiperipatus; species Epiperipatus broadwayi. Next base: position 1,035,175 of record JAQFVV010000173.1, read on the forward strand.
AAACTACTGACATATATATTTCATTAGAAGAGATCATATGAGATGTGTATTTCATTTAAAATGTAAATGTTAATGTCTTATGTTACAACTGAAGCAATTGCGAATGACTAGAAAAAAAAAAATCTATGATGTGGATGTCATCGGAGTTATATGAAAAAAAAAGTTAAATCACATAAACTGAATTAAACTCTGAGATTTTTTTAATTAGAAATTGATTGATAATAATTGAAAGATGATATATAGAGAGAATAAATTATGGCATAAATTTAAACAAATATTTGCTGTATGTATGTGTGTGGGTTGTATCTTTATAGAAAATGTTATGTAATCTAATTATAAAGTAATAGTTTAAATTCAGAGTCTATTTTCTCTTTTATTCAAAACTCAGTAAATATTATTTTAGCAATGTAATTCAATGAACATTACTACAATATTATATTTTTATACTGTTTTTACATTGTAATGTGATGTGATGCACTGTGGTTTCTTCTTTTTTGGAGTCATTAATCTCTCAGCCACTATGCCCAGAGAAACCTGTTAGCTATCATTCCCTTATTTACCCTGTTTTCCATATTCTTTTCTATCCTGCTCTATCTCATTTCCCTGACATTATCTTTGTCAATTCTATGGCATTTATATTTAAATGCCCCTGATCTTTTCCCAAACTCAGCATAAAAACCAAGAATCCACTTTCTGTATAATCACTTTGTTTATATTTATTCTCACACAACTTCATTACTTGTACCCTTTCTGCTTCTAGCATTTACATTCAATTAACAGATTCCCAATATTCTATGCCTTCCTTACATAATTTGCAGACTAAATCATCCACATTTCTCTATTTTTGTGTATATTCCCTTGTTGCTAACAACCCTGTTTGAGACTTAAACAATAAACTACTTTCGTTGCTATTATCATAAATTAACTTGCACCTAATATTCTGTTTATGTCTATACATATTTAAACTTTTTTTACTCTTCATACTAGTTCTCCATCTCTCCAATTCCCTAATTTTTATTAAATACATCTATTCCTCTATCCCATTCCTTTCCACTGTACTACTCAATATTTCTAACACAATTATCTCACCTTTTGTATAAATATACTGACATAAAATCTTTGTCCAAATCTTTTGCATATCATACTATCTTCCTCACCCATCTTGTTGCCTGTTTTTTACTCATAACCCAACTAAATACTATTTTGGCTATTCTCTTATTATCTATAAATTGCAATCTACTGAACATTTTTATTTTGCTTTTTGCATCTCTCATATAAAACTTGACCATCCAATTTCTCTTTGAATTGGCTCTTTTGCCATTCATACATCTGCATTAATTGCATGCCCTTCTACTTCTCTTTGTTCTTTGCTTCATTTATCAATTTTTTCTTCCATTCATCCAAGCAATTTCTCTGATTACTTAAGATGATTCCCAAATAGTTAAATACCTATTCACATTTAATTTTATATTCCTCAGTAAATATCCTTCCTCTTTTGTTTCCCCAGAATTTATCATCACTACTTTTGATTTTTCTTCATTAAATTTAATCCCCATCTCTTTAATCACCTTTGTGCCTGTCTTCAGCATAACTTCCATATCTTTCCTACTTTCTGTGCACAAGAAGATATACTCCCTTGTCACTTATTAATGAAATCTTTACCCTTCTTCCTTGTCTTTCTACTTCTCTCAAATATGACAAAAATAAAATGTCACATAGGGCATCCTTGTCTTAGTTCCACCCCATTTTTAACTTTAACTGATTCTGTATTCCCTAATTGATATGTATAGTAATTATTTTCAGACAATCTCTTAATAATATCCACTAAAGCTACATTCATTCCCAAATTAACTAATCTTACTCATAATATATTTTTATTTACTCTATCATACACATTCTCTATATCTTCCTTTATCAATTTTTCCTTCCATTCATCCATGGAATTTCTTTGATTACTTAAGACAATTCCCAAATAGCTATATGTATTTACCATACTTAACTTTATATCCCCTAATAAAAAATATTTGTCTTCTCTTTCTTCAGTATTAATCATCATTACTTTTAATTTTTCTTCACTAAACTTAATCCCCTCTCTTTATCCATCCTTGCACATGTCCCCAGCATAACTTCCATATCTTCCATTCTTTCTGCACACAAAAAAAGATATCTGCAAATAAAAGACCTGATAATGTATATACTCCTTTGCCACATATTAATGATATCACTATCCCTCTTCCTAGTCTTTTTATTGCTCTCTCCATTTCTCTGAAATACAACAAAATAGGTGACATAGGGCATCCTTGCCTTAGCACCACCCCATTTTTAAATTTAACTGATTCCATATCTCTGGTTGATACATATAGTAATTATTTTTATATAATTTCTTAATAATATCCACTATAGCTCCATCCATTCCCAAATTTACTAAACTTACCCATAATCTATTTCTATTTACTCTATCATACATATGTCTTCTCTATATTGTATCAGATGAAAGCTTTGGATTCACATATCCTGAGCATGAGGGTGCCACTAGTCCGAAAATCAGAACTAGACATTTTAAGGGTGGACAGGACATGAGAATCGAATGTGCCGGACTAGCTCAATCAAGCAAATGAGAATTTACATTTTGTTCAGAATTGGAAAGATAGCAACAGAAAACAAAATCAACCAAGTAAATGAATAAATAAATAATTTTATTATGAGTATGATTAAATAAACATAAATCTAAATAATCTTTAAAGCATACATAAAATATGTACTACATGTACATTCATCAAAATTAAACTAAAATATTTTATATGGCTTAGAGAGCGATTTCCTGTGCATGAAAGAGTGCAAAATACTGGCAGTAGCAGAAGTATTAGTAACTATACAGTGATCTCATGCTAGACAAGGGAGGTTAGCTTCCTGCTTATAACCCATAATTAGGAAAAGAGATTTATGTCGAAACAGAAGAAATGCGAAGGTAGCTTCCAAAACATTAATAATAATAAAAAGTGTTGAAAGTTATTACTTTCAATCGATTGACCTTCCTCTGAATGAGACAGGCTAGGAGCTCACGATCTACCTATTGAGAGGGTTAACATGATTGTATGTGCCCCTAATAAATGAATTGGAAGCTTAAAGAAATACAACTAACAATAATAGTCTATTATAAATAATTAAAGCTTCATGTCATAAGTAGAACTAATAATAAAATGGGTCATGAGCTAGAAGTCAATTAAAATAGTGTGTAATATCCAGACTGCTTTCTATAATAAAAAGGAATGTGAGATTATAAATAAAACTATACTATTTTACTTACTAAGACTTAAATAGGATGGACAGTAATAGGTTTGAAACTAGCACTCGTTAAAAAAAAATATCAAGCACATAGAAAACGAATTACATAAGATACAACTTGAAAAACATTTATATTTAAAAAAGAAAACTAATCTAAGACAACAAAATTATTTAAATTGTGGAAAAAAAGGTATCTTAATAATTTAGTTAAACACTAGTGCACTAGACTTCTTGAATATGAATCGTTAATCTGGATTTCCTGATGGTAGGCTTGGGTGAGTCGTTTAGTGGTTTCCTTGTAGCTGGTTCTTATGGCATTATAGGCAGTTAATGGAGACACAGGAAGCATGAATCTGTCCTGGCAAAAATCTTAGCACATCATGGTTAAAGAAAATATCACTACGGTAGATTTAATGTTCATTCTAGGTAGAATAATTACCAGATCAGCTCTCAGAATACGCAGGAATCGTTCTTTCCAAGTATTTTTGGCAGGAATAGTTTGTGCAAGTCTCTCAGAGTTGGTGGAAGTATCTAAGAGTTAGTGAAAGGATAATACAAGCTACTGTGAGATAATCCAATGGCCTGATTAAGCCTGTTATATCTGAATCATATCTCATATCTCCACCAATTACAAAACTTTTTCTTTTTAATTAAAATTTAAAAATTCTCTATCTAGCTAACAATAGTTATCTAATTAACGAAACAAATTGCCCTTTATAGATCTAGGAACTAACGAATGAAAAATTCTTTTTTGTGTGTGATTTCTTTCTTTCTAATTATTCTTATCAATCTAAATCCCAAATCTGAAAAGCAATTTATTTATACAATTTACTTTTACATAAATTTTTTAAAAAAAAGTAATCTTAGTTTTCTTTTTTTTTTTTTTTCAAAATTAAAAAAAAAAAAACAAATATAACTGTGGGGTTAAAATACAATTTCCACGTATATACATATATATTTGTACAAGCATTAAAAAAAAAAACTTTTAATCAAGTTTTACAAACAAAATCTTATAAAAAAATTTATTTTGTTTTCTTCTCCCCTATAGAACTTCAATTTTGTAATGGTGTTTTGAAGCATCCATTACAATATTTATAAAAGCCATATATAATTGTTTGCCTGTTTACCTACTTATATCTATAAGTTGTGTAACTACAAATAAGTTATCTCCTATATGCCTTTTCAATTGAAAACCTTCCATTTCTCACACTCCAGCCACCCTATATATAAAAAAGTTTATATAAAAATGATGTTACTGCTATTGGTTCATAATTGTTTAACTTTCTATTATCCCTGCCCTTTCCTTTAAATAGTAGACTTACTCTTGTATTACTCCAGCTACCTAGAAAATCTCTCTTATGTACCATCTTATTAAAACATAATGATTTTACTTTTGCCTTATGCCTTAAATTCATTACCATCTCTGCTGCCCATCCATCTAAATCTCTTGCCTTTCCACTTTTCCATTTCTTCCCTGCGTCATTCAATTCATTTTCTGTAAACCTAATATTCCCATTACTATATGCTTTCGTGTTTGCTATCACTCTGTCCTTCACATCTAACATCTTTTCTATACCCATTACAAACTTATTTAATATAATCTCTAATTCTTCTCTAGAGCTACTCTCTATTCCCTCATCATCCAATAATACTATCCCTTTCCCCTACATTTCTTCTTTTAATATATTTTCAAATTTTTTTACTGCTATCTTTTCCAATTTTATTAATATCCTCCAACAATTTACTATTTAATTTCATTCTCTCTACATAATTATCTATTTTACTCAACTTCTTTTTTTCTAAGTACTTTTCCCATTAAACATAGTACACTTATATTCTCTGCATGCTTTTTCCCTCTCTTTTAAACTTTTACTAACTCTCACATTTTTATTACTTGTATTCTTCTGAATATTCTCACCTAAAACTCTATTTTCCACTTCCTCTATTTCACAGCACCAGTCTTTTATATTCATCTCCAACCAACTCTTCCATGGTTTTTTCAACTTTTATTTTATAATCTTTTAACTTACTCTTATCACTTACTCTTCATCCACATCTCTACTTTTATTTCTATTTTTTATCACATTACTAACGATTTCTATTATAAAGAAGTTATAATCACTATTACACACTCTCTCTTTATTATCAAACACCTTAATTTCCCATACTTTATTCATTCCCTCTTTCTCTACTAATACATAATTTATTGTGTGGAATATATTATTTCTAGACCATGTGTATTGTCCCTTATAAATATTCGACAAATTTCCAATGCTCAAATTCACTCTCTGACAAACTTCTTCAAAATCTGTCTATTCTTGTTATCTATATCATCAATTTCTTCAATATACCCAGTCATATTCCTTATAACCATTATTATCTTCCCCTTTTCTTTGAATCTCTGTATATTCTTAATGAGGCATTCATATATGCTACTATTCCACTTCATTATAGTTTGACTATCTCCAATAGCTATATACCCTATAGCTACCATCCACTCTTCTCTTCCTAATATTATCTCAAACTACAATGTTCTTGACATTTAACAGTTTAAATATTTTTTTGACTAACTCCTATACCACCACCTCTTTTTTCTTATTCTCTTCTATTTATACCTTGCCATACCAAGTCTTTCAAAGTAGATTCTTTTTCTCTTAGATGTGTTTCCACTACTGCCAATACCTCAAGCTCTATATTTTTAATTGCCTTGTTTAACTCCAACCACTTTTCTGGTCTCTTACCACTTTGCACATTCAAATACCCAATTTTAACAAGTTCTTCTTTTCTAACTACTCTTTAATAAATTTTTTTGACTCTTTATTCTCCATTACATTTATAAATAACTTGCTTACCATTAACTTTACAGACCTATTCCTTCTCCACATCTATACTTATATCTAAATCAGCTATCCTTTGTTTATTTTTTACAACCCATCCATTCTTCTTCTTTCTTATAACCCTGCAATTTAAACCACACCCCGCTTTATAAGTTTCACAAACTATATTCTTTATAAATCAGACTCCCTAAAACTTCACTTCCTTGTTTTTTTAATTGCAATCCATCTTTACTATATAACACCCTCCTCCCAATAGAAAAATCCCTCATATCCACAAACATAACATCATTTCTCTCACACAATTTTTTTAATATCTCATTTATAAAACATTTCCTATCTGCCTATAAAAAGACTACAAAGTAGAGTCATTTAGAGACCATTTGCAAACATTATAAATCATTAGATTAAAATTAATAGTTAGTTAAAATTAATACTTACACTTTTTCAGTTTTATAATAATTATTTAATACATTTTTTTAATGAAATATCTTCCCTTTTTTCAGTTAAATATGTTTTTTAATTCAATATCTATTTTTTTTAATGTTATTATTTAGAAAGTGATATTTAGAATTTAATAATTTTTATGGTTTTTGCTTTTATGTATTAACTTTGCTTATAGACTATTATGTACACAACTGGTCACTAATGACTTGGTTTTTTGAAAAACATTACCTTTAACAGGCTAAAACATAGTGCTCTGGTGGAATAATTTCAAACTATATATATATATATTGAAGCAGTAAATCTGTAGTACATATTTAGCTTCACTGCTTGATGACATTACATACCTTTAAAGTAGGGTTTGAACCAGTCTATATGTTTATTTGGTCATCCAGGAATGTTAAGCACACACATATACACATATAACTTCCACCCTGTTTATTCAAAATGGTTATGTGTAACCAGTTGAATTATTATTTTAGCTTAAGTATATTTTATTTCCAAGCTTGTAAATTCCCTTCACTTAGATAATTGTGTATGTGTGAATATGTATTACAGATATAAGAATAAATACAATTAATGTAAAGCTAAAGCAATGCCAGAAAATTCTAGAAAATATTATTACAATTTAAAAATGTCATTTTCATTTAACTATTTCAAGTGAAACCAAAAATCATATTTTTAAAGTTATTTGCAATTTTAAAATTATGTTTAAATAATGCTTTCTGGAATGTATTTGTTTACATCTTCCAATGTTGCCAAATTTCAAGTATAGGAGGAGCAAAAGTTCTAGGAACATGCAAAGAACATGCAGAATGAGTTCAAATTACTCATTCTCTTGTGTTCGATTAGAGAGTGAAAAGAGAATGACTTGTGAGTAGTGGAAAGATTAGCTTTCCCTGATCTTAGATCGCCTTTGTCCTGCCTTCCTGCCATGCCATCACTACTTGAGAACTGTTCTATTTAACTGTAAAAGAACTATTGGAAGATGCCTACCATTATTTTGTTGACAGTGCCTTCACATCTAAACTTCGTATACATTATTCTAAATGGCTGCCATAACTTTTAACCATAACTTTTAAAGGTAATCCGTTTTGCCGAAGAATGAACTCTTTATATTCCTCACTTCTTTCCTAAATTTTAATTGTACCCATAATGTAATCTTTATTTATTTGGTAACTGCCTATAAACTTAATTATCGTTAAATTTGTGATTTTCTCTCTTAAGTTTTAAAAATCTCGTTCTATAAAACGCTAGCACAGAATTATAGTTTAAATCTATAACTAGTTTTAAGTTTCATGCTTTAGTTATCTTTTTCATGCGGCAAAAATTATTTTAAACTATGTATTTTATTAAATTAATTTTAGTGTGCTAATGTTTCAACCTAGTGAACTTATATCATTTCAGTCACCATTCCGATATTTTTGGAATATTTAAATAGTTAAACGTAAAATTTCTTATTGAACGCAGTTCGCTCAGTTGAATATTTTGAAATATATGCTTAATGGCGGATTATTTAAAACATCATATTATGGGATAAGATAAACTTTTTGCTGTTGATGTTATAATGTTCTTTAAATAAATCTGATTATTAATTTATTTTAATAATTATTTATTGCTTTCATACCATTAAGCGTTAACTTGCTTATAATATACTATCATTTAGGAATATTTGGGGCTTGTTAAATAGGAAATAATATTTCCCTCTTCTATATTTAACATACTAATTTGCTAAGATTTTACATACGTTGCTCAATGGGTTAATATTTTGTCATGGTGTTACGCATGATACTGTTATTTTATTAAACTTAAATTAATGCATTAGTCATTTAAGACAAGCCATATTCGCATTGCTTACTTATGATAGCATTTTCAAGATTCGTATTTTGCTTTATCATACTTATTTCTCTGGAACTTGTCTAAGAATGAGAGTTGGTAGCACTGATCTCAGGACAAACATTAATTTTTTAAGGCTCTTCATTGGATAAAGTCAGCAAACGTACTATGGAACCTCACTACTCGTCACTTTGAATACTGCCTTGTTATAAATACAAGCGATCTATTATATGATAAAGTTTTTAGTTCAAAGATGGACATAAACTCCACTTTTAATGCTATCATTATAGTCAGCACTGTGAGTTCTCTTTATGTATAGTTCTCATATTATCTATAAGACGTGGCACAGTGATGTTTGTAAACCACTCATTTAATAATTAGTCGAATATTTTAGGATTGTCACAGTAAAGCTTATTTAGGCTAACCCATTCCTCATTTATACAGGCCCAGATATGCTCATGAACAATAAATTATGTAACTATCATATCAAGAGTAAACCTCTCTTTGGAGGTGAATTTATAAACATCCTTCATCATTACTTAAAGTAATGATCATAGTATTGATAACATTAATTTATTATTATTTATAGCTCATTAGCATACTAAATCAGTTGCCTATATGCAAAGTAATAACCGCATGAAATCTGTGCTATGTTTCTAATGTAAATTAAATTGTTTATGTTCATTAAATTATGTTGATAATTACTCATGAGTTTGTGTCTTATTGAATCTAACTCATTGAATTCCATTTAATATTTATAATAGTGTTAGTAATATTTAGAAATTATAACTGATTATTTTAAATGGACATTTATCTCTGGGTTGTTCTGTCTTTGCTCATTCTGGATGGATACTATTTTATAATTCCTGTTTCTTCTGCAATGCTAGCTGTGTGCACTTCATTTAAATTTATAAATTTTTCCTTCACATAAGATATTTGATTGAGCCAAGATTTGATATTATTTAGTCATACTAATTACCCTGTAGATCTCATGTTTCTCTGCTGTGTCTCTGGGACCGGAATAAATAAAATTTCATCTGTTATCATCAGAAATGTTGTTTATAATGTTATAATTTTAGAGAAGAGCAAATAGGGCAGAATTCATGATTGCTCCTGACCTGTGTACCTCAGGCATGAGTGGATTTAGGGGTACTTTTGCTTAAATTCTAAACCTTGTTAAATGAACATACAATTCTGACTGGTACAATATATATATATATATATATATATATATATATATTGTACCAATATTGATATTGGCACATGATAATTTATCTAAAAAAATTATTAAAATAATCTTTCGTAAAAGAAAAACGTAAAATTAAATGTTGAAGAGTTTATTACAGTTTGTTTTTGAAGAGATAAGAGTCAAATAGTTTTCTATCATTAGTTTTTGAAATAAAAGTTAGAAAATAATTGATTAAAAGGGGGAAGGGGGGGTTTGGTTAGAAAAGTTAAACTAAAAGTTTTATAAAAGGGAGTAGAGTCTATTATTATTAGTTGAAATATAATTTAAAATTTAAAAAAAAAAAATACAAATCTCTTTTCATTCGAATTAAAGAAAAGTAATCTTAAAACTAGTTATATATGTGTGTATATATGTGCGATTGTCAATAATAGAATAAATGTATGCGTAATAAATGTTATAAATAAATGAAAGTTAAAAAATTCAAAAACACAACAATGGCTATTAATTAAAATATAAAACAATACATTTGCTTGGCTATTACTAACTAAACGATCTTCCAAAACACATTGTCAAAGGATTATCAAAGGAATTTCAACAACAGATATTGCCAGAGGATATCCAAAGAAAAACATTTCGCAGGTATAAATAGTAAAATTCTATCAGATAATCAGTTCAGTTCAGAAATTAATTGAGTCAGTTAAGTCAAGAGAGGGCAATCAGTTGAGTTAATTGTATCCAGAAACAAAATGCAGTGCTGAACAGCTTTTGGGAACATACATTTTCTCCACAGCCTGAAGTCCAATGGAAACAGCAAGATCTGCCCGTGAAATAATGTCAGCATAAAAACTTGGAAATTTCTGTCAATGTCTAATTGTCTCCAATAATAATAATCATGAATAATAAGGAAACTCATCAAGGAAACATTCCATCCAGCTGGAAATATTCTAACCTAAAGCAGTAACCAAAAAAAAGAAGTTCTACATCCACATTCAAAATCCTAGGTAATAACATTTCATATTCTTATTTCTATAATAGCCATTGCATCACATTAATTCATAAAGCCTCCAGAGACAAGTAATTTGAACTCTATAAGCATGCATAAAATGAACTATTGATGTGCGTGTTTGTGAATTTATAAATGTCAAACATTATTTATGCTTTCTCACAAGATATATTATAGTATGTTAATTTAAAATGTGTGTGTGTTTTTTAGATTCATAAAATGTTTAAAATTAGTAAATGTTAGTTATAATTATAAATTTATTAAATGCACATTGATTACGTAAGTAATATTTACTGAGGCTATTATCGAGGTTATAGCCTCAGTAAATAAATGTTAGTTAATAAATTGTCTTTAAAATTAAACTCTATTTGTGGTCAATTCTTTTTATCAATTCTTTTACAAATCTTTTATCAATTCTTTTCACCACTAATTATGTATAATCTATTAGTTATTACAAACAACTGAGCTAGTTGTGGATATTTAGGCATTGAGTTAGTGGTCATTGCTCAAAGTGCATTATTTATTCATTCTTGGATAATTAACTGGTGCCCATGTTTATACACAAACAAAAAAAGTACTTTGAACGTGGTGTTGAACTCAACAGCTGAGAAGAGGCTATGTCCTGGAAATATAATGCTAGTTATATATTTTATAGCTATTGTGTGGACATACATATTCTCTGAATATGTTCTTCTCTGCCTAATGGCTATACCCAAGTTGGGGCTGGACCTAAGAAACAATAGTAATTAAATACTTTGTTTCTTGCTCGAAAAATTTTAATAGAAAAGTTAAATTACGTATGTAAAAGTGTTTTAATTTTAAAAAAAGAATTGACCGAAAACTTTTTTTCTTTAAATGAAAAGAGATTTATGCTATTTACATTATTTAAAATAAATCATTATGTTAAATCAGAGACAATTGGGTATTATGGGCAGAGCTGAAGCATTAGGATTGGGTAGATGAAATGGACAAAGGGGGGTGGAGTCAGTGTATATTTCCATTTTATTAAGAAAAATAAATAAATAATCACAATATTTGATTTGTTAATGCAAAAGATAGTTTTAAAAAATAAAAAGTAATAGCGAAACTATGAATAAAGAAATGGAGCTGGTAGAAAGCCCAATATATTTTAAAATCCGCAGTTAGTGGAGAAACAGAAAGAAGAAATATCTGACATGCAGATGATAATAAAAATGATGATGAATATGATGCAAGAATTCAAACAAAGTCAGAAAAACCTCAAAGCAAAATTGATGAAAGAAATTAATCAGATCAAAGTAGAAATGATTAGTGAAATGAGAGGTGAAACTACAGGAAAGGTAGAGAAAAATCAAGAGATTGTAGAAGTAGATTTTGTCAAAGAAAGTAAGGAAGTTGAGGTCATGAAAGAGATAGTAGAGTCAGATAGTGGTAAATATTGTAGTTGGAAATAGAAATTGAATTAGAATCAAATAGCATTGTGACAGATAAAGTAGAAACAAATGTAGATCAAGAAATAGAAGAGAGACATAAGTTCAAGATAAAAGATAGCAAAGAAGTGTTTTTACAAAAATTTAAAAAGGTTAATGTAAAAGTTTGTGTTCGTTTTAAACAGAGATTTAAAACAAAGAGAAAGCATAAGAAAAAATATTCATGGTTAGGAAAAATATGGAGGTCTGTGAAGCTTAAAGGTTTTCTAATTTACAAAGCAGCAAATAGAACAAAACGAAAAAGATAAAGCAATAAATTTTAATGGAGGGAGAGATGTGAGAATATGGAGTATAATTTATATTAGTGAGTTAGTAGAAAGAAAAAAGGAACTGCCTGACATAGTTTAAAAGTTAGTAAACAGGCAGAGTAGTAAAGGAAATAAACAAAAAGGACCGGAAATGGACTATGAGTTTAATATAATTATTTTGATGTAGGTGAAAAGCCTGAATTAGAATTTCGCTATTTAAAATGATGGATTGTTTTGTCAAATAATAATGGAGGCTTTGTAAAGTGAAATATTTTTCCCCCATGCACATATTAATTAAGAAAAATGTTTGTAAATAAATAAGTAGGTCAAATAGTTAAAATAAAATCAATAAAATCAAGTTAAATAAATAAGTACAATACGTCTGTAAAAAGTAAATAAAATATTCATAGTAAAATAAAGTAAGTTGTTTTTGAATATATGCAAGTTAATAAAGGAAATAAATAAATGATTTAAAGTATTCGAGTTAAATAAATAAATAAAATATCCGTAAGAAAAATATTTGTGTAATAATGGATCGTAATATAATAAAATAGTTTTTATATATGCATATTAAATAAAAAAGGTAAACTAATGGTTTAAAAAATAATATCATAATATAAATAAATTTGTAAACTAATGTCTGTGATAGATTAGAATAATAGTATAATATAAATAAATATATGATATTGGTCATATGAATTAAATATAATATGATAAGATTAGTGATAAATAATATAAATGAAAGTCAATCTAAGTTATATTAGAAATGTATAAGGTGTCGAAATTAAAGGGATGAGAGTAGTATAGAAATGTTTTAATTAAGGATAAGTTTAAAGCTGTCGACTGGATAAATTTTAGTACACATAACAGATTGCAGGGATCATTCCTCTTTTAAAATGAGCACGGGGACAATCCAGCATAAGCACAAGTCACTTTTAAGGGGAGAATCCTCATATCTTGTACCTTGTTTTCCAAAGCGTAAGTCAGAAATGGACAGTTGAAAATTCCTGCCATTCGCAGTGACCTCTTCTTAGTCAAAGTCTGATCAAGAGAATCGGCAATCATTTTCCAAAGCATAAGTTGAAAATGGACAGTTGAAAATTCCTGCCATTCACAGCGATCTTTTCTTAGTCAAAGTTCGATCAAGAAAATCGGCAGCCGAAGCTTCGTTTATAAAAGATCTCTGTGCCACAAAATTAGTTTGTCCTCGTGGTCAATATCCAGGACTCAGAACATTGTAAGCAATGTATTTAGCATAGATAGAAGAAAAGGAGTCAAAACAGATTGCTCTTAGTATGGAAAGTAAAAGATATTAAAAGGCAAACTTAGAAAAACAATAAATATTTGGAATTAAGATTTAAAGTTGTCAGAGATAAAATGGTCAAAAAAATGACGCATTTTACTCTCAAACGGGGATGGTGTAATGTACCAATATTGATATTGGCACATGATAATTTATCTAAAAAAATTATTAAAATAATCTTTCGTAAAAGAAAAACGTAAAATTAAATGTTGAAAAGTTTATTACAGTTTGTTTTTGAAGAGATAAGAGTCAAATAGTTTTTTATCATTAGTTTTTGAAATAAAAGTTAGAAAATAATTGATTAAAAGGGGGGAGGGGGAGTTTGGTTAGAAAAGTTAAACTAAAAGTTTTATAAAAGGAAGTAGAGTCTATTATTATTAGTTGAAATATAATTTAAAGTTTAAAAAAAAAAATACAAATCTCTTTTCATTCGAATTAAAGAAAAGTAATCTTAAAACTAGTTATATATGTGCATATATATGTGTGATTGTCAATAATAGAATAAATGTATGCGTAATAAATGTTATTATAAATAAATTAAAGTTAAAAAATTCAAAAACACAGTGATGGCTATCAATTAAAATATAAAAAACACGTTTGCTTGGCTATTACTAACTAAACGATCTTCCAAAACATGTTGTCAAAGGAATTTTGACAACAGATATTGCCAGAGGATATTGAACAGAAAAACACTTCGCAGGTATAAATAGTAAAATTCTATCAGATAATCAGTTCAGTTCAGAAATTAATTGAGTCAGTTAAGTCAAGAGAGGACAATCAATTGAGTTAATTGTATCCAGAAACAAAATGCAGTGCTGAGCAGCTTTTGGGAACATACGTTTTCTCCACAGCCTGAAGTCTGATGGAAACAGCAAGATCTGCCCATGAAATAATGTCAGTGTAACAACTTGAAAATCTCTATCAATGTCTAATTGTCTCCAATAATAATAATCGTGAATAATAAAGAAACTCATCAAGAAAACATCCCAGCCGGCTGGAAATATTCTCACCTAAAGCAGTAACCAAAGAAAAGAAGTTCTACATCCACATTCAAAATCCTAGGTAATAACATTTCATATTCTTATTTCTATAATAGCCATTGCATCGCATTAATTCGTAAAGGCTCCAGGGACAAGTAATTTGAACTCTATAAGCATGCATAAAATGAACTATTGATGTGCGTGTTTGTGAATTTATAAGCGTCAAACATTATTTATGCTTTCTCATAAAATATATTATAGTATGTTAATTTAAAATGTGTGTGTGTTTTTTTAGATTTATAAAATGTTTAAAATTACTAAATGTTAGTTAATAAATTGTCTTTAAAATTAAACTCTATTTGTCGGTCAATTCTTTTTATCAATTCTTTTACAAATCTTTTATCAATTCTTTTCACCACTAATTATGTATAATCTATTAGTGATTACAAACAACTGGGCTAGTCATAGATATTTAGGCATTGAACTAGTGGCCATTGCTCAAAGCGCATTATTTATTCATTCTTGGATAATTAACTGGCGCCCGTGTTTATACACAAACAAAAAAAAGTGCTTTGAACGTGGTGTTGAACTCAACAGCTGAGAAGAAGCTATGTCCTGGAAATATAATGCTAGTTCTATATTTTATAGCTATCATTTGGACATACATATTTTCCAAATATGTTCTTCTCTGCCTAAGAGGCCGGTATTTCGATCGACCCATATTCGAACCCGGTACAATATATAGATATAGATATATATAATTGAAATAATAAATTTAATGGTTTTCAAACTATTACAAACAATCCTTAAATCTGCAAAAGTACTTTTGATTAATTTCTTAAACCTGCCTCAACTGCCATTAAATTTAAAAACAAAAGCTGAAGCAAACATCATCAATTCAAATTCCCCTAATCTTGTAGTTTAATGTTACCAGCTTGTCAATTTATTAAATGCATTTTATTCCTGTTTATAAAAATTGTCTTTTTAATTTTTCTTTTACTATGGTTTCTCTCTTCATGAAAAATTTTCACATTTTCAAAATCAAATTTAAATTTATATTTACATGTTTTTTCATGATCAAAGAAAACTGAAGGAGATATTAAATCACCACTATTTTCACTTTTTACACGCTTGTATAACAATTCATGCTCCTTCACTCTCTTCTCAATACTGCACCTAGATTCATCTATATATGATAGCATACAATCACAAAAAATTTGATATATGACATTACTTTTCTGCTTGACAGGTATGACATTCTTAGAATTATTGACTAATTTATTAATATTGTTTGGAACATAGAATGAAACATTAAACACATTCTTATATAAATCCTTAAAAAATTTCATTTGTGGATTTGAAATAAATGAAATAGATATCCATTGTTTACTATTAATCTTCATTTCCTTTAAATTATTATAACTTTTTTTAAATTGACATAAAGTATTGTTTATTTGTTCCATTTTATAACCAACATCAAGCAATTCCTTAGCAAATATTTCAATATTTTTCAATTTATCACTTTGGTAACGACATAATTTTTCATTCTGAAACAAAAAAGATCTAAAACTTGCCATCTTATGCACCAATGATACTTTTGATTTACAATTTAAATATCCTCTTTTTTGCAGTGGCTTAATTATTAGTTTATAATTTAATATACTGTTATTTTACTTTCATTTATATAGTCTTTATCCCTCGTCCAATTTTATTACTTCAAAACTTTTTAAATAATGCATCTACATTTTAAATAATTGAAAAAAAATGTCAGCCCCCATATTTTCTCAACCTCCAAGTTATACATTTTCACTTTAAATGTTATTACACATATTCTTATTTTAAATATTTACATAAATTAATGAATGATTACAAACTACCTTAATTTTTGTAATTCTAGAATGTATAGAAACAGTCCAATATAAAAGATGTCCTGCTCTTGGTATCTTTATAAATATCTGTCATGATGTATCATGAAGATTTTTTAAATCAGGAAACTTGAAGTAAATATATTGGATTAATAAATTCAGTTTTGAATGTGTTCATTCAATCAGAATTTAACACAAACTAGATGTTGAGAGAATATTAGGGTTTACTTATTTTGGATAAAATTTCTGATACATATTCCACAGAGTAATATATATATATATATATATATATATATATATATATATATATATATATATATATATATAAAGAGTTCTTAAAATATTCTATTAATTTTAATAATCTCAAATTTTCATAGTTTTTTTCTTCTGTTTGACTAATTACATTGCCCCAAAATTAGTTTCTGTCTCAAAAAATTTAAGACATTAGAACAATGCCAAGCTGAGTTTTTTTGACTTCATTCAATACTTTTATATAACTTGTTAAAAGAAAGTTTTTCTGTGTGTCATCCACATAACACAGCACAATAATGCCAATTAGAGATCTCTCTCCATTATGCTTTATTTTTTATTCTTGTGGTTGCATGGTAGATCAAATTGAAAAAAAAAATTGTTTTCTTTATTTGAAGACTTTTGAAACTGGATAATCGATAAAATTTATTATTGTGTTGATCTTTTTATAACCAAGAGTCATTACAAACTACTTTTGGATCTTCAGAATGCAGCACATTATTATAATAAGATAATCATTAATCTTGGCATCTTTCCAGTAAAAGTCCTCTATTTGTCCTTATGGTAAAACAAACAAATTATTTTCTTATAATTGCATGTGTTTTAGGAATTATCTAACAAAATGTTATAATTATTTCTGTATACTTTTATATTTTTGAGAAAGATTTCTTTAAATTTGTATTATACATTTTCTGTGATTTTGCTAACATACATTTCCAGATCAATATGGTAGATTCACCTGATATATTGGATGCACCATCATTTTCTAATCCTTTTGCGCAAACAGAAAAAAATATTTTAATTTTAATATATAAAAGTAAAATTTATATTTATTTCAATTGTTTCCTTATTAATCTTTTATTGTACTTTATGTTGTGAATCTGTTTTTTTAACTGTGAGAGATGCAACTATAAAAAACTTATCTCATCCTTCAGACCATTTTATTCACTTTTGAATTTCCATCCCTTACACTCACATAAATATTAAAAAATAGTCTTGGAGTGATTAGTGTTTATATCTCCATGCAAATGGTTTGAGCAAGGATTTGTTTTTCAGACAGTCAACTCAAATAGCCATCCAATCATTTGTAGTGAATCAGTATTTAGTTTTTTTAACTGGAAAAATATAAATGTTTGTGAGAGAATATTCAATAATAATGGATACAGTGATGCTGATTACTTTGCCTACGCCATTTGTTTATTTTTAATTGTAAGCTGTTAGTTTTAACAGATCAACAATCTTCCTGAGAGCTACAAATACATAAATATATATGAACATAAAAAAAATAAAAGAACTAGCTATTATTAAATATGAATAATTAAAGTCACGCAAAAGAAATGAGATTTTAAAATCTATTAAATATTAGAAAGAAGAATTGTTAAAGTTAATTTATTAATTAGTTCTGTTTTTCATATCGCATTAAACTATACATTCTTATCATCGTGTGTGGGGGGTTTTTTTGTTCTTGATATTAAAATAATTAGATGTTTCAATTGTAAAATTAAATATTTAATAAAAAATTATTATTTTAACTTATGTTTCTAATAATAATTATTATGTTATTGTATATAAATTATATCCAGAATATGTGATATTTAAATGAGTTATAACAATTAGTGCTATAATAACATCACTTCAATTAAATTAGATGTACATAGAATGTGTGTCAAATTTATTGACAGAATAAGATAGTAACATAGAGAACAGTAGAGAACCTTCATTTAAAGATATTTTGTAAGATTTGACAATGCAATGGCAAGATTAAAAAGTAAACAATCAGTACCAATTTCAACCACAGTAGGTGATAATATTGAGACTATTATCATAAAGACATAAATACAGACTTTAATTAGATTACCTCAAAGGTATTATGATCAATTGTAAAATTAAATACTTTCAATTTAAGTATATGGCTGAAGATAGATTCAAATGGAGGGCTATAATTAGTAAAAGTTCCAAAATCTTTCAGAAAGAGAAAACTTGAGAGAAAACATATAGGTTAATTTTGAAACAAATTTATTAGTCTTACATTATGATTTTTTTATTGATTGATATATATTGTAACGAGCACAGACGTTCGTTATATTGTTGTTGTTTTTTTATTTATTAAACATGAAAGTAAATTAAAAAGTTCGCATTTAAAAATTTTCTTTTAGAATTAAAAATTGAAATTAAATATCATCTTAAACTCGTATATATTAAATTGCACAGATAAAAAAAAAAATTATTAAAATAAAACTGTATTAAAAATAGAAAAGGTATTTTAAAAACAAAAACTTAAAATGATTTAGAGATATCTTTAAATTTATCTTTAAATATATCTTTGATTTGGAAAACAGGTTAATTAATCAGAAATGGAAAAGATAAATTTAATTAGTCAAATGTAAACCAGCCTTGGGCATTTAAATGTAAAAACATGGGTCAGATAGGAAAACAATAGAAACAAATAGCCAATGAAAGAAATCCATTGGGAAATCGGACCTCAACGAAAGGGATCATCGCATCGATGACGTAATGTAAATGCAATCCTTCAAATGAATATAAAAGGACAAGGTTGAAAATTATTAGGGATTGGAAATTGATTATTACGATGTGACTATATGTAGTAGTACGAAGTTGGAGGAATTGACAGACGCACTGTCAATTCTTTCAGCTGTTAAAGAAAAGAGAAATGAACTATCATTTCCTACATTGAGGACTAGTTAAAGCAAAAATCTCCGGATGGATAAATAAATCGGCCTTCAGAATATTAACCTCTTTAGGACGGCATGGGAATTTACGTTCATGGCAAGCAACGGATAAAGTTGGACATTTTAAAAACCGTAAGAACTTTACAATTAATGAACATTAAGTTAAAAATTTCCATATTTAAATGATTGCAATATTATCCTATCTGACCAACTTAATTTATTAATAATGTTATTTGATGTATTTTTTATTTATTTATTTAAAATCATTTCCATTTATTTAATTTTGTTCTTTAAGTTTTATTATGATTTCTGTTTTCCGTTAAGTAAATTATATAAATGTTAAACTTAAGTCGGGCGTGAATGGCTGTATAGATTTGTAAAGTTATATTAGGGGAGGGTAATCTTAGGTTATTTGTTTCGTGGTTAAATTGGGTCAATGGATTGGATATATTGGTGTGATTAGTAGATGTAATATTGATTCGCTATGGGCAGAATCGCTTCATACGCCGCACACTTCCGTTTGCCTATGGAAGGAATTATAAGTCGGATACCGCAGTTCCTTTCTATGGAGTTTTTTGTTTTATTGCTCTTCTTTGCAGATAGATGTAATATTCCTATCTCATAAGAGGCAATTTCTTCCCTTAACCTTTTGTGCTGCCGTATTTTACTACATTGAATACATTGATATATCAGATGAATTGATGCCAGTTTGACTGCGAATTTTAGCCTAAGGTTAAATAAGGATAGAATATTTTATTTTCAAATGCAAATCTATGTGGTCTATTCATACTTGATCCTAAATAAAATGCATTAAATTTAAGTTGTTTATAGACGCTTGCATGGATTGGTTATCGGTTAAGTATGTTTTGGGTTTTCATATTTGATCAAAATATATAGACATTCGATAAATAATGATACCTTACGGTGAGTATCTAAAATGTATTTATTCGGATGTTTTTTTAAGTTATTGGTGACAATGCAAGTATCTTATGGTGAATACTATTGGGTTACGTATAAAGTTTTCTCCGCAATTGTCAGTAATCAATAATTTTGTATTTTGATCGTTTATGTTTACTTTGAAATGTTTTTGACCGTGAAATCTATGTAACCGATCTATATTCAACATTATAAACAAGCTTTCATAAATTTATCTGTGCGAACTTAATTAAAATGTAAAATTAGAATATAATAGTAATAAAATGTAAATTAAAATCTAAGGTAATGTTAAAAATAATGTTAAATTTTAAAATGTAAACTAATACTAAAATAATTTTAAATCTTATATATATGTGCATAAATAAATGTTTGTATGTTAATTACTGGCAGTGGCTTATTTTATTTATTTTTTAATGTTGAAATATAATCAGATAATAGATTATCTTATTAAATCTCTGCCATTCCACTGAGCTAGTGACATGGGCTAACGACCGGAATCAAAATTTAAAAAAAAAAAAAAAAATTTTTTTTTTCTTACGTATCTGCCTACTCTATAAATTTTTCTAGGTTCAAATGCCTAGATGGAGCCCTGTAGTGTAAGTTTACATTAAGTTGTTTTCTCCGGATCGTTACAATATATATAATATATTGTACCAGTCGAAAAACCCACCACCTGAATGCAAGTCAGATCCAAACTCAGCTGAACCAAAACTGAATTTAAACCCAACTCACCAGCTCAGATTAGTAGAAATCTAAATTGGCAGCACAGTGCTATGCACCAAAAAACTAGCTCAACAGTTGGTGAGGATCAGAGACCCCTGAACTGACATTAATATCTGATAATAAACTAGCTAAAATAATTTTAAATCGAATTATATGTATATGTTCGGGTTGCCAACACAGACAGGAAGTATTAACATTAAAATAATTATGAAGGAATTAAGCACTAAGAAACCAAGTGCATTTAGAAAATATTTAATAATAATAATTTGTTTTGTTTGAATTTTAAAAAATGATTATATTAATCACCTCTAGCCTTTTTATAATTGTAATCAGAGTGGTGGTCCTTATTATATGCCAATGAATATTACGCAATACTTGAAAGTCTATGTCTATGCCCCCAACAAGAAAATAAAGGCAGATAAAAGTATTCATTAGTAAAGGAAATTATTACTCTAATTTTATACGAAAGAATGTGACATTTATTTTCACATTCGCAAATCCATTCATCAAGAGCAAGATACGTATTTTAGGGCATAACTTTAATCTTTATTAGATAACTTATTTTGAGATATAATGGAGAATTTGTTGGACTTTAATTTAAATCACTTCATCACGAATTACGAGCATCAGAGTGGGCTTTACTGGAACAGAGAGGTAGCGGTGCTGATGACTTATGAGCTATAAAGTGAAATTGAAAGACGATGGCTAGTCGATAATCGAAGTCCTATGGCGGCTTGCATCTGACAAGTCTTATGCCCTTTGACTAATATGAATGGGAGAGGAAGTGCTTTCTTCCTCGATAATTTAAAATAACAGAAATATTATCACCGACAAGCCTAACAGAGCAGAAGATTGCCCTATGTCAGCAACATTCAAGATGATGACTTACTAGTCACCGTTGGAGAACTAAAACCCAATTATAGAATGCTCTATATGATGACTTGATCAAATGAATTAAAGCCAAACAAGCTTTTAAGTAAAACTATTTTAAAGTATTTGTAAATCATATTAATTATGCCCCAATCATTGTGCCCTTCCTGAATCTTAATAGAAAATAAAAAAGTTGAATTAGAATATATTTATTTGATTCCTTTATCGGCCCTTTGCAAAAAACATTTTAAGATTATATTTGAGTAAATATACATTGGTGAATACGAGAAAATAGCTGAGGCCTAGATTGGAAGCAGAGCTAATAATTTATTATTAGCCAATTATAAAAATAGTAAACATGTAATAATTTCTTTCGACTCGATGATTGATAGAACTTATAAATTTAGTTCTAATGGTAGAGAACTACTACTAGAATTAATATTATATTATTTGCATGAGGCAAATAGAACAAAGGAGCTCATCAAGTCAAAATATTATTGGCATATAATTAAAAATAAACGACATTAATAAAGCACACAAATATATATATAATATAATAAATGAACTGCCAAGTAAGAAAAGAGAAAGTTTAAAGACTAGAGGTTGAGAGAATTATGATATAATAGCATAAATAAAAGTAAGTTTACACAGAGATTATTACACAGAGATTATGACATTTATAGAATGAAAAGAGCTCTTAAAGGGAGTGTAAAGTAAAGTTCGGAACTGTCCAGAAAGTTTAAGGTTCATTATGGGAATATATTACCCATTTCTTCCAGGCTGGATCCTTAAGATACACATCCGAATTGGTAAAACAATGTAGGCACCATTTGATTGATTACTTGAACAGCATTTTATTTGATTTTGGCAGCATGATTTGTCTGGAAAAAATTTAGCAGCTTCATTGAAGATTCTCAAAGGGCTTCAGGAACCGTAGCCAGATTCCTGATGTTCTAGCCCTTCACCATAATCGAAACACTATTTGAATTCATGATTTTGAACAACACATAATTTACTGGCACTTTTCTGCAACAAAGATGGCTTTTTTTCTCCAAACTTTTCAGACCTATATATACCGTCCTCTGATGTCTTTAGGCTAGCACTTCTTTCATTATCAATGTTTTTAGATTTACTGGTTGTTTTTAGATACATTCCTTCGATAAGGCTTTCAAACTCATTAACTTGAATTCATTTTCTAATTAGAAAATAAATTCTTAAAATCAGAAAATGATTTTAATTAGGAAATCCTTATCTTTTTTTCTAATTAATAAAACTTTAACTGTTGTTTTTGGAAAGGTAAAATCTGAAAGCTTATCGAAAGAATGTTGCTTTTAATCAATAAAACTTTAGCAAATAATTTAAAAATAAAATCAAACATTCCCAATGCAATGAAACTTTCTAACAATTATATATATTTAAAATTTACAAATATATACGCACAATCCACGCAGTTATAATATATAAATTCATGAATAATTCTATCATGAATTTTAATAGAATTGATCAATTTAAATCTGAAACTAATTAATTTTAATATGCATTTATGAAATAGGTTATTCTTTATGGAAATTAGCATGGATTGAACATATAAAGCCCCATTGCATCGGAAATTTAAGGTTAGTACTAGGTTTGAAGTGGGCTTATGGCTAGATGTCATGAAGCTAGGATCAAACTCAGATCCGACTGCTTCATTTCACTTCAAAAAAAAACGAACGGAAAAAAAATCTCTTTACTTATACATGATACAGTCACTTAAGTGTACTCGACTAATTGGTAGACTCTGGGAGAACAGCATGAGCGTGAATAATATCATCTGTACAAACTGCAAAATTATACATGTCTCATTGCGATCATTTTTTTAATATCTAGCTTATGATAAGGTCTATTAATCAAGTCTCATTTTCCCTATGGTCGTGTCAGTCGGTCGTCTGTATATATATCTGTCATTTAATGTTTTTCCTATTGTTTCCCTGGATCAGATGGCACATATGGTTTTAACTTTTGATAATGGTCATAGTCTTGGTCTTTTCTAGTTGGCGTCAAGTTCCCATAGTCTATTGCAGTCAAAAAGTCTATGGTCTTTTCTAGTGACATAGGGCACATCCCAAGCATGATTCCTTGGATCCATGGAGGTAAATGATGTCTGATCATCCAGATGATGTGGTGGTCCTCATATTTGAAGGCTGTGAGGGATTTGAATGTGGTTACTTGCTGGATGAAGTAGGCTGTGTATCCCTGTCTGCAGTTTTCTTGATACTTCTGTGTGTTCAGTTTAGGCAAAATATCCTCCTGCCTTTCCTCACTCCAATATTTTTTCAAAATGGCATTTTCATACCCTTGGATTGTGGTAGGTGGTTTTTTTAAAAGCTTCCACCATGCCTTGGCAGCTTCTCTTAAGTAGTGGCTGGCTATGATAACCTTTTTCTTTTCTGCTACAGAGTGCAGACAAAAAAATTCTTTAATGCTGTCTAGATGATCTATGGGCTTTTCTCCTGGATTACCCCTAAAAATTTGAATTTCTATAGAAGATATAAGGGATGGTCTCTGCAAGTTTCTTAGACTCATTTTGGGGTTTATTGTCTGTTCCATTTCTACTTTTGATTTTATTTCACTAGTGGTCTGAACATCTTTTTCCCTTTCTGTATTTATATTGGCTTCTTCCACCATTTCTTGATTTGACTCATCTTCTTTGCTGTCCACAACTTCTTTTGGTGTGGTCTGATCATCATCTTCTCTTGGAGCTTTGTAAGTGTCTATTGCTTGAGGATGCTTTACAATCTCTGGGTTGGTTTGAGTGCCTCGTGTTTCCTCAAGCTTTAAAATCCTTTCCATCATCATTATCATTAGCTTCCTGTCTTCTCTCACTTCTCTGAGGATCGTATGAAAAGTCTCTCGATCGTTGTGATCGTCTTTAGCCATCTTTCTGCTTTGATGGTTGCGCTTTTTCCTATTGATCTGATTTTTGAAAGTGATCTCTCGTTCACTGGAGGTGGTTGAAGGTGCATCACTAACATCAGTCAATCATTTATCTAATTGTTCTTCCATCTTTGAAAGTGAATAAATAATATAATAAACAATGTGAATCACAAACTTATGGCACTCTCTGTATACTTAAATAATAATTTTTTTTCTTCAGTGCATTTAATTAGGTCTCTGACTACTGGTCCCATTGTCTGTATCTTCATTAGCTGTTGTGTATTATTTCCCTAATCTATGTAATCTGCCTTTTTCAGTTTAGTTTTAGTTTACCTATGTTTTCTTGGTTAGCTCTTTCTATTAATTCTTTGAATGAGACATGTATTTTATTTAGAAAAACTATTAAAGATAAGAAACAAACATTACTCACTTTCCCTCTGTTCAACTGTTCTCCCATGTCTGAAAAAAAAACTATACAAATAATTAGTGATATACAAACATTCATATATATATATATATATATATATATATATATATATATATATATATATATATATATATATATATATATATTAGCAGGTAGTACAAGTAATTGTATTGGACACATTTGGTTTTCATTATTTAGACAACTGACCCACTACTGTGCTGAGAATCAAATTTGCTGACAAATTTATTTATATGGGCGCCAGTGAGCAAAATGAGATCAATAGGACCTGTGAAATAACCCATTGACCTCCAAACTACATATGACTGACTTAATTTTTGATAGAACAATTCGATTGATGAATATTTATCATTTATTAACAACTGACGTGTTCCTGACCTGAGTTTAAATATAAGAGTTCACTACTTCATTTTTACTAAGCATGAGGCTTTCACACAAAAAAAAATGTCAAAATTAATATTACACAAGACTTTTATTTGTTGATATCATTTTTAATCTTGCTAGCATAAAAGCGTGTAAACCATTTAAGCATTTTGCCAACTGCATCTGGTTGCTTGATGTACACAAAGGGTCTTCACCTGCTTTGAGGTTACTCTAGAAATTATTGTCATTGAAGTGTATTGTCACACTGCATTGGACCGCTTGACATATAATTCCCAGTTTGAGGGTCTTCGCCCACTTTGAGGCTACTAAGAATACGGAGCGAACATTTAATATATGTGCTAGCAAGCAATACTTTGAAATTTAAAACGTTTAACATGATATTGGATATTTTTAATTATAAGACTAAGATAACACTAGTTAATTTTGACACAGAAAAATATTTCATCTAATTTTACCCCTTGCTTTGATCTATGGACTCTTACTACTTTTCTAACGATATTTTTCCTACTGTCATGAACGCGTATAAACAAACGTATAATATATATACTGATATAGTACACATAATTAATTTATATATATATATGTTACTATCTTATTACTTTTCTTTAAATAATTATTTTGACTAACGAATCTTTTACTGAACGAACATTTAAAAAATAGTCTTGAAAACATTTTCAAGTATAAGAAAAAAATTACAAAATGACATTTTAATTTATTAAATGATCTCAGTTATGCATTATAAATCGCATAACTTTTCTTCAAATATATATAACATTCTACAAAAATATCACTTTCTACTGAAACATTTAATTCACTGAGATCTCAATTGACTGAGTAACTAAGATCATAATTACTATCTACAGGGTTTGTGGGGTTTATTAATTGAAGCCACTACAGTTGGGCAGCCAAAAACATATCCATGTACCAGTCGAAAAACCCACCACCTGAATGCAAGTCAGATCCAAACTCAGCTGAACCAAAACTGAATTCAAACCCAACTCACCAGCTCAGATTAGTAGAAATCTAAATTGACGGCACAGTGTTATGCACCAAGAAACTAGCTCAACAGTTGGTGAGGATCAGAGACCCCTGAACTGACATTAATATCTGATAATAAACTAACTAAAATAATTTTAAATCGAATCACATGTATATGTTCGGATTGCCAACACAGACAGCAAGTATTAACATTAAAATAATTATGAAGGAATTAAGCACTAAGAAACCAAGTGCGTTTAGAAAATATTTAATAATAATAATTTGTTTTGTTTGAATTTTAAATAATGATTATATTAATCACCTCTAGCCTTTAAGCAAAGTTTATAATTGTAATCAGAGTGGCGGTCCTTATTATATGCCAATGAATATTACGCAATATTTGAAAGTCTATGTCTATGCCCCCAACAAGAAAATAAAGGCAGATAAAGGTATTCATTAGTAAAGGAAATTATTACTCTTAATTTTATACGAAAGAATGTGACATTTATTTTCACATTCGCAAATCCATTCATGAAGAGCAAGATACGTATTTTAGGGCATAATTTTAATCTTTATTAGATAACTTATTTTGAGATATAACGGAGAATTTGTTGGACTTTAATTTAAATCACTTCATCACGAATTATGAGCATCAGAGCGGGCTTTACTGGAACAGAGAGGTAACAGTGCTGATGAATTATGAGCTATAAAGTGAAATTGAAAGATGATGGCTAGTCGATAATCGAAGTCCTATTGTGGCTTGCATCTGACAAGTATTATGCCCTTTGACTAATATGAATGGGAGAGGAAGTGCTTTCTTCCTTGATAATTTAAAATAACAGAAATATTATCACCAACCAGCCTAACGGAGCGGAAGATTGCCCTATGTCAGCAACGTTCAAGATGATGACTTACTAGTCACTGTTGGAGAACTAAAACCCAATTATAGAATGCTCTACGTGATGACTTGATCAAATGAATTAAAGCCAAATGAGATTTTAAGTAAAACTATTGTAAAGTATTTGTAAATCATATTAATTATGCCCAAATCATTGTGCCCTTCCTGAACCTTAATAGAAAATAAAAAAGTTGAATTAGAATATATTTATTTGATTCCTTTATCGGCCCTTTGCAAAAAACATTTTAAGATTATATTTGAATAAATATGCATTGGTGAATACGAGAAAATAGCTGAGGCCTAGATTGGAAGCAGAGCTAATAATTTATTATTAGCCAATTATAAAAATAGTAAACATGTAATAATTTCTTTCGACTCGATGATTGATAGAACTTATAAATTTAGTTCTAATGGGCGAGAACTACTACTAGAATTAATATTATATTATTTGCATGAGGCAAATAGAACAAAGGAGCTCATCGAGTCAAAATATTATTGGCATATAATTAAAAATAAACGACATTAATAAAGCACACAAATATATATATAATATAATAAATGAACCGCCAAGTAAGAAAAGAGAAAGTTTAAAGACTAGAGGTTGAGAGAATTACGATATAATAGCATAAATAAAAGTAAGTTTACACAGAGATTATGACATTTATAGAATGAAAAGAGCTCTTAAAGGGAGTGTAAAGTAAAGTTTGGAACTGGCCAGAAAGTTTAAGGTTCATTATGGAAATATATTACCCATTTCTTCCGGGCTGGATCCTTAAGTTACACGTCCAAGTTGGTAAAAAAACATAGACACCATTTGATTGATTGCTTGAACAGCATTTTATTTGATTTTGGCAGCATCATTTGTCTGGAAAGAATTTAGCAGCTTCATTGAAGATTCTCAAAGGGCTTCAGGAACCGTAGCCAGATTCCTGATGTTCTAGCCCTTCACCATAATCAAAACACTATTTGAATTCATGATTTTGAACAGCGCATAATTTACTGGCACTTTTCTGCAACAAAGATGGCTTTTTTTCTCCAAACTTTTCAGACTATATATACCATCCTCTGATACATTTAGACTAGCGCTTCTTTCATTATAAATGTTTTTAGATTTACTGGTTGTTTTTAGATACATTCCTTCGATAAGGCTTTCAAACTCATTAACTCAAATTCATTTTCTAATTAGAAAATGAATTCTTAAAATCAGAAAATGATTTTAATTAGGAAATCCTTATCTTTTTTTCTAATTAATAAAACTTTAACTGTTGTTTTTGGAAAGGGAAAATCTGAAAGCTTATCGAAAAAATGTAGCTTTTAATCAATAAAACTTTAGCAAATTATTTAAAAATAAAATCAAACATTCCCGACGCAATGAAACTTTCTAATAATTATATATATTTAAAATTTACAAATATATGCGCACAATCCAAGCAGTTATAATATATAAATTCATGAATAATTCTATCATGAATTTTAATAGAATTGATCAATTTAAATCTGAAACTAATTAATTTTAATACGCATTTATGAAATAAGTTATTCTTTATGGAAATTAGCGTGGATTGAATGTATAAAGCCCCATTGCATCGGAAATTTAAGGTTAGTACTAGGTTTGAAGTGGGCTTATGGCTAGATGTCATGAAGCTAGGATCGAACTCAGATCCGACTGCTTCAATATATCACTTATTAAGGTTATGTTTTGTTTGTTTTGTTAATTATTAAGAATTTAAATCTTTTCAATCACAGTCACAAATCTGAAAAGTTAGTCCAAATATGAAATGCTACTGAGTGTTGACTACCTCCATCAACCCATTACAGTTTTTCTATATATAATAAGATTAATAATAAATACTAGTTTCTTAAATAGCACAAATATTTTTAAAAAACAACATCGTGTGATGTTCAATTATGATTCTAAAAGTAGTCAACTTCATTCTAGTCAAGAATCATATACTATAAACTTAAATAATCAGTAGAAACCAGGTAGAATAGTGCTATAATATCTTTATAATGTTTCCTGGCTTTGAATAATATTCCTTACAGATAGAGTCAGAAACCTATATGATGGAAATATATAGCATTATATCATTTGGCATTCATTGATAACCCAATCTTATATCAGTGGCTTCTGAGTTGGGTGAAGAGAATTGCTCCTGATATAGTCTTTTAAAATTCCAAATTATTAAAATGTAATAGTTGTTTTTTGAAGTATTCTTATTCACTATTATAGTGAACAGATTTGCTTTTGAAATCTAACAATTTGCATTTAGAACAAATAATTTTCATATAAAAATCAAGTAAGATTCATAAAAATTGTACATAATTTATAGCCCTAGATTATTATATAATAAGCTATTAGGCTATACTTATATTTTACTAAATTGTTAAACACTAAATAATTGTGAACAATTCTTTTGTGCCATAGAATACGCTACAAAATGTGATTTAAAATAGCTACTACTCAATATCTCTTTTAGATAGGGAATGAATCCTATCTTCACTTTTTTTTAAACTTACTTTTATTTATTTCCTAAAGAAAAAATATATAATCAAATTATTTCTAAGAATAATATATGATGATGCTTTACATCATTAGTTTGAATAAAATAAACAGTTTTTTAAATTAACTATTTTATCTTTTAAAATCACACAATCCCTAATTTAAAACAATTATATATTATAAATGATTTGAACCCAAACTTTCAAGCACCCTTCATCTATCCAATCTACTTCATACAACTGATATACATGACCACATACATGTAAAAAAGATAAATGATCCCCCCCAAAATATATATTTCATGCTAAACCAGCACTCATCAGTTGGCCCAGATCATCATCTACCACACACATATATAATCATCAGTGCTTGGTTTATATTAAGATAGCAAATCTTCAAACTTTAATTGACAGGCATTCATACCATTAAAATATAATGATGGAAATGGAAAATATTGGTGATGCCAATATTATTGTCATGCCCATGTTCACTATGTCATTCTGACTCCTCATATATAGGACTTTATCTGTTTAAATACACCATAGAGAGATCAGCAGAATACAGGCTGAATCTGTAATATTTAAATATAGGTATATTTTATA
Source organism: Epiperipatus broadwayi (assembly GCA_028023455.1). Classification (NCBI taxonomy): domain Eukaryota; kingdom Metazoa; phylum Onychophora; class Udeonychophora; order Euonychophora; family Peripatidae; genus Epiperipatus; species Epiperipatus broadwayi. Next base: position 1,065,822 of record JAQFVV010000173.1, read on the forward strand.
TTGCTGAAATTTAAATGTAATTGTAGGGTATTTGACACAGATTTTCAAGCTTCCTCCAGCAATCCAATCTATTTCATATTACTGATACACATGACTGCACCCACGTAAAAAGATAAATGATTTCTAATATATGTATTTCATGCTGAACCAGCACTCATCAATTGGTCCAGATTTATCACCTCCCAACATATATATATATATATATATATATATGTTGGGAGGTGATATATATATATATATATATATATATATATATATATATGAGAATGTCCAAATCCCTTGATGATGCCCATATTATTGTCATGCCCATTTGACTCTGCATCATTTTAGCTCCTCATGTATATGATCAAGTCCATTTAAATATATAATAGAGGGATGGGCTGGATACAGGCTGAATCTGTAATATTTAAATACAGGTATACTTTATATCCCTGGAGTTTAGATGTAATTATCATCAGATTTTCAATATATATGGAAGACTGAAGAGTTGGATGGTGGAGTAGATTCGAGTCTGTCCATTAAAGTTTGAAGATTTTTTATATCTTAATATAAATGAGCACTGATTACATATATGTGTATGAAAGATAATGATCTGGAACAACTGATGAGTGCTGGTTTAGTATGAAATACCTATATTGGATATCATTTATCTTTTTCACATGTGTGTGGTCATGTGTATCAATTGAATGAGATAGTAAGAATAGCTGAAGAGAGCTTGAAAATCTGAGGTCAAATCCCCTAAATTATATCTAAAGTGTAGGGATATAAGGTATACCTGTATTTATATATTACATATTCAGCCTGTATCCTGCCCATCCCTCAACTATGTATTTAAATGGACAAGATCCTATACAAGAGGGATCGAATGACAGGGTCAATATGAGCATGGCAATAAAATTGGCATCATCAAGGGATTTGGGCATTTCATCATCGGATTTTCAATGGTATGGGAGATTGAAGAGTTGGATGATGGAGTAGATTGAAGCCTGTCCATTAAAGTTTGAAGATTTGCTATCTTATTATAAACCGAGCACTGATTATATACATGTGTGTAGGAGATAATGATCTGTACTAACTGATGACTGCTGGTCAGCGTGAAATATTTATATTGGAGATCATTTATCTTTTTCACATATGTGTGATCATGTGTATTGGTTGTGAGAGATAGATTGGATAACCAAAGAGAGCTTGAAAGTCTGGGTTCAAATCCCTATAATTACATCTAAACTTCAGGGATATAAAGTATATTTGTATTTAAATATATACATATATATTGATGCAAACTTTATACTGGAATTAAAAGAAATAATCAATTTAAAATTCTTTATTAATTATATTTTAATGACATTGTAAATAATTCAATTTTTTCACACTAAATATGGTAATTTCAATATTCTTTTTTGTATTTTGTTTCCAATTATAATAAAATTAAATAAAATTATTTTCTACATATGTTTTTTTTTTTTCTTTCAAAAATATATTTACAATCTTTTATTGATTTCATCCTTTATAAATAATAAATTATACAAAACCCTCTTTGGATCAATACAATAATATTAAAATAAAATGATTTATGTTAAATAAAATGACTAATGAGGAGATATGATATCCAAAATAAAGGAATGCACTTTTAAAATATTTTAACTGTTTAAAATAGAAGTGTTCTTTTAAACCAATCTAAAATATTCATTATGTTCCTTAACATAGTGACCATTTTTTAAACTGGTTTTATGATAGAAGTGTTGATATTCTGAGTCTTATTTTAATTTTAACATCAAAAGATCTGAATTAAAGTTATTCCTTATTAAATAAATTATTTATAAATATACTATAAAATATTTAATAAACTTTTATATTTTTAATCAATATTACATTAATACAATCTTTTGATAGTTCTGATGTAACTTTAAAAAAATATCACTGTGCTTTAAAATTAATGATACTCTAAGTAAGAAATATGCCAAAACAAATTGTGCTAAAATATTTGCATAGCATCAGTAATAATATTACAGATGTAGTCAAATGGCCATGTTACCATAGCTGCTCTCTACCTTTGGAAGAGAATTTATTATATAAAGATTTCATTTTAAGATAAAGTTTGGATTTTTTTTAAATTAGTTAAATGTAAATTGTATACTTTTTTATTTATTAAAGGTAAATTTATTGACTATGAATATAAAGTAGAAATAGTAAAGTAAATACAAAGGGGAAAAACAAATAAATTGTCTTGAATCATGATGAGTGCTCAGACAGTTTGAGCGACATGCACACTTTTCAGCAGTCTTGTCATTCTTCTTAAAATTGAGAGTTCAGTATTTTATTTGACAAAACATGGGCAGGGAAACAAAACACCTTCTCCAGCTTTATGACCATTATAGGAGAGCTGATCCTTTGGCTCTCAATCACCTGAAATGGGCACATTTAGTCATGATTAGAGCCATCTTAGTGGCTTATGTAGAATAACCTTTGGACCTACCATTAAGGAAACCCCTCAGTACTGACACAAAAACTATTCTGGCAACATCACAAGCTTCCAGGTACCATTATAGATTCTTTCCAGTAAAATCATATGATCCCTCTTTCTGACAGCCTTGATCTTGCACAACAGTTCATTATGTAAATTACTATTAGTCTTCACAAATATCAGATAGCATCTCATTGTCCAGACTATATAGTTCATCGTGATTGACAGTCTAATTATTCCAAAGATTCCAGCTTTCAGGCATTCATTCATGTTAAAAATCCTTTGTTTATAGGATGTCATCCAACCATTGAGTATTGCTCTCCATTTATTTAATATCACACAACCAAAGAAGAGATGCTGCATTGATTCGTTCTCTTGACTGCACATTTGGCAAACCATATTTAGTTTGGCAAAGCCTCTCTTCACGATTAAGAATTCATTGGTGGGGAGTCCAGCCAAATTTACTTTTATGGTAAAATCCAGAAATCTTCCCTCCAGCATCCAGAATTTAAATTTCCTGATTAACAGATCATTTGAAAGTCCCAAGAAGCCCTGAGGAGTGGCTATGGTAGGCTTAAGCAATTGGTATACATTCCAATATTTCCATTTATCTGACCACCATTTGCCTCCAATACCTACCCCCTTAACCAATGCAACAAGCCTCTTTAGCCAAATGACATTGGAATACAAGTTAAGTTAGTACAATCTTAAGACAAAACATTATAGCTGTAAATAAATCATTTACAAAATAATTCTATTTTAAATTTCTTTTTGAGCATTATGAATGGCATAGATGATACTTTTGTTTTGATAAGTGAGAAAATAGACAGTGCATAATAAATACTGTGAATGAGTGGAAAAAACTGAATTGATTTTAATAATCTGTAATTAATTAAAAGAAAGAAATAGGATCATATTGATTAAGGGAATCTTTTTATTTTCAAGAGGTCTATTATTAAGTTGAAATCAAAGGTAGATGCATAGAGTTAGGATGCTGTGAATAAGCCAATAAACACCAAATGATCACCGCTTATTATGCTTGCTTACATCTGTTATTAAAACAGGCAAAACTCTCCATACAGTATTGCCACTCAGTGCAAGCCAGAGTAATCAATATATTGTGATATATTGATCTTTTTTTTTCATTTTGTTAAGAGTAAAGATGATTTCTAAAAAAATACATTCTCTTGAGCAAATTTTCTTTACTACTAATCCCTTTCCCTTACATTTATGGTAATCAATTTTAATTTATGCATATTCACAAGTGTTTTTTACTTTTATGAACATTTTCTAATATCTTTCATGGTCCCATAATATCACTGTTTTGGACTTGCTAACTGCAAATCAAAATAACTTGTGAAACTTCTTAACTAGAATAAAAAATTATCAACGGTAGAGTCAGAAATTACATTGTCTCAAGTTTTATAGACTTTGTGCAAATTGTTTCAAAACTGGAAACAAAAAAGAAAATATAATATTTTGGAAATATAAAAGTGTATTATATGTGAAATATGGGGTCATCATGCTTTTGCAATAATTTTGGATGATACCCATATTTCTTTTTCTTCTAATGTAGGATTCTTCACAATAATAATGCTTCACAGTTAAACTAATTAAAATTTTAAATTGTTGGCTAAATAATGAATATCTACACTGGATCATCACTAGTACAGTTTAGCATATGCTGCTTGATAATTCTGTATGAAATATTATCAATTGTATTTTCTTTCTTGCATTTGAAAATAATTTTTGTTGAAATTATGAGAATTTTATAAGTTATATTGAGAATTAGTTTTCTCTACATTTTAACAATATTTGCATATCCAAATTAAGTTTTATTGAAGAAAGTTTACATCAAAAATTGAGGATTAAAAATCACTTAATTAAAATCTATTGGGTGATATAATTTTCTAAATTTTCTTCATTTGATTTTTCTACATTCAGGTGTTTTAAATCTTTATTTCATCTGATGTGTGAAGGTTTCCCATGAAGTCCATATATAGTGAGGAAGATTAATCTGGAAGATTTTAAATTGAGTCTAAGCTTAAAATTTGTTACATGCTTAGAGAAATGCATGACAAATATGAAAATTGGAATGGTTACAAATTTTTCAATTCATAACATGCTGTTATGTGAATATCTTCTATAAGATTAAAGATTGAAAATACTACTAACAAATTCTGGAAGATTTTTCTCAAGATTATGTTTATTTAATAAACTTCACTGGAAGCACTAAAATAGTTTTTATATATATTGTAATGGAAAAATAAAAATAAAAAGTTATAGAAAAAAAAATGTGAGGATGTTTTTAGATAATATAGAGATTCTGAACTTAGTTTTCAGTTAATGATTAGAACGATGATAATGATCAAATCACATATTGAAAAGATCACATTGAAGAATTCTAAAAGAAATATAAATTATTACAACCATTTATATGAGAGTCAGCTGAGTCTCATTTATAAAATCAGGATATACCAAATATGTTCTTGGAGTGATACTCATGTTATAATATTCTTATTCCCTTTCCGTTAAAATTCTGACACATTTCCCAGCCTAGAGTATAAGCTCATTAAAAAACATGATCAAACTTTAAATATACAATGAAAATGAGACAAGAGTTAAATAAAAGTGGCATAGACCCTAAATTTAGTTTTAAGTAATAAAAACAAATAATTTACCAAGATGGTTTGGTCAACAAAAAAAAAACTACCCATGGTTAAATACATGCACATATATAATAAAAATATAACCCTGAACTGATGTGTCAGAAAAACTCATGCAAATTTTAATTAAAGATATGAAACTCATTTATAATAAGCTGCAATATCTAGCCTTCACTGATCAATTTTACTTGTCATATTTTGTTGACCTACACATTTCTTTATTCAATATTATTACTATAATATATACATGTCACAGTAATTCAAATGAGTCTAGAGTTCACCTAAAACCTCCTTAAAAATGCAATTACAGTCAATGAGGAATAAAAATTAAATATAAGTTCCAGTAAATTCAATAAATGTCTAATATTTTATTAAGTAATAAAAATAAAATGAATTTTAAAAAAATTATTTTACAAAAAATAGTTTAGGCTGAAGTACATGTATATGTACACAAAAAAATATTATTGCAGATTTAACAACAAACAATCTATATTCTCCAGGTCCTTTTCTAAAACTATGGATGTGTCTTCAGCATAGTAGTCTTTAATATTTCTTTATGCTATTCTTTTGCTTTTCACCAGACATCTTAATATTAAAATTAGAAAAAAAATGAGTCTTTGAATTTTTTATACTGATATTATTTCACTTTAGCAGGGTAATGTAATTCTTGAGCAATATAAACAAACTTCTATCAGGACCTGAATATAGAATTAAGCTGGCTTATATATTATCATAATCTTCAGACTACTATGAGGAAAAGTATAAAAACATTTTGCTTTTGAGAAATTACATTTTGAAAGAGTAGATAATAAACTTCTAATGTGCACTCAGCACATACTGTTGGCAGTCGTTTTCATGAAGAAATTTTCTGACTTCTTTACATGAGTAATAATTACCAAGTTATGGTGACTTGCCATAGTTATATCTATTTCTCTTCTCAAACGTAAGCTTTGCACAGAACTACAGTTTATGCACTCCAGCAGTATAAAATAATGAATGCATGTCAAGCATTGCTAGTTGAGTGGTCAGCACAGCTGCCTTACAAGCAGTTGTCCCGGGATTGTGGGTTCACTTCCCGGTCGATGCTTTGACACATAAAAAAATAATAATAATGAATGAATGAATCATCCAGGAATAAAGGTGCATTTGGATATTGTATAGGTATCAGTCTTAACTTCTTTATGTAGCTTTCCTGATACCTAACAAAAACATATTTTTATGGCAACAATCCTATAATTTTGCTTATGAAAAGTTTTTCTTTAAACGCTAATTATAGATTGCTTTTCTAAGATACCATTTATAAATACATTATCAGATAATCTGTTATTTACAAAACCTTAATTAAATATAATTAATTGTATTTTTTTAACTAACATATATTTTTTCTTTCCTATCGTCTTAACATCTTTTCTGATTCTCTTTTTTTTTTAAAAAAAAAAAAAAAATGCAAACTGATATTTTTATATATTTATAAATTCTTGCATGTTAGATTTTTATATGTAACGTTTTTAAATATATATTTATATTATTTCATTTTATCCAAAAATATGTCATTTTTAAACATAATGAGTTCCAAATTAGGAAATTAAAAAAACAAATCTACAAGAAATTCCTTAAGACTTTAAATACGATATTTTATGTGTTAAACATTATAGCTTTTAATATAATGACAATATATTTATTAATTTACTGAATTTTTATCTTTACACATTTAATTATTTTGAAATCAATATATTTGATTTAAATATTTATTAAGTACATAGCAATGTGTAATCAACATCAGTAGAGTAATTTTTATTTGATTTTAGATTCCAATTATTTTTATTGAGTTATTTTTTAACGAATTAATGAATAGTTTATTATATTTTTGAATGAATCCATTATTGGACGACTTTGTATATGTTACTGTTATATGCTGTGTTAGAGAGTATTTCAAAATATTTATTATATAATGGCAATGAGCCTTAATCTCAAATATTATATATATATTTTAATGTTTAAATTGTGAATGAAGCCATTTTGTTGTAATTTCTGATAAAAACCAGTCTTCAGATTGAAATATTAAAGCAGTTGTGAAGAAAAGTAGTTGTGTTTTGTTTTGTTTTATTTATTTATATATATATTTCACTCACCGAATGTGAATTTAAATATTGTTTAAAAGTTAAAGCCATATTGTGATTTTTTTATATTGAAAATTGCCATTTCTTTTACATGCTATGTGATTTTGAGTCACAATCTAAAAACTTGAAGCTCTAGCAGTGTTCAAATATCTTATTTAATGTATTAACTTTTTAATAAATATTATAAAAAAATAAGTAGTGATTCAACTAGAGAATATCATTATTTAGTGGTTTTATTAAATTTTTCATTTCTACCATTAATTGGACAGACATTAATAGCAACAATATAAGTAAGAGTGAATTAAATTCCAGTTCTAAAATAGAAGCAATAACAATCGCAATCTTAAATCTATTGATGAGACTCCTGTAACATCTCATCTTGGATAAAGATTAATTGAAGTCTCATAAAAATCTTATTTATTACATCATTATTATTTGGATTTTGGAAAGAATTTTTGGTTACCAAATAAGAGAAATAATGAGTGCGAGATTGGAAAATCATTACAAAAAAGTGTACCTCGGTGTCCCAAAAATATTTTACTAGATAATATCTAATTTCATACCCAAAATATACTATAAGCATTTTTTTTCAAATAAAGGCACAGTGATCAACAGTAGAATATACTAGTCATATAAGAAAGCTGTTCTTAGAACATTTGCATCACAACCCTACTACCAAACAATTCTTAATACTTGTTTTTATGAATTAATGAATAATAGATGATAAAGATAAATTTGGCCTGATCTATGGTTTCTCCTAAAAATTATGGACTAGGTTTGCATTTTAATCTACCATCTGTAGGTAGAAAGTTATATTTAAATGTCTTTGTTATTTAGGTGAAAGGTTGGCTGCATGGTATTAGTAAAATTAGAAAAGAAAATTATCATTAAAAAAGATTTTCAAAAATTGAATATCTTAGTTAGAAAATTTTATATTTTTGGAAAATTTTTTTTTTTTTATGAGATAACTACGGAATTAATTCTATATATGGGAGAATATTCTTTAAAAATTATTTATTTGTTAAAAATATTTGAATTTTTAATTGCAGAGCATATTATCAAGTAAACAGTATCACACATTTAAAAACCTTAGAGACTTTTAGATAACCATTTTTCTAAACAGGTTCAAAAGAGGATTGGGTTATTAAAAGTACAACCAATATTTCATGTATTTTAAAAGCTCTTTTTGTTTATGAATAATTAATGATAGATCTTGTACACAACATCTCTGTAAATCTAGTCTATTTTAAAAGTAGATGATTCTCAACCATAAGAAACACATAATAATGACACTAGACAACAGCAATCCCCATTCATTGTTGCAACTAGCAAATCACCAAATAACTGATATGTAGGAAACTGAGAACAAAATTAACTCTATTATTTTTACATACAGAGCATACAAATCCAACATTATATAGTTTTTAAAATAGAGATAAGTTATGGATTAAGGCAGTAAAAATGGAAAAAGGAATAATATACAATATATATTAATTATATATGCCATCAAAGTTATAGAAGCTGTGAAGATAATAAAAATGATATAATCATAATGAAAGCAGATAAGGATGAGTTGATAACTAAAAAACTGGATCACAGAAAGCACAAGTGAAAATTGAAAATAATATTAATGTGGCAGATATACAATAACACTAAAACAACAAACATCTCCATCCATCCATAGTAAAACCTATGTGGAAATCTCCAAAGCTAGAAGAATAAAGAAAACTACCCAAATATCTAGAGTAATCATAAATTCCAATTCTGCATAATGGGAGAAGTGACATATATTCAGAAGTAAGCTAAAACTGTTATATTAAAAGAATTGAAAATTTTAATTTATTTAATCAATTATACTTTGCAATCTAAATAATTCTATTTATAGTTGGATTTTTTACACATTGGTTTATAAAACATTATGTATTAACAGGTTGTTTAATAATTCTTCATCCACACTGTTTATTCAATTAAACAATAAAATAATGAGTTGTAAACTGGAGTACAAGAATAAATGTATGTTATCAAAGAATTTTGTATATAAAAGTTCAATTATTGTAACAGTTAAAACCATATTAAGAGAAAAGGAAAGAACATGAATCAAATACATTCTGAGAGCTTGAAAACAGATCTAGAGACTTATAAAAGCTTTCCTGGCCTATTTTATTATTTATGTCTCTTCAAACAGGCAAAACTCTCCATACAGTAATGCCATTCATTTCAAGCCATAGTAATCAATGGATTACAGAAGGCTTGTACATAAAATCCCTATCTAGTGCCTATTCATTCAATATCCCCAGACTAGTTTTTAGCTCGTGGCTTTCATCGGTGAGGCACTTTGGATCTGAGATTACTGCACCTAGATCTTAGAATCTAATGCAAATCTCTACTTAACTACAAAACTATAAAAATAAAATTGAAAACAATAATATTTTCAATCCAAGCTTATTAGCTTATATAGTCATACAGGTCTGAATTCAATTCAGTACCCATACATTTTGGTGTCTTTGGTTCTTTAAAAACCATAGCCACCACTATCCTATTTGCCAGGATTGGTAATAAAAAACTAAACATCGCATAAGCACTGTTTCTTATGCTTGCTCATAACTGTTATTAAAACAGGCAAAACTCTCCATACAATAGTGCCACTCAGTGCAAACCAGAGTAATCAAAGGATGCCAGAAGGCTTGTGCATAAAATCTCTATCGCCTACTCATCTAATATTCCCAGACTAGTTTCTAACTTATAGCTTTCTTAAGTGAGGAACCTTGAATCTGAGAGTATTGCACCTAAATCTTAGGATCTAATGCAGTTCCTAAGATCTAGGTGCAATGCTCTCAGATCCAAGGCTCCTCACTGACAAAATACATAAGCTAGAAACTAGTCTGGGGATATTGGATGAGTAGGCAATAGATAGGTATTTTATGCACAAACCTTCTGGCATCCATTGATTACTCTGGCTTGCACTAAGTGTCACTACTGATGGAGAGTTGTGCCTGTTTTAATAACAGTTATGAGCAAGCCTAAGAAATGATGATCGTGTGATGTTTAGTGGTTTAATATCAATCCTGCCTAATAGTATAATGGTGGCTATGGTTATTAAAGAACCAAAGACATCAAAATGTATGGGTACTGAACTGAGTTCAGACCTATATGACTATATAAGCCAATGAGCTTGAATTAAAAATATTTTTGTGTTTTCAATTTTATTCTCATTGTTTTGTAGCTAAGTAGAGATAAAAGGTGGCTGCTGGAGGGTTGCATTAGATCCTAAGATCTAGATGTAGTACTCTCAGATCCAAGGCTCCTCAATGATGAAAGTCACAAGCTAAAAACTAGTCTGGGGATGTTGGATGAGTAGGCACTAGGCAGGGGTTTTATGCATAAGACTTCTGGCATCCATTGATTACTCTGGCTTGCACTGAGTGGCACTACTGTATGGAGAGTTTTGCCTTTTTTAATAAGTTATGAGCAAGCATAAGAAATGGTGGTCATGTGATATGTAAGTTTCGAGCTGGATTATAAATTTAAATAAATAATTTAATAATTTTGTAAGTAATAATTGTACTCATATATTAAATTTTATTTATATTTAATATTTCATTGGTATTAATAATTTTTCAGTTGCCTATATTAAAATATTTATTTTAAAACAATTTATGTAATAAACATTATTTTTTACAATAAATAAATAAAGTGTCTGCTTAGCCTGTGAATCACAGTAGTTATGTTTGAACACTATGAACTTTGCACTCTTGTTGACGATAGTCAGTCAGCAAACAAAAAATAAAAAATAGCTAATTCATATTTATTTATAGCAGAAAGTTAAAATTATATATATATATATGAACTACAGATATTATATAAGACATAGTATTTACACTTGCTACCCCTTGGGCTTATTAACTAATAAGGTCAATTTGAGACTATCAGTAACGAAAATCACTGGATAAAACTGTTTTCTACGATGCTTGAACCTTCTATCTTGCATGGTTCAATGAGTAATGAATCGAGAAGTCTTTTATGCTTCGCCATTTATACATTTTATCTCCTTATAATTCCCAGGTAGCAGCGCTATGATCCGATTAAATTGCTTTTACATACCTAAAGAATTTAAAATCTCTTATTAATGATTTAATTAATGTCTACTACTTAATTAATAATCTGCTTTCTGTAAACAGAAGCAACTTAATTTTAAATCTTAAAGATTTCCCGTTTTTAATTCATAATATTTTTTAAATTGCAAAATCTCAGCACACACATATATTATATGTATATCATTATTTAATTTGTTAATTATATATAAGTAAACAGAGGCATAAGCTGGACAATCCATAATTTTATTTTTCTCTTCTTCTACGTAAACATTAAATTAATTAGAGCCTTTTTTAAAAATAATCTTTATCTGTTTAAGTACTTTTATTTTTAAATTTAAAATTAATCAAATACTGCCGTGTGTTGACTGGTTTGTGAAATAAATAGTTACATGTATGTGTGTGTTTTACTGGTCTATAAAAGATATTATAATCACTATAGAAATAATAAATATTCAGAATACGTAAATTATGCAAAGCACAAGTTAATCTGGATATTCTAATTTGCATAAGGTCAACGATGAAATATGCAAACAAGCAGAGTTATTAAAATAATTGCTGATCTTTAATGAAGATAAAAAGAAAAGATGCGGTCAAAGCCAATTAGACGGCCAAAGATAGCTGAGTGATCAGTAAGATGTTTGTTAAACCTGAAGTCGATGAACAGTGTAATGTTGATGAAAACGCTAGTGGAAAACTAATGTAGAAAGTTAACAGATTGAAATGAAGAACTTTTAATAAAATGTAGTAATAGTCAAATTCTATAGAGAACTGTTTCTTGTAAAATTATGGCTGATGTATTATGGAGGTCAATCAGCAAGTTGCTAGTTGAACATATTAAACTATTACTAATTTATATATATTCTAAGTAATAAACATGTTATTAAGTTATTAATAAATATCTTTAGTGTTATTTTCAAAAATTATTAATTAGTGTGCAGCTGCTTGAGTAAAGTCTGACATACGTATTAATTGCCGCATAAGTCTGACATACGTATTAATTGCCGCAGTCGACAGTTCTAAACCTGTGAATATTAGTTGACCGAATTCACCAGAAGTTATACATTTAACTATTAATGTGGATATATCATACAGAAATGCAGGGCAGTGCAATAACACCTTTTAATGTAAGCAATCCATGGCATTGACAGATATATGTGAATCAAGTTGAAAAATACACGAAAATTAAAAGTATTAAATATTAGTGATGACAAACTGAAAGTTGCCATTCTACTATGGATGTCAGGAAAGAATATTCTACAATTATCAAATTGTTTGTATGTTCTGAAATCACCTGAAGAAATCTCATACAAAGCATTGCTGAAAAATTGAATGTGTATTTCAACCCTATATGATTGAAATGTGCAGTGAATTTTTCATTTTCATAGCAAAATGTAGTCACCAAATGAAAGCTTGCACAAGGATGATTTGTCATTGAGAGGTCTAGTGAAGGAATATGAATTTAGAGATCATCTAGAAAAGATGCTATTGGACCAGTTGTTATGAGGCATGAGGGATGTGAAGCTTAAACAAATGCTTCTAAGTGTGTCTATGCTAAATTTATAATGTTCACCATTGAATGAGGTATAACATATTGAAGCTGTTCTAGATCAACACAGGAATTTAAAAATGTTATTGAGGAAGCAAAGTCAAAAATACACAGGTAAATATGGTGAAGACATACAATAATTTGCACAGAAGTCTAGCAACTGTTATTGCTGTGAAAAGAAGGATCACATTTAAAAAATGTGCAAATTTAAACAACTATTTTAACAATTTGCAATATGAAATAACAAATATCATACTTAGTGTCAAATGGTAAATCGAGGAATAGAGTAGCAAAGAAGTTCGCAGATGTAGAATTAATAAAAGGAAGCATAGGATATGCCAAATCTATTAGAGATCAAAATTTATAACAAAATCATAAAAATGGAACTAGATAGCAGGGTAGGTATATCACAAATGTTATGGAAAGATTGGACCACCATGAGTAAAATATAGAATAATAAGATTGAAATTTAAAAAAACTACTTTAGTGGTGACAGATGTAAACACAAATGGTATTAATATCAAAGGAATGATATTAGTGCCTGAAAAGTAAATAATCACAATAAAAATGCACTGCTATATATGGTAACAAAAAATATTAGTCTGATATTGGGACTGCTTTAAGCTTTTAGGAATTAGAATGAATATAATAAATTTAATAAAATTGGAAGCTGAAATAAAAAATAAATTTCCTCACCTCTTTAAGTCTAGCCCAGCAGAATTAAAGATACAACCAGTAGGTTGTAGAATTATTGGAAAATGCACAATAAGTTGTTTGCATACCAAAGAAGGTTTCATGTGCTCTTAGGTCCAAAATGGAGGAAGCACTAAAGGATTTATTATACAGAGTCATCATTACACTGACAGAGGAATTGTCTGGGCAACATCTATAGTATCTATCTTAAACCTAATGAGGATATTAGAATATGCAATAATTTTTACTTAACTGTAAACAAAAACATAAATAAAGGAGCCTATTCTGCACCAAGCAGAAGACAAGTATTAGCTTTCTTCCAGAAAGCTTCATACGTTGCAAAATTAGATTGCAGTCATGTTGCTAAAGCTTTCCTGTGCATTAGTCAAATTCCAACAACAACAACAAAAAAAAACTCTCCCCACACACACTTTTATTGCAAATTATGAATGAGAAAATTAAATTATTAATGGGCCATTAAATAAAATTTATTATTAATTATGAAAGAATATTTTATTTCTTAGTGTATTTTTAAATAAAATTATTTAAAGAATTCATTGGCTTAATTTTAAATTTTTTAGAATAAAAAAAAAAGATAGTCATATAGTAAACTGTTCGTGAGATCATGTGACTTTCAAGAATCCTAATGGCAGATTGAGCATTTAACACTTCTATTTAATTCTGAGCCATTTTTTTATTACATCGTTCAAGTAGAAATTGAGCCTGAAACCTCAGTCCCACTGCTTCACTTACCAAGGCAGATCATCTAACAAACAATACGAATTTTTCTAATAACTTGATTTCAATAGCAGAACTAATAAAACAAAGGTGGTATTTTGGATTATACTAACAAATTCAAATAAGTTGCTTGCAATCAAGTTTAAGAAGATAAAAAATGATTACCCAGTTAGGTCATACAATAGTGTATGAATATATATATATATGTAATAAGCAGTAAAATGAAAGCAAAAGTAATCTTATAAAATTTACATTATTAACATTAATTGCATAAATAAATATTAAATTACAAGCAGTTTAAGGCACGTCTGTTATCTCCAGTAGCTGTGAAGCAGAATATATTTTGAATTGGCGAATTCTTCAAATGTTAACTTGTCAGGGGATGAATTCTCTCATTCGCAACTCTCTTTATTGCAACTTGGCTCATGTTTTATTAGTGGTGAATGAGATAGACCTCAAATGGAATTGGTTGGATATTTCAAGTGTGTGATGGATATAAGGCTGAATAAAGACTTGATTATAAAGAATGCCAACTTTCTATTCAATCATTGTTGTGGATTTTTTCAATAAACAATGGAATAAATAAGATTATCCACTTAATGAATTCCTTACAAACAACAATATTATCTGCCTTAAACATGACCAAGGCAATTGCTTCATGTTATTAAAGAAGATAGTCTATCTTGGAGAAAATACAATATCAAATATGTACATATAAATTTGAGCGAATTGTTGATTATAACCTCAAAAAACAAAAGAATAAATTTATATTCAGCTATTTAAGAAGACATGACAACAAAGCATTCATGCATTTTGACTATCTAAGAATTTATTCCTCTGCAACCATCATGCATTGGACATTTATTAATATAAAGCTTTACAAATCAAACTATCTGCTAAGACTTATGACCTACTTTGGTGGTGCATATTACAGCACTGCAACAAAAATAATTATAGACTGGATCCAATCTGAATTCAGCTTTAGAATCTTAATGATTATCATCATTTGACTTCATTAATAATTATTAAAAGCACAAAGATTTCAGAATGATCTCTTTCTGAGCTCTATGGTTCTGTTAACAGTCTGGTCTATCAATATCATACAAGAGCTATTAAAACAGAGCAAAATTAATGATAAAAGAGTGAAATTTGTCATATACATGTTATGATGGATTAATAACAACTGTCGTGCTCATTCAGTGACAAAATATTCACCATGACTACAAACTGGCCTATGGGTCTATCCATTATCAGCATAAATATGGTCTAGCCATAGCTTCCATTAAAAAAAAAGTTATCCAACCTCTTAAGAACACCCACAGAGATGTGATTTATACAAGATCCATTGATGATATTTTTGTCTTTGCCCCACCCCCAATCTAATTTATGAAATGTTTGAAAACTTCAAACAATTCCCAGAAATTAAATGGACAATGGAAGATGGGATAATCACCAGTCTATCAAATATCTTGATCTGAAATTGATTAGACAGTCCCACACTACTTTAATGATTGCCAAGATCCTTAGCATTAGGGATTATTTGCACTCACAATCTAAAGTCCCTCTCCAAAATAAAATAGTCAGCTTTAAGGACTTTTTACTTAGAAACTATAGACTTCATAAATTTATAGCCAATGCTAAAAATAACTTGGAATCTTATAAGGACTTAATTAAAATTGGCTATTCCACCATTACACTGGGTAAACAAATATTCAACAATAGCCATAAATACAATAGAACTCCTAATCCCAAACTTTGGATTAATATGCCATATGTTCCCAACATATAATCAAAATTAACATCAAATCTCTCTAAAGACTAACATCAGCTTTAGATGCCCACTGTTCTTCATCAGATCCATTAAGAACTCTAAATATAAGGTCCGTAATGATGATAAGACACAGCTAGTATATGCCTTAGACTATCAATCTTGAAATGGTAGATATTACTATGAAACATGTGCTAATTTAAAATCTAGAATATCTCAGTATGTTTACCTATATAATAGAACCAAATATAACATTTTGTCTAGTTCAGTATTCATCAATCATGAAAAGATTGCTGGCCACTCTTTTAAACCCACTATCACTAATGTCATTAGCTTCAAAAGAAATCACAAAAAATTGAAAGTTAAGGAATATTGGCAAATAATCAACTCTATCAATGCAATAAATATTAGAGCCAATAGCATTCGCCTTAACAAAGACTGTTAGTTCAATCTGACAGCATAGGTGGAGCTTATCCTTTTGAGATTACAATTATTACATATGAAAACATGAAAATGAATTAAAATTTATTCCCAGTATAATTATCTTTATATGCCAACAGAAAGGTATTCCGTAATAAATTTATTTTCTGGTTATTTTGCCTCACTGTAATTATTATTTAATTATTTATATATTACATATTATATATATAAATAAGACATTTATTTTATATAGCGCGGTTTTTTTATATATATAGCGCGATGTTTTTTTTTTTACATATACGTTTGGGTCGAAAAGATAGATAGATTCATTTTATCTTTTCCCAAAGACTTTATCTTATGTTTGAAAAAATGGGAGTATTCATTTATATAGTGACATCTACAAAGCGCATGTGCATTAGCTTATTGGCTTATTTGTATTAAAAGATTATATATATTCTAACCTAGTAAAAAGAATGGCTTCAAATTTATGAAATCATTCGGAAAGCCTAATTCCATTCAATTAAAGAGAATTCGGACGCTTCCGTCTATGATTCGGGTAGCAAACCCTATATTACCTAATATAGCTCGACGTTAGGTTAGTTATAATAATTCAGCTACAGCGATATGCAGTTCAGACAGAGATAGAATAAAAAAAAAATTATCATTAATAAAATAAATTTAAAAAGAAAATTTAGAATAACTAACATTCTTTCTCTATCCAAAACATATTCTCTGAGCTGTAAGTACTTGCACTGTTCGACAATGATGATGATGATTTCATGTCATTGTTAATATTACTGACTAAAATAAAACATTCATTATTTTGCCAATATGCTCTCAATATTTTATTATTATACAATTAGAAGTTTCAATCTCTTAAGCCATGCCACGCTTGTAATATTGATCATAATTGATCAATTCTTAATGTAAGAGCACTTATAATAATGACACTAATCTCAAGGTTCTTTGTTATTTTTAAAGAAAAATGCTCGGCAGTATTGTGTTGTCACATATGACTGACATTCTGGTCGGCTATAGGAAACATTTACCTTATTTAAATTCCAGGTGTCTTCATCCACATATCAACTATTATAATATTTAACGAGATGATAACCATATTCAATAACAACGCATAATTTTGAATAATATAGCCATTTTATCCAGAATCTCAGTCGGAATGATGAAAAGACAAGGGTGCTTTTGTGTCCTTCCATTATCCATGACAACACAATCATTTAACTAAGATTTATTACTTAGACACTTCACTTAAATGTGTATGGAACAATGTGCAACCAAAACCTACTAGTTTGGGAATAAAGTGATTTTACACACCCATAAAATAAAATGTATTGGTCTGAAGTTTTTCAATTCCATAAATAATTCTTATTAAATTAAACTATACTGAAATATTCTGATATGCTTACAATTGTCTATCTGGTGTATTGAATTTAAGATTTCATAAATGATTTTGGACTCAAGAACGTATTGCAAGTATTATGCAAATACACTTTTATTTAGCACACAAGAAAAATGACTCAAGACAACTTGTAACAAGACTATAATTTATTATTAAATTTTAACAAGATTATGATTTATTATTACAATGTAACAAAACTATCCTTTATGATTAACATAATAAACAAACATATACAATTTATTCGATCCCATATGGATAAAACAAAATATAACTAACATTAATTCGTCTATACTTTTAGACTTGGATTCGAACTACTTCTTCATCTTTTTACATTTATGCAATTTGAATACACAAAAAAAAAATAATACATTTTATTATCGATACATCAACTCATCCATTTAATGTATCTTATGTGAACGGCTGCTTAACTTTATTAACTAACTATTTGTTTTAAAATAAAAACAATCTGATTCTAGGCAATGCGTACAAACGATTTTTATTATCATATCTTTCATTAAATGATAGTTTTTATTTAACTAACTTATTATAATTTATGGGTTATTTATCAGAAGTTACACTTATTATTTTAATGTTTACCTTAATAACAACTGAAGTTGTTATACACATTGTATTCCTCAGTATAAGTTATATTGTGAGTGCTACTTAATCATTAACCCGAATTAAACCTAGTATTTGAACCCTCCATTGGCAAATAAAAATTTCTAAATCATGCAATTTTAAACTTACTCTCTCCATTGACTTATGTGTGGATTACCAGCACTATTCCGCCGCACAATCCAGACATTGATCATATATACTAGCACGCTATTTATACTAAATGGATCGTAAGGAATTAACCTCCAATATACCCGTTATCTTGCCATAACTTTCTAAACAAAACACAATATTCAACACCTTCCGTGGTGGAATTATCTCTATTTTCTCATGAGGAATATGGAATAATACCGAAGGTCTGTAGAGTTAACTACTACATTAAAATAGTTTGGTGGGTCCTTGCCTCTTACTTGGGCATAATAGGAACACACACCAATTATAATCCTCTCCTGGGATTTTAATGAATGAAATACACTAAATACGATATAAATTACTGATCGTCCTAACTCTGAGAAGTGATCACTTGGGTTATAAACATACCCGAATATTAGATTTATCTATTCCCCTCATGGAAAATAAAGCTTTTGGGGAGATCATTTTCCATCCCACAAAATAAAGACATTACAATTATTACTTATGCGAATCTTAAGCGTATACCAATGCAATATCGGGGCAAGACAAGCAAATACACTAATTACACTAAATTTATGTTCCGGGGTATACTTAGATCAACGTCTGAAATCAATGGTTAACACAGAATAAACCATAATAATTTTCGCCTTTGCCAAAGAAACATTCAACAAGTAATTGGTAGTCTAGTATCTTGAACTTAATTAAGTGAATGCATTAATAAAGAATAATTGGGAATAAGTTCCGCAATTAACATAGTATAAATTTGTTTCAAACTTTAAATAAGTAATATCCTGTATAGCACTTCTCTTTAATTACTTCTGATAATTTTAACTAGATATTTCACCTATTAAGTATCTGAATTTTTCTTCTTTTACGCATCTAACATATAAATTTATACCCATAATGCATATCATAACTAAACACATTTTATAAAAAAAATTTTTCATGTCAAATATAAATTTAACCTAGAATAATTACATGAAAACATACCTTTATGATTACAAGGTCATTTAAATATTACTTGATTATACAGCCTTTAACCTGTTGATATAAAAAAAAATACACATAATTTTACAAATTAGTAAAAAAAAATCATTACTTAACAAGTGATTATTATCTCACTAAAAACAATGTTTTTCTGTTGGGCAATTTATCTAGATGAAGAACTTGATCCGTTCGTAGTTCACGAAGCAAATCCAAAATAAGACACATTTTATTATTTCATTTATATGAAAGTTGCCTCCATTCTGGTGCAATTAATAAATTAGGCAAAGAAAACATAGCAGCGTTGGATATTAACTCTTCCTTAAATTAACTGATATAATTTTGGGATCCAAGAAAACAATACATATTTTAACATGACGAATATTTGATGATTGACGATCACATATACAATTCTTTTCTTTTTACTATTGGCGATACGTATCATTTTTAGCTAGCTGGCTTATGAATAAAATACTGCGCGAATTTTTCAAAATACTATTATTATAACGACTGCAGCTGACTTACGTGGATATAAAGTTTTAACGACTCCAGTTGATGTATAATATAACATATTATATTATAGTTATAATTAAGTCACTAATGTTTGTAGTTTTTATTCCTACTCTAGGAATTATAATTTTTCTTTAATAATGAATTCTCCGTAAAATGCACATATACAAATTTTCTGATATTTGCCTTGAGAAAATTTATATTTTCTTTTTAAAAAATATACAGGTGCATAAGTAAATATCCTTGATCATTAATATTATTTTTAGATAATTTTCAGTGAATAAAACATATTTTAACGTGGGGAGCTTACATTATTTTTCAAAGCAGACAATTTCTTTTAGAAAGAGCGCGAAATGTTTCTCGTTAACTTCCTTTGGCTTTTATAATATTTCTTTTAATTATAATTTTTCTTTTATACCATGAAAAGATTATTAAATAAGGTAAAGTTAACAAATAATTGTTTATTTCCTGGAAATTACTTATATTGCTTAATTTAAATATAATGACGCTTTCCATGATTACTGTAGTTAATACGGTCATTTTGAACTTTAGCATACGATAGTATATTTTTGCGTATAAAAAGCTTTAAAATAGGTAGATGGCCACAGAAAACAGAATATCTTATCAAATAGGATTAGCAACGCATGATATTATTAAAAATTTACTGGACTTATATTTATTTCTGCAATTAAAAAATAATAAAAAATTTGTTACCGAATTTCAGTACTGCTTCCTCCTTGTAAAACTAAAGTCAGACTAAACTTTCTTCAAAATTTGGCGGTCTTCTTTTAGCGACCTCTTACAGAAAAATAATCATTTAATTATAACATAAACAAAAGAAAGGAAAAAAAAACTTATTACAGTTATATTTTTCCGTATGATTTAAATGGATTACAAAGTAATTTGACAAATAATGAAAAATAAGAAATATATTTAATCAATAATGTTTATTAGTGATGTATAATTCTGTATACATTATTATCTAAATTAATTTAAAAATTACCAGAAGTTATTGTGCATTATGATAAGATACTCATCTACTCTCCCCCTCTACCCATCCAAAATCAATTACTGTTTATGATATGTGCTTTTATACTATATTAAATTGCTCTTATTGTTAATATTTTAATTAAATTATTCATGCTCTTCTTCAAAATGACATCACATTACTAAATTTATTAGTTATTTGCTTAAAACACATTAAAGTGAGTAAATAGTATACTTTATTAATCACTTAATATTATTATTATTTTATCTTTTTATTTTCTAAAAAAGGATAGCATTGTTTTCCTGTGGAAACAATGCCAAATAAACCAAGTGTCAATAACACTAGGTTACAATATATATATATATATATATATATATATATATATATTGAAATGAACAATCTATTATTAATTTTAATATAAAAAATATGAGTTTTTTTTCTGTGCTAAAAGTACTGAAACAAGGTTCAAAAAGAAATAAAATATAAGATTGTTGTTACATTATTTACAAACAATGAATTATTGATGTGAAAGGGTTTACACTAATTGAGTTTTTTTTTATTATTGGAATTGATTTTGTAATGTTAACCATATAGGTTTGATTCAGATGGAAACCAAGCTCCAGGTTGCAGCAAAGATATCTGGGGGAGAGAGTGTTCTGTCTCTTTCTAATTTTTGTGAGTTTCACTAGAAATATTTCTTGATTGTTAATTGTTGCTTGATTGAAGATGACAGTGCATCTAATAGACCACATTGTATAAAGCAAAAAAAAGTAGCCATTTGAATGGATGAGAAATATTTTTTTATTATGCTTAGCATTAAGGTGGTTATTGTTGGTTTGTTGTCTTTGGTTATAGATTTAATTGTGTTCCTGTGGGTTTGTAGTGTTTTACACTGGTAGAATAGATGTTGGGTGGTTTC
Source organism: Epiperipatus broadwayi (assembly GCA_028023455.1). Lineage (NCBI taxonomy): Eukaryota > Metazoa > Onychophora > Udeonychophora > Euonychophora > Peripatidae > Epiperipatus > Epiperipatus broadwayi. The sequence goes on from JAQFVV010000173.1 coordinate 1,087,896, forward strand.
TTCATCACTTAAGTATAGCTGGCATATGGGATTAATTTTGAAACTTCCTTTCCTGTGTGATAGAAAGAAGTTTGTAAACTCATTATTAAAAAATTTAAATTATGGCATTTAGAGCCAAATATCTTGATTTCATTCTAAAAATTAACCTCAAAAAGAGACTAAATTTTGTTATAAAAATCAGCCTTTTCTTTTGAATTAGAAGGCAATATTAATTTATTCAAATCCCAGGACTGACTTTGCCTTGTGAATAAAAAGAAACACCTTTAACAGTTAGATAGATCTAATCTGGAACACTTTTGAACAATATTTTAAATAATTCTGGCTGAAATGAAGAATTAGCACTTATTTAAAAGAAAATTAGAAATTACAAGACCATATTAAATATCACCATAAACAGACTTAATATTTTTTAAAAAAGAAGTAAATGACAATTATTTTGTTGGTGAGTCTTATTTAAAGAGTGAATCATATTTTATTTTAAATAATTTGGATTTTTTTTTCTCAGTGATGAAAGTTTTTATTCATCAAAAAGACAAAATACACGACAGTTAAAAAGGTTTACAAAGAGATGATTACATGAAAAATGAAATTCAAGTACAATATGGTGAGGGAGAAGGAATACATATGAAATGGAAAAGGGATATAGAGATAGTGCATACTCCAGGCAAAGAAGAGTCTTTGGTAAGAAGCAATGTTGATAAGCTTAATTGCCCTGGTGGATTAATAGGAGGATATGTGACATTAACTTTGAGGGAATGGCTATATGTTAAGTCTTTAGAGGCTTCAGGGATGAAAGAGGATGTTTCTGAGTTAGGCTTAGATGCAACAGGCTGATTATTGTCCTCTGAAGATGAGTAATTTTAGTTTTCCCCATTGTATTTGGAATTCCATTATGATTGGTCATGTAGTTCTTTTTGACTTGCTTTTTACCTTTGATAGAGCAAATCACAGTCTGAAAGGGAGGAAAGTCCAGAGGGTAAGGAGATAAAGACTTTGAAATAAGTTCTTTGGTGATGATGTTTTTAGTTAAGTTTTTTTTGAAATTCAATTTGAATAAAAATTGAGCAATTTTGAAGGTTTTAGTTCATGTAGTTTCGGACTCTGCATGTTTTTTCCACTAGGGGCAGTGGCCATCTTTAAACCATTTGAAAGAATGAAAAGTGATACGAAGAAAACAATTTTGAAATGGAAAAAATTTAATATATTGATGTGAAAGCAAAACAACCACTGGAAAACTTGTTATTAATAATAATTTTGGTTGAGTAACAAAAAAATTCAGTGGAATTTTAGACGGTTAGTTAACCCAGAAGAGGGGGGAGGTATAAAAAAAAAGATCATTAAAATGGCCTAAATAACTGGAACAATACACAAAAAAAACTTTATAAACAAGTTCTGAGTGACAGGGAATTGGAGTAAGAAAAATATTTAAGAGTCTAAGAGGAAATTTTCATGGTCAATGAAACAGTTGAACCACCCACCAAACAGGGGAGGAAATGAGGTAGTTAAATGCTGATTAAATAATTTGGGTTTGTAAACAAGACTTATTATCTGGGTATTATTTTTTTAAAAACTATCAATTAAAAAAAAAAGAACTTGTAATAACTTCTTTTTCCTTGTTAAAATTTTTTTTAATTTTATATAAGTTATGGTAATCATGTAAATTCAATGCACATGTATCAAGTTACCTAAGTTTCAAATGACCATAATTAACAATGTAATTATTTCTATTAATCTCATTCATTTGTAGTTAAAATTATATTTCCTTACTGAATTTGGATTTTATGTAGATGGATTTATATATGCACAGTTGTTTGTTCAATGTTTAATGGTTTACATACGTCAGCATCCATATGGAAAAATATATTCCTATCAGTTTGATTAGTTAGAGATTGATCTCAGAATTAGTCATCCCTGTATAAATTGTAGTTGTATTAAATTAGGTGAAGGATCAAAAAGGCTACTCCTCATAATTATTGTATAGGTTTATTCAGTTTGAACTAAAAGGTCATCTCTTTATGGTTATTATTATATAAGTAGTTATGTTTAGAAATATAATTAAATAGACCATTCCTTATGATTATTGTAATAAAGATTGCATTGATATCTATCCCATATAGAACATATGTGTGTGTGTAAATATTAGGAGACATGTGAGTCAAAGAAATATTTGTTTATGGATTTACATTTAAGTTTATTGAAGTCAAGGTTAAAAATACAGTTAATGTGTTACACTATCAATGAATATATTGATGTTATGATTACAAAGAAATCAAGTCATATATCACATGACCTAATTTAACAAGCTTGTATTACAAATGTTATATATAGAGTTCATAAATAATCTCTTAACAAGCTTTGCAGAATATCCTAAAATCCAGACCAGTTTCTGCTACTGGCTTCCTCAGTGAGGTGCTAGGATATTCAAGCATTTTAAATCTAATTTATTTTTTTAATACAATTAACAAATCATGTAATAGTTATTTATTTACAAAGTATAATAATTAATTGATATACAATTCATTTTTTTAACAAAATACTTTAATCTTTATACATCATAACATTATTATATATAGAGCTCACAAATAAGCTCTTAACAAGCTTTTCAGAATATCCCCAATCCCAGACCGAGCTTCAAGCATATGCTTGAATATCCTAACACCTCACTAATAATAATAATGTTATGATGTATAAAAATTGAAGTATTTTGTTAAAGAAATAAATTGTATATCAATTAATGATTATACTTTGTAAATAAATAACTATTACATGATTTGCTAATTGTATTAAAAAATAAACTGCACATCTATTAATAAGTATACTTGCAAATAAATTATTATTATATGATTTGTTAATTTGTTTGTGTAAGATTACATGGTCTACTGTTATTCATCAGAAGTAACTTAGTTCTCTGCGATTTAGCCCTACATTACAAATAAGACTGTGTAATGGTTACATTATTATATTAAATAAAATATTGTTTTAAATATACATGTATTAGTTTATGCAAAATTGTGAAATATGCTAGTCTGACCACTATGATATAGTATATATTTATTATATGTAAAACTAGCAGTTTTATTTTATTATATATATAATACCATTTTATAATAATAGCAGAATGGAGATAGTAATGCCATCATTAGACAGCACTCACATATATATATATATACATTGTATCAGTTATTATATATTATAACTCCAATTTCATTTTATTATATATATAATCCTACCAATAATAATAAAAATAATAATGGATATTCCCACTATTAAACAAAATTAGACTTTTTTCATATGTCATTACTATTATCAAGAATGCGAAAAAAGTTTATTCTAATATTATTTTAACACAGCTATAATTCATTGCTAATATAATTAAATGAACATTTATAATAAAAAATTAGAAAACAAAATTTCTGAAAGACATACAAAATGTTCCTTTTATGGGAAATGTTTATATTTCTTGATCATTATCAATTTTAGAAATACCTCTCCAATAGTAAGATTATGGGTCTCCTACTTTGATAGCTTTTATTTATATGGAAAAATAATAAATATTTTCACTGTGCTATTTTATGACAAAAAGTGATGACGATTGCTTCAATTATAATTCTCTTAATTTCTTTCTATTTACATGTCTGACAATGTCTTTGCCTTGAGGATAGGACACTGATTAATGATATTGAGCAGTCCCTAAAATTGGACAAACTAAAGTAGATATGAAAATTGGCGACAATATTTCATTTTATATAACTATACCATTTTTTTTTAAAGATCACAAATTAATAAAACAACACACATAATTTATACACACATGTAGTTTGTAACAACTGGACAAACAGCAAATATTTCTTGAAATGCAATTGAAAAATCACTAGAGAAAAGCTGCTGTAAAATAAGATTAATATTTGTTCTGTAGTTATTAGCTCAGTTGGATATCACAAGGTTAGAATTTGGATGATGACTGAGACTGAATTTAAACCTCAATCTTCCTAAAAATGTACTCTTTAGTTTTGACTTTAGATTTATCAATTATTTAAGAAAAATAATAAATAGCTATCTTGCTACGTTTCTTTTCTCTCTCCAATTCTTCACTCGATTTCTTCCATTTTATTCCCATGATCATTGCAGGTAGCAAGTTATTTCAATCTTCCTAAAAATGTACTCTTTAGTTTTGACTTTAGATTTGTCAATTATATAAGATAAAATAATAAATAGCTATCTTTCTACGCTTCTTTTTTCTCCCCAATTCTTCATTCGACTTCTTCCATTTTATTCCCATGACCATTGCAGATAGCAAGTTATTTTCAGTACAGATCATGAAGTCATGAACTTTTCTGATCTATATTTTGAAAGAAATTATTTTAGAAAACACATACAAGAAAATATTAGTTTGACAAATATAAGTATTTGCTATGTCCTGAGGGTTTTAACTTGATACCTGTCGGAAAGCATCAATAATTTCAAATAAACGTAACACGAATTTGGTAACAAGAACAATTTATTTAACAATAATAAATAAGATTTAAAAATAATAAATAAAATGGAATTCCATAAAAAATAAATACTGTCTCTTACTTATCCTCTAGTTGCATGTATAAGTTCTGACACAAATCAGGATAATACATCAACATTACGTGTTTGAATTACAGTCATTTAACACGTGCGTTTTAATGTTATATATAAAATTATACATTTTTAAGAACAATTAACTCTTCGGGAAAGTCAATATTTCTTTTTAACCGACAATACTATTCTTCTTACAAGTGTTATTCTCTCTCACACTTTTCAAGTATAATTAGCCATCGCATGTTACTATCTTCTTATAGCTATCTTGCTTGTTGTTCTTAGTTTTAGACTGGGGGTTTTTTTATATGCCCAATCTATTCCAAATATGTGGTTAATTTACATAATAGTCTATTCATTCTAATTGTAAATTATTACTATTGGCATATGTAGATTTTTTTAAAGTTAAATTTAGATAATTAATTCAGGAAACAATTTGTATGTATTTAGAATAATTATGAAATGATATTTATTTACAATCTATATAATATATACACAGACATTTCAGTATTGTTTAATATTTGCCTGAACATTTGTGATGATACTACATTAGATATAATAATTTGTTGGATTATTTCCATCATCTATCAGTAAATGTTGGCTGTATACATACCAGGAATGGCAGACAAATTAAAGAAAATCTGTAGTCAATATAACACGAGAACAGCTTTCCAAAGCCATACCATACTTCAAGGAATTCTTATTTTTATCAAGCCTAAATTGGAACTGTGAAGAACAAAAACTGCATCTATGAAATACCATATAAATGTGAGAGGAAGTATATTGGTGAGACTATCGCCCTGTTGAACAGCAATTGAAAAACACAAACTAATGGTTAAAAGAGAAAAAACAGATGTGGTTACAGTAGCAGATCATGTATGTATTAATGACCATATGTTTAATTGGGAAAATAAAAAATTATTGGATATGGAAGAAAGAGGCAAAGAAGAAAATTCAAGGAAACTGCTCATATGACAATGGCAAATAATCATATAGGTCAACCCAATGTGACAATACACAATGTATGGAAGCATCTAATCAACATTGCTCTTAGAAAAAATTAATAAAAAAAAATTGAAGACATGAACAAAAACAATGAAGGACTCAGAAGGATTTGAATGACCCCTCATATATAAATATATAAAATTTCTACTATCTGTTGCCATTAACAGAATAGCTCAATTGGTTAGAAAATTTCCTTAAATTTGATAATCTAAAGGTGTGAGTTTGACTGGCCAGTAACACCTGAAGAAGAATGGAGAATAATAATATTTTAAACGTTGTGTTATTTCTAACCAGTGTTGTTTATTTGTGTTATTACTAACAAGTTGTTTGTATTTGAAAAGTTTAAATAAAGTTTAAAATTTTCTACCCATTTAACATTTACTGACAGATGATAAAAATAGTCCAATAAATTACCACATTACAATATTATAACATTTATTGTATATAAGATAAATACAATTCTGCCATGTACTGATGCTTCATACATTCCCTTCTGATTTAAATGCAAAGATTTGTTAAGTCCCAAAGCATTATTTGTATTGTGTATCAATTCCTAAAAAAGATTTGAGCTGACAAAGTGTATTGCTTTTTCAATGAAACTTAATTTTAAATGAGCTTGACTTCTCAGGCTAATCTGCTTACATATTATTTCTTGTCTCTTATCTGATTTTTAATAGTATTTAAATAAATAATTAAAAATAATTACTACATAAAAGTTGTTGATGTGTTTTTTATTATCATCATAATAATTTTCTTGATCCTAATGTAACACAGACAATATGTTACAAACACACCACACATACTCTTTTAATCTTAACAAGTATATGTATGCATTTGTAAGTTTGGATACAATGTTTTAGAAATGAATATTTTACACACTTCATAAACTCTCCTAAAAATGGACTATTATCATACTTTGTATGTTTAATCTTTTTAATCACAATAATCGAATATTTAAGATCATTATATTATCCACATTGTATGAGCAAATTTAAATATTCTCTAGTTGATACATCACAGGCAGTTTTAGTTAATATAATCATTAAGAAAAATATGGATAATTACATTGTCAAACTATATCATATTAATAAAACCAAATACGTAAGAATATCTTGATGATCTTTAATCAATGCTCAAGACATTATATATAAAAGTACAATTCAAAAAAAAAAGCACAATGTCATGAGCATTATAAAAGGACTACACATAAATTCATTCTCCAAATTCATTACAGTTCATGGTACCAGTAGTTTTAATTGTTCATGGTAAAAATATAAATAAATCTGCAGTAAATGCTTCTTTAAACTTATATTATGGGACATGGGGCCACATTATAATAAATCTTCTTCTATAACATAAATGTATACATAAGTCATTCTATTAGTAGTTAACTCTGATTAATTTCAAATGCACACAGGATAGACAATAAAATATAAATTATTTTAAACAGTGAGGATTGCCAATTCCTCTACAAGCTTTATGATAAATGCTTAGCCAGAGCCAGCACTTAAAATATCTCTGTCAGGAACCCCTCCCCACCCCCCACCCCCCAACCCACCCACCCCCAACCCACCCCCACCCCCCACCCCATCCCCAAACCGTTTTTGACTATTTATAGTCTCTGCCAATAAATTATTTTATTTGTATTTTTTGAACATTAATTAGAATTAAATTCTTCTATTTTGTATTTTCTTTCTTCTTAGCTAAGCTATAACAAAATTATAAACCATTTATATATTTCAAATATCTCTAGAACTTTTCAGAAATTAATATATTCATTTCTAATGATATGTATTTAATTAATCAAATTATTTTTTATAAATGTATATTTACACACATATTTTTGGACTAATATTAAATAAATTTCATTTTTAGTAGGTAAGAAATCTATTTAAAGTTTAATTTTAACTGATTTATAAGTTTGAAGTTTATTATGTAAATCTTTTATCATTTATCAACTTATTTTTTATTTGTCAGGTAAACTTATTATATATATCAAATTTGTGTTATTAAACATTTTAAATTTCTTTGGAAATAATTCCAAACTCGTTTGTATTTCTTTTTATCATATGTGAAAATAATACTGTAATATTCTTAAATTACACTTTAAGATTTGTAAACTCCATTTAGAAAATACCTTATTTCACCTTCTTTAAACAAACATGCTATTGAAACATCGTAAATTTATATTAGAGAATCAGTAATATAATTTAAATTAAAGGAGGTTGCCTTGACATCAGTTTGAAATGGCTGATTGTTATTGATATTGGGATTGTCTAAGTGTTGATTGCTTTTTAATAATTATTTACATTTTATGTATGAATGAATTTCTCTAAACCTGATTAATTTGTTATCTAAGCTAAATAAGACCGATAGCATTTGAGTTACTTTTCCCCACCCCTATTAAATTTGCCTAGATTTGAAATGGATTTAGCTATTGAACAATATAAAAAAATACATAAAAAATTGTTATAAAGAAAAATACATATTTTAAATAACATTAAACTATTAAAGAAGAAAAAAATAAAAAAATTACACTCATGATAAGTAATTAAACACTTTAAATTTTTTTTGACTCATACTGAAGTTATAGTAGAAGTCTTTAAATATTATTTGTTAAGTGCAAGCAGAGCAGTTTGTAATTAAAGTGAAAAGTTGAAAATCTCTCCCATGCGTTTTTAGAATGCTTGTATGAAACCAATCAGATGTAATGATGACTGAATAGCGAGCTCTTAAGTATAAGAAAAAGATGAACAGAGCAAAACTCTCCATACAGTATTGCCATCTGTGCTAAACAGAGTAACCAATGGATGCCAGAAGGCTTGTGCATAAAATCCCTATCTAATGCCTACTCATCCAATATCCCCAGACTAGTTTCTGGCTTGTGGCAATACTGTATGGAGAGTTTTGCTCTGTTTATCAACAATTAATGTGCTAGTATAGGAAATGTGATCATGTGATGCTTAATGGTTTAACACCAATCCTGCCTAATAGGATAGTGGTGGCTATGGTTGTAAAAGAGCCAAAGACACCAAAATGTATGGGTGCTGAACTGAGTTCAGACCCATATGACTATATAAGCTATTGAGCTTAGATTGAAAATATTTTTTTGTGTTTTCAATTTCATTCTCATAGTTTTGTAGTTAAGTAGAGATAAAAGGTGGTTGCTAGAGGCTTGCATTAGATCCTAAGATCTAGATGCAGTGCTCTCAGATCCAAAGCTCCTCACTGACGATGGCCACAAGCCAGAAACTAGTCTGGGGATATTGGATGAGTAGGCATTAGATAGGGATTTTATGCACAAACCTTCTGGCATCCATTGGTTACTCTGTTTAGCACAGATGGCAATACTGTATGGAGAGTTTTGCTCTGTTTATCAACAATTAATGTGCTAGTATAGGAAATGTGATCATGTGATGCTTAATGGTATAAGAAAAAGATGGTTCCACCTTTCTCTTTACTTTAATAAATCTTTTAGAAATTTAAGGTGTACTATATGCTATAGATTTTTCAGGTGATTTTTAAAGAATAATATTGAATTATCTTTGATAGTTAAATCTTGTCTACAATCTTTTCTTGTAAGCAATATTACATAATAGAAAATCTTACTTTTCTGAGAACATTGATGAATTGTTTTATGTTATTATTTGAAAAATATTGAATTGTAACTAAATTTATGTAAGGAATATACAAGGATACTGTGGGGTTAGCCTTTCTGTGATGTAATAGTCTGGTAATATCATTCTAACTTTGCAAATGTAATTTCATTGCTTGTGAATTATCACTTTAGGTTTAGCAAACGTTATATTTAAAAAATGAATTTTTAAATTCAAGTTAATTGAAAAAAAATTATTATGAATATGATATAATCTTTTATTTATATTATATTTATAATAATTTTTTAAACTTTAATTGAATTCAAAAACTCATTTTTTAAATATAAAGTTTTTTAACATTTAAAAAAATAAAAAATCTAAAGAATATTTTGCAAAGTTAGAATAATTATAACCAGACAATTATACCACAGCAATGCTAATCCCAAAATATCTGTACAAGATATCACTTTGGGGCCAAAAATCAAAGTAAAAAAGTTCCAAGAAGTTTTTTAATTATTCAATCATCATTCCTGTTTTATTTATTTAATATTACAGTTATCATTTGGAGTTTTCTGGTGTTCTGCAATAACTTGATTCAAATGCAAAGTTGGATTTCTTTTATGTACAATTTTTCTAATAGCTAATTCCTTTGTTTGTCACACACTCACAGGCAGACTAGATGAACAAAATATTTATACATATATATAGTTTCATAGTAATTAAAAGATAAAATCATCTGGATAATTAAGAAATAATTTTCAAAATATAAAACAATAGACTTTACAACCCTTTTTTAATATTATACTGAAATTCAAAACAACTTTAGACTGTTAATAACTTTTAAATTTCAATCATTACTAAATCTAATCAGATAATTAATATTGTTTTGAAAGAAATGTTTAAACAGAGCAAAACTCTCCATACAGTATTGCCACCTGTGCTAAACAGAGTAATCAATGGATGCCAGAAGGCTTGTGCATAAAATCCCTATCTAATGCCTACTCATCCAATATCCCCAGACTAGTTTCTGGCTCATGGCCTTTGTCAGTGAGGAGCTTTGGATCTGAGAGCACTGCATCTAGATCTTAGGATCTAATGCAACCCTCTAGCAACCACCTTTTATCTCTACTTAACTACAAAACTATGAGAATGAAATTGAAAACACAAAAAATATTTTCAATCTAAGCTCAATAGCTTATATAGTCATATGGGTCAGAACTCAGTTCAACACCCATACATTTTGGTGTCTTTGGCTCTTTTACAACCATACCCACCACTATCCTATTAGGCTGGATTGGTGTTAAACCATTAAGCATCACATGATCACATTTCCTATAAAACAATTAATGTGCTAGTATAGGAAATGTGATCATGTGATGCTTAAAGAAATGTTTAATTAAAACAAACTTGATAATGAAAATGAATTTTTTTTTTTTTAAGTATCTTTGGATTAGAACTTAAAATTACAAAAGTGAGTAGTATCAAAGATGTTGCTGGAGAGAATTTGACACTTATAAATCAAAATGTAATAAAAAAACAATTCTATTTAATTAATATAAAAAAAATATTTAAAAGCGTGATTTTAAAAATAAACTTATTTAAACTATTTAAAAAGACATTTAAGAGCTATTGGTACTTAATTATGATTCCTGTTATGATTACTCCAATGACATATTACTCTAAGTTGGCAATATGTTTAAAGTAATGCTTACAAGGAATGTGTGGACAAACTTAATCAATAAAATTTGTCTGTAGATTCCACAAAGGTGTTATTTTAAACATATTTCAAAATTAGAATAATATGTCTCCAGGAGTAATACGTTATATTGAGTGTAATATGAAATTTCAAATCTAAAATAAATAATGGAGGCATATATTCATTATGGGAAAAGGAAAAGACATTATGTTACTAAATAAAACAGGTACTTTTGAGTTGTGTCTCTTTATTATGGCACTTCATGCCATCAGAGCCATCTTTTTTCTTCCTGGCATATTACAGCATTTTATGCCATCATAAACCACATGTAATACCAAACTTCAAATCTAAAAAAAAACTATTTAATTTAGAATGATAAAGAAATATATTCATTATGGAAAAAGGAAAAATATGAAAAAGAAGCCTGAAATATTATTTAAATGGTAAGCTGTAACAAAGTTTTAAATTTACATTATTTTTTAATCTAAAAAACAAATTGGCGAATGGTAAGATAAATTTGTATCTTTATCTAAAAATGGTGAATGCAAGTTTAACTTTATATTTTAAATATCCTTAAAAAACTACAAATATAACAACTATTAACTGTAAATGTATATAAAGTTTAGTAAAAAACACACACACACAAATATAACAACTTTTACTCCTAAATGTATTTTTAAATTTTAAAAAAATTATTTACAAATGATGTGATACATTTATATTGCATGGAGAAAAAGTCAATGTGACAGACTGGAGAGTCTAATATATTCCAAAATGGAAAAGGTCTATATGTACTCACCTCTACATGAATTCAGCCAAATAGAAATTCAGATGTTGAAACACAGTTTTTTTAAGAATACGGTAGTGTAAAATCAGTAAAATTCAAAAACCAAATCACAGCAATAGCACAAAATCTCACAGGTCAGCATGTTTCACAACTTGATGATGTGTATATATGTAGAAATTTGGTAACACACCCACACATATATATATATATTGTGCCCTTTTCTATAGGTCAATGATGGTTATAAATGGTCAATTACTAAAAAATTTTAAAATTAATATTATATAGTATTTAAAATTATAGACTATATTAAGCAGTAAAAGATTAATATGATATATTTAATAATAAGTATTGTGATGGTGAGAATTGTATCTAATTCTATATTTTTCTAAATTGTTTTTCAAAATTTTATATAATTATTTTATATAATATAAGTAGCAAATTTATTAAGACAGATAAAATTAGACTAAACACCGGAAATGACTACGTGACTGTCTGGAATATTCTATGTATAAGCACCGGTTTAAATTAATACTAATAATTAAAATATTTAAATAGTATATTATAGAAGTGGATATAATTGTCACACATCATAATAAAAATAAGTAGTATACATCTTTATTAATTATTGTTTCAAAATTGTTTTAAAGGTAGTTAAATTGTAATAGATAATAATTGATTTAAAAATAATAATGAGTTAACATTTAAGTCTATTACGTCATGATTTTAAAACTTTAGAGATTGTTTATAAATCCAAGTAGGGATTGACCAATAAAAAATAGATCTTGGCAGACAACCAAAATCGCGCCAACTAATTGTATAAACGGGGGAGAACAAAAATGTGTTGACTCCAGAGCAGAGGTAAAATTTTAAGCTCTCTAATTTTTTTTTTCTTTTTTCAATTTATTAGTCAATTTTATTATAATTTTAATAATATCTTTGAAAGAAACCAACTGACAATTTAAAAATCATCCGAAGAGAATCTTAGAATAATATGTTTTAAAAAAAGTTTTTCATAGTAATGTTTCACTAACTTTACAGTAACCTGCCAGTGGATTCTATCAAAATATAATCAGAGTTTTCAATAGAAAATGGATAGATTCTTGAAACCAAGTTGTAAATTCTATAATGTTCCAAATATGTTAATATTATTCGTTGATATAGTTTATATAGTGTATCACTATGAAAGCTGTTTTCGTGCGTATAAAATCAATGAAAGGACATTGTGCGCAAAGTTAATGAAGATAATGGAAAATAAAAATAAGTATTATTCGTATAAGAATAAATGGACAAAAGGAATTTTAATATTGAAATAGTTTGAATTGCTTTCTTTAAGATGACTTGAGAAAATACTCTAGAAAATAGTTAAAGATCGGAAGTAGTGTATATAAAATAATAATGAATGAAAGTGAAGTTTACCAAGAAAAACACTTGCCTAAAGAAAAAAAAATATTTTACAGAAGAGAAATATAAAATATTGGATCCATGGAAAATGCAATTGGTACCGTAATTATTAAATAATTGTAGTTTAACTAGAAATAAAGATGCATCAACGCGCTGAGGTAATATTCGCCAGAACATTAAAAAGCTTCGTGGGATAACTAAATAAAATGTTTTCTAATAATTTTGGATTAAACACTAAAACTAAAGATCATCTAAACAGTTTATTAAATGAACTAATTTATTTAAAACTTTAATAAGCAGAAAGGAGAACATTCGGACAAAAGAAGAAATAATAAATATTATGGGACTAACCAAGATTTACCGTCAGAAAAATATGTGATTATGGTTTGAATTATTTTCTTTACTAATCTAAGTTAAACATTAAGTTTTAGATAGCGATAGGGAAAACAAAATACATTAATTCGTGATATAACATTATATGAAATAATATGTTTTGATTTTGAATTTTAAAATAAAATTGTATGTATGTGGAAATTTGTATATTTGCGATGCTCGAAGAGAAAGAAACCTACTATGAACTCTGATAGGAAGATAAAGATTGTTTTTGGTAACATTTATAATTATTAATGATATATAATGTGTGTTTTATTTATTTAGATCAGCTGAGAATCGAATGAATGTAGCGCAAAAGTTTTATTGTTATTATTGTTGTAAAACGCATTTTTGAAAACAACACTCTAAAACACTTTGAGATGTGATTAGATTTTTAAAAAATATGCATACAATAATCATTTTATGTGTTATTAATATAGTTCAATATAACCGATGGTTATGTGATATTTTCTGTTAATTTTCTGATTGGGATATTTAAATGTTATTTTAACCAAACGTAGATGTTGAACCTACAGTGTAATAAAGCAAGACAAATTGTTCTTATGGAATAGGGAAATGTTTTTATATTAGCGAATTTTGTTTATTGTTAAAAAAAGTAGTTAGTATTTTATCGATGTTGGATACAGTAAAAATCTCGAGAGATAGTTTGGGTAGTGACTTGGTAGTACGTAGTGATTCGGAAACCAAGAGGATGTATTAAAAACTAGGATGCTACAGGGAATGAAATAATAAGTAGTTTTAGATGTTAATCAGCGTAGTTAACAAAGCCCTACAACTGGTACACATGTTGTCTTGGACAGTGGTATTTTATATATTTCTTGTGAGTCGTACTAGATGTTTGGTAAAGCTGAGTAAATACCTGCCACATCATGCTTATCGCCAAGGTTATTAGACAATGAATGTCGGACCTATTCACACTGTTCCATACATTTTTGAAGTATATTGCGGATAAGTTATCTATCTATCTTCCCGATATCTTATACATCTTTTGCTATCTTTATCTGTATTTCTTGCAACTACATCGTTATATGATAAGTCTATTAAAAGGGAAACAATAGATATTTTTAGAATGTATGTCATGCTATTATTTGGAATAAGAATAGTTAAGTATTAATGAAGAGTAGATTATGATTATTGAAAGAAAGATGCAGATATCCTAAGAAGGGAAGGAGTTAGAGAATTATTTTAATTCTTTTTTAAGAAATGAACTATAATTTTATAAAAGTATATCCAAATAGAAATATACAAAAATATTAAATATAATTTCACGTTTTCTTATTGTTAATTATATTTTAAAAAATATAAGTATTGCATATTTAAAAAATACAATAACATTCGATAATTATAGTATATGTGAAACTATAACAGGTGATAATTAAACCCATGTTATAGTATTATACATGAGTATGGCTTATGGAATAAACGTATTATAGTTTACGAGCATTGGAGAACAAACGTTAAAAGTAATAATAATATTTGAATAATATGCGGAGTGACTTATATAAAGTTACAAGAAAATGTAATTTTCTTTTAAAGAACCATATTGATTGTAAAATTATGATGTTATAAATGATGTTTATCCACATAGATAATTTATAATACAGTAACTTTAATATTAAAAGGTAAAGAATGGTGTTACCCATAAAATAGTTAAAATAAGTGATATGATAAACCTAATGAGAAATAAATAAATAACTTTTAAAAGGCATAATAAGTTTAATTAACGATAAAAGAAATATAAATGTGTATAATTCAGCTATTGTAGTGTAAAGAAAAATGAGGATATCCCTTGTAAATAGATGTAGATGGATTTGTTTGTTTTATTTATTTTTATTGATGTTAATAAAATTTTAAAATTTGTTTATTAAAACTTGTGTCTGAGTTTTGTTTTCTCTATATCATTGCATGAATTCACAGGGTATTTTCACAACCATTAAACTAAGTATATGATTGTTTGCACAAAAGATAAATAGAGAAGCATGTTTAATCTTAAATATTTATTGATGTTCTTGTAATTAAATAATTATAAAATTGCATTGCGTTACTGGTCATCAATCCATTATCCTAATATTTTGCTAAATTATATGTTATTAGTTGCCACTTGCTTTATTTATCAGATTATCTAAACACTGCCACTTATTAATTTATTTTATTACTTAAAGATAAAAAAAAGGGGATATTAGATTATTAACTAATTTATTACGGTTATAAATTTGCGATGAAAGAAAAGCTGTACTAGTTGGATTAAGCAATGAAGATTGTGATTATTATTGTTTTATTATTAATCTAATTTCAGAGTAGTAGATTATGACATAAAATCCCTTATCATATTTTGCTACCATATGTTATTAACATACGAATAAATTTAAGAACCTGAGATTATTTCATTTGAGCTAGATGATTACTATTATTATTATTAGAGATAAAAGATTAATACTTTAATTGTTAAATGAGTCTTAGTGATTAGAAGTTGCAGAAGTCATAAGAATACTATGTAGTTATTATGTGTAATAGTAGTATAAGGGGGGATAGTGTCCTTATGCCATTGAGGTGGTATCCTGTGGGATATTGTCTCAATGTAATCTACCTTGTCACCCATATTTTCCACTTCTAGTCTCATGAATTCCTGAATATTTATTTGAGTTAGTTTAAAACAGAACCTAAGTTAATTTTAAGAAACTTGAGCTAGTAAAGCATTTAATTGAATATTTCATTAATTATTAGAGCTAGAACCCGGTTAGGTGATTTTCACTATATTATATTTATTTTGGGGGAAGTGGAGATGCGGGAACAGGGCGGTTAGATTATGGCCCTCAATGTGATTGGCCTGATGTGTAGTGGAGCTACACACGATGACAAGGGCAGAATATATATGACATGGATTAGTCATGTCAGGATTTAGTTACCATAAAATATCATGAACAAAAACTTTGAATAAATATTACTGGATGAAAAAATCATTGTAGTAATACATCATAGCAGGGATAATTCCAAAATACCAATCTATTATGCTTTTATTAATTTAACTTTTAAAAATAGCCAAAGTTTTATTTATAGCTAAACAATTTATTTCTTTGATCATTTTTTGTTTAACCCACTTTAAACATGTTAAATATTTAATACATCCACATAATTCAAAAATTAAAATTTTGTTCATTTAAAACTCCAAATGAACTAAAATAATTTGCCTTTGAATTATTACAAAATTTTGCCTCTAAATAAAACTGTTCATACAAAAAAAAAACCCATATTTTTATAGATAAAACAAAAAGTTATTTTATGCTCTTAGAAAATTAAACAAGTGAATAAATTTCTTATTATAAATTTATATGTCTATAATTTTAGTACTTTATCAGAAATATATATTTTGTAGATATATAACAGTACATTTTTATGCTGTTTTAAAATAGAATTTGTATCCAGATTCTAATAGTAATCGATAGATAATTACCACTTAATCCCAAATTTCACACAATCACTACTAAATTGATTGGTCTTCTTGGGCAGTTTTTCAGATTGGATTACTAAGTTAGAATTTGACAGAGTTTTACTTTTGACAGGTAGGCTGACTTTTGTGCATTGATAATGGGTTTCAAGCAGTAAATGGTCAGTAGGATAGTCCTGCTGGGTCATTATCTTCTGGATTCAGAAGTTCAGCATATATTCATCTATAAGGAATTATTTGTAACAATGGTAACAAATAACACACTTCTTCTGTTGCTTAACTCATCATATCCAATGTTACCATGATATTTAAATTCTTTTTCATAGCTGAATATATATATAATAAGCACTTTAAAATAGTTTCACAAATATTCTTCTTTCTTGTAGACTATACATAGTACAAACTATTAATTCGAATTGACTGTCTTTTATTTCAATCCTTAATTTCTTTCCTTCTTGACTGCAAAAATCTAGTAATTAACTAAATCAATGTCCACTTATATCGCTTCCTTTCTGCTGGTAGACACAAAATGTGTTTATCATAATTCAAAACCCACATATCCTTTCACTGACTTTCTTTTTAAAATATGATATCTTTATTGTTTTTTAAATTTAATTTTAATTAAATCTTATCTGTTGCTTTCTGCACAACAAATATTTTAGTTATTTTGCTTTAATTATAAAAAAAACAAAAACATTATACACCTGGCTCTTGTTTTATGTGGATTATTTTAATGCGATTTTGAAGTTATGCGATTCATATTTCTTCTTAATATCTTTCATATTTCATTATGTTTATTAGCTATCAAGAAATTTAAATTATTAATAACTTATTTTGACTTGAAATATTTTTTTTTTCAAAAATCTAACATTATATTAGCAGCTAATGTGAATATGGCCTGAAGCTGTATTTAGAATCTTAGCTTTTATGTAAAAAACCTATTTATACTAATGAGTAAATAATAATAATAGATTTATACTTACATATACAAATATTGCAATAAATATTCAAAAAAATTAAACTTTTAAAACATATTTTGTTATATATAACAAAAATAAACAATCTTTTAGATTTTTAAAATAAAAAACCAAGATTTTATAAACTGAAAATAATCTTTTTGTTTTGATTGCGATTTCATTTTTTTAATATAGAAACAGAAAACCATTAACACAGCACAAGACTGAAAGTGGCGTTAGTTGTACGTCACATCATGACTAAAAATAAAGTGACTAACAGGTTTCTCTGGGCATAATTGCTGAGAGATTCTTGACTTTGTTTAAGAAGCCACAATACATCACATCGAATCTGATTTCTTATCAGTTTACAAACAACCCCTAGCAGTAATAATTAAAATATGTATGAAAAATGTAAAATTAAATACTGTAGCAATAAAAAAAAGTAAAAAAAGTTTGTCTTGTATTAATTTTTTCAAATATTTGAAATTTTTTATTAGTCATACTTTATTTGCTTATTTTTTTAATTCGAATTTTAAAGTAATTTTTCCTTGCTGCTTTGCTTTTATGTGAATTCTGAAAATTACTGGAACATA
This sequence comes from Epiperipatus broadwayi, assembly GCA_028023455.1. Classification (NCBI taxonomy): domain Eukaryota; kingdom Metazoa; phylum Onychophora; class Udeonychophora; order Euonychophora; family Peripatidae; genus Epiperipatus; species Epiperipatus broadwayi. The sequence goes on from JAQFVV010000173.1 coordinate 1,106,331, forward strand.
TCCCTCAGTTTTCAAGGTAAATTAAGTCTATTTTTGTATGATTTTTTTTAATGTGGGTTTTCTGTGGAACCTATCTATCGCATAAAACGAGACTCAGGTGTACTGTTTAAAAAAAACTATTTCCTTTGAATAACATTTATACAATTTGATTGTTTAATTCACACTGTATTTTATTAAAATGGCTTTTCTTTTTTATATTTTTTCAAAAGTGTATATTTATTTAATACATTTTTAAAGGGATGTAACATTTGTATTCATAAGCTATTTTCAAATTCAGTAATTAAAGTGCTAGGTAATGGAATCATTTATGACACAAATTTTATATGCTTCTGTATTATTTTAACTTAATATACTAACTATACATATTTGTTTATATTTTTAACTAATTTTTATATATTATTATAAATCTTTCCCAGCAGCCTACTCTTTTTATAATCTTAACTATAATTCTTATTAACTCATTATAATCGAAGTTCAAAAGTATAATAATGCACTAAGCATGCTTTTGGCAGATTACTGCCAGAATCATAGTGCTGTTTAAAGTTTAACTATAGGCATAGTTCTGACTGCTAAACTTTAAACAGTACTATGATTCTGGAAATAATATGTTGAAAGTGTGCTTACTGCATTATAAAACTTTTGAATTTCAATTTTAACCTTTCATGATACTTGATTATAACGAATTTATAAGAATTACATTATTTGATGAAAAGAGAAGAAAACATTTATAATCTTACTATAATAAATATAAAATACTATAACTGAATAAGGACTACATCAAAACATTCGCAATAATATATATCCATGTTATGTCTCATATTATTCTTTTGTCATTTTGCCTTCTTGGGGTACCATTTAGAAATAATTTCAATCAACCTACTGGATTTATTTTTTCCTACTCTAACTTTCGTATATATTGCTTTGATCTATTAAAACATGTCTTCTTTAATTGATCAAATTTATAGATCATTGTTATACTGAAAACATTTCTATAAAACTCTACTCTGCATTATTATTTTTTAATTAAAAAAAGATAGATATTATTTAAAATATCATATTTCTAATACTATTTAACATAACAGATACTTTATAATTAACCAATATTGAATTAATAAAGTTAAATTGGGGAGAGAAGCAGAAGCAATTTATTATTTGATTTTGATAAAATTAATAAGTGAAAGAAAGTTACCACTTTTTTTGTAAGAAAAAATAAGTTAAAAAAACAACAACTTACTTTCCACATAAAACTAAGTAGAATATCACTAATAAAAAGACTTACTTCTGTTTTTTTAATAGTCACTAAAATGAATTATTCAATTCTGAATATTATATATTTAGAAGGTTTTGAGCAGAATTAAAACCATAATAATATAAAAGGAGATAGGAAATTAACTTTAAAAAAGAATTAAAAATAAAGATTTTGATGTTATGGCATAATGGTCACAAATATTTAAACAAAACACTAATAAAATAAATAAAAATTAATAGCCACACATAAATGTATATGAGGGCAAATACTTATCCATGAAGGAATAGTTTCCACTGCTTATTTATTTTATTATTTAAAGCACTCTAATCCCATAAAAGAAAGACATCAAGGAGGAGATGGTGTAAGTATTAAAATTATTTGGTGCTGAAAATGAAAAAATAAAAAAACAATTTTAAGATATAATGCTTATATAAACATTAGAAGCTAGTTAAAGTTTGTAGGCATGTTCACAAAACTCACCGAACAAAAATTTTGATTTTTCATTAAAACGAATTTCGCAAGGGTTGACCTTTGTAAGTTCACACTCTTATTTATTTACTATTGTGACTTTAATTAGTTAATGAATATAGTTGATAATATGTATGTTAAAAATTTTAACTGATAGTGCAAAGAATAATATATGCATGAATTAATTCAAATTTGCATATGTTTGCATAATGAAGTGGTTTCTTTCTTCATCATAACGTAAAGCTGAATGCACTTTCAGCTCTATAATTATGTTAAACTTCACTTAAAGTGCATTGAGATTTAGATTATAAAGAAGAAATAAACCACTTTGTTACACAGACAAACAAACAAACAAATACAAATTTTAATTACAAATACAAACAAAGGGAAAAGTCATTAATAATATAAATTTATTGTATAAAATTCTTTTTTTTTGTTAATGTTATAATATAAAATTAAATTTTCAAGTTTATATATTTTTAATTTGAAAAGAAAAATTAATATTTTTAAAACCTACAATTTGGAAAACATCCCATAGTTTTTACAAACGGTAATGTAATTAAGGAAAGTAAATAGGATAAAAAAAATCTGTGATATTTTGCAAAAAAACTTATGCACCGATTGGGAGATTAGTTTCTGAATGCTGGAAAACCTGTGTTTTTTTTGGTCAGGGTAAATGATATTATAAAAAAACCGATAAAACTGAGTACAGAGAAAATATTCAGAAAGGATTTAATGTTCACTCTATTAAGTCAATATATAAATTTAATCTCCTTTTTATATATATATAAAGATGTTTTTTACTGAGCTAATCTTTATATACTTATAAAAATGTATACCAATATATTGATTGTTTGATATAAAATCTTTGTTTGTCAGAATTCATCTAAAACAAAGCAAATAAAAATATGCAAATAAAAAAAATACAAAAATGCTTTTATAAAATACACCAACAAATGTATTACACCACTAAACATCACATGATCATCATTTTTTATGCTTGCTCATAACTATTATTAAAATGAGCAAAACTCTCCATACGGTAGTGCCACTCAGTGCAAGCCAGAATAATCAATGAATGCCAGAAGTCTTGTGCATAAAACCTCTATCTGGTGCCTACTCACCCAATATCTCCAGATTAGTTTCTAGCTTGTGGCTTTTGTCAGTGAGAAGCCTTGGATCTGAGAGCACTGCACCTAGATCTTAGAATCTAATGCAATTCTCCAGCAGCCACCTTTTATCTCCACTTACAAAACTATGAGAAAAATCTATGGGTACTGAACTGAGTTCAGACCTGTATGACTATATAAGCTAATGAGCTTGGATTGAAAATATTATTGCATTTTCAATTTTATTCTCATAGTTTTGTAGTTAAGTAGAGATAAAAGGTGGCTGGTGGAGGGTTGGATTAGATCTTAAGATCTAGGCGCAGTCCTCTCAGATCCAAGGCTCCTCACTGACGCAATCCACAAGCTAGAAACTAGTCTGGGGATATTGGATGAGTAGGCACTAGATAGGTATTTTATACACAAGCCTTCTGGCATCCATTGATTACTCTGGCTTGCACTGAGTGACATTACTGTATGGAGAATTTTGCCTGTTTTAATAACAGTTATGAGCAAGCATAAGAAATGATGATCATATGATGTTTAGTGGTCTAAAGATGAATAATTAATAAATCATGTATGAAGATAATCACTCTTAGTTTGCTTTGGAGATATGTGAAAAAATTGTTATATTTATGTCAAACTAAAAGTATCTTAATGATGAACTATTGTAAAAGTAATGAGTATATTAAAAAAATTACAATGATTTTGATTTATATTATAACCTTTTAAAGAAAGAAAAAGTCATAAAAATCAATATTTTAAATATTTTAGAGAAAGAACATTATTCAACTATATTCATATTAAGACAGATAAGCTAACATTGGATTAATATAATTATCCATTCCAAGTTTATCTATTCATTTAGAATATTTTTCTAAATTGCTTCATTGTTTTTCTGAAATATATTACTTTACATTAAAAAAAGAAAATAAATGTAAACTGTCCTCATACTTAATATAAAATATATAAACTTTACAAAGAACTATTATTAATTAATATCCTCTTTCTGCCCATTTCTCGTCCAATTGGTATTACAATCAGAAATGTTGTTATAAAGGAACGTACATTATTTAAAATATCAGCTCATGTCATCTTTAAATTTGTTAAATTTTATATTCAAGCATTTTTCTCAAAGAATTTTTGCTATAAATCTTTATATATGTATCCTCTGTCTGTCTAAGTGTAAGACTATGATGCTGTATTTTTAAAAGAAGAAAAAAAAAAGGAGTTGAATAAAAGAGATAATTCTCATTACAAGATGGAAAGGACTTCAATCTCTAACCTAAAAATAGTAAAACAAATAGTTAGCATATATGTTTTTTTATTTATATTTTAAATTATTATTAATATTAGGGATAATTTATGTACTATATTATTATGGTTAATACTGTTTATGGTATTTATAAATATGTTTGTGATGGTACATATCCAAGAAATGGAGTTAGATAAGAAAGATACAGCAAAAGATTTGTTTTATAAGCTCTTTCATTATTATTTGGAGTTCTCGTATTTATTACTTCAAACTTAATAAATGAATATACCCAAAGTATAACAGCCTTTTTTACATAACTGATAAAAAAAGTTAATAAATGAGAAAGTTGTGAACATTGGTGAATGTGAGAATTTAAGTTTATAAAATTGAATGTTATCATTATGCAATGATTATTTGTTGGTATACACATGGTATTAGACCAAATGGGTGCATTGTATGCCTTTGTATGTGCATGCAATATGTTATTTATTTATCATTATTATCAAATTTATGTCTTGTGTAATTAATAATTTGTATTTAGAATAGAAATACATATCAGTCTAGGCAATTTTGTATGGATATTATATTGCTTCTTATATGCATTTAGCCTCTTCATGAATGAGACCATAGCTTGCTTATTTGTCAATACTGTTTTACTTATTCATATTTCTTATTATTCACATTGCTTGGAATGTAAATATAATGCATATTTTGGTAGGTTATAATATCTGAAGGCATATTTATTTCTACAATATATTATTTTCTCTGCTATAATTGAAACTTTAAATATATTGTGAGTGTTGAGTATGTTTATTTCCTCACCCCATTATAGGTGTTATTGTTGTTATATCAGTCTAATTATCTTGCATTGTATATTTTTTTGCTATTTTTCTAAAACCTACAAGAGTATCTTCACCTTGATTTCCAAACATGTTTTAATTATGTAAAGAATATAATATCTTACTGGTGGTCTGAATATAGGCATGTAGATGTATTATTTTACTCTGGGTATATAATATTTTAAAGAAAGATTGTAGTAGATAAAAATGTGAACTTTTGGGTGGTAGTAATTGCTTGTATTGTAAGTTTTTTTAAGAATAATTTATGGAAAGGGACATTGATGTATAAAATTTAATGTTTTATTATTCTAATATATCAAATTTTTTTTTTTAAAATAATGCTTAAAGTAAATATATATTTTATTATATAGATATTATTACATGCTGCAAATAAATATATTTTGTTATTAAATATGTTTCTGTTTCATTGCTTTTGTTGTGTCACGTTTATTACTCAGAAAATCTACTTTACTAAAGTTTTTATTATTAATTATTTTTTAAGAGTACATTTCAATGGTCATGTAGAGTTTATTCATTCATTTTGCTTATTATTTATTCTACCTGCACTATCAGAAGATAAATATTATGTTGTTTTATTTCAAATGCACTTGTAATGTAGTTGGTAGCATAAAATATACCCTTACTGCCTGCTACATTATTCCATGTTATTGTTATTAAAATTGCCTCAGCAGATATGAAATTTATGTATTTTATAGTTGGTAGAAATGAAATAGTTATACTTGAAGACTTTTAAAATATTTAGAAATGTTTCAATTTGCTATTCATATATTATTTAAATATTTGAATACTCTAATATTATGTAGTTTCATTTCTGCTTATTTATAATACTAATGTTATGGATAAAACTAAGAGAAGAATATAAAATATTTAATGTATAATTTGAATAACAGTTATCACATTTTAAGAGTTTTTCTTGTTCCAAGTGCATTTTGAATTTGAATCTTAAGATAAAGACATTTTAGAACATAAAATGAGCTTTTAATATTGTAAAAAACCTACATTTTAAATAAAGTAAAATAAAACCTCAGGTAAAATTTTAGTTAACATAAGAACCTGATATATTATTAATTATAATTACCTATTATCCATAGGTATTGTCGTGCCTGCTGAGTAACTTTTGATCTAGCATGTTCATGGTTGGTTTTTATGTAGTAAGCTTTTGGATGGTTGCAATATATATATAATTTATATCAATACATAATTATAAAAATTCTGTTGTAATTATTACAAATTAGAAAGTAATAGAGCAGATTTTTTTGAAAGTAATTATGTATTGATAAGATAAACCATATACATAGAAAGATTTCTTTAAAAAATTAGTCAATATTATGAAATGTCATAAAAAGTTTAAACATTGCTAATATTAATAATTTCTTTTTAAAAAAAAAAAAAAAACGAAAATTATTTTTTATATTTGTTGGCTATTTTATATATTTATATTTTTGGATTTATTTTATATATCAGATGAATTATACCTTGACAAAGATTATGTAAAACAATTGAAATGTTAATGGATATTTTTTATAATTTGTTTAGTACATAAAAAAGAAAAAATGTGATATTATTTATACATTTAAAATTAAGTTAATTTTTTTAAAAATGAGTCAAGTAAGAGAATAAACACTCAATCATTTAATATTTTCTGCAGCTAGCAATTTCTCCAAGTAAGAAGATTGCAAAAATTTTCATTAGTTAAAGTTTTAAGAGCAAATCCTGAATAAATCAACAATAAAAGCTTTACCATTCAGTCTCCAGAAGTAAGAAAAAAGCTATCAATGCCAAAAGAGTATTTTTCAGTATATTTCCAAATTGCAATGATAATAATTTCATTTTAGTTCTTATAGATTTCCCCAGATGCCTGATTAAGCATCATTAGACATGCATTTGCCCATATAGCTTTCTAGTTTGTTTTTTTTATATGTCAAAGCGTTGACCGGGAAGCAAACCCAGGCCAGCTGCTTGGAAGACAGCTATGCTAACTGCTAGGCCACCAATACTTGACTATAGCTTTTTAGTTATGATAGTATCTAACACAAATAGATGACTTACCCAGATTTAAGATGAAGTCTTAAATTTTAGCCTGTTTCCTGCTGCATCAAGGGAGTTTTAATAACTATGATCAGAATTGATCTGTTTAATACCTTACTATTTATTTATCATAGCCTAAATCAATAAATATTAATGAATTAAAGAAACTGAGTTACAATGATACCATAACTACATTACACATGGATTTAGAGATATCTGTGCTTATAAAAGTGAATAATATTTTAACTCAATAGTGTTTTTTCTGGTTTAATTAAAATAAAAAAAGTTAACCAGCAAAAATGCTATAAAACAGCTTCCAAATGCAATATATATAAGATATTAAAACTGATTGTGCACAGAACTTTTAAAAAATAATATTCAAAAAGGCATAAATTTGAAATGTATATTATTTACAAATTTATAAGAATTATTTATTTATAATTGTTGGGTTGTTTTTTTTTTTACTTTGATATTTAAGGAGGTGGAAATATTCTTTTTTTTTTTTCAAGATTAAAACAACATTTATACACATATTTGGATGTTATTATTTGAGTTATAACATGGGTTAATCTCAAAAGTGTATCATCTGTTGCAAAGTTCTAATTCGGGCAATAATAATTTCATTGATTTTGGCAGTGTTGGAAATAAATTATTATTGATAATTTTGGAAGTAAAATAAAATAAAAATATTGTTTAATTAAAGAATAAATTAAATATATATCTTAAATATATATATATATTCTATCTATTATTGTACTCATATATAATCATGGTATAATTGTATCAATTTCTTTGTTTTATTTTATTAATGTTAAATAAGACTGTCAATTTATTCTCATTATCATATATGTATACGTTTTTCCTCTATGGTTTAACAAGTCAAGAACAGTTTAGTAGGTGAAATCATAATTTTCATTATCTATGTTTTATACAAACTGGAATTTATCTGGGAAGGATTAATAACAATACAGAAAAGTCAAAATAATGTTTGTTGGTTAGCTCTTAAACTATGATAATTAGTATCCAATACAACACCTTTTACCAATGTAAAATAAAATAAAAAGCTATTGTTTGCAGATTACATCAACCATATCAACTACTTAGATTAAATGATGCATCTGGAAATGTAATCAGTACGAAAAATGTTATTGTGGAATACTTATAAACATTGCAAACAAATTGTTTTGATCATCATTGGTAGCTACAATATATATTTGATATTGTTGTTTTATGGTCAATTAGCTTAAACTATATCAAGTTCAGTAATTCAACTGCATTGCTACAAATAATGTATCAATGAGAGTCATTCACAGTCATTATCTGCAGAGGCTCTCCTATAATACAAACTGATGACTTCTAAAAATTATTTTAAATAAATATTTTGAATCTTTAATAAGCATATTAAATCCAATTTTTTTTAGCAAATCACCAAAATACTAAATATGTATAATTCATTTCTAATTGTATCGTTATTTCATATAGACAAACAAAGGAATATTAATTAAATACGAATTTTTGAAGACATGAATATATTATATGTTTAGAGGATGGTTATCATAATGACATAACTGAGTGCATTAGTATATTAAAAAATTATATTGTAATGATTCTTTTTGCCTTTTTATTTTACATATAGTTTATATTAAATCCAGACCAAGAAAATTTTTAAACATTTCAAACCAATGTAAAAAAAATTTTAAAGCCTGCCTAAATAAACAAAGATGGAGAATCTTAAAATTTATATATTTTAATAATATGTCAACCATATCTTGAATTAGATGTAAATAAATTTAAAAACATATCCACTTCAATCATCATGCACAATATATTTTGTACTGCTATGCTATGTAAAAAAATTGCCAAATCATTCTGCAATATATGCCTTTCAGAAAAACTTCAATAGCTTTGGGGTTAAATCCCCAAACATCACATGATGACCATTCTTTAAGCTTACACAAGCTATTTACACAGAGGCTAAACTCTTTGTATAGTACCACCATTCAGTGTAAGCCAGAGTAATCAATAGATGCAAGAAAGTTTATGCATAAAATCCCTGCCTAGTATCTACTCATCCAATATCCCCAGACATAGTTTCTAGAATGTGGCTTTCATCAATGAGGAACCTTGGATTTGAGAGCACTGCACCTACATTTTAGGATCCAATGCAACCTTCCAGCAGCCACCTTTTACCTTATTAGTTAACTATAAAGCTTTGAGTCCAAAATGAAAACACAATAATGTTTTCAATTCAAGCTCACTAACTTGTATAGTATGTAGATCTGAATTCAGTTCAGCATCCACACTTTTGGTGTCTTTGGTTCTTTAATAATCATAGTCATCATAATCCTATTGGGCAGGATTGATATTAAACCAATAAATATTATATGATCACCATTCTTTATGATTATACAGGCTGTTTACACAGAGGCTGATGATGAAAGCCATAAGCTAGAAACTAGTCTGAGAATATTGGATGAGTAAGCACTAGATAGGGATTTCATGCACAAACCTTCTTGCATCCATTGATTACTCTGGCTTGACCTGAATGATGCTATTATATGGAGAGTCCAGTATGTGTTGCTTTGAGGTACTATTAACAATCGATGCAAATATAAAAGCATGAAGATTTAGTGCTACAATCACTTACTACAAATAAATTAGCATATTTCAACATGGTAGTATGGAAATCAAGATTTTGACTAACTTATAGCCATGTTGAAGTAGGATAATTTATAGTAAGCATTCATAGCATTAAAATATTTTTATATTGTCATATTGTTAGTCATCATTATGATATTAATACAAATTGTTTGGGCTGTTATATTTGCATGGACTATTGGCAGTTCTTCAAAATAGCTGAATTTTTATATTTACATGTATGTATATTACGAAGTGATTTAACTTTTTCATGTAGTATGGAAATTGTAATAAAAAGTATATGCAATATGATGTGATGTATTGTGACTTCTCCTTTTTCGGAGTCAGGAATCTCTCAGCCACTATGCCCAGAGAAACCTGTTAGCCACATTACCTTCCCTTTCCATTCCCCACCCTAAGTTTTTGCCATATTCTTCTCTATTCTTCTCCATCCCATTTTCACAATATAATCTTTGTCAACTCCATGGCCTTTATATCTAAATCTTCCTTATCTTTTCCCAAACCCAGCACAAAAACCAAAAACTACTTTCTGTATAATCAATATGTTTATATTTATTCTCCCACAACTTTATTATTTGAACCCTTTCTCCTTGCAGACATTTACATTCAATTAACAGATGCCTAATCCTTTCTATGCCTTCCTTACATAACTTTCAGACTAAATCACTCATATCTTTCCATTTACTGGTATTTTCCCTTGTTGATAAAGATCCTGTTTGAATCATAAACAGTAAACTAATTTCCTTGCTATTATCATAAATTAACTCTCATGCACTATTCTGTTTCTTATATATATTCTAACCTCTCCCACCGCTCGTCCTCCAAAATTTATATAGTGTTTAAAATTTACGCATATTCCGGGTTCTAGCTCAGTTACCAAATAAATAAATGAAATATTCAGCATTGATTAAAATGATTACTAGCTCTAATTTTTAAAATACAAATGCGGTTATATTTTTAAAATGAATTAACAAATATTTACTATTGTCATGAGACATGGAGTGACGATACGGGGAACGAGATAGACTACATTGAGATATTATCCACATGATACTATCTCAATGGCATAAGAACACTATTCCCTTTTTACTATATCAAATAACTAACTCATAGTATTCTTACGACTTTCTAAGCTCTATTCACTACGATTAAAATAATAATCATGTCTTAATATTCTTTATAATAAGAATATAGCTCAATTAAATAAATTAAGTAAATAAAATAAAATAAATCTCAGGTTCATAATTTGTATTCTACTGATTTAAATTTACGGTAGTAAACTATGAAAAGGGAATTTTATGTCATAATTCACTACGCAGCAACTAACAATAATAAATAATAATAATAACAACAATAGTATAATATAATCTTATTACTTCCTAAAATGAAATAAATAAATACGTACGTGGTAGTATTTTAATAATCTGACAACAGAATACGTGTGGCAACATTAGCATATAATTTAATGTAATATTGTGGCAACCGACTTATGACCAATAAATAATATAAAATTATGATCTTTTAATTTTAACATACCAATAAATTCTCAAAATTCTTATAACACTTTTATGTTTACTTTTTGTGCAAAATCTTTATGTCTGTTTCAATTATAAGTGTATCGTGATATCATGCATCCATGTGGAGAAATAACAACGAAGACACAAAACTTTAAAATAAATTTACAACAAAGTTTATTAATAACATAAATAAATAACAATATTTTACATTATGTACATTGGATATCCTTACTCTCCTATCTCCAATTTATTTTACTAGTTTATAAAAAATGAAAATCAAACTTCTATTTATCTTCCTAGTTAACTCTTATCTTTTAAATGCTTAAGAAAATACAGTATTATTATTATTGGATTTCTTATTATGGTTAGCTTGTTACAAAATGAATTTCTTATCGGATTATCATTAACACTTTGTATCCCTACTATTATTAAAATTATATTTTTACAAAATTACATTCGTAGTAAACATTCTACAAAACAATAAAATTCTAGTTTTATATTAGTTGTATGGAATCCTACAAATTCAAACATTCTTCTACATTCGGTATTAGGTTTCATTGTTCATTATCCGATGTTTATCATTCCTAATATTCTCATTCAAGCCTTACTTCGGATGATATATTACAACTATTAACCTACAATGCACAAATATATGTTTATTACACATTATTGAATTATTTTCTTAATAAATATGCAATATTTATTTTCTAAATATTATTTAAAACATTCAAATTTTATTATCACTTAAAAAAAAAACTTTGTTTAGATTTCTATTTTTTTTTTTAAAATCTTATATTCATTTCCGAATTAATTTTAAACTGTATTATATGATTCTTTCTCTCTTTATGATATTTTGGACTTTCAATTTTAAAGTTACACAATTCTATACATTCCAGTAAATAAACTATTCTTACATAAAACGATATCATATCTTCAATTCTATTTTATTCATTATTTCTTTGAAAATATCTTTCTGACGATGCAGATTCACGAAATAAGGATAGCGAAGATAGATGCATAGGATCAAAATATAACTAGGATATTACTCATCATAAACCTTGACAATAATGGCACAGTGAATTAAAAGACAATATAGAGGAGTGACCTTTATCTGTCTACCAACCTCTATTATGGGAGTGATGCTAAAGCTATTTCTTCAGCTTTATTATAACATCAAAAAGTTTAAAGATATGCAAAAAACACTGTCCAAACTATATGTGTTCAGTCATAGGACTTAGTTAACTATACTGAAATCATACAAACTAACTATGATCCAAATACTTTATTTTTCTTATTTCTTAACAAAAAACATCATCTTGGTTTCCTCTCCACTAGTACTACCAAGTCACTATCCGATCTTATTTCACAAGATTTTTCTATACAGTACATCGACAAATTCCTATCTGCATTTCTAACAATAATAAAATTCATTTATTTCAAAACTATTCCGCTGTTCTTTAAGAAAATCTTTTTACTACTTTTCTCGTATATTTTATCATATACAAACTATTTTAAAATATTTGAATACTTTACAACATGAAAGTTCAAAAGAATCACACAATTGTTCTGTCGAATTATATTATTAATATATTTTAAATAACTTATTGCATGCATATTCAGAATTACTCCTATCTCATAATATGTTTCAAAATGTTGTATAAAATGTGTACATATAATTTAAACTTTCACACATCATTCTTAATCAATAGATGATCTAAAAAAAAATACATTATGCATTATAAATAAATATCAAAATTACCAAAACGATCTTTATCTTCTCGATCGCATTCTGTAGGCTTCACCATCCATTTGATTCTTGTAGATATAATACTCCCATACATACACTTTATTTTTAAACAATATATCTATCATTATATCAAGCTATTATATTTAATTTTTTAATATTACTAAATTTATGTTTATATGTTTTCCCTAATCTCACATAGCATTTTATATTTAAAATAAATTAGTAAAACATATTTAAACTATATTTACGGTACTTCTTCATAAAACTTGCTTGAACCGTTCATATTAAAGCTAAAAAAAAAATATATTATTTTATTTCTTCTTCAGTCACTTAATGTTCTATTTAAGGTAAAACAATTACTGCTCTGTTTAATAAATATTCATAGACGACAATCCTCGGTTTTCATAATATTGAACACAATTATTAATTCTGATATTCTCTTCTAATATTGTCTGCTAGTATTTTCCCGCGCGACTTTTACGATGCATCCTCTGGGTACTTTTATTTAAATATTCAATGAATTTTTTTGTTTCCATGGATCCATTTTCACTAAATAATTTAAATTTTATATTCTTCAAATCAAGCATTTCCTCCAATGAATACTTTATAATATTTCTTTCTGATTCCTCTTAGATAAAGTTTTCTGTTCCTTTCCATAAAACACATAATAGCACTTCCCTATTTTTCTATTACCTTTTTTTTTTCTTTATTTAAAATTCAGGTACTATATTTTTATAATGTTTCTTTTATAAAGATAAACACTCTTTCTTCATTATACATTTACATAATTTTCCTTTACAATAAAAACGCATATTAAATTTTTCCATAGAGAAGAATAAAATAACTTCAAAGTAGCCTTATAAAAATTGGTGCGTCATAATTTTTTCCTGACGGCAAGTAACTTCTCTTTCAAGTTTTCATATAGCGTCCCAATTATATTTCTTTGAGTTATAATAATAAGTTTCTGGTTGAGCATAAATAAAGCTGTATTAAGGCACTTCTCAAATATTTTTCCTTTAGCACTATTTTAGGTATTTTTCCTTGTACTTCCATTTTACTGTAAAGTTTTGGTTGAACTTGAATAAAATTCCCTGGTAAGATAACTTTTAAAATTAGCAATCCATATAGAGGCAGTCAAAATATATTATATGTTACAAAAGAACTTTTAAAATAAATACAAAATTTTAAATTTATATCACTTTTCTAGCTACGGTGTTATCAGCTAAAAATATGTTACTTTCTCTTTCACTTACACATTACATCTCTCTCCCGCTCCGTCTAATTCTTATATTTTGTCTGCTAATTTACCTCCGTTGATTGGTTAATGACTTTTTAGCGCGAACAGATTTACACATTTTAGTTTTATAACAGACCAGACTTTCAAAAATAAAGAATTGATGACGTCATGTCTTAAATATTATTTAGACTAGTATTTTTAAATTCAATTATAATTTTATCAAAATCATTTAAACTTTAAAAACAATTATTAAAACAATATTTAATATCTCAACTTGTACTTTAAGGATCGATGGCAATTATATCTAGTTTCAAATTCACAAACTTTATTATTATTTTAACAAGCGTGTGTGTGAAGGTATATAATATACAGTCACGTGATTACTAACTTTATCAGATGATTTTTAATTTACGTCTTGGTCTAAATTACCAAAACTGATATATTTTTTAAAAAATTTGGAAAATAATTTTAAAAATGTAGAACTAAATATAATTCTCACCATCATAAAGTCTATCTTAAAATATATTAGATTAAATTTGAATATTAACTATAATTATGATCTTACATATAGCATTTATTTAATTTATTAGTTTTAAAATATTACACTCGAATTATTAATATACTTTTAAACTATTTATAGCTGTATTATTTTATATGGCCAGCTTTTACAACCATAAGCAATGATATATTTAAGCTTTATTTAACTGTTTTCTTTTAAAATAATCCCTTACACTTTTATATACCAGGTATTTTCAGCTTTAAATTGTACTATAAAATCTAATTATCCTATTATTATTTATATCATACAAATATAACTTAAAATTTAAAATTTTTTAGTAATTGACCATTCTACCTTATTATGACCTATAGATAAGGGCACAATATATATATATTTAAATTCTATTCTCCATCTCTCCAACTCCTTATTTTTTTTTAATGCATTTATTCTTCTATCCCATTCCTTGTACTATAAGACTCAACAATTTTCCTAACACAAATACTCCACATTTTATATAAGTATACTGACATAAATTCTTTATCCAAATCTTCTGCATACAATACTACCTTTCTCATCTATTTTGTTTCCTATCCTTTACTCATAACCCAATTAAATAATATTTTGGCTCCTTGAATTGCTTTCTTTGCCATTCACACATATGCATCTAATGCATGTCTTCCTACTTTACTAATACATAATGTATTGTTACCATATGTTAACCCTACTACTGCTACTCCCTTCTATACAATTCTAGCTATATCATACTTATTATATGAAAGCACTGTTAATTTCTTTATCAGTCCCTTTCTTTTCTTTGCTTCATTTATCAGTTTTTTCTCCCATTCATCCAAGCAATTTCTCTGATTACTTAAGATGATTCCCATACAGTTATACCCATTCACCACATTTAACTTTATATCCCCCAATAAAATTTTTTTCTCTTTGTCCAGTATTTATCATCATTACTTTTGATTTTTCTTCACTAAATTTAATCCCATCTCTTTACCCACACTTGCACATTTCTTCATCACAACTTCTATATCTTTCCTATTTTCTGTGCACAAGAAGACATCATCCACAAATAAAAGACTGGACAATGTATATACTCCCTTGTCATCTATTAATGTTATCCCTACTCCTCTTCCTAATCTTTCTATTGCTCTCTCCATTTCTTTCAAATACAATATAAACAAAATAGATGACATAGGGCATTCTTGTCTTAATCCCACACTACTTTTAACTTTAATTGATTCTATATTTTCTAATTGATACATATAGTAATTATTTTAATACAATCTCTTACTTAATAAGATCCACTAAAGCTCCATCCATTCCCAAATTTACTAAATTTACCCATAATCCATTTTTATTTACTCTATCATATGCCTTCTCTATATCTATAAAAACCATATATAACTGTCTACCTGGATTTCTACTCATATCTGTAAATTGTGTAACTATAAATAAACAATCTCTGTTATGACTATTTCTCCCACTATATTATTTTCTTCCATCCATTTTGTGACTCTTCTAGCCACCATATATGCAAAAACTTTATATAACAATGATGTTACTGCTATCAGTCTATAATTGCTTAACTTTCTATGATCTTTATCCTTTCCTTTAAATAGTAGCCTCACTCTTGTATTATTCCAACTGTCTTGAAGCTCTCTCTCTTCTGTGCCCTCTTACTAAAACATGATAGATTTAATTTTGCCCTATTTCCTAGATTAATCACCATCTCTGCTACCCATCCATCTAGGTCTCTTGCCTTTCCACTTTTTAATTTCTTTCCTGTCTCCATCAATTCATTTTCTGTAAATCTATATGCTTTTGTGTCTGATATCATCACTATGTCCTTCATATCTAACATATTTTCTATAGCCATTACATATTTATTTAAGATTGTCTCTAATTATTCTCTAGAACTACACTTTATTTGCTCATCATCTAGTAATACTATTTCTCTCTCCTACATTTCTTCTTTTAATGTTTTTCCAAAAATTTTAACTCCCATCTTTTCCACTTTTATTAATATCCTCCAACAATTCACTATTTAATTTCATTCTCTCTATATAGTTATCTATTTTAGACAACTTTTCCCATTTAACATTAACATTTTTTTCACTTTGAATAGCTTACTTATACTCCCTGCATGCTTTTTTCCTCTCTTACACGATGTTTAGTGCAGACATCTATTGAAATATTTTAAAAATTGTAACTAGTCTAACATAATTGTCTTTGCATCACCCTTCTTTTTCTAATAAGTGCTGTAAAGTTAGTTCAGTAGGCTTATTAAAAGCTGCTTATCTTTTATCTGTTTTAAAAAAATATTAATATTTATATTATACACACACATATATACAAATATACATAAAATTTAGTGCTGAATTTTATGTATGTTGTATTCATATAAATATAAATATTTTTTAAATATATTGTTACATATAAAATAAATAAATAAAACATAGAATGAAAAATATTTTAAAAAGTAATAATAATTCATGCATTATTAATACCGCGAAAATCACACTTTAGGTTTGCATAATATTTCCATTTTTAAAATATATTAATACTTATTTATAGAATAAAACAAAACATCACATTTTCATAAGTTGCAAATATATTTATAAAATTAAAAACAAAAATCACTAAACATCACATGTTTACCATTTCTCATGTTTGCTCATAACTGTTATTAAAACATGCAAAACTCTACTGTATGGAGAGTTTTGTCTCTTTTAAAATTAAAAACAAGTAATTTTTTTTATGATTTTACTATGAATAATAATAAAACATATTTTTAAAAGCCCTATCGTTATTATAAATATTTTAAATGTTACATTGTCCATAAAACATTAAATTATATAAAAGGCAAAACTCTTAAATTTTAGAGATTTTCAATATGATTGATTGCTAGTCATTTGAACTCTGTTAATATAGTAGCTCACTTTTTCCCTCATTCACCATGTTGATCAATATTCTTAGTTAGCTAAAACATGTGATAAAAACAAAACGAATAATACTATGTCACAAATACTATTGAATTCAGATTAAAATGAACCACCATATAAATAGTTGATCTTTGTATATATATATATAGTACATATGCTGTATGTAACACTATTGCAATAGACTGTTCATAGCATAAACTAACTTGATATCAATATTACAACTTTGAGAAAGTGTGTGTGAAATTGTATAAGAAATTATAAAATTATCTAAATTCTTCATAGTTATTCTGTATATACATATGCTTCACAATGCGGAGACAGTGCTTTCACTTTCCATGCCGCCTGAATTTTGAATAAAAATTCCAAGAATTTTAGGATTTTTTTTTTTTTCAGATAACTGGTTCCTAACCAATTTAGCTAAACATACAATATTATTAGTTAGGAGTTGAAGTGAGAATGGAAATCTTCTAAACCCTTATCACTCAGCAGTTGGAAAACCTGGAATATACTGCTTTATTTTCCATTCCTCCAAGAAGGACTGTTGTCAAAGGCATTGTCCTACAACGGTTATTTATTAAAAAGACTTTATTTTTTTGTTTTTTCTATACAAAGCAGTATGATTATCAACATTTAAAGTACATAAAACATTAGGATTAGAAGTTCTATATAAAAAAAATTTTAAAAACAATTTATAATCTGACATTTACGTTTTTTATAATACACTAAACATATTATATATATAGCCTTGTAATGTAAAGTTTGGATATTTGTTACTGACGTAAATTTTAGCTAAGTTGTGTCGTATAAATTATTTCTTACTAGAAAAGTAAATGATTCAAAAGTAATTTAGTTGAAAAAGTTTATTGATTTAATTATTGGATATTGAATAATCATTTCGTGAATGCATTTCCTTTGTTGCAACTGCTGATTATAAAATCTTTACATTTTTCAATAAAATCTTCATATTTTTCTTTTACTGTCATTGAAATTATAAAATTTAAAAAAATAAATTTAACATGGGTTTCTTTTAATAATTAAAAACGTGCAAATGCCCTTTATATGATCAGCCGCAGCCAGTAGTAGGAATACGGTCATTTCAATGAAAACTAAAAAAAGAGAAAACTACAAAATAATACTACTACTACGTTAGAATTTAATTTTGTCAATGACTATTTTGCAATGCATCTTTTAACTTTTTCTGCAGAAAATTTTTCTTTCCGAAATACTTCAACACCATGTTTTATTTGAACTCTTCAGTATATTCTCTTCTTTGCTATATCTTCTCTTATGTCTTCATGAACATGTGTATTTGACATGATAACCATCTATAATTTTATCTTTAGCTGCCAATGTACTAAGTTGCCCTTATGCAAGAGACTATTATATAAATAAACAGTCAGAATAAATTAAACTATTGGTATATTCATGTTCATTAGTTAAATACAATACTTAATTACAATCTACATACAACAACGAACTATCAAGTAAAATTAATTAATCCTCAGCCTTATACACAGTAATATTAAAGTCAATATGACACGCACTTTCAGTTCTCTAGAGTCTTTTTGGTACCTTTGAAAAGTTTTAAATGGAATCATAGCGTCAGATTCACCTGAAAATCAGCGTTCTAAAGTATTATGGAAACTCAGTCATTTTATCTTACTTCTGTAGTATATTGTTTCCCTGTCATTTATATAGAGAACATATTTCCAATGAAAACAATCAACATTTGCAATTTTTTACAATATCTTGGAGATAATCTTTATAATTTTAGTCTGTTTCTTTCATAAAAACCATACTCAGTTCCATATAATTAAAATAACAGCTGTATATATAGCTGTTATATATATATGTAGTAAATTAAACAAACGTTTAAAATACAAATGATTAGCGAAAGTCGAGCATTTTAAAATTTATATTTGAAATGAATAACAAACTAATAAAACTGTCAGATATTAATATTTAGCACTTTTTTTAAAAAGCAGAAACTTAGAATATTAATTTTCTTTAGTTTTTATACATCAAATATAAAAAGCAAAGTTGTTACATACTAATAAAGTGAACCGTTACATTATATATTTAACTTTTTATTATATGTGCACAAATAATTGTCTAAAATGAAGTTTGGACGTGTAACAAGGTTAGCACTAGAAGTTTTATGACAAGAAGTGATAATATGAATGACTAATAGTTTTTAATATTATTTCTATTATTAATAAATCAATTCATTAGCCTCCACAATATAAGACAAAATAGAATCAATTCTTTAATATAATCCCACTTATACTAAACTTGAATAATCAATTATTAGCAGATTAAACATATTTAAATCCTACCCCAGAACAATGTCTGGCTTTTTTTCATAATGACGATTGGGATTCAAAATTGTAAGTAATGCAAGAAACTAATCTAGAGATGAGGACTTAAATCCATTAAATTCTAGTAATCACTGACTACTCAAGTTTACTATAGATGACACTTATTAGTATTGTTATCAACTGCTGGAACTCAAATAAATAATATTTCTATAGAATTTGTTATCTGTATACTTTTTGAGTTTTCAATAACACATTTACTATTACATGGCTGTACCATATGACTCCAATTTACACATAAACTTGCTTCAGGAGCATATTCTTTTTCTTTTAATACAGCTATGCCCCAAATATAAGTTTTAATAACTAATAGATGCCAGATAATAAATCCTATCTGATATTATCCTTTTCAATATCTTCATATTAGTTTCTGGCTCATATCTTTCATCACGGATGAATTTTGAATCTTGGAACAATGTATTTGGAGTTTTAGGATTAAATTCATGTTTTTTACAATAGCCATCATTTATTTCTCTGTTTTGCTATCAAGCTATGAGCCTCAATTGAAAAATATATGTTTTCAATCCAATCCTACTTGCC
This sequence comes from Epiperipatus broadwayi, assembly GCA_028023455.1. NCBI lineage: Eukaryota > Metazoa > Onychophora > Udeonychophora > Euonychophora > Peripatidae > Epiperipatus > Epiperipatus broadwayi. Next base: position 1,126,824 of record JAQFVV010000173.1, read on the forward strand.
TATATAGACATATAGATTTGAAAACAGCTTAGTATCTACAAGTGATGGGGTCCTACTATAGATACCTCTATCCTTTGGCCAGAATTGATATAAAACCAATAAAATATCATATGATTCTATCACATGACACTAGCTTATACATTGCTGTTTCAGTAGCTTACTCTTTTTTGTTTCCACCACATCTACATGTAAACTGGAATCATGTGGTATTTTATTGGTTTTATATCGATCCTGGTCATAGGATATAAGTACTATTGTTGTTAAAATCTAAGGACACTATAATATGTAAATATTGAACTGGTATCAAAACTATATGACTATATCATCAAGTTGGCCTAGATTAAAAATATTTGTTTTCCAATATTGGACTGATAACTTGATAGTAAAATAGAGAAGTAAGTATATATTTAACAATCCCTGTTCAGGTAATGTCAACTATTTAAGATCTGTTTTCTAATTGATTATTTGAGACTGTTATTTTGTAAATGAAATTTTGTATAATGAACCTACCATTGCCATGAACAATTCTTTCTCTTACATTGAATATGCAATTTGGGTCTTACTATTGACAATATCTTCCAACTTTCTAATAAGTTCATTTGGAATATTCAATAGTGTACCAATATTGAAATTGGCACATACTAATTTATCTAAAAAAAATTATTAAAATAATCTTTCGTAAAAGAAAAATGTATTTAAATGTTGAAGAGTTTATTACAGTTTGTTTTTGAAAAGATAAGAGTCAAATAGTTTTCTATCATTAGAGTTTGAAATAAAAGTTAGAAAATAATTGATTAAAAGGGGGGAGGGGGAGTTTTGGTTAAAAAAGATAAAACTAAGAGTTCATAAAAGTTAAAGAGTGTTATTATTATAAATTAAAAGTTAAAATATAAATCTCTTTTCATTCCAGTTTATTAGAATAAATGCGTATATATGTGCGATGGTAAATAAAAATAAATGTAAGCTTGTTAATAAGATATATAATAAATGCATGTTAAAATCATATTGAAAAACACATGAAAATAAATATTGAAATGAAATGTATTTAAAAACACAGTGGTGGGCTACTAATTAAAGATATAAAAACAACACGTTTGTAATGGCTACTACTAATTAAACAATCTTCAAAAACACATCAAAAGATTAGTTACTAAAGGAATTTTGACAACACATATTGCCAGAGGATATTAAAACAAAAACATTTCGCAGATATAAATAGCCAGATTTTTATCGGACGGTCAGTTTCAGTTTATCTAGTGTCAGTCTTGTTTCACCAAAGACAACAGTGCAATTCATATTATGTATCCAGAAACAAAAATGCAGTGCTAAGCAGCTTGTGGGAATATATGCTCTTACTTCAGCCTTTTAGTCCAACAAGATCATCAAAACCTGCCTGTGAAATAATGTATAAATAACAGCTCAGAAATCCTCCATCAATGTTCAACTGTCTCCAAGAATAAAACCAACGGATTACCATCAAATCTCCTCAAGAAACATCAAATCTAACCGGTTAGATATACTCTGTCAGAAGCAGCTAACAACAAGCAATATTCATGTTTCAAAAATCCTAGGTAAAACCTTTTATTATTCTCATTTATATATAGTAGCCACCACTGTAATTCGTAAATCCTACAGAGACAAGTAATTTGAACTCTATAAGCATGCATAAAATGAAATATTGATGTGCGTGTTTGTGAATGTTAGATTTTACCAATGTTAAATATTATTTTGCTTTTTCATAAGATATATTATATTGTGTTAATTTAAAATGTGCGTGACAAAAAATACAAATATTATATTAGTTAAAAATTATAAAGATATTTAAATTTAATATAATTAATACTAGTTAAAATAAATTGTCTTTAAACTAAAACTTTATTTGTCGGTCAATTCTTTTTATCAAATTCTTTTTATCGATCTCTTTTTACCAATTCTTTTTTCTATATTTTATTATTGATTAAAATTAGACTGGGCTAGTTTTGGGATAGTTTCGAGCACTGGATTATGAGCCTACTGACCGGATATGTTAGTCTGAGACTAGCTGGTGCCTGGGGTTTACTTCAAAACAAATAAAGTGTTTGGATAGTAAGGGTTTGAATCTAGCAGCCGAGGTGGGCCATTGTTGATAGTTAAAGCTATCAATAATATCTCCCATTTTGCTCGAAGGTGCCGGTTCGTTCACGTAACATTTATAATTAAATAAGATTATAAATGTATTATGGAGAAGTTTGAAACCAGCCAAAACATATATACGTGTAAGTAAGTTCTTTCAGCGGATCGATCCGGTACAAATGTCTCCCAACGTTTGGGGCCGAACCTGTCAAAAATGACAGTTAATTAAATACTTTGTTTCTTGTTTAAAAATAAAAACCTTAAAGAAAACCTAAATTACATATTTAAAGTGGTATTAATTTAAAAATAATAAAAAAAAAAGAATTGACCGAAAACTTTTTTTTTTTTTTTTATGAAAAGAAATTTGTGCTATTTACATTTGGTGAAGATAAATCATTCTTTTAAATCTGACAGTTGGGTGTTTTGGGTGGAGTTAAAGCATTGGGATTGGGTAGAAAAATGGACAAAAGAGGGGTGGAGTCAGCGTATATTTCCATTTTAGAAAAAAAAATAAATAAACAGCTCGTATTTAAATTTAGTCAAAAAAATATATTGTTGAAAAAATGGAGAAAAAGAGAAAGAAGAAGTATCTGAGATGCGAATGATTATGAAAATGATGATGAATATGATGCAAGAGTTTAAAGAAGAATTGTGTCAGAAATTTGAACAAAGTCAACAAGACCTCAAAGAAGAATTGTGTCAGAAATTTAAACAAGGTCAGCTAGCCCTTAAACCGTTAATTATATTATTGGTTGTATGAGGTAAAAATCAAATCTTTTAATTGCCCAACTCACAAACTGAAGACAAAGCCTATTGTTAAAACATATTCGCCTATAATATTAAATTCAACTCAGATACGTTTATAAAAAGTATATTACTAATTTTTCAGGGTATTGAAAGAGAACGAAAGTTCTTTCAAAAATAAATTGTTATTTATTTATAAAAATATATTCAATTTCGGCAAATATAAAGTGAATGTCTAAACAAAAAAGTGGTGACGCAAACGCTTTTTTTCAATGTTACGTTCTGGAAAAGTAAAGATTTCTTTTTGCTAAATCTTAAATATTTTTACTAAAATCTTCAATATTTTTCGAAAATAATTTTGTTTTTTTAGTATATTTTTTAAAAAACTAGTTTAATTTCTGAAATTATATTTTTTTAATACTTAAAATTGCATTCGAAATGAAAATCTCAGCGTTTTTCTTTATTTTCTTTGATGAGGCGGTTTCTTTGTTCTTTCCAGCCAATCAGAATGTCTTTTTCGGCTGAGAGCTCGCTGACAACCAATGACTGACAATGTTCTTTCTTTGTTTAGGTTTAAATGCGGTTTTTTTGATTTTTTACTTGTAAAATAATTCGGAAGAGGGCACCATCTTACAGAACTTTTAAAAACCTAATCAATACCTGTCAAACGAATATTTTAGCATAAGAACTGGCAGAGTTAGAGTGACGTCAGATGTCGACGAGAGGCCTCGTAAGAGGCGGGAAAAGGGCTAGAACTTAAACAGAAATTAAAGAACTCAGAGCAGAAGTAAGGGAAATAAGATGTGAAATTAGAGGAAAGGTAGAGAAAAATCAAGAGATCGTAGAAGTAGATTTTGTTAAAGAAAATAAGGAAGTTGAGGTCATGAAAGAGATAGTAGAGTCAGTTGGTGGTAAATATAGTAGTTTGGAAATAGAAATTAAATTAGAATCAGATAGCATTGCTACAGAGAAAGTAGAAACAAATGTAGATCAAGAAATAGAAGAGAGACATAGTGTAGAAATGTTTTTACAAAAATTTAAAAGGGTTAGAGTAAAAGTTCATGTTCGTTTTAAACAGAGATTTAAAACGAAGAGAAAGAATAGGAAAGAATATTCACAGTTAAGAAAAATATGGAGGTCTGTGAAGCTTAAAAGTTTTCTAATGTACAAGGCAGAAAATAGAACAAAACGAGAAAGAGATAAAGCAATAAATTTCAATTGAGAAATAGAAATGAGAATATGAAGTATATTTTATGTTAGTGAGATAGTAGAAAGAAGGAACCGCCTGACACAGTTTAAAAGTTAGTTAAGGGTCAGAATATTAAAGTAAACGGAAATAATAGGGACTGAAAATGGGCTATGAGTTTAATATGATTATTTTGACGTAGGTGAAAAGCCTGAATTAGAATTTCACTATTGTTTGTCAAATAATAATAACGGAGGCTTTGTAAAATAAAAGATTTTTTTTTCTCCATGCACATATTAATTAAGAAAAATGTTCGTAAATAAATAAGTAGGTCAAATAGTTAAAATAAAATCGATAAAGTCAAGTTAAATAAATAAGTGTAATATATCTATAGTAAATAATAATAAAGAATGACTCGTAGTAAACTAATAGATTTTTTTTTGGAATACACGCACGGTAATAAAAGGAAGTAAATAAGTGATTTAAGTCAAGTCAAATATCTGTATAATAATGAAGAGCAATAAAATAAAATAGTTTTCTAGATATATGCACGTTCAATAAGAAAGTTAAAGTAATAGTTTAGAAAAAATTAATAATAATATTGGAATATAAATAAATATGTAAACTGATGTCTGTGATAGTTTAGAATAGTATGTAAAATTAAATAAATATTTTAAATAATGTTCATAAGAGTTATAAATAATATTGTAATATAAATAAATATGTTAAAGTAATGTTCATGCGTATTTAAAATAAAAATAATATTGAAAGGTTCAAAATAATATAAATGAAAGTCAATCTAAGTTGTATTAAGAGTGTATAAGGGTTTGAAATTAAGGGAATGAGGGTAGTATTGAAATAAGTTTTAGATAAGGTTAAATTTAAAGTTGCTGAATGGATAAATCTCAGTACCTGTAACAGATTGGCAGGGATCATTCCTCTTTTAAAATGCGCACTGGGCAAATCCAGCATGAACCGCAAGTCACTTCTTCAGGGGAGAATCCCCATATCTGGTACCTCCTTTTCCAAAGTGTAAGTCGAAAATGGACAATTGATAATTCCTGCCATTCGCAGCAACCTTTTCTTAGTCAAAGTCCGATCAAGAGAATCGGCAACCGAAGCTTCGTTTTCCATAGTGTAAGTCAATATAAGTCAGCAAATCTGCATCAGCCTCATTTCCGAAAGATCCCTGTGCCACAAAATTAGTTTGTCTGGTGGTCACTATCCAGGACTCCGAACATTGTAAGAATGTCTTTAGCATAGAAAGAAGTAAAGCATAATTGAAAATTGCCCTTAGTATGAAAAGTGAAAGATATTAAAAAAGCAAACTTAGAAAAATAATAATAATTAGAATTAAGAATTAAAGTTGTCAGAGATAAAATGGTCAAAAATGACACATTTTACTCTCAAACGAAGGGGGGTGCAATGTACCAATATTGAAATTGACACATACTAATTTATCTAAAAAAAATTATTAAAATAATATTTCGTAAAAGAAAAACGTATTTAAATGTTGAAGGGTTTATTACAGTTTGTTTTCGAAAAGATAAGAGTCAAATAGTTTTCTATCATTAAAGTTTGAAATAAAAGTTAGAAAATAATTGATTAAAAGGGGGGAGGGGGAGTTTTGGTTAAAAAAGATAAAACTAAGAGTTCATAAAAGTTAAAGAGTGTTATTATTATAAATTAAAAGTTAAAATATAAATCTCTTTTCATTCCAGTTTATTAGAATAAATGTGTATATATGTGCAATGGTAAATAAAAATAAATGTAAGCTTGTTAATAAGATATATAATAAATGCGTGTTAATATATTGAAAAACACATGAAAATAAATATTGAAATGAAATGTATTTAAAAACACAGCAGTGAGCTACTAATTAAAGATATAAAATTAACATGTAAACAATCTTCAAAAACACATTGTCAAAGGATTAGTTACTAAAGAAATTTCGACAACACATATTGCCTGGAGGATATTAAAACAAAAACACTTCACAGATATAAATAGCCAGATTTTTATCGGACGGTCAGTTTCAGTTTGTCTAGTGTCAGTCTTGTTTCACCAAAGACAACAGTGCAATTCATATTATGTATCCAGAAACAAAAATGCAGTGCTAAGCAGCTTGTGGGAATATATGCTCTTACTTCAGCCTTTTAGTCCAACAAGATCATCAAAACCTGCCTGTGAAATAATGTATAAATAACAGCTCAGAAATCCTCCATCAATGTTCAACTGTCTCCAAGAATAAAACCAACGGATTACCATCAAATCTCCTCAAGAAACATCAAATCTAACCGGTTAGATATACTCCGTCAGAAGCAGCTAACAACAAACAATATCCACGTTCCAAAAATCCTAGATAAAATCTTTTATTATTCTCATTTATATATATAGTAGCCACTGCTGTAATTCGTAAATCCTACAGAGACAAATAATTTGAACTCTATAAGCATGCATAAAATGAACTATTGATGTCCATGTTTGTGAATATTAGATAATTTACCAATGTCAAATATTATTTTGCTTTTTCATAAGATATATTATATTGTGTTAATTTAAAATGTGCGTGACAAAAAATACCAATATTATATTAGTTAAAAATTATAAAGATATTTAAATTTAATATAATTAATGCTAGTTAAAATAAATTGTCTTTAAACTAAAACTTTATTTGTCAGTCAATTCTTTTTATCAAATTCTTTTTATCAATCTCTTTTTATTAATCTCTTTTTACCAATTCTTTTTTCTATATTTTATTATTGATTAAAATTATACTGGGCTAGTTTTGGGATAGTTTCGAGTGCTGGATTATGAGCCTACTGACCAGATACGTTAGTCTGAGACTAGCTGGTGCCTGGTACCCAAAACAAATAGTGTTTGGATAGTAGGGTTTGAATCTAGCAGCTGAGGTGGGCCATTGTTGATAGTTAAAGCTATCATAATATCTCCCATTTTGCTCGAACGTGCTGGTTCATTCATGTAACATTTATAATTAAATGAGATTATAAATGTATTATGGAAAAGTTTGAAACCAGCCAAAACATATATACATGTAAGTAAGTTCTTTCTGCAGATACATCCGATACAATAGGAATCAAATTTTTTCAATAATGTAAAAATCTTTGTGACTCTTCACATAGGAAATAACAATAAAGATAATGATATTAAATGTTTCATTTTAACTCCTGCCAAATATAGCCATATTGGTCATTCCACCTCTTAAAAAGGTAATCACATTAAAATTTTGCCAGTTAGTAAAATGCATTAGAAAAATTTGTTGATTTTCTTTAGTATGAACTTTAATTATGTTCCTAATGATTCTTACAAATTAAATGCATGCTTCAAATAATGTTACTATTGATATTTGTGCTCTTTTGATGGAATAACTGAGATCCAGTGAATTCCTTTTAGTTCAAATGAAAGTATGATTTCTATATATATTAAGTAATCCATTATCCAGATCCAAAATATTACGCCACAACTAGATCCTGTTTTTTATTATAAAATTGTAGCTAGAATTGCATCTTCCCTAATACAGAACTTTTTGGATGGTTATAATATCCAAATCTAAATCCTTATTTATCTCATTGAAATATTGATAAACTCATCTCTTTGTAAAAATTGACTCCACAAAAGAATATGATGTTCACAAAATCTACATTTAATTCTTTAAAATTAAAATATACAATTGCTTGTTACAATTTGATCAACCTTCCATGCTTTGAATAATGTTAATCACAGCAATGGAGAAAAAGGCTCCAATAAGTTTAGTTCTATGTCCCACACCTTCGCATGGACTGAGATATTATTCTCATATAATTAAATATTACAATCATTCTCATTCTTTTAATAAGTCTGCAAATAATAATAGTATCTCAAAATATAATCTATATTTATCCACTACTAGAATCAAATATAATAGAAGCTGAATATAATTTATTTCTAAATACTTGAACATTTATCCTAAAAAGATTTCTGGAGAATAGTGTAATCTAAAAATAAAAGTTATGTGTCACTAAATAAGCATGCAATAACATCAAATTTTCCAATTTCTATATTTATGTTTTTTCATCTAATCTTTGGAATTTAATTTTCAAAAAATTTGGCCTCATGGTATGTCAATTGCCATTTTTAAGATTCGTTATCTAATTAATATATAAAGGCTTCCAATATAGCTTTCTTTTAATCTCTTTCTTATGCTTTTTTTTTTGCTATCTTCTTTTTTTAGTTTGCATTTTTTTTACCTGTTTTATACAATCCTTTTTCTTTTTTTCGGTGAGAAATTAATGGAAAAATGAATAGGAGAATGAATCAACAAGAAATAATATAACATAAACTTGAAGCATAATATAAAGACCATTGGGCATTGCTAGGTTTAGAAATAAATAAAAATAGTGTAGGCAAACTAAATAATATTTATGTGAATTATACTTGAAAATACGAGATATGCAATTTAATATGAAAAAGTATATAAAAAAACAAAATTTATATTTAATAGCACTAAGCTACCTTTCAGCAGATTCTCACCAGAATCATCGTGCAGGAATAAAACCTCGCAGTTGAGTCTGAATATATGGTGCTGGAGAAATATGTAAATTTGTCACAATATGCATATTATATATTCTATTTCTTTGAGTCTTTTCTGTTAATTAAATGCCCATGCCTCTTTAAATTTTCTTTGTCTATCATTCCTCTCTGTGCACACTGTTTTATCATTAGTAGAAGAAAAGATGTGTACCATAGCCATCTTATGTTCAACAAACATAGACTTGTGTTTGTGACTTAGTTTTGTTAATTTATACAAATAGTACTAGACAATTCTCATTGGTCCAAGATTCTCCATAGTACACTGCACTACAGGAAGGTTCAGGGCATGATATCTTATAAACCATTTGGGAAGTATATTCAAGATGATTTTTTTATTTTTGGTGTTACTTAGGTTATTGAGAGAGGGAAATGATTTAAAATCTACTCAATGTGTCTTCACAGATTTTTCAGAGTTTTGTCAAAATATGAGATATATATGGAAGGCTGATCTATGGTTTAGCTGAACTGTTATCGTTAGAAATTTTGTTAATGCTCTTGTAAAATTCTTCTACTATTTTAATTAATTTAGTATGATTATATCCAATATCCATTAAATCTCTAACATGTAATTCAATATTAGTTTTTCTGTCCACTTCATATTTATATAATTTTGTTTCTGTGTGAGAAATCCTTAAAGCATGCCATATTGTGTTCAAATGGAACATTAGATTAGGGATGGATAACGCCTTTAACTTAAATTGGTTTTACATCCCTTTTAAAATTGAGCTCATCCTTGTTCTCTTGGATATATAAGTTCAAAAAATTTATATCTTGATTAATGTCCTCCTCTTCGGTAGTCCATTCAAGAGATGGTGCATTTATCTAGTTCTGCATGAATATTATTAATTTTGTGCTTACAGCACATATGAAAAAATCATCTGCATATCTAATATATATGTCATTTACTGAAGGATCCAAATATTTAGGTAGGATGAGGCTTTCAAATTTTGAGAGAACAAGGCTGCTGATAATTCCACTGAGTGGAAGTGCCATGGACCATCCACTTATCATTTAATAAAATTTCCCCTTGGTACAAGCTATTATTTCATTGATAATCCACTTCAAAAACTCAATTATGAAATCTTTTTGTGCTGATTGTGTTGCAAAACTTTCTATATGATGGTAATGGAAAGATTCCTAGGCACTGACCCATAGAGCTCCTTTATGCGAGTTTAATAGTGCAAAAAAAAATTATATATTTTATTAGTTAAATAAGTAAATAAATAAAGAAAATTGTAAGTGAACTAAATAATATTTATGTGAGTTGAATAATGTAAAAGAAAAGTTATATATTTTATTAGTTAAATACACTATTGCATAAATTTCTGCTTAAATATTTTCATTGGTAAAAAAAATATCTGTTTAAATTGTAAAGAACTAAAATATTTAGCAAGTAAACTGATTAAAATTAAAAGAAATTGTTCCTGTTCCAGAAATAAAAATACCATTATAAGTAATTAAATTGATAATTTGAATCTAGAAATTGTCATGTAAAGATAATTAAAAGATTATAGTGCTGTTATCTGGAAATGATCAGGAATGGGATAAAAGCACAACTTAAAAAAAAAAGATATATATGCACACTCTCACTTTGTGGCAGCTGCATCATGTTATGAACTAAGGATAACTGCAAGGCTAAAGTTTGACGGTACAGATAGATAATGGAGTACCCAGTGAATTTCCAGCATTGAAGATTCCAAAGTGAATGTATGGACTTTTTATATTCTACATTGGCCTTATTATTATATGCTACATTAGCCTTATTATTATTGGATAAGCTACTATAGTCATGTATATATGTTATTTCTTATATTATTTATATATTTTTACCTTGATGGCCAAGTAAATATCAATTATTAGTTAATCAAATTATTTGTATAATATTTATTTCTGCTCATCTGTTAGCCTTTTACATGACTGCAGCATTCATGGTGCCAGTATCATTGATAGGATAGAGTTTGGGTCATAATTTGAACTGTGGTAATTGGTAATAGAATTTATCCCATAACTAGAAATTGGTAGTTGGTAATAAGTTTCAATTCCATAATTAAAAAACTGATTCCCTTGTCAGCTTAAGAAGTTAGGTAATCATAAAAAAAAAATTTAGTTGCTATATTTAAGATTAGGATATTAAAAGGATGTCTGTGCCGCAATGACAATAAATGAGTTTAACATAAATAATCCTTTCAATTAGCCAATTTATCTTAAGAGAGTGTAAAATAACTTTTTTATACAAACAGAACTTCTAGTGATCCCATTAAAGTTGTCACTTTGCTATGTTATGCTGGGCAAAATGTAATCAAAACCATAAATTGGCTAAACTATCATGAGCATCCAAAAAATTTATCATATGCAATAGTAGTGAAAAAGTTAAACATCTACTTTAGTCTACAATCTTAACATGTAGTGTGACTGTATTTTAGAAATAGACACTAAGATAAGAGGAAAAGATTATGCAATTATGATCAGGCACTGAGAAAGCTTATTAAAAGTTAGAAACACTCTCAAGGACACTGCTCAATTATTTTGGGGGAAATCTGATGACAGATTTAGACAGTGGTTGCTAACCTCTAGCATTTAATTTATGAATAGAAAATTATGGTATTAGTCCGTGAAATTGTATTGGACCAATCAAAAGAATTTTGATAATAATAATGATAATAGTACCTTCATAAAAAAGACAAGAGTAAAAATTAGTTTGTTAAAAGTAATTTGAAAGATATATTGGTTATTGCTGAGAAGAAAGGCAACTTCATGCAAGTGGACCATTTAGAAGGAGTATGTAAATCGGAGGGAGAAAAAAGAATTTAAATTCTCACTCTTATTTCCATAAGTAAATTAAAAAAAATTGTGAAGTAAAAAATATCCAGATTATGAATGTATCAGCAAGACATGATTTTGAATTTAATTGTAAAAAAAATAATAATAATAAAACACACAGATTCATTTTTGAGAGTTCTGATTCAATCAAAATCAGGAGAAATGAAATAACCATTTACAATACAAATGGCTGGAAATACCAAACTAATAGCAAATAAGTAGTGAGAAGGATGAAAACTGATAAAGGATATAAACTTCTGTTCAAATGGATCAACAGAGATTGATCTAGCCATCACCCAAACTATTAAAATAAATCTATATGGAAAGTCAAAGAAAAACTGTCTGTAAATAAATAATGTGTGTTAATTGATGATAGAGTGTTAATACCAAGCAATAGTTGTCAAGTTTTCCAACTGATTCACCAAGGTTATCCTAGTGTGATATGAGCTAAAGCATGTGGTATTAGTTAAAAAAATAGAACATTTCATCAAAACTTGTGATAAATGTCAAGCAACTGCAAATTTTTTAATATATATATATATATAAAAATATATATATATATATATATATATATATATCTATATATATATATATATGAGCATATCTATATATATATATATATATATATAGAATGGTCATTGGCTTTAAAGCCTTGTAGTTATGTTCATATTGACCATCCTGGACCATTCTGTGGGTATATTTTCTTGGTGGTAATCAATGCATACTCAAAATGGACTGAGTACAGGATTGTGAAGAACATAAATCCTGAGGAAACAATTGGAAACTTAAAAGAAATATGCTCTTTCATGGTTTTCCCAAGATGCTTGAGACCATTAGTGGCACCAATTTTCAAATAGATTTGATGAATTTCTTAAAGTGTGGGCCACTAGACAAATCTCCATGCTCCCATACCATCCACAGTTGAATGGTATTGCAGGAAAGATAATGCAAATGTTAAAACAAATATTTTGAAAAGGGTTTTGATATTCAAGAAACTCTATACAACGCTTTTATATCAGCACAGTATACTTTTGATTTGTACTGGTGAATCTCCAGATTAGATGATGTTTGGCCAAAAAAATCTCCTAAAGCTGAAACTAATTCACCCAGGTGAAAATTTTGTGTTAGACAAACAACACTGCGGAAAATCACTATACTCAATGAGAAAGTTTGATTAGAAATGTCATCAGAAAATATTGAGTTAAATGTGTAATTAAAAAACACATATCCAGACAAATTATAATCATTGAAATTGAAACAGGAAAAATTACATAAAAATACAGGTTATTTATAAAGAAATTGACCAAACCAAATGCTGTTGTACCCTATATTTTAAACAATGTCGAGAAACTCGAAACAATAGTAGCAAAATGCACAATGAAAAGGAAAATAATATGATGGAAAATTATGCATATTTACATGAATTACAAAAAAAACAGGAAATGAACTTAATTATTTAAAATATTACATTAGATTTCAGAATCCCTAATTTCTGAAGTGGAGGAGGTTGTGCTAGATTCAGAAATAAAAAATATTGTGAGTGAACTAAATATTTATGTCAGTTAAATAATTGCTATGTTTAGAAATAAATATAGAATATTATAAACAAACTAAATAATATTTGTATGTTAAATAATATAAAAGAAAAGTTATATATTTTATTAATTAAGTAAAATATTTCAGACAAGTTTGTATTTAGATATTTTCATTTGTAAAAAATATCTGTTTAAATCGTAAAGAATTAAATATTTAGAAATCAAGAAAGCTGGTTAAATTAAAAGAAATTGTTCTTATTCCAAAAATAGAATTACCATTATGAATAATTACATTGATAATATGAATCTAAAGATGTCCATAGTTTGTGAAGGCATTAGATCCTAAGATCTAGGTGCAGTGCTCTCAGATCCAAGGCTCTTCACTAATGACAGCCACAACTAGTCTAGGGATATTGGATGAGTTTATAAAGATAATTGAAAGATTATAGCATTGCTATTCATGAATGGTCTGGAATAGGATAAAGGCACAAATTAAGAGAAGGTATAACCACACACACTCACATTGTGGAAACTGCATGATGTTGTGAACTAAGAACAACTTTAAGGCTGACATTCAAATGTATAAGAGAACAACAGAGTACCCAGGTGAATTTCTATTACTGAAGGTTCCAAGATGAACCTAGGGATATTCACAGGCCACATCAACCTTATTATTATTAAGTAATGTTCTATGACTGCATACGTGTGTTATTTTTCAAATTTCTTTTTATATTGTTGTCTTGTTGGCAAATAAATGTTGATTATTAGTTCATTTAATTGTTTGCATGTTTGTTCACTTTTTCTAAGACTGCAGTACTCAGGGTGTCAACACACAGCAGATGTCAAGATATAAGTTAATAAAAACATTTTAAGAGAATTTAAATTCTTGAGCATGTGACAAAATATTATTATAAACATTATTCTATTAAATTTGTGATTTATTCCCCTAATCATTGAACTATTGCTCAGTATACACAGACCAATCAGTCTCACTATACATGTATTTCATGTGAAATTTTTTTAACAGGTATGCTAGAGATCTGAAGTACTTGAAGAATCAACCAGAAACAATAATTAGACTCTCTATTTGTATATCTTGATTACAAAAATTTAATTTGGAGCTTGAAGGTTTTATAAATTGGACATATACATATATTGCATTTGACCCATCAATGTTTCAACGTTCATATTTCACAATAGGTGATGAATAATTTACATTCCTATCATCACACTGAGTGGAATAGAAAGACTCATGTGCCAGATAAATATTTATAATCAATCAAATCTTTTTAGGTTTGATTGAATATTGAAGCTATGGTGGTCTAATGGCATCTATATAAATAACAGATTGCCAAAACAATCAAGATCCCAAATCTAAAAATGGTATAATTAAATCACATGGAGAGAAAATTTGACTATTGCTTCCATAATGACTCTTCAAGTGTTTCAAATCTTTAATTCATCTGATGAATGCAGCGCATATATAGTGAGAAAGATTGGTCTGAGGAATGTTATACTGAGTGATAATTCTTAAATTATAACAACCTTTGAAGGGGTCATAAATTATAAAAACTTGATTGGTTACAGATATTTAAAAGATGTATTAGGCAATTTGTTAGTTAAACATCACTTTAAAACTAAGTATTAAAGTTTTTTGTAAAAAAAAACAAAAACATTATTAACATCATAATTCTTGAACAATTTTAAAATGCATATGAAGAATATATAAATAAAAATATATTACTAATGAAAAGAATGAATAATTTAATAAAGGTATATTAATATAAAGATTACATTCCTAAAAAAAAAAAAAAAAAAAGCCTAAATTAACATGAAAAAATTCATATCAACATTTATTAAAGTATAATTTAAAAAAAAAGACAATGAAAATAAAATCATTTCTAAATAAAATAAATTATTATTGTTGAATAGGCATCTGATGAAGAATGAAAATGCTGCGAAATTAATCTGAAAACCATTCAGTGATTTAAAAAATGAAAGAATTAATATTCTTATTAAACCTGGATTCTACATTAAATTGAATAATTTAATATTCTCAAAGCAAAACCGCTCTACTCACTTTTAATTAAAACAGTAACAAACTATCGTAATGAAAACTATTCTAAAACATAAGAACAATACTATCAAAGCAATATTGTCTCATAAATAGTAATATTTCCCTGTTGGACAAGCCAAAAATATAATGGAGTTAATAAAATAAAGGCTGAAAAGCTGACTAACTTACAAATACCCATCTATTTGAGCAAGCTAGAAAATATATTGGGTAAATGATGTATTTAGGCAATTAAATGATTAGTAAAAAAACAAATAAATGAATTAATCCATAAATTGGCTCTATAGTAGTTTGGACTTACATCTACAATGGACTCATAAATTTTTAAGGGCCAATGGGTCGCTAATAAGTACATCTGGTTAGCAAAGAAGATAAAATTCAATAAAAATTTTATTTGCTAATGAGCTCTAGTATGGGATATACACTTAAATATTTTAATTGTAAATAACTTATGTAATAAAGCAATTTTATAATAATTATCCAATAGGCAAATCAAAGTACCTAGGTTAATAACAATAATATTTATTGAAGTAAACATTAACTCTTTGAGGTAGTTGAGATTAAGAACATAGTTTTAATTTTACCAACTGCAACCTAATATCATATATCTTTATAATTTACTCCTGCTAAATTGCTATTACTAGAAAAAAAATAAACAAGAAAATAATAGGTTTTTAATTAAATGTTTTAAAGGATATATATAGATTTTTTTTTTAATAAAAGGAAATTGTTTCTCTTTGAATTGTGTTTGTTGGTAATAGGAAAGGGGAGTGAGATAAGGTATATTTTTGGTTATGAATATATTTTGTAATTTTTTGTTTATTTATTTATTTTTATGGAATATGTGTTATTTGTTATATATATATTATTTTATTTTAGTGTGCCTTGAAAAAGACTGTATAAAATAGTCGAAACATTGGATTTTTATTTTTTTCATGTAATAGTCATATAAAAACAATTTTTTTAAAAAAAGGAGTTAGTTTGTTTTATTTCTATTACTAGAAATGGTCTATGATAAAAATTAATGCATATAGTCAAAAAGGGTTAATTACAAATTCTTTCTTATAGAAAAAAAATTAATATGTTAACAATTGACTTAAGTCTTAATGAGTCTACTATTTAAGATTATATGGTATGATAAGATAAAATTACCTCATAATTAAGATTATTAATGAAAAAAGCCTTTGATAAATATTTTATTATTAAGCTACTATTATACTCTTAACCATTATTAATAAATATTTATTTCATTTAGATAATTTAAAAGAAATTTTCTCTTAGCATCTGTTACCAAATTTAGTTTTTATATATAATTTCAGCTTAGATTCCACTATCCCATCATGATAACAATACAAATGTAAGTTTCTATGAACATTTTTATCCTTAAATGATATCCAACCATTCCTTTTGTCAATATTACAATCCATGGTAAATTTGAGTTTTATAGTTTCATGGCAGTTAAACATAGCGTTTGTTAAACCATTAAGCATCACATGATCACATTTCCTATACTAGCACATTAATTGTTGATAAACAGAGCAAAACTCTCCATACAGTATTGCCACCTGTGCTAAACAGAGTAATCAATGGATGCCAGAAGGCTTGTGCATAAAATCCCTATCTAATGCCTACTCATCCAATATCCCCAGACTAGTTTCTGGTTTGTGGCCTTCGTCAGTGAGGAGCTTTGGATCTGAGAGCACTGCATAGAGGGTTGCATTAGATCCTAAGATCTAGATGCAGTGCTCTCAGATCCAAAGCTCCTCACTGACGAAGGCCACAAACCAGAAACTAGTCTGGGGATATTGGATGAGTAGGCATTAGATAGGGATTTTATGCACAAGCCTTCTGGCATCCATTGATTACTCTGTTTAGCACAGGTGGCAATACTGTATGGAGAGTTTTGCTCTGTTTATAGCGTTTGTTATTATAATCATTCTGTTTCAAAGATATCAAATGAAGGGAAATTTGTGTTACCTCCCCCTTAATAATTTTTCTACTTGCAGTACATATTCACTTGATATAAGTCCAGAATCTATTTGTAAAAGTAAGGTAAGATAAAACACAAAATTTTAAGCAAAAGAAAATATGTGACTTCTTGCTGAATTTGTTTCTGTAGCTATAGTAGCACAAAGTACAGTCTTTTTCTTTTCCATTTTTTTTTTTTAAATACTAGCTTGTAAATATGTGATTATCTTTTTTTTTCTCTAATCTTAATAAGGCATTGTTATCATTCAATTTAAAACTTAGTAAATTATTTCAATTTCCAAATATAATAAATAAATACGGTATCCATTTATTCCAAATTAACAAACATTTATTAAATATAAGATCTTTAATTGTTCTCTTTATTTAGTTATTTATATACTATAAAGGTAATTATAGGTAGAAACATGTGTGTGTCACAGTATAATCATGCCACTCAATACAATTCTTAAAAATCAATGGATACAGGAAGGTTTGTGCATAAAAATTTTATCCAATGCCTACTCATCTATTATCCCCAGACCAGTTTCTAACTTGTGGCTTTCATCAGTGAAGCCTTGGATCTGAGTGCATCTTAAGATTTAATGCAAGCCTCCAACAGTCATCTTTTACCTATTTGGTTAACTATAAAACTATAAGCCCAAGATAAAAACACATTGTTTTCAATCCAAGCTCATTCACTTTTATAACCATGTAGATCTGAACTCTAGTTCAGTATCTATATATTTTGGTGTCTATGGTTTTTTAATACTACAGTCTCCATCATCCTATAGGCATGATTGGTATAAAACCACTAAAATATCACATTATTACCATTTCTTATACTTACACAAGCTGTTAAATGAGTAGCAAATTCACCATACATAGTACCACTTAGTGTAATCCTTAGTGATCAATGGATGCAAGAAGATTTGTCCATAAAATCCCTATCTAATGCCTACTCATTCAATATCATCAGACTAGTTTCTAGCTTTCATCAGTGATGAGCCTTGAATCTGAAAGCATTGCACTTAGATCTTAGGATTTAATGCAACCTCCATTGATTATTAAGGCTTGCACTGGTAGGCAGAATTTTAAAAGTTTGTGTAATCATAGAAAATAGTGATCATATGATGTTTTAGTAGTTTTATATGAATCCTGCCCATAGGATGATGATGACTGTAGTTTTTAAAAACTAATGATACCAAAATGTATAGATTCAGAACAGGGTCAAATCTATATGACTGTAAAAGCAAATGAACTTGTTGTATTTTTATCTTTGGCTCATAGCTTTGTAATCAATTAAATAGGTAAAATATGGTTGTTGGAGGGTTACATTAAATCTTAAGATCTAGGTGCAATGATTTCAGATTCAATGCTTCTCATTGATGAAAGCTACAAGCTAGAAACTAGTCTGAGGATATTGGATAGTCAACTCTAGATAGGAATTTTATGTGCAAACCTTCTTGTAGCCATTGATTACTAAGGCTTGTATAAGAGGACAACACTGTATGGAAAGTTTTCTACTGATTTGACAATTTAGTAGCATAGAACATGGAGATCATGCGATGTTTTCGTGGGTTCATTTTTAATTACTTTGTGAAGCATCTACAAAGACCTTTCATAATATAATTGCTGTTTTTGTCAATGTTAATTGAGTCAATTTAAAGGAGAGGTTGAACATATCTATATTGAATGGAATTTTATTTTAGCATTTGTCACTGTAGCAATTACCAATTTAGATTATAGAGAAAAGTGATGTCATTTTTGACAATGGAGGAATTTATGCATAATATTAAGAGACAGACTGATATTAATATGTCTGTATGAGAATATATAATATCCATATACAAATAAAATAACATTGTACCTACAGTAGGCAGATCATTACATACTATTCAAGTGACAATATGCTGAATGACATTATGCTGAAAACCATTTAACACAAATTTTTAAAAAAAACTTATGTTAAAGCTGATTTCAGGAAGAAGACATTATAAGAAATAACAAAAAAAGACCACAACTATATGCAATAGTTAAGCAAACAATTTATAAAAAGTGATTCATAATAAAACTACTTTAGCTAAAACAAAAATCATTAATGAGTTACTACTGAGCATTGAAAGAATTTTCTTTATAATCTATAGCTAATGTTTTTCGACTTTCTTTAGTAAAAAATGGTTTTTGCTTTCATCTACTTTCTGCACAATTGACTCATCTGTAAAAAAAAAAATAATGATGTTTTTTTTATTTTTTCTAAAATAAACCTAAGTAAAAGAATCATCTTTGTCATTTTCATTTCTTTTTTATTACTGGGCAGTAATACCTATCTTTTCCAGTGATCATTCTTTACAGAGGCAAAACTCTCCATACAGTAGTGCCACCCAGTGCCAAACAGAGTAATCAATGGATGCCAGAAGGCTTGTGCATAAAATCCCTCTCTAGTGCCTACTCGAGATGGTGATCATGTGATCATTCTTTACCATTGCTCTTTATTATTATACTATTAATTTATGGATGTTTAAAAGTTTTTTGTTATATTATTATTATTAAATACTAACTAAATATAATTTGGCATTTTTGGTTGCTCATTCTTCTTAGATAAACAATTTTACTGAATTTAAAAAAAGTCATAAAATAATAATTCAAAAATTCACCTCTTATTCCAGTATTATACACCTCTCACTCTATTAAAGTATTACAGCCTGATAGAAATATATATTTACTAGATATATTTCATATTATTAATTATTAATGTTTAACATCCATGCACTTGTAATACTGTTTATGTATTATATTAAAAATTTAGTTATATCTATCCATTTTAACAATTAAATTTTTTTCCAATCTACACTGTCTTGCATCAATATTTTCACTAGTTTTTAAAATAATATTTATGTAAACCAGTATAGAAATGTATTTTAAAAATAAGTGATTATAGTTTGTTTTTACTTTTAAAATTTTTTGATTGCTATTGTAGGAAAATCATGATTTTAAATATTTGGGTGATTTTCATCTGTCATTCAGACTGACGAATAAAAAATGGTTGGAAAAAAACCCACAAGCATATAGCTTATTTTATTTTTAAAATGGGTGTATAAGTACTTATTCATTTCAAAATGATATGGCAATAAATATTACTAGATAACAAAACTATAAAATCTGATAGTTGTGAGAATTTGAAATGTTTTATCAAAAGTTTATGCAAATTCAGATGCCCCACATTAAAACAGGCAAAACTCTCCATACAGTATTGCCACTCAGTGCAAGTCAGAGTAATCAATGGATGCCAGAAGGCTTGTACCTAAAATCCTTATCTAGTGCCTACTCATCTAATATTCCGAGATTAGTTTCTAGCTTGTGGTTTTCATCAATGAGGAGCCTTGGATCTGAGAGCACTGCACTGCCAGTAGCCTTGTGCATAAAATTCCTATCTAGTGCCTACTCATCCAATATCCCCAGACTAGTTTCTAGTTTGTGGTTCTTGTCAGTGCAGTGCTCTCAGATCCAAGGCTCCTCACTGATGAAAGCCACAAGCTAGAAATTAGTCTGGGGATACTGGATGAATAGGCACTAGATAGGGATTTTATGCATAAGCTTTCTGGCATCCATTGATTACTCTGGCTTGCACTATTGTATGGAGAGTTTTGCCTGTTTTAATAACAGTTATGAGTAAGCATAAGAAATGATCATGTGATAATGTTCCACATTATTAAATGCCAGGTTACTGATGTTTAATCTGTAGATTGTTGAAGTTTGAAAATATATAATTTTTTTAAAAATGATTTTAACTTTTTTTTTCACTACAATTACCTCTGATATATATATAAATGAATACACCAAACTTCTTTTTAAAAACTTGTTTTTTTATATGACTATTATAAAAATAAAATAATACATCAATGTTTCACCTATTTTATAATATCGACTTTTTCAAGAAACACTAAAAAGTAAAAATACAAATATATAATAATAAATATAAAATCACATTTTCCAAACAAATCCAAAAATAATAAAAAAATAATAAAAAATTATCTTTACCTCAACAACCTTTTCTATTACAAACAATCTCAAACTTTATCAAATTTTTGACATTTATATAGGCATCCAAAAATATCCTAAAAACATTTAATTATCAAATCTATTAATTTCTTTTCTATTAGCATTCTATTTAATTCATGTTTAATTTCACTAGTGTAAATTCCTTCCTTTATCATTCTTTCATGGTATGACTTTATACATTCTAAAGGTTTATTTCAAAATCTTTATATTTAAATTTATTCATATGATTATAAATAGCAGAATTTTTATCACTTAAATGCTGTTTTAATCTAGTTTCTAATTTATTTTTTGTAATTCCAATATATGACATCTCTACATTATTTTTAAAATGATACAAACATTTTATTACGTAAACCAAATTCATCTCTAAATTATTACATTCCCTATTATTGTTAATTAAAAAACTTGAACTTTTTTTCTTTTTATAAACAGGTTAAATGAAAAAGAAAAAAAGTTACAAGTTTTTTAATTAACATTAACAGGGTTATAAAAAGAAACAATAATAGGGAATGTAATAATTTAGAGATGAATTCGGTTTACATAATAAAATGTTTGTATCATTTTAAAAATAATATAGAGCTGTCATATATTGGAATTACAAAAAATAAATTAGAAACTAGATGAAAACAGCATTTAAGTGATAAAAATTCTGCTATTTATAATCAAATGAATAAATTTAAACATAAAGATTTTGAAATAAACCTTTAGAATGTATAAAGTCATACCATGAAAGAATGATAAAGGAAGGAATTTACATTAGTGAAATTAAACCTGAATTAAATAAAATGCTAATAGAAAAGAAAAAAGAAAATAATAGAATTGTTAATTAGATGTTTTTAGGGTATTTTTGAATGGTATATAAATATCAAAAATTTGATAAAGTTTTGAGATTGTTTATAATAGAAAAGATGTTGAGGTAGAGAATTTTTTAGTATTTTTTTAATATTTTTGGATTTGTTTGGAATATGTGATATTTTATATTTATTATAATATATAAGTATTTTCATTTTTTAGTGTTCCTTGAAAAAGATTATATTATAAAATAGTCAAAACAGTGTGTTATTTTATTTTTATTAGTCATATAAAAAAATATTTAAAAAAAAAGTTTGGTGTATCATTTATATATATGGAAAATTATGAACTATTTTTGAAAAGAAAAATTGTTGATGACATTTTAAATTTTCTTTATCCCCTCTTTTCTTCCAATGATTAAGCTTGTGGTTTTAAGACCTGTAGAGGTCCCTACTATCACATTTTATACGCATGTGCTTGAGGCTACAGCCTTAATGAATATTATTTATCTCTGATATTATATTTTCTAGCATTAGATTTGTTTTCTACTAATGTAAGTTATTAAAATGTCACTTAAAACAAATATACTAATTAAAAATGGTAATAAATTGCATAGGAAACAGAATAATTTAGATATCACATGATCATGCTACTGTATGGAGAGTTTTACCTCAGTGAATAATTTAGATAGTATTTTCTTTTTTAAGGAAAAAAAAAGATAAAAGTGATTTTCTACAGATTCGTGCATTTTTCCAAGACAAAACTGATAATCAAAACAGTAAAATAATATCATCAACATAACAATCATTCCATTATTTACTAATTTTATTAATAACATCAAATAAATATACAAATATATAGTTGTTACTATAGATAATGATATTTACTTCACTTTTCATTATGTATTGTAATCATTATAAAGTCGTTATAAATGAGTGTTAAGTAAAGGTAAAATAATTTTAATTTAAAATTTATATTGCATTAAGCATTCTGGCAGTGTTCTGCCAAAAGAATGCCTAGCACAATATAAATTTTAAATTTAAATTACTTTATCATTTCTTAACACTCATTTATAATTCCTAGAAGGAGTTATATAAATAAAATTATATAGTATTATGTACATTTTTTATAAGGTACTTAATAAAAATGCAATATTAAGTTACAATCATGTACATATATATATTTCAAACTTAACATTAAAAATTATTGTAATAAATTTGATGGCAGATGATAAACACCTGCAAGATTAATTATTTGTTTCAGAATTCTCTTACGTGAAAATACATTTGAACAAAATAAAAAATATAGGTTATCGTCAATTAGCCACCAAACACTGCCTGATGTCGCTGTTGCTAGTCAAAAACCAATAGATATAACATTACTGGCCTGATTTACAATTGACTTTTTTTACACTACTACATATCAACATTTTTAAAAACAAAATTATTTAATAAAATCTAATATTTCCTTTTTTCAATTAACCTCTGATCAAAAAAAAAAAAAAAAACCAATGTCCGATGACAACTAAATAAAATATATATTTATATAATCACATCTAACAAAAAAATCAGTGTAAGAAATTGCAGAATTGTATGAATAAAAAAAAAGTCTAAAATTAACAAAAATAATGAAAAAGGACATTTTTCATCTGCCCAATGAGGTTACAATATAAAAAACTTTTAATAAAACTACAAAAAAAAACTCCAAACAAATTGTATCACACTTATATGAGTTTACAATTTTGCAGTTAATGAAATAAAGCTTCAAGAGGCTTCTTAAATATAAGAAGAAACTAGAATTTAATCTGTACTTAAATATATTAATTTTACTTTTTTTTTGGAAAAAAAAAAAGATTTGAGTTTTGGAAAAGTTATATTAAACACAAAATGGCACTTCAGAAACCGCAAAATAAATAAAATGAAAGTTATGGTTCTAATATTGGGAAAAAGCCTTCTTTCTATACTATTAATTAGTACATTTAATGAGTGAGCAAGTGAATGAGTGATGGTGGTTATTCCTGCACAATGGAACTCTAAATGGATGATAGTTTCTTCATCAAGTCTACATAAGGAATATGATGCCCCAAAATGGGATGCTACCCTAGCAGATAAAAGGGAATTGGAAGAGCTTCAAGATTAATCATTATTTTAATAATCAAGTAATTAGTGAAAAATATCATAACTAGAATATTTGCTGAAAATAGTGGGTATTAAACCACTAAACATCACATGATCACCACTACTGTATGGAAAGTTTTGCCTGTTTTAAATAGTGGGTATGTCATTACATAAGCATTCCAATATTTAATTTCATTTGAAAATAAAAACTTGATTTCAGAATGATTAATAATGGAGTTATAATGAATTTGTTAAATAAAGGTGGTGATTTTTTAGGTAAAATCATTAAAAAAAAAATTAATTTCTGTGAAATAGTTTTGGAATTAAGAGTAGTACATTAAATTGGATGTGGAATACAGAAATGGAATGCGACAACAATCCATTACATTCAACACATTTTTTTAAAATTTGAAATGATAACAGTTTTCTTGTTTCAAATCAATGGAATACAAAGAGAATCAACTTTTTAATGAGCTAGTATATTATTTTAGAAACGATGAGAGAATGGTGATAAGTGATGCTTCTACATGTACAGAAAGATATGTTTTGGAAAGAAAATCAATAGCTTTTCAATATTGCAGTTGTTTCTAAATGTTAATCCTAGGTAGATTAGATAATAAGTGAATGAGAAAGTAAAGAAATTTTAACAGGAAGCTCTTAAACGGAAATTTTTTATCAGATATAATTCTTCAAATAGAGAGTTAACTATATTAGATTGAAGATTTCTTGCTGTGATTATTAAGGATGATGAAAGTTTATACAGAAATTTTTTAGAGAAAAAGATAGCAAGATCATCCATGTCTGAAATGTGTTTAATGTTGTTCTCATAGAATTAGATTTAAATTACTAATAAAACACATTCAATTTCAATACAAAAAGGGTTATTATAAAATATAAAAAGGGAATTCAATGAAAATCTTTGAAGGTTAGAATTGTGTGAGATTAAATCATCTCTATACCTGTGTAATATCTAGTTCTATATTCATCCATTGGCAATTAGCAGTAATATTGTATTAATATTTTAGTTGGACATAACCTAGATAAGGAATGTGTTTTTTAAAAAATGTAGAGGCAGTTCAAGCAACACCTAAAACAGTAATTATTTATCTGTTCAAAGATTCCATTCATAGTAATATAAACTTTCCAATTCAATGATTAATAAAAAATAGAGTGGAAATGTATTATTGAAACTATGGATAAGTTTAGGAATACAATCTGAGGAGATATCTGACTAGAAGCCAATTGATCTCTTCCTGCATTGTCTAATGTGATTAATCACCGATGATTTAAATGTGGTAATTTTCATGAGTAAAGAAACTTTTTTTGTAAATTAAAATTACAATATTAATGATATCACAATCAATTGTATAAGATATTCTAAAAGCTTTTATGAAAAAGAGTCGGTTCATTGGAATTAGTCTTAGATTTTTAAGTGGTGAGGGGGTGTTTTGAAGAAGGGAGCCATGGATAGTTGGAAATAATTGGTCTAGTTTTAATTTTGGTCAAGATGGAAGTTATTAGATCTGAATATTTTGGAAATGGTAAAGTATCTTAGGTATATAAGAAAGCATGGATATATAGATGAGTAGATTTTATATAATATTAATATCATCTATATTCTTTATTACTTTTTACATTTTTTTACAACTCATCATTGATGGTTTCAATTGTAAAAAGTAATAAAAAACATAATATTAATATTGCATGGATTTGGCAATGCAATAAGAAAGATAAGGTTATAATACTTCATAAAGATGAGTAGATTCATGATAAAAATTAAGTTTTAGAACAATGTTTTGCTTATTGATTGCTAGTTGCTTTAAACTGTAGCCAAAAAAGAAAGGGAGTGAAAAGCTTTTATAATGACTTTAAATTGGGAATAATTCTCACAATTCTATTTTCATCTATGATCAAAAGTTATTTATTAATAATTGAGGATGTAGATGTTTTGAGTTTATATTCAGGATATATGATTTATTAACTAATTATAGTGAGGGAAGATCTTGGCTTTTTTAATGGATATTCTGCTAAAATTTTTTGCTTAAGTTTATATATTTGTATTAGAGGAATGATCAATTGTACTGCTGATAAACTAGTGGATATTCTATTTGTTATGATTTTTATCTATTGCTTTAATATCTCTGTTCAGGTTTTATTTATTTTTGCATGTGTATTGATTGATAATTAAAGAAATGATATAGTGTAATTGTGTTTAAAATTTATTTTAATAACAAATTAGGTGCTACAATGATCAGAAATGGCATGGGTAATAAAAACGATGTTCAGATTAATAAAACTAGGGCAATCAAAGATGAATTAGTTTTAATATAGATGGAGTTAAGAAAAAAAATTTCAGCATTCATGAATTATTCATTAAAACAGGCAAAACTCTCCATACAGTAGTGCCACTCAGTGCCAACCAGAGTAATCAATGGATGTCAGAAGTGGCACTACTGTATGGACAGTTTTGCCTGTTTTAATAACAGTTGTGTGCTAGCATAGGAAATAGTGATCATGTGATGTTTAGTGAATTATTTATTAATGAGGTGTTAGATAATTGCATATAAATGTAGAATATGACAAATTGAATATAAGTATTCACAGATAGTATGAAATTGATGTTACTAATGAGTTTATGGAGTAAAGATTTATTGTGAAGATAATTATGTTGAAGGAAAACAGAAGATTGACAACACTGATGATAGAAATGTGTTGATCCAGATATAATCTTAAAATGATGAACTTTCCATCAATAAGGACTTGAAGTGGAAATATAAATATCCTAAACTGAAAACAAAGAATTATACTTATTATAAAGTTTGAATTGTTGGATCCAGTTTTTGATGGCAAACAACCACTGGTTAGAATTTAACACCCTAATATTTATCTCTATGATTTTTAATTCCATGTAACTAAGCAAAAGTGTAAAGATTTTGAAATATTTAATATTGGTATTAAATATACACAATGTTATCGGAAAAAGTAAACTCAATAAATTTATCAAAATTGTAAAGATCTTTAAGAGATTTTATGCTATGAATCATGAGCTGTTTCTGCTTATTGGGCAAATCTTTTCTTTTTTGATACTTTCTTATACATGTCAATTCCATTCAAAAACTTATTATTCTTAAAGGAATAAATTATGCAATCCTAACTCAATCTAGGCCAGTGAGTAGATAAGTTAACAGAGTAATTCTTTTGAATAGATTTAGTATTTCCGATTCTAGATAATACTCTGCTAGCTATTTAGATAATCCTTCAGAAAAACATTTTTCTTGTTTTTGAAGAAATTTTTTGAACTACTCTCTTAATTAACATATTTTCTTTGATTTTTTTTTTTTTTTAATTTTCTTTAAAGTCAACCATTTTCTGATGAAGTATTATCTCCTTTCAGATATGTGGATATTGTTGTGAAAATTGCATAAATCACTGTATCAAATTGCATTTAGCCGATCATTCCATTATTGAGGCAGGAGAATGGTGGACTTGAAAATTAAAAGTCTATAGACTTCAGAAGTCACAAACCAATAATTTCCTTTTTTTCAGTATGATTTAATTTCATTATCTGCTATTTTTTAGTACTGCTAATTCTCAATTTGAATTACTTGATAAAATTAATGAATTCTGAATGTTATTGCTATCACAACAAAATAATTAAAACCATCATTAAAAATTATTTGGATAGACTACTATAATTTAGAATAACATTTGCTCATTTCTATATATTTTTTCTTTGGTTTTTATTTTCTGCTGTTTAATAAAGTGTGTTTAACTTTTATTTGCGTGGCTTAATCCAATAATGGAATACAAATTCGAGAGCGAAAGTTCATGGATTGCAGCTCGGCTATTCCTTTCCAGTGCTAGAATATCATATGATCTCCAGAGAAAGAAACCATTCATTCCATGACATTTAATTTTTTCAGTTTGTTCGATAGTTTGATTTCGCAAATTTAATTCCGAGAAACAGTTGCAGTATAGTAATTGAAGCTATTTTATATAAAAATAAAAAGTAGTATAGCGTTCGACTTTTTTTTTTTTAAATAAATTATCTGACCACCTCTAAATTATAATTTTTATAGACCACACAATTTTTAACCTATTTCAGACTATTGTTTTAAAGGGTAAAAAAGTACAATAATTCTTACGTAAATTTATTTCGAAATAAAAACCAGGCTGATGCAAAATATAGAATCCATGTACTTTGGAAAACCAATGAAATTATTACTCACAAAAGATAAAAGAGGGCGCATTAAGTTAATGCGTTACTTAGAAATTCAACGTTGTCAACATGGCTTCCACTACAATACATCTAATAAAGGCTTTTAAGACTAGTTAGTGATCATGTGTGAAGTTACACGGTCTAATTTCCACTATTTATATCCAAAAATAGAGGCTAGCATAAAGGATTCGTCGTTTATTGGTATGCTTGATGCAAATTTGAATATTTACTGTAAAATATATTTATAGACCTCGTGTTCGCCAAAAATAATAGCGGTTTTTTAAACTGCATTTGTAAAATGTGTTTTGAAAATTGGCTATAATTATCGTAATTGCTCTTAATGTTATTGTTTTATTGTATATTAGGCATACTATTATGTATATTAATGAAGGAAAGCGTTTAAAATATTGTATTGCTAGAATATATTGTATCAAACGATTGGCAAGATATCTACCGCAAGCACGATTTTAATAGCTTGTCTTGTTATTTCCCCTACTTTGAGCAGAGAACATAATAGTATATTATTTAACATTAAAAAAATTAAATGATCGCGGCTTAATCAATCCATTTAGTCTTATGAAGAAAAAAAAGTTATAAACAATTTACTAAATCTATTGTGTTTTTTATATTTCTTATTATGTTAAATAATTTTAAATATTTTCACTTAATTTCTGTCTTTTTTCTTTTGGAATAGAATTTGAAGCAAAATGCTGATTATTTTTACCAACTATTATTAATACCATGCAGGATAAAAGTTAATTCCGAGTTTATTCCAATATTTACTATCTATATCTACTCTTTTCCATATCAAATTGTCCAAAGTTTCTTATTTATCTCCTATCTCTTGGGATTTAGTTTAGAACATGTCTCCTTCCACGTCATTGTATATCGCTTTGATCTTAGCTTATTTATTCTAATGTACATTTTTCTTTCTTTTATTATGAAGTATGTAGTTTTAGTACTGGTCTTCCGTTAAATGTCAGTGTTTCATTCATAAATAAGCAGTGATTTTGAGTAACAAAGCTAAAAAAAAAACTGAAGCAACATTATTTTTAAGGCATAGGACTTTTAGCATTAATATTTATAACATTTGTATTGTGTATATACAAATATATATATAATATCAATCATTTTAAGGGTAAAACCATGTCTTAAAATTAATATTATTCATTCTGTTCAACTTGGTTTATTCACAAACTACAACATTCTGTATTAACTAATTTAGTGTTTGGAGAGAAGTGTAGAAGGCTAAATGCCCACTTGATTTTTCATGCCACTAATCACCAATAATACTATTAAAATTTGTTGAGATTGCCTGTTTTTTAGAATTTTTGGGTTTTTTTTTCACTATCCTATCATCATTTTATTATAGTCTATGAGAGGAATTTACTGTTAATTTTTTAGAGAAATTTTTTTTTTCATAACTTAGGTATAACCATGTGTTTTTCTTCTCCCTACATAATGCTCATTTTTTGTGTGTAAACAATATGTAATGCAAGAATTTTAACAATTGTTAGTTAGTAATATAAAAAAAAGCACTCTTTTTAATTATTAACCCACTAGAAGACAAAGACCTCTCTAACAACTTTTTATAAAGGAACAACGAAGGAGAAGGCAATAGTCATCAGTTTATCATTCATTAAGTGATAACCATTGCTGTTTTTTATCCTCATTTTACTTTCTAGATAAAGATAGCTAAATACTCATTTATAGAATCATGTTGATTGAATGATTAGATGGGTTGTCTATGAGCCAAACTACTTGAGAAGACTATCCTATACAGCTTGAAGAGAGTTTCAATTAACCCAATTTGAACCTCAAGTCATAGGCACAGCATAACAAGATTCTTCAATTAATAGTGTATTTCTAAAAGTTAGAGATGAAATTATTGCATTAATTTTTGTTTAAGATTTTTTTTATCTTAAATTCTCTAATAGGATTTTTCCAGCTCTTGTTACCAATCTATTTGTTTTTAAGCATATTATTAAAGGTTTATTTTTTTATAGAAAAGTGAATTAAGGATGAACATAAAATAATAACTTTTTCCAAATAAAGTAATATGAGTCTTCACCTTACATTTAATTTGCATTTAAAAACAGTAATCCCTGTCATTTTTGTGTGCCATCTATATAGGCATGAATAATCTTTGCCTTATATAGTTTTAACAAAGTCATAAAATAATGGTTTCTACAAATAATGATTCCTGTATCTCAAACTGTCACTTTGGTACTTTATTCTCATAATCTCTAACGTTATGTTCAGTTTGCTAATTAATTATAATTTTTAATTCATTTATATATTAAAAAAGATTTGTAAGTTTGTGATGCTGACATTTTACTTATAATTATATTTTGGACTATTTCTATCATCTAGTTGAATTGCTAAATGTTTTTAGAAAATTTCAAACTTTATACTTTCCAAATGAATTCATCAGTATTTTTTTTGCCTATATTTATATGGTATTTCAGGATGTAGTTTTGTTTTTCTGAATTTTTAATTTGAGATTTTGTTGGGGAGGATTCTTCACTGAGAGCTATGACTTTTGAAAGCTGTTATATATTGATTGAAGATTTTCTTTAATTTGTCTGATATCCCTGGTATATATGGAAAGACTATAGTACCTATCGTTTTATTCTTTTGATGGGTTTTTTTTTTTTGTTCTTGTTGTCTATTCTTAATGATAGCTGATGAATAATCATTCTTAATGAGAGTTTATTATATGTTGAATTTTTCTTTTTCTAAATCACTGGCTTTTGAACAAAGTTCTTTTTCTCTGTTCCATAGTGACAATATAATTTTATTTCTCTCAATATTAGATATATGCAGGGTATTTTCTTGTGTATAGAAGTTTTCTATAAATTGATTTTGCCATGAGAGAGTCTTGATAAGAACATTATTCCTGTAGTGTAATTTTCACTACACCACTCAGGCAAGGTAGAGACTGGTTTCTATCCACTTTCAACACCTTGTGAAGGGATGTAATCATAAACATATGACAAAAGACATGAAAAAGAACTATGATCCCCAAGATGCACATTTCTTGCTGAACCAGCACTCGTCAGTTGGACCAGACCACAATCTCTTACACATATCTTTATCATTGTTCTGAATACATATAGATAGAAATTACTGCAGTTTAATTTATAAGTGTCAAATGTGCTGTCCTCACTTAATGAAAGTATATTAATAATTTTTATTAGTCATTCATCACACTAGAAATTATCCAATAATCAATAATATTTCTGTAGTATTAATTTGACATTATCACTCATGCAAAGTAAGGCCTGATTTCTATTCACTTTTAACCTCATGGAGGGATGTATTCACAAACATGTGAAAAAGATCTATGATCCCCAAGATACACATTTTGTGCTGAACAGCACTCATCAGTTGGACCAGACCACAATTTAATTTATAAGTGTTAAATGTGCTGCCTTCACTACTTTGCACAAGTCATTCAATGAAAGTATATTAATAATCAATTATTTAAAAGTACAGTATATTAATAATCTTAGGGATCATAGATCTTTTTCATGTCTGGTCATATATTTATGATTACAACCCTCCACAGGGGGTTAAAAGCTGATAGACACCAGTCCTTACTTGCATGGGAATAGTGTAATGCAGGGGTCCCCAACCCTATGCCTGCGGGCACCATGGCACCCGCAGACCATTTTATGTGTGCCCGCCACTATCTGAACACTATAAAAAATTATTTATCTGATACAAATAAATTTAATTTTTAAAATTTCTTATAAATTATTGTATTATATTGTAATCAAATTGTAGGGCATACTATACTTTTACAGTAAATTGTATGTTAAAATTTTATTTTTGAAATAAATATTTTTTTGGACATTAACACTATCCAACTATAAATTTACATTGAAAAAAATAAATGGTGCCCGCCACCTGGTTGAAAAAATAAATGGTGCCTGCCACCTGGCCGGTATTATAGAATGTGCTCTTAAATGCAAAAAGGTTGGGGACCCCTAGTGTAATGAAAATTACACTACCAAAATATTCATTATTGGATAATCTCTAGCCTAATGAATGACTAATAAAAATTATTAATATTATTGTCAAGAACCACTATCTGTTTTTATTTTGATTCTTTTGGAATTTAATTGAAGCCAATATATTAAATTGATATTTGCTAATAGTGCTTCATTATGTGATATAATGAATTTGTCATTAATGTAGTGAAGCCGCATGTTTGGTGGGAATAGATTAGTGTTGGTGTCTTTGATTTCAAATTCTTCCATGCAAATATTGCTGATCAGGTGTGTCTGGTGAATCTATAGCCATTTATTGATTCTGTTGCAAAAATTCTGTCTTGTATCAAAAGTATGTTATATTCTTTACTAAACTATTATTACTAATAATTGAATGTATTTGGAGAAATATAAATAAAGATTGATTTTTTTTCTAAAAATATTTGACAATTCAACTTAAATAGAGAAAATAGTCCAACATATAACTATATTAAAAAAGATTATTGATATTTTATAAGATATTACTATTATAGATATGTATGCATATTTGTACGTACATACAAACATTAGGTTTATATTCAAATAATAAGCAAATTATCATTTTTTGTGTTGTTAGAAAGAAATATGTGTATGTGTTCATTTATAGAACATTAAATATATAAATCTTCTAAACTGAGTAAAGTACATTGTTATTTAAAAATGCAAGAAAGAGTATATTATGAGTAATATGAATACCAAACAGGATTGCCAAACAGTTCCTTAAACTAATTTCAAGCTATTAATCTATAACAGTTTTTTTTACTGACAAAAGCCAATAAGTTGAAAATAATGGCTTAGGAATACAGATACATGAACTAGATAACTGCTGACAAAATAGTTTTCATATAATTCAGAATAAATCACATATATACAGAACTAGTCATCACATGATCACTATTCTTTATGCTTACACAAGCTGTTTATACAGATTCGAAACTCTATACAGTAGTGCAGTGCTCTCAGGTCCAAGGTTATTCACTGATGAAAGCTACAAGCTAGAAACTAATCTAGAGATATTGGATGAATAGGCACTAGATAGGGATTTTATGCACAAACCATTCTGCATCCATTGATCACTTTGGCTTGCACTGAGTGGTGCTACTGTAGGGAGAGTTTTGCCTCTGGGTATATACAGAACTATGGGTATAAAATAATTTGAAGATTGTATACTTTTTGGAAGATTTTAGTGGCTGTATAAAATATATATATGTCTGGGTTTTTTGCTGTTGGTGTATCTAAGCAAATTCTGTGCTATTTTGATATTTTGTTTATATCACAAAGAGCATTGCAATTTTTTTATTTGTGAACATAAAATTTGAGATATAAGATGGTGTGATTATCCAAATGACCAGAGTAAATTGCTTTATTTTTTTTTTTTTTTAAAAAAAAAAAAGTTCCACTTGCAAAAATTTACTCTTTCATTTCTAGAATAATTTTTTATAATCATTTCTAAAAAGGTAAAATGACCATTAAAAATGTAATTATATTCACAAAAACTTATTTTTATGTTTGTAAATTCAGATATGTTTTTTTAAACAATTATCTTATTATAACTACTTTAAAATAATTAAATGATAATACCATATAAGTAATTGGTTTATTGTAGTAATAGCTTGCTTATGGTCACAGATTATTCAATTCCAAATTTCAGAAAATTAAAAAGAAAAACAAAAAGAAAAAATATTGTTTGGTGAGTTGAAATGGATTGCTGTGCTGCAATGTTTTGATAGCACCTGGCTGCTCAATTAACAAATTATACTAAATGTCTTTTAAGAAAAAATTTTCATGGAAATATTTTAATAAAATACATAAATTAAAAATCTGAATGTGATTAAAATGTATCTCAATAAAGTTTTTGATGAATGTACTATAATTTATCATATTTTAGGAGATTTTGGAATAGAAAAATATATATATAATAATGTGCTTAAGAAAAAATGCTTGCAACAGAATAATTTTAAAAACTGTATTTAAATTATATAAATGTTTTATTGTAGTATATATAATTTATAATTACATGTTATCAGATATATAAAGATAGCTTTCTGCTTTTTTCATAAAATTTCAGTATTATATGTGGGAGTAGTTTATGACTTGTATATACAGTGCCAAGAATATTTTATAAGTAAAAGGTCTCCTTTTCTTCTTTTTTTTTTTTGGTGTTTTTTGAGGAAAGAGTAGACAGATCATTTCTCTTATTTAATGAGAACTTGTTTGAGCTATTGGTACACTCCCTGTATTACATATTTGTTAATACAAGCTTTTTAAAAGCAATGCTATTTTATACTTTATATATGACTTGCTTTATTGATTATTATAATTTTACCTTTAAAGCTTTGGCGATGCTAAGGCTATTAATATATGGCAGATGTGAATTTATTTCAGTCCCATGTAGCTATTTGAGTTAGATAGCTGGATTTAAAGACATTTTTATGTCTGAAAATTTCAGATTTTCTTCTCAATAGTTACATATTAAATAAGTGCTGGGTTTTTGAATTGATATTTTAGATCTAGTGTCTGAATGTTCTAGCTCTTCACTGAGGTGAACAATAAGCTTGAAACCAATTGGTCTGGGAATAGGAATATTCTAGATATAGATTTTAAATATTTTCTCTTACCGCACTTATTAAATAAGAGCTTGTTTGAGCTATTGGTACACTCCCTATATTTCATATTTGTAAATACAAACATTTTAAAAGCAATGTCACGTTATATATGATTTGCTTTATTGATTATTAAAACAGGCAAAACTCACTATACATATTGCCTGTTTTAATAACAGTTATAAGCAAGCATAAGAAATGGTGATCGTGTGATGTTTATTGATTATTACAGATCATTTGTATGCAGACATTAGTGATCATTCTGCAATAGATCCTGATCACTAATGTGACTACGCATGGTGACCAAGATTACTTGCTAATGTTTCAATATCATTATTTTCTAAGTACCACCTGGATCCAGAAAGTAACTGAATATTTTTTTTAATTCTGAGAAATCAGACAATTAAAATTATTTATATGTAAAGCTAATACTCTCAGACTATTTGACTATTTTGATCATTATAGTATTTTCTTATGCCATTTTTCTATATTCTTTTTACTTTTTTTTTTTTCAGGGCTAAGTTTTTGATTATCCAATAAATATTTTCTGTTTGAATATTTTTCTTTTTAATTCCCTTAGTATAATCTTTCCAATAATTTACACTCTTAAAAGTATTCTTCTCTATTATAAATCATTTCCCTTTTTTCAGTTTTTCAACAGTATTTTTTTTCTCCCACCATTATTGTATTCTTAATCTCTTCCATTACTACGTTGTCACTCATTCTCAGAATCTGTCTTATATATAAATGTATCCATAACTTCATCGCTTCTTTATTTATATTGCCTTTTTTTAATGTTTATTTTAAAGATGAGGAAAATACTGTGCTTTTTTTATTTATTTATTTTAAAGATCACAATTTATCAAGGCTTTTTTTTTTCTCAGTTTTGTTTTTCTTTGTGTGTGTGTGTGTGTGTGTTACTAAGATAAGTATTTCAT
Source organism: Epiperipatus broadwayi (assembly GCA_028023455.1). Taxonomy (NCBI): domain Eukaryota; kingdom Metazoa; phylum Onychophora; class Udeonychophora; order Euonychophora; family Peripatidae; genus Epiperipatus; species Epiperipatus broadwayi. The sequence goes on from JAQFVV010000173.1 coordinate 1,162,615, forward strand.
GTTATAAGCTCACTTTCACTTCTTTTTTTTTTAAATCGGATTCTGCTGTAACCATAGTTGCCAGACATTTTGTTTTCAACCATGAAGTTTAAAAATATGCTTGTATTAAAATAAAAAAAAACTCCAAATGATTAGTTTTAGATTTTTGTAGTGAGTAAACAATATTATTATTATTATTTTAATTTATACTTGTGTCCTGTGTGGTTTGAATATTAGTAGAGTGGCAGACTGTAGTTCAAGGTATATGGATTGCACCTCCATTCTGACATCTCCAGTGCTCAAACTTCTTATAAACTCCCAATTCTTAATGTAAATTTGTGGGGGAAAAATAACTGAAATAATTTGGTAATCACAATTTTAAATTTTTTTATTGATTTTAATAAAAGAAAATATCATGTATATATAGATCTAATAATTTTTCAACTATTTTTTGTTTTACTTCAGAGATGTTGATCTTGTGATGGTCTCTGGACAACATTGGGCCACCCATTAAATATAAAAATATTATCAAAAGCTGATACACGCACACAAAAAAAAAAGGTCCCTGCATAATTTTCTTGATATCCACTTCCCTAGATGAGCAAAAAGTCCTTAAATAATAATCCTTATTATGCAGCAACCCATTCAGGGAGTTTTTAAAAATTGTCTAGCAGGTTCCAAGTTTGTGATCACTTATATAGAAAATATATACATCTACGTAATAACACATCATTGATGATTTTTTATATTTTTTTTAATTACAAAAGTAAAAGAGAGAAACATAAAACTTGTTGGATATTTCATATTGTATTTGAATGTGTAAGTATGTTTATTTTAATCACCCTGTGACACATAATCACACAAAAAAAAATGTTTTAAATAAATTTACAATTTTTGCATTGGGCCATATTTGCAGCCATCCTGGCTGCATGTTGCACATCCTGTTTTACTTTTTTTTTGACAAATTTTGTAGTATATGATTTTTTTTTCAATTGTAGTAGTGATTTGAATGAAACAGTTGCGAATATCTCGGCTGATTTAAATTTCATCATCATTGGTGTTACAATCTGTTTAAACATTTGTATAACAATTTAGAAAATGAAAATGACTTCATCTTTATTCATTGCATTTGATAGCTTTGTCACTGGAGTTATATTGCATTAAATGTGACCATTTTATTGAAGTTAAGTATTTATTTCTCTAATTATATATTATATACAATAGTGATATAATTATTTATTACAGTCTTAGATAGGCAGCAAATATTTCAGTGGATTCGATGACATTGCAATCAGAAATTGTCTAAGAAAAAGCCATCTTATATTATTTGGATCATATAATTCAAAAAACTAATGGTAAGAAAATTTTTTAAAAAATCATTCATAGCAAGTGAAAAATATTAATAAAATTAAAAATAAAATGAGGGACTGAGGATTTTAGAAGAATCAAAAAATGTGACTTTATAACTGACAATTTCAAGTATGAAAAACGTATTCTATACTACATATGATATTCTTTTTATTGTATTGGATGTCTTGAATAAATAGTATAGGACAATCAACAGCCATAGGAATTTTTCAGACTTCCTATTGTTTTGCTATGTAGTAAGCTATATAATACATATTGATTAATTTGATGAATGCCTAAAGCTATGATGAAACTTGTTATTTGTATAAATTAAATATCAGAGAAATAGTAAATGTTTTTCTGAAGTGGATGCTGCAGCCTTTGTGCATGAAGTGCTTTGTGACAGTCTTGGGTTATCAGTATAGCAATTAGATAGATTAATGTAAGAAAAATGCTTAACTGGTGTAAAATATATAAAAAAGAGCAATGAAATTTTTTTTTATATTTTTAAAAAGTGTTTATGATTTTGTTCAAATATTTTATTAGTTAAACTTACATAATGGTGTTTCAATCTTCATAAGCTAGTAATGTTATGTTTGATTTTTTTTTTTTTTAATGTATAAACTTTTTAAATCTTATATTGAACAAACTGATCATAATTATAAGACATTATAAGGAATATTTTCAGAAATATTTGTGTATACCAAAAGTAATTGTGAAGAGAATATTTTTTATGTAAAGTTTCATAACCAAAGTTCACAACAGAGATATTATAATTTTTTATTAGTTATTCATAAGACTAGAGATTATCCAATAATAAATAATATTTTTATAGTCTAAGTTTCACTACACCACTCTCATGGAAGATAGTGACTAGTTTCTATCCACTTTTAACACCTTGTAGAGAGATGCAATCATAAACATAAGACCAAAGACATGTCTTTTTTACAAGTCTTTGATTATATGTTTATGATTACATCCGTTCACAAAGTGTTAAAAGCGGATAGAAACCAGTCCCTGCCTTGCATGAGAGTGATGTAGTGAAACACTACAGAATTATTATTCACAACAGAGATGCTTCGTTACACATTTAAAAACTAATTAATAAATCTAGTTTTTGTGGAGTAAAAAAATATTTTGTGAAAGTGAGTAAATGTTTAATGCTGTTGTCTAAGCATTTAATGAAATTAATTGCAATATGTGAAAGAAAATTTTCCTGGCAGGAAAATGTGAATACAGTTTTTTGGCTCATATACGTGTGCTGTGTATTACTATTATGATTAGTATTTCAACTAGATTTTACCTGGATGGCTTAATAATTGATGCTAGAGATAATGGAAACAAAAAATGAATTGCAGATTACCTGTCAAATTTTGGTTGTTGTTTATTACATCCACTACAAAACTTTTTTAAAAAGTTTCAGTAAAAAAAATGTTAATAAATGAACTGATGTTTTTTTTTTGATATGTTTTATAAAAAAAAAAATTTCATATGGATGGAAGCATTTTAGGTTTGTCGCATTTTTAATGCTGTCATTTTTGGAATTACAATTAAAATCTTATCCAGTTATAATACACACACATGACCTGAGAACTATCAGGTTATTGAAATTCTACAGATATTCATCTATATTAATAAATGTGATAGAACAACAAAATTTCTATCTAGATTAGAAAAATTTTATAAAGCTTATCAATCAAAACAAAAATCATTAAAGTAATAATCCACAAACACTCCTCTTTTAATCTTATCTCTTTTAAATTTTGCATTGGAGATAAAAACGTAAATCATGTCTGAAATGATCTGTAGTTTTTTTTATATATTAGTATCTCAAGTATTTCTATTATCCAGGTGATAGCTGGTAAGATCTAGCCAAAACATTAGTATAATAATAGCAATAACAAGCAAAACATGGATTAGCTGAAAACTGTATTTACTGAATTTAAAAGTCGTTTACATTTTAAAATATCAGCATTAACATTTTAAAAAATAATAATTTACTTTTATAAATAGCATTGTTGTTTTTTATGTTTGTAAATATATTTAAAAATAAATTGTAATTTTTTTTTTTTTACCTTTTTTTTTTTTTAGCTATTGACACAGAGTTTACTGCTTTGTCTTTAAGCAATTTTGATAAAAGGTAAGAGATACATTCACAAACTATGCACTTAATGATGTTTTAGAATACCATATGATTTAGAATTTTTCTTTAGTAATTCTATTAATAATTATAAATTATTTCATTATATATATAGATTTGAATAAAGATTATGAAATGAAAAAGAAATGCTAATGTAAAATTTATCTAGTGAATTATTAACATGATTGAACTTTTTTAGTATGTCCAAGATTAATTTCAGCAATTATTTAGGAATGCAGATAAGGAATTCTATAAGATCCAGAACAGAGCTAGTTCCAATATTTATAGTTCCTAGGAGGTGTTTTTATTATTATTGTTCAAAAATTTTATAAATCATAAAAATATTTTAAAACAAGATTAAAAAAATAAAGAATGTGTGTGTGTGTGTGTGATTTTTTTTTTGGTTTATTTAATTATAACTCTTAAATAGAATAATATTTACTATGATAAATAATTTCATTATAATTACTATTATATTTTATATGAATATATTTATATATATGCACACACATAGCATTTTATCATCAACAATCACTCAAAAGTAAATATGACCATTCTAACTCCCAGGAGAAGAAAAAGAAATAATTTTGTGATGATTGGACTTTAGTCCATTTATTTGATATCTTCAGTGCTTTTAACTTTTTTTACAGCAAACCTTTTTTAAAACATTTCAATATCTTGCCAATACTAAAAACTTAAAAATATTAAGAGTGAATTTTTTTTTTATATTAAATGGTTCTATTAACTGTTGACTTAAAATAATAATAATAATAATAATTATTTATACAAACACAATTGAGAAATAATTATTTGTTCAACACAAACCACACGGGATTCACTAAATTAATTTCTGAACCCACACACACTTTTATTTCAAATTAAATTTAAAAACCCCAATTGTGGTTTAGCAAACAATTTTTATCTTTATTATTTTTAAATGTCACATGATCACCATTTCTTATGCTTGCTCAAGCTGTTAAAATGGGCAAAAACTTTCCATTTTATGCACATCCATTAATTACTCTGGCTTGCACTGAGTGGTACCACTGTATGGAGAGTGTTTGCCTTTTATTTTTAAATGCTTTTATTGAAGTTGAGAAATCTGTTTTTTTTTGTTTGTTTATTTGTTAACTCATAGAGGGCAGATATAAAGATTTTTTCTTTCAATTTAATATATTCAAATTCAATATGACTTGTTGAAATTTTGTACCTTTGTTTAAAATATCTATGAAAGTGATAGGAGCCATTAATTTTTTTAATACGTGACTTAAGTTTCTTAAATAGGAAGAATAAGGGGAAGGTTTTAAATAATGCTTGCTATCAATTTTATTTGTTACAATTTAAGTAATAAAAAAGTTTTTTATAATATAGTTTTTTGTTAAGCTTTTTTTTTAAAAAAATTTTTTTTCAAATAAAATAAAATTTCAACAATTTTAAGCATAAAAGTTAATTACTGATTTCTTATACATATATAATTATGTACACATACTAAATATTATATATACATGAAAAGTATACATATTAACTTACTACAGAAATATCTAGTGATATTTATACACTATATGTATAAAATTGTTTTAAAGTAAAATTATATATACTAAGTGAAGCAGAAATATCTAATGATATATAACAACAATAAGTGTCAGTCAATTTAAAGTACATTATAGTTTTACATGGTAGTTTTATAATAGCATGTTGAAACCGCCTGAGGGCGTTATTTCTGTGATAGCGCACAGAAATATGCCGTTTAGGCGGCCTCTGCTATCAAACGTATTGCTAATGTATAAGCCTAGAAATAGTCCGTTGTACATGGTGGCTGTATCTATTTCTACGCTAATGCACAGAACCATGACATTTAATCTGCCATAGAAGCTATCGTATCAGCTTACAGCTCAGATTTGTGTTACGCATTTTTGATGTGCGATCATATTTCACTTTTGGGTATAGCATTGTCTGAGGGGCTGGAATTCCGAATGTCAAAACTATTTTAATATTCATTAAGACCTCCCCCTCTATCTCCCATGTTTTATGAATGTTTACTAACAATTATGAGCGTAGTCTCATGCTTCCGTAGCCCAGATTTTCTGCTCAAAAAATTCGGCAAGTGTAGATGCAAACGCGATTTTGATCAAATCACGCTCTAAGTCGCGTTTCTGCGACAACAACTGCGAGCTTAATAAAATAGTGATATTTTAAGTCAGCTCATATATATATAAGCTCACATATTTATAATTTCGTCATAGATATTTTCCGAAGTTAAATAGTTTGTAAAATAAAAATTAACAAATGATTTTAATTTAATGGGAAGGGTAAAATCTTAAACTTTTATTTTTGCTATAAATTTGAGCAATTTTTTAAAAAAAGAAAAAAAGATAAAATATAATTTATTGTCAAAAATGTTAAAAGTGTTTAATTAAAAGGGAGAAAACTCGAGAGATAAAAGGGTGGGGGAAAGAAAACAAAATTAGATTGTTGATAGTAATTAGACTCTATTGTTGAAACTTTCACAAACTAAAAGTATTTGGTTAATAATTGCTGTTACGCTAATTAAAAAGAAAAAAAAAAGATAAGAGAAAGAGAGATAAAAATCGCTTTTAGAGTAAGTCAGTTGACTTGAGAGACCAGCAAGGACAATAAAGAAAAAAAAAAGAGAGAAGCTGTACTCCGAATCAGAAATTATTATAGAAACTTATTTTGCGGACTCTTTTCAAATGCATAGCGGCTAAAGCTACCAAAACCTTCCCCTTTGGGGAATTGGCCGCCACTCCATCTGAATGAAGCTACCGAAAGAGTCAAGGAATGGAAAGAAATGTATATTGCTAGCCGGATAACCAAAGGAACATCCATGGACACACCAGAATTCTCATATACAAGGACAAAGGCACGACAAATGGAATGTGAATCTATGAAAGTCAGGCCACTTCGCTCTGATCGATCAGGGTAATTATAAACTTTTCAATTAATGGGAACTTTAGTTAAAGCGTAATAGAACTTTATTTTTGATTTATTTTTCGTTTATTATATTTGTTACGAATGTTTCAACAATAGAGGTGGGGAAATAGATTTATTTAATATCGTAAACTATTTATGTTAATTCTCGTTAAATATTTTTATGAAATATTGGTATGACTATATGTTAAATTATTTAATATCTGTTCGATCTAGAGGGTAACAACAGGGTGGGGTATAAAAGTGCGCTGCCAAGTAACATAGAACCTTAGGGCGTTACTTGCTTGTTAGCAGAAAATAAGGGAAGTGTTGAAAGTATAAGAAAACGAAAGACACTTATACGTTCATTTTAAGTTTTTGCAAGTTATTTATTTACCAAATAAAGTGGGGTTTAAAAATAAACTTCAGGAAAGATTATATACTATAAGTCGCCTTTGTATACACGCCTGCTAGAATCCGCAGTGTTAGTGTTGGCGCGAGTAAATCCATGGTAGATATTTGGGAAGAATACTTAGAAAGTTAACAGTTTGAAAATCAGAAATTGTAAGTCAGTTCTCTCTGGATCGGGCAGAAATATAAGGTTATTAATAATAATAATAATAAAGGAAAGTTTTTTTTGTATCCAACGTATATTTGAATTCTTTAATTATTTATAATAATTAGTTAGTATTCTTAAGTGAAAACCCCTGTCAGATTATAAACAAAATTTGTAATCGGTGAATCGGCGTTCGAAAATAAATAAGACCAGGTTTACGTAAAGCTTCGTGGCCAGGTTCCAAGAGAGAAATCCTTGGTGGCGCCCTCAGCGGTGATTCTAATAATTAAGATTCAGTTATTAGGGGAAGGAAAATAATTGTAGTGTCACAGAGGAGGTTAGAGGAGAAAAGTTAGAAAATGGCGCTTCCAACGTGTCGGGCTCATTAACAAGAGAAACGCCCAGAGATCAGAGGTTAAAAAAAAAAGAAAAAAAAAATTTAGTAAGGGTGGTGGATTTCAGATGGTGGTGGTATGTCAGTATTCTCGTAGGGAAGGTTATGAGTTCGAATATAAAATTAAAGAAAACAAAAGAATAAAATATGATTGAGGACGAAAGTAGCATGGAAAGCCCGGTGGTAACATTTAAAAACCCCGAGCGGTGTCAGTTACAAGAAATATTGAGAGCTATCGCTGAGCTCAAAGAAATTGTAATGGAAGACCGTAAAGAAATAAAAGAAATGAAAGGCATGATACAAGAATTGAGGAAAGATCTGAATGAATTAAAAGAGAGGGAAAAGAATAGGAACAATGAAAAAAAAAAAGGAAGTCATAGACCCAGTGGACCATAAAGTCAGTAAAGAGGAAGAAAAGACAGAAAACGAAGAGACAGAGCAGTTTACAGGGGAAACTAAAGAAATCCCGAACAAGAAGGCTATACAAATAAACCGAGAGAAAGAGGTAATGGAAAGAAAGCTCAACGAATCTGGAGAAGAAGAGTTCGATAGGGTCACGTTGGCGAAATTTATACACAAAAACATTTAAAGGGGAAAGGGAGGAAAGCCCTTTTGACTACTTGGACAGTCTAGGTGATTTTTTTCTACGTCCATAAGTCGAAAGAAAAAGAGAAGATCATAATAGCAACGAGCCATTTGAGTGGTTCCGCTAGGGAATGATGGAAGGCGGTAAATTACAAACCCCCTACATTCCAAGAATATCGAACTATGATTTTGCGAGGGTTTTGGAGCGTGGAGAAACAAGAAACCATACGTATGAAGATATCGCAAGAAAAGTATAAAGCGGACAAAGATGGTACATATGGTCAGTTTTTCCAACGTCAAGTGGCAAAATTGAGAGCCTTGGAGGCATATCCAATGGATCAATTCCAGATAGTGCGAACTATCAGATTTAACCTTCCGTCAGGTGTGCAACGTAAGTTGGCCGAAAACCGTCGGCTATCCATTGAGGAAGCGTTAGAAATATTACAAGATATAGAATGGGAGGACCAGGGGGTAGGTGGAGAAAGTAAAGTTAGATGGGAGAACTGTAACGAACCCGCGAGTACGAGTAACTATAACCCCAAGAAAAGTTGGGACAAGTCACCTCGGGGCAATTAAAGTTTTTTTTATTTTTTTTTTTTATGACAAATGGGGCAATGAGCTGATATTTTAAGTCAGCTCATATATATATAAGCTCACATATTTATAATTTCGTCATAGATATTTTCCGAAGTTAAATAGTTTGTAAAATAAAAATTAACAAATGATTTTAATTTAATGGGAAGGGTAAAATCTTAAACTTTTATTTTTGCTATAAATTTGAACAATTTTTAAAAAAAAAAAGAAAAAAGATAAAATATAATTTATTGTCAAAAATGTTAAAAGTGTTTAATTAAAAGGGAGAAAACTCGAGAGATAAAAGGGTGGGGAAAAGAAAACAAAATTAGATTGTTGGTAGTAATTAGACTATATTGTTGAAACTTTCACAAACTAAAAGTATTTGGTTAATAATTGCTATTACGCTAATTAAAAAGAAAAAAAAAGATAAGAGAAGGAGAGATAAAATCGCTTTTAGAGTAAGTCAGTTGACTTGAGAGACCAGCAAGGACAATAAAGAAAAAAAAAAAGAGAGAAAAGCTGTGCTCCGAATCAGAAATTATTATAGAAACTTATTTTGCGGACTCTTTTCAAATGCATAGCGGCTAAAGCTACCAAAACCTTCCCCTTTGGGGAATTGGCCGCCACTCCATCTGAATGAAGCTACCGAAAGAGTCAAGGAATGGAAAGAAATTTATATTGCTAGCCGGACAACCAAAGGAACATCCATGGACACACCAGAATTCTCATATACAAGGACAAAGGCACGACAAATGGAATGTGAATCTATGAAAGTCAGGCCACTTCGCTCTGATCGATCAGGGTAATTATAAACTTTTCAATTAATGGGAACTTTATTTAAAGCGTAATAGAACTTTATTTTGTTGATTTATTTTTCGTTTATTATATTTGTTATGAATGTTTCAACAATAGAGGTGGGGAAATAGATTTATTTAATATCGTAAACTATTTATGTTAATTCTCGTTAAATATTTTTATGAAATATTGGTATGACTGTACGTTAAATTATTTAATATCTGGTCGATCTAGAGGGTAACAACAGGGTGGGGGTATAAAAGTGCGCTGCCAAGCAACAGAGAACCTTAGGGCGTTACTTGCTTGTTAGTAGAAAATAAGGGAAGTGTTGAAAGTATAAGAAAACGAAAGACACTTATACGTTCATTTTAAGTTTTTGCAAGTTATTTATTTACCAAATAAAGTGGGGTTTAAAAATAAACTTCAGGAAAGATTATATACTGTAAGTCGCCTTTGTATACACGCCTGCTAGAATCCGCAGTGTTAGTGTCGGCGCGAGTAAATCCATGGTAGATATTTGGGAAGAATACTTAGAAAGTTAAAAGTTTGAAAAATCAGAAATTGTAAGTCAGTTCTCTCTGGATCGGGCAGAAATATAATGTTATTAATAATAATAATAATAATAAAGGAAAGTGTTTGTATCCAACGTATATTTGAATTCTTTAATTATTTATAATAATTAGTTAGTGTCCTTAAGTGAAAACCCCTGTCAGATTATAAACAAAATTTGTAATCGGCGAATCGCCGTTCGAAAATAAATAAGACCAGGTTTACGTAAAGCGTCGTGGCCAGGTTCCAAGAGAGAAATCCTTGGTGGCACCCTCGACGGCGATTCTAATAATTAAGATTCAATTATTAGGGGAAGGAAAAGAATTGTAGTGTCACAATAGCTAAAATAGGAAAGTTTCTGAATGTCAAAGTTCTCTGACTACTGGAAGGGTTATCAAACAAAAGAGCTTGAAGGTGCATGCATGCTGTTCCTGAAGAGCCAAAAAAGTTGGTTTTAATTGCCGTATATATTTGTTTTTGTAATTACCGCAAAAAAGTAGTCAACCGAGTTGCATTCCGTTTTGTTAAGAATTGTACCCCCCCCCCCCCAAGTTTGTCTTTTTGTTGTAAATGTTACTGTTAAATGGAAATATATTTATTTGTAATTTAAAAAAAAAAAAAAGTTGATTTCGTGGAATACCAAACCGAAAATATAAGTAATGAAAAAAATAAAAAGTAACTAATTTTTAAAATTAATTTTGATTTATGTATTTTTTTTAAAAAAAATTGATTTGATATTAGTTTTAAATGTGATAAACAAACCAAAAAAAAACCCCGGCTCAAAAATATAAATAATGAAAAGAATAAAAATTAAGTACTTTTTTAAATTCATTTTAATTTATGCATTTTTTTTTTTTTAAATTTATTTGATATTACTTTTAAATGTGATAAACAAACCCCAAAAAAAAAATACCGGCCCCGGCAACATTATATTAACTTTATTTACAAACAAACCTTGCCCTCAGGCAGTTTCGACACGGCATTATAAAACTACCTTTTACATTTTTATTTATTGTGCCAATACTAAAAACTTAAAAATAATAGAGATTTTTTTAATATTGAATGCTTTTATTGACCATCTACATAAAAGGGGGGGGGGAATTTTTTTCTTCAACCACAACTGGGGTTTTTAATTATTTAATTTAAAATAAAAGTATGGGGAGGGAATCCAGAAATTCATTAAGTCAATCTCTATTTTTTATAATAAGGGATTGACTTAATTAATTTCTGGACCTCCCCCCCCCCCATGCTTTTATTTTCAAGTTAAATCTAAAAACCCCAATTATGGTTGAAGAAACAAAATGTTCTTTTTAGTACATGATCAATAAAACCATTTAATATAATAAAAAAATTATATTATTCAATGTTATTTTTTAATTTTCTCAACAGAAAACTTTTTTCTGAATATTTCAATACCATGTTTAGTTGTAAAACTCCAATGTACTTTATTCTCTGCCACATCTTTTTTATGGAAACACATTTCATTTGTTTAGAATGTCTTTGGGATAATTCTTTTAATGTAGATGAGTCTATCTTTTATGAAACCTATGTTCAAGTTCATCATAAAACGTCGTTTTAGGAAGTCTTCCATTGTTCATTTGTTTTACATGTCCACTCTAATGAAGGTGTGATTTTACAATAGTGGACTCAATAGTTTCACATCAAATAAACTGAAGAACATATTAATTGGTTTTATGATTTTGCCATTATATTTTTATAATTTTATGGAGCTTACTTAAATGAAAATTTTCTAATGCCTTTATATTGTGTGAATAGGGTGTCCAAGTTTTCTATTCATATAATAAATTAGGTAAAATAACAGCTTTATATACAGCCAGCTTATTTGCAGTAGTTATTTCTCTATGATGAAATATTCCATCTTTTTAATTTATTAAAAGCAGCAGTGGTACATTGGGGCATCACATATAATCTTGATTATTTGACCCTGACTATGATACAGTTAATCTATTCCAACCATATTCATCCCTTATGTTTCATAATATTAGATTTTTTTTAACTATGGTAACTAATTACCATACTCTAAACTTATAGCTTAATTTCTTACTATCACATGTCAAATAATACTATATATTTTAAATAGTGCATAGAATTAGGAATAAAGAAATATAAAAGCTTTAAACTTTAATGAAGCAAATAATTTAATGAAATAGGGTTTGAACATGGTATGCAATTAGTATTTTTCCAGGTTGAACACTTAATTAATTTGTTGGCATATGTGACTACACACATTTAAAATATTGATTTTGAAACTAAATTATATTTGACATGTCATTTTTAAATATTTACATAAAAAAATAGAATTATTATTCTCTGTCACAAGAATCCTCTATACTAATATATCCATGTTACAAAGATTGAAGTGAATTATGGTTAAGTACAATCCATCTTTCTCTCATGAAATTATCCTGCAGGCTTCCAATCACATGAGATACAAACTATTATTATGAGGAAGGAAAAAGAAAAAAAAATTATTACAATATTTAAAATATTAATAAAGCACTAAACACTGCATACACGAATAATATAATTTTAAAAACACACACAAATATAAGCAAAAATAGTAATAAAATTACATACCTTGTTTAAAATAAGCTTAATATCAATGTTCTCTTCTAAGCTTTTTATAATTTGAATTTTAGTTTACATATGACTTGTTGAATGTTGTAGATTCATTGAACACTTTGCATGCAGATAGTAAAATTTTTCTAAAAGTTCAAATTCTTTCCAGTTCTTGTTTTCTGATGAATACTATCCTTACATTGATAAATGTCTTATTTTTCTGGCTTTAAGATAACTAAACTTTTACCATTTCATGTGGAAATTTTTGAAGAATGGTATTTTATATTCATTTGATCACATCATTAAAGAGGAAGACAGGTTCACACTCTGGAGACAATAATTTGAAAGGTCCAGTAGGCTACATTTTATCGGGGTTGGTTACAACTAATGCAAGTGTTTAGCTCTAGTTGCACATTTAATGATTACAGTAACAAAATGAAGTTTTTCCTGCTGCTGTAATATAAGCAATTTGAGATTTTACGTGAATTACCAGGATTTTATTTCATAGCAACTATTTGTTAAACTGCAAGCTATTTTCAAAATTTGTTAATATTTTAAAACTGTTTTTAAGATTTACTTAAAATTTATTGGAATATATCTGAAAATTTAAATATATTATCTTTTGTATAACTTGTTTCTAAGTAGCATTAACATCTCACTAATCAAGTATTATTTTCTCTGTTAATTCTATGCAGCATATTATGAACTTTATACATTTGTTATTCAAAAATGCAAAGTAATTCTGTTGTACTTCATTTTAATGTTTTCATGACCATTTCCTCTTTGGGATTTCTAATGAAAAAAAGAATTTATAGTATATAATTTTTTAGAAATATTACCAAAATCACCCTTTTCTTTATTTTGCTGTAATTTCTTATATAAATACAATTTATCCAAACCACTTAGAACACTTTTTAGGACAGTTGGAACGTATGTGTATGTATAAATGTTCAAATAAAGGGTTTTGCTAAAAAGTGTTCAAAGTGGTTTGGATAAATTGTATTTATATAATTTTTTGTTTTCCACAAATTTCACAAGGCTCTTATTTCAATATCCACAGTCAGATTTACACATAACACTTTCATCTTTTGTTCATTTTCAAATTCTGGAGAAGATCTAGAACAATTTTAAATTGTTATTTGGTCTGATCAAAAGATATTTTGTATATCTGTAGAAAAATTTATCTAATCCTTCATTATAATGAGAATTTGTTAGTGTATAAACCTGAATTATCTGTATTTGGTATAATCCATCAAATTGAGTAACTGGTTATGCCATTCTGGTATATCATCAATCTTCAAAATGTTGGTTTTCTAAATTCTATTTATAATGAAACCCATTGTATTAGTTCTTCCAGTTAGGTCCTATTTGATGTTACACAATTTTTCAAATCATACTTTATGTTATGAGCAATTGATTAATTTGAATGTTATTTGTAATCATTGGAGATTAAAACAGTCTTAAATAATCCAGTTATTACTTTCGAGTACAATAACTTAGAATTAAAAAAAATACCAACATATTCTTTAAAAAACTTATAAGAATAAACATTTTTTTTAAAAGAATTTGTTAATATTTTAATCTCTTATAATTATTGAAGATTATAAATAATCACTTAATATTTTTTGAAATATAAATTATAAAAATGAAAAGCTTATAAAATATTTAACATCACAAGTATTTAAATATAATTCCACTCATAAATATAATGGAAAAAAGATTTTTTTATGTGTTAAAAATAAGTAAATAATCATAAAAAGTATAAAATTCAAGATAATCTTGTTTAAAAAAATGAGTAGCAGTTAAATAATAATTGACATTTATTGGATATTGCTTATGTTGCATTATTCCAATATAATTATTGGTAGGCTTTTGTTTAGGATTTTTTATATTTTTGTCATCTATTGCTATTATCAGTTATCTATGAATAATAAAAGATAAAAGCAACTTTGGAAGAGTTATTTGTGGTTGTTTGAATTAATACGTGCTTTGCTTTAAGACCTAGCTATTCTGAAAAAGTTTACGAGAAGGAAAAGAATTGAATTTTATTTTTACAAAGTCAAAGCAAAGTGTATAAAAGGATTTTACATTAAATAAAATATATCTATATTTGAAATTTTTAAAAAAGGAAGACAATATTGTTTTGATATTTGCAATATTACCAGATAAACCAATTTTATTAATCAAATCAAACATTTGCTATGGAGAATATTTATAATTATCTATAATTTCAGATTATTATGAATAATCTCCTATTTATTTAAGTCTAAAGCATTTTTTTATTTTTCAGTTTATTTGATAGTGTTAAAGATCGTTACGAAAAACAAAGAAGAATTTTAATGCAGACAGCTGTATGCCAGTTAGGTAAAATTTATAATTTATTTTGAATTAATTTAATTTACAATGTAGTTTGGATTTATTTATTGGATTTGTAAATTATTTTTGTTATTCATAATGCATTCTCAAAAGATTTTTATTTTTAGTTGTACTTTTTTCTTTATTGGACTCTAGCCTTTAATAATGCCTTATAATCAAATTATATAATTTTTCAACATCATAAATTGATTAGTACATTTTGGAATAAATTAGAAATTTATCTCAAATTTAAGATTTACCATTAATGAATTCGATCATTATTTTTATATTATATTAATATTTTTGTTCATCACTAGCAAAGTTGGTGAACAGAACTGTGTAAACTGATTTATGTATTGAATTGTAAGTTGTGGATACAAATATTGTAGATCTTTTTTGAAGTAAATTTTTTTATAGTTTTTATTCAAATTATTCATAAATAATCTACAAGTACTATTGTTTATGAATTAAATTGAAAGAAATATTGTAGCAAACTTTAGTCAATGAGTATAGCATTCAGGAAAATTATTACAAAAATAGATTTTGATTTCATATAGCAATCTATCTTCCATCATTTTAAATTGCCGCTCCCTAGCCAATCTAGATAAATATCTAATATTGATTGGTAAATAATATAGATAAACAGGGATGAAAACTGATCAATTCCTCACAAGTCCTCTACTATGGAGGAAGGAGTGCTGTTGGAGAAATCTTTACCAAGCAGTTGCTATTTTATTGTTTATCTTTTATCATTTAAAGTGTCTGCAGAAAGGAATTTTCCTTTAACTGAAAGATATTTTGATTTCTCTTTGGAACCTTAAAGGAACTGAGCAGGACAAATTCTTAATTTCCAATCTATACTTTTCATAGCAGATATTATTACTATGTAATTATTCATATAGTAAATGGTCATGAATTGATTGTTTAGTACACTTCAACCAATGCGGTAAATTTATATGATTTTTTCTCTGAGTTCAAAATCAAGAAACACCACGGTCTTTTTTTTTTGTTGTTGCCTGATAGTGGTTAATAGAAATGTTAGTTAAGTTTTCTTAAAAGCATGATGAATATGCACATGTGAATGATTATATATATAGAGAGAGATTATTATGGCTCTTGTTTCCAGGAGTTGTAAAGTCATTAGTCAAGATAATATTTAATAGTTGAATATGATGGATGCTAAGAATTCCTTGATATTGAACCTAAGATTCCATTCAATAACAATCTTTTATTGAATACCTATAACTGCATGTCACTTTCAAGTGAAGGAATATTGTACGAATTAGAAGAATTATCTAATATTAAATGGGATATTGTTGGATTTTGTGAATAAAAGGTGAAAAGATTGTTTAAGCAAGTGGAATGGGATTCTTTATAAATAAATAGTTGAAGAACAACACTGTGGAGATTAATCATATATTAGATAGAGTGGCAAGATTAATTATTCAATTTATTGGTTAATATCAAATGTATATTATTCAGTTTTATGCCCAAAAAAATTTCATTACAATAAAGAAATAGCATATACAAAATGTTTTTGATCAGACTAAACAACCTTTTAAAATTGTCATGAGAGGCTTTAATGCTAGAATTGGTAAACAATTGAAAGATGAAAATGCTGTGGGTGACAGAAATGAGAAGGAACACAAGCTTGTGGAGTTCTCAGGGGAAAAAAAGCTATATATTATGAATTCCTTCTTTGAAAAAAATAATAAATAGAAATGGACATGGAAACATACAAATGATGGTGGAGCAGAATTGGATTGTATTTTGATTAACAGAAAATATGTATTTCAAGAATGTAATGTTGTTAATAGATTCAGCACAGGAAATGATTATCATTTAGTGAGATGTAAAACATATCATAAAAGTTGATATTGCTAACCTCAAAAATGTTTTCATTGAATTTAAATTAGAACTTGCAAATCATTTTAAAACAGACTTTCAAGATGGTTTTGACTTGACTGAAATCAATAAAAGTATAATTAAAACTCTATTAAGAATTGCAAGAAAGATAGCTGATAGAAAAATGCAGCAATTTACCAGTAAATTTTTTTTCTGAAGAAAAGAAAAAATATGAAAATTTTTAAAAATGATTCATTAAGAAGAACTGAATATCTAAAGTCTTTGTAAAATGATATGAAAAGGAATTAATAATGATATAAGAACATATAATTGTGAATTGACAAGGAAAACTATAGATAATAATAAAAAATCTCAAAAGTGAAAAACAACATCTTGATATTGGAAGGAAAGTTATTTCAGCAATAAAATAAAAAAAGATGGAATTTTTGCTAAAAAGAGAGAGATTATTGTGAAATATGTAGAAAAGTTCTATGAAGAATTATATAATAATAAATAATAAGAAAACAAATATCTTCTGCACTTATTACATTTTCTGAACTGTCTAGCATTTTAAATGAAGAGTTGGGATATGCAATTAAATCTATGAAGAAGGGAAAAACACAAGGGAAATGATGGATTATAATTGATAACTTAAAAGAAGCAGATGAAGAAATTGAAAAATTATTGGTAAAGTTATATACTAAATATCTAAATAATATTGATGTATCAGATAGTTGGAAGAATGCAGTAGTAATGTTGATATTTAAGTAATGTGATAAGATATTAGAAATTATAGACCAATCTGTCTTCTATGAATTTTACATGAAATCTTTACCATGGTAATTACAATTTGTTTACAGCGAAGTTTGGATTCTAACCAACCAAGAGAACAAGCTGGAATTAAACACAGTATTTAGCACAGTGGGTGACATTCAGAGATTGAAAGAAATTATAGAAAGGTTCAATGAATAACAGTTGCCATTATGCCTTGTATTTGTAGATTATGAAAAGGCATTTGATTCTATAAGTATTTCTACAGTAATTAAAGCATTGGAGCATCAAGATTTAGACTCAGGATATTGTTATATTCTGAAGAATATTTATCAAAATGCAACAGCAATGATTAGATTACATAATGATACTAAGAAAATTAACACTGAGAGGGCTTCATATGATCAAAAAAATTTTACAGCAGTTTTACAAGAAATATTTTGTGGATTAAAATGGGAAGTTAAAAGAGTAAAAATGAATAGAGGTTATTTAAGACATTTTGATTTTGCAAATGATATAATTCTTTTGCAAATAATGCTTCAGAACTTCAAGAAATGTTGCAAGAATTATCAGATGGAAATAAGAAAATAGCATTAAAGATGAATGATAAAAAGATTAAAATAATGTTCAGTGGATTTTTTCAAAAGAAAATAAAGATTAATAGCCATGAATTATAAGAAATTAACTGCAAATATCTTGATCAGATTATTAATATAGTTGGAAGCATAATGGATAAAATTAGTCTTGGAATTAAACTTTGGTGGAGTGCTTTTAGTGGTGATAACTTAACATTAAAAAGGAATATATCCATGTATTTAAAAAGGAAGGTTTATCATAAATGTATTTTAGTAGTTCTTACTTAGGAATCTAATACTTTGAAAATTAACAGAAAAGCAATATGGAGACTTCAGATCACTCAATGAAGTATGGAAAGATGTATGATAAGAATAGCAAGGATGAAAGAACATAGTTGTTGACATCATTGAAATAATTTAAGAGACAGAAATGAAGCTGGGTTGGACATATTACTAGAAGAAATGATAATAGATAGATAATTGAAGTTTTAAATTAGATCAAAGAGATTATAAAAGACCTAAAAAGAGATCATATGTGAGATATATTATTGAAATAAGGAAATTTGCTGGTGTGTTGTGGAGAAAAGAGACTAGGAATTGGAGAAATTGGATTAAAACTTGAAGGGATCTTCATCCTACAGTGAATGAATAGTAATGATTGAAAATAATGTTGATCATTTAAAGCTAAACTTTAATGCTAAAAATTCAAGTGCTTAGAATTTACTTGCTGGATTATGAAATTTAATAACCTTAAACAGATATAAGTATTTGTGGAAATTCTTAAGCTTGATGGAAACAATTTTATTGTTTAAATTCAATAAAATTTTATCTAAAATGA
Source organism: Epiperipatus broadwayi (assembly GCA_028023455.1). Classification (NCBI taxonomy): domain Eukaryota; kingdom Metazoa; phylum Onychophora; class Udeonychophora; order Euonychophora; family Peripatidae; genus Epiperipatus; species Epiperipatus broadwayi. The sequence continues at coordinate 1,181,428 of JAQFVV010000173.1, forward strand.
AAAAAAAGCTACAGTTTTTTTAAATATATATATTTATTTATTGTGAGTTAATGAGTAGCATTAAACTTAATGAAATTACACTAATCATAAATTCTTCTATATATTGTTTTTGTCCATAGTATCTAAGTAATATCTGCTAATCCCAAAGTGGTCCTTATTAATTCTTTAGTATGGAAATATTGAAAAACTTTTCTGAGCATTTTATTTTGTTCATTAATTTAGTTTAAACTAATGTGCTCAATAGAATTTCTTAATTTAATGTTTTAAATGTATAATGTTCTACAACATTTGAATCTACTCATGATTATCCTATAGGCTGCCATTTTTTATAAAACTTAAGCGTAAATTCATCAACAACTAATAATTGGCTACTGTATTTGTATTTTTCATGTTCCTGAAGATAAATACCATTTTTAAAGCTAAAATTTTAATGAAATGATTTCAGTTTAAAAGTCATTCTTTTTAAAAGAAATGTAATTTGAAACAACTTTTATTATGCTTTACATTGGAATATTTTTTTTGTTTTATGTGTGTAGTGATATTATTATAATAATAGTTGATTTCAATAATAATCTAATTTTAATACAATAATTAATTACAAATGTAATATTTTTTTCTATAAACCATTACTTTTTGCTCTGCAGACAATAAAATTAATAACTGTGTGGGAATGGAAGTTATTGGTTTGTTGTTCTACTTGAACATCCTCTTAGCTTTCACAATAAATTTCCTGAAGCATCTACATCTATCACTAATTTTTTTATGAAATGTTTTTAAAATATTAAAAAAATATTTTTTTTAATATCTTATAGAAGAAAAAAAAACTTTTTTTGAAAAATAATTATTATCTGTACTATATTTTTTATGAGAAAATATTAATGATGTTTTTACATAATTATCATAATTTTTCTAATATTATATAGTTTAAAGAAAAGTGTTAAGTTTTTGGGATATTATGAATGAAATTGATAACTAAATTACTTCATGAAGTAAATTTTATTTAATTCACATCATTGAAGTTGCTCAAATTTTATAATGCATTATGATTCTTCTAACACTAGTGTTTATATATATGAATAAATAATCTTGTAAATGGCATAAATAATAAGCAATTTTTTAAAACAAAAATATTTTATATTACTTCAATTATATCTTTGAGTATTTACAATTTTATTTGTTAATGATGATATGACCTACTCTTTAATATATCAGAATGTAAATAAACAAAAAAATTTTCATGGATCAAATAGCAAAGTAAGTCATTTATTTGATTAAGCATGATAGTTTGCAACTTATTACAATCATGGAATCCTTTTCATTTTGATAAAAAGTTTTGGAACCTTGACAATTTTTACTGATTATAAATAAAACAATAAATCATATACAATTTATTGGAAATATAAAAATAAAAAAATGAAAAAATTGATTATGGAAAAGCAAATATTGATAATTAGTGTGAAAGATTAAACTTTTTTTTTCAACATTCTTTCAAAATTTGGTTTAAATTCTATTAGGAGTGATAGCTAATATCTGTATTTTATTCTTGTTGCAATGTAAAACAAAAAAATTTATATATTTTTAAAATTATTAATTAAAGCTCAAAAATTAATTTTATTGATCAACCCCAAATTTTTTTCAGCAGATTTGTTGGGAACTCTATAGCATATAATTTTTATATATATTTATGAATGCAGTACTCTAAATGACTTCACTATAAGTTTTGTCTATATGTGTTGTCGAACTATTCATATGCCATTTCAAAAATTTGGGATAAATTTGCAGAAATTAAAACATTGTATATTTATTTCAACAACAAATATAATAATGTAAGCAGATAGTCTGTATTCTTTTAATAAAGAAAAATTGGCACTTATTCAGAAAATCTACTGAATAAAGATTTAATTTATAAGTAGCCAATGTACTCCATATAATAAAACAAACAGTAAATTGTTTTAAGATTTTGAAGAGAAATATCAAATTAGTCTAATTTTTAATATAAAATGGATTATATAGGAATTAATATACTGTAATTATCCAAGTTATAAACAATATAATCTCAGAAGCAGAAATATAAATATATCCAACATCCTCTATCTGAAGATACATATATGTATATATATATATTGTGTGTGTTAAGTTCTTTGTCAAAGTTAGATGACCAACTAGGAAAAGGATTACTATATATAATCATCTATTAATACTTTATCTTATTGATAATGGTTGTCATTGCTTATTTTAAAGCATATTTTTCTTGTCTTGCCAAACTACCATTTTCATTTTACTATTTTTTAATTATGTTTATCAATTGTCCTTATTAAAATCATCTACATTTTTTTATCTACTTTATTTTTATTTTTTTCATCACCTCATGTTGCTTCCAAACATTCATTAATCCTCAATGTTTATATTTAATTTCTTAATGCTGGGTTGTTATATCTCCCTCCCACCAACATTGCCAATTTTTAATTTTATCCCTCTATTGATTTTCTTTTGTTTTTTTTATTAATCATATCTTTGATCTTAAAGTATCACATTTCATATTAAATATTTTTCTTTAGGTTTTTTTTTGTTAATATCAAATTTCATTTTTATTATAATCTTTCTCATAATCCTCCTTGTAATTTATCCACTTTTTCCATCTTCGCTTATTCTTATAATTATATCAATTTGATTTATAATTAATTTATTCTCTACTTTTGTTTCACTCTTATTATGACTCCCTATTTTTAATCTTTCAGTTTTTGTTTTTTATATATATACTTAAAACTATACAAAATTTTACATTATTGCTTATTATTTTTTTCATATCTTCAAATCTAATACATCGAATGTATGGGTTGTATAAAATAACAGGAACATCTAATATTAAGTTTATTAATATGGTGCAAATAGTTATTTACATCAAGAATTATTTAACTTTATGTAGAATGAAATTATATTTGGTATTATATTTGGCAGAAAATCTCAAATTTTCTGATAAGTGTCTATGAAAAATATTGATCTTTCTCACATGCTGTTCAATATTTAATAATGTTTCAACCAGATGATTGAGAAAGTTATAAAGTTGTATAATATTCTTATCATCAAACTAATTTTTGACTTCATGGGCTGAAAGGATTTAAAGCATTATTATCTTGGAAAATGATGATGTTTAGAAATAGTTCTTGCATTGTGGAATGAATCTGTTATTTATAAATTTTTAAAATGTTTGCATTGTTGTAATACTATGATTTGGATGACCAGATTTTGCCAGTTTTATTATATATTTTATAATTGATTGACAGCTCTTTTTTTTTGGCAATCACTTGATATAAACTCATCGAGTTGGAAAAATGCGTTCAATCATCACTTTTATAGTTAATATATTCCCGAGACTATTACTTTCACTTCAAAAAATAATGATTTTAAAATGGCTGCTTGTCCTTAAATGCCTATTTGTGGAATTTATGGTGGATTGTTTTCTTAATCACTGGAATGCTCATATTTGCTATGATCTCAGCAGAAATTTATTTCTTTATGATTTTATGGGTTTGCTATAATCCTTTATAGCATCTTTATATCAATAATAAGCAGTGACTTCTAATGACAATTGAATCTATCAGCTTTGTTTCATATTTAATGAAGGCAGCTTTGATTCTTGGTCTTGAATATCAAACAATTCAGCAGCTTATGTAATGATATTCCTATTAATTGGACAGACAATAAGTTAACTTCTTTAAATTCAAGTATGTCCAACATTTAGAATGTTAACATTTTACCAGATTATTTTCTACCATTTTCTTAGAGTTTTTTTTTGTAAAAGAAGAAAATAATATGAATTTTTATTGCACAGTATATCAAAAGTATTTTCTTAATATGGTTAGTGTTTGTGTTATTTTGTAGAATTGCTTTATCTTTCATCATTTTTTACAACTTCGTTCCAAATGTTAACATTTTCCCCCACATATATTAATTAATTTAATGACACCATTGCTGTCTTATTTTCTGTTTACTTCTATTTTAGCATTCATACCAATAATGTGCAATTAGTTCTTAATGTAGATTTCATGTCGTCTTTTTTTTTGTTCCAGTCATTGCTCTTTTCTAAATATAATGACTTATTAGGACTGTTCTGTTTTTTTGTTTGTTTTTTTAAATAATATTCAGTAAATTTATCTATTTAATCTTATCAGATTTGTTAAATCTACAAAAGTATGCAAAACACAAGTATTTATATATATGGTTGTATCTGATATCAAATTTAGCCAAGTGAAATTCTTTTTAAGAAGATTAGGATTTTTATTTCAGATAGAGGGCCCAGGTAACCTAACTATACGCATATCTAACTATTCTTAACTAGAAGGTAAGCAAATATAGAAAACTTTTTAAACTCTTACCATCCATAATTGCTAAGTTGGTGAATACTGTCTTCTCTTTCACTGATTCTTTTTGAGGGTCTATTGAAGGAGTATTTGCCCTGCAATGGACTGTTTATTAAAGTGACTGTCTATGCTTTTATCAGTAAATATACTTTATGCATACATTGTGTAAAAATGTTGCTTTATATTAAATACTAGTATTGAATGTAAAAGAACCAAAGATTATGTTGACCCACTGTCTTATTACTCTTTTCTCTCTCTGAAATAATAATAAATAATTTTATAGTGATACATATATGGTCAGTTAAAATTCATAGGATGTGCTTGTTTCTGAGATATACTTACATGTAAGTTTGTATGCATCATTAACATATAACTTCTTTTTTTTTTAAGGTCTTTCAGCATTTGTTTGGATTCCAGATGGTCAGAGGTTAGTTTTTTTTTTATTATATTAATTAAACTTTTATCATTGTTTAATTACACTATCACATTGATGTACATTTGTATGTTTAGAATTCAAGAAAAGAAAATCAAATTATTTTAATTTTAAAAAATAGTTTTTAATAATAATGAAAAATTTTATTGAAAACTCAAATTTTTCATTATTTTGAAATATATTTTATTTTTATCAAAAAATATGATTATTAATTTTTTTTTAATAGAATTGCATACATTAAAGAAATTAAAAATTCACATATTTATAGACCTTTTATTTTTCCATTTGTATTATTTTTATCAGATACCGAGAATATATTATTCATAAGTTCTATTTGTAAGTTGTAAAAATTGACTTTTTTTTTTTGCAATATTTTGTCTTTAGTAACCATAATATGAATATGAGAATCAGTAGGTATAAACTGATTATAATTTTATGTCTTAATAATGACATTTTTGATGAAGATAATCATAGCAAGCATTTGAAATTATATGAGATTAATAAATATAAAATTTTCTTTCATTAAATTAAGTAACAAAAAAATTTATTAAGTAATAATAATAGTGACAATCTAATTGAGTGTCAAGTTGAATCAATATAATTGCCAGTTTTGATATCTATATTATGTTGTTATATATTGCTATTTTGTTTTTGATGCATATGAGATTTATGATTTAAATTAAAACATTCTGGTAAAATATTAAGGATAAGCTTTGTCATTATGTATGATTTCATTGTAAATATAGGGCTAATTTGGTTAAACAGGATGGATGTACAATAAGTTGTTTTTCCACTTTTCAACTAATTTTATTTTAGTTTATTCTGTTTCAGCTGAAACTGTATTCTTCATCAGAGATCTGTATATAATTTATAATATGACATTGCATTATAAGATATTAAATATAATGTAATAATATAAAATATTTACAGATTTCTAATGAAAGATCCAAATTTCAGTAAAAACAGAAGAAAAGGAATGAATATTACTTAAAAAATGCAAAAAAAAAGACAAGTTGAGTTATTGAGTAATAAGGACATGATGAAGATATTGAATCCATGTAATTAATTATCTATATAGATATGTGAGGTCTGCCTCAAGAAAGATGTATTATTTTAAAAAAAAAATCATTCGATATGATCATGTTTAACAATACCTGGAAAAAAAGGCAGAAATTTTGATTCTAATAATATCTGCTTTTTACTACTCACTTATAGGGTAATTTTTCATTATCTAGAAAGATTAATTATTAATTAATGATCAACACTTTATGACATAAGTACTAATTTACATATGTAAAGAATCATCTGCACATATTAATTTACTAATGGTGCTGTGTTTATTTTTTTTTAATATGTGTATATTTAATATTAAATTTAAAAAAATTATTTAAGAAAATGTTAATTCTTGCTAAGATAATATTGTCTAATAACATGAAAAGTTAAAGGTTACCTTCATTATTCTGTCTGGATGTAGAAATTGCTAAACCATAGATATTGGACCTATATTATTAATTTTGTAACTAGATACTAAAGTCCAGAATTATACAAGATTCTGATTTTTGTTCTGTATCAGTGAAGATAATGAATTATATAATTATTTGGAAGTTTAATTATTTCCATTATAATTTATAATTATTATATTTTTAATGTCCTCATCAGATAGAGTACTAGATTAATTGATCAAAAGATCCTTGTCAAAATCAGTATATCATTTTTGAAATGTCATTTGTCTTCTGAGCAACTGACTATTCAATTATTTTATTTTTATATATTTTTAATGAAATTTTCATTCTGAACTTTATAAACAAATTTTTTCTGCCTTTAACATTTAATTATAAAACCTTTCCAGTCATCATTATATTATATGTGTTTAAATACTTGTATAGTGTATATAATTAAGCTAGATGAAATTAGAGGGGATTTGAACCCAGACTTTTAAGCTCCTTTCAGTCATCCACTCTATCTTATTCAACCAATACACGTGACCACATGCAGTCCAATATACTTATGTCCTGCTGAACCAGTACTCATCAGTAGATCCGGATAATCATCTCCTACATATATATATATAATCAGTGCTCAGTTTATATTAAGATAGCAAATCTTCAAACTTTAATGGACAGACTTTAATTTTCTCCATTCTCCAACTCTTCAGCCATCCACATCATTCAAAATCTGATAGAGTGACTGAAGAGAACTTGAAAGTCTGGTTTCAAATCCACTCTAATTATATCTAGCTTAAATATATATACTAGTATTTAAATATTACAGATTCAGCCAGTATTCCGCCCATCCCTCTTCTGTGTGTTTAAATGGTCTTAAGGTCCTATATATGAGAGATCAGAGTGACATACAGTCAATATGGATATGACAACAAAATTGGCGAACAAGGACTTTGAACATGCCATCATCAGATTTTTGATGATATGGATGGCTGAAGAGTTGGAGACTGGAAAAGATTAAAGCCTATTCATTAAAGTTTGAAGATTTGCTATCTTAATATAAACTGAGCACTGATTATATATATATATGTGGGAGTTGATTATCCAGACCAATTTATGAGTGCTGGTTTAGCATCATTTACCTTTTTCACATGTATGTGGTCATGTGTATCAGTTGTATAAAATAGAGTGGATGACTGAAGGGATCTTAAAAGTTTGGGTTCAAATTCCCTCTAATTATATCTGTTTAAGTATATTATTACTCTTATTATTCTGCAACAATTATTTTTTATATAATTGTATAAATTTTATAAATATTTTATCAAACTAAAGTTTTTTTAAACAGAAGTGAAGATATTATTACTCCTATTTTTTTTCTCTTTAATAATCATCTTAGATATATTATTAAATTTTTATGTAAGTATCTCATTATTGTTTTTTTGTATTAGTTGAAAAAATTTATAGCTTGTTATCACTATCTTTGTAATTCTTTCAAATATTTCAATTTAATGCTAAATAATTCTAGCATCATAAGTATTGATTTGCATCATATTTCTCTAAATGCATTGGTTAATATAGAACATAATATTTCAAGTGATGTTTTTTGTTTTCTCATCTTCAGATATTGATGGTTTCATCAGTGGCAGTCTTTTGAGTGATTTGAACCTGTAACTTTTAGATTTATGAATACTAAATTTAAGATAATATTCTAATCAAATACACTATTCTGTCAAAGGCAGTAGTCAGTAGAAATTTTATATACTTATTTATAAGAACCCTGATTTCTCCATTTTTTTGTATTAAGGGGCAAGGTTAATAAGTCGTTTACAGACTTTATGAGTTTAGAAATATATATAAATGCTATAGTATAAAATGTTATAATTTTCACTGACATTAAAATGTTAATAACCAAAATACAACATAAGCTGCTTTTCTATGATAATTTATGTACGTAAATATTCACTCACCATAAATATTTTGTGTATCTAGAGAGCAGACTCGGGATAAAGATTTCTGGATTAATTATCATTTGAGGAAATAAAAGAATAACAATTCTCAATTCGAATAATTCTCAGTTGAATACAAATGTGTTCTCTTTATCACTTTGGTGTTTAAGTATTACATGATCTCCTAATCAATTGACCGTACAAATAATTTTTTTTTTATTATACTTCATGTAAGTCTTTATCTAGCTTCTTCATTATAGTGTAGCACTTCTATATTTAGAGTTCATTATAAAACTTTAATAGCAGTTGTATCTACCTGGTATAATTTACCACACATATCAAAGAATTATAATAATCTCTGAAATTCTGCTATTTTAAATAAGAAGCCTATTGTGTTAATTATCGGACATACAATTCTATTGTACTGCTTTCTGTAATCTGCCACTATTTTTTTAGAATTATATTTAGAATGTATAAAACTTTTAAGAAATTTGTAATGCTTTTTAATGTAAATCCTCATAATATTATAAATATATATATATAAAAAATAATTTACATTTAATTTAGAATATCTGTATAGGAACCAAATTAATATTTAATTGCATTTTAAGTTTTTACATAAGTTCTGATTATTTTCTGCAAGTAACTAACTACCAGCACTATTTTTATTACAGATAGACAAAAAAAAAAATTATGATTTTAACAAAATAACTGTATAATGTAAGTACTGCCTAAATTTTAAGAAACTGTATTTCTTTTCATTTAAATTAGTAACGCTCATTCAGGGAAATATTTAAGATTTTTGTTTATTTTTTATTGTATTAGTGTAATTTAAGGCATTTGTATAATACATTTACAATGAGAGAAAATTGTAGAAAATGTAGCATAGATTGTTTTTTCAATTTTCTTTTCTTCCTAAATTGCATTATTTTTTTGCATTTCATTTTATACACTTAAAAATATTTATTATTTCTTTTTTTAAAAAAATTTATATTAATAATTATTTATAATTTTCAGGTATGAGGCCCATACATATAATTTTTATTTACGCCCAAAATCTTTTGGACCTCTTGATGTAAGATTTACTTTTCAGGTATGAAAAAGTGTTATTTATATATTTGTATTTATCAGAACACTCATTGTTGCACATAATTACAAAAAGTCATTATTATTAGAGAAGTGATTAGAAAACCATTGGCAATGAATTTAACACATTCAGATATTGTAGTTCGGTAATTATAAAATAAAACAGCAAACATATCTCTGAATGATGGAAAAACCATATACAGACAAAAACTTGCAGTTGGAATTTAAAGTTTATTAAATTGTTTGCAAATCAAATATAATTTTGTTAGAAATAGTTAATTCAAATTAATTAAAAAATCATGTATGTAAATTTTGATCTTTTATCTCTTCTACTTTAACTGAATCGTAATGTCATTTACCAATTATTAGCCAAACAAGTCTAGCTTAGAAAGACACAAAAAAAGGAATTTTTTTATAAAATATTTATTGTATTTCAGATTCTAGCATATTAAATTCACAGATATTTTACATAAATTGTGTGTAAGAATATATGCATGCAAGTTAAAAATGTGTATTCTGCTATATGATTCTGGATTTAGCTTTCAAGCTTTTATATGAATTTTAAAATATATCACATGCTGGTTGGATTAATATTTAATTTGACCACTAGATTATCTTAGTAATGTTGGTTAAATAAAAAAATCAAATAATTTATTGCTCAGGAGTATGTAAGAAGTTTAAGCATTGGCATGGACCTTGAGCTTTAGCATCTTCCAGTCTTTCACTGCATCAAACTATGTAGAGCACATATAATTATCCCTGCATGACAATATTGTGGGGCTTATTAAAGTTTAAATTATAGCTCCAAAAATCCTACAATAAATTATATTAAGAGGGTGACATGCAAAAGTAAACTATACTTATCACTTCAATGTAGTATTGTGTTACTAGTTGAGTCTGTTGCCTTCTGGCAGAGAGTTTAACACTTATACATACTTTTTATATCTTTTTAAAAAATTTTAAATATTAAATAATAGACTGATTTGCTCAAACCTGTGCATTGGTATGTAGCATGATAGAATCGAGGATTAACAATTCCTGGATTTTTGTTCCTGATGCTTGTATGTCATATGACCTCCTGAGCGACTGATCACTTACCTTTTTTTTTTTTTATTACGTAAGATGGCAAGACTGGTTTAAATTTAGAATACTTTATATATCGACACAAATAAATATTTGAAGTGAATTAAAACATTTTATTAGATGTAATTTCTTTCAGTTTCTTGTACATTAGACAAGCTTCATTTATTAAAAAAATTCAAATATTTCATCAACCAACTGCCCCAGATTGAATGGGCAGACAGTTTAAATTTTTATTGTTCCATTGTTTTAGAAATTAATCACTTTTAAAATAAAATTGATAATTTTTAAAGACAAGTGTAAAAGTGTTCGTTATAAGCACCGACAAAAGTTATAAGTACTAGAGTTAAATGTTTCAGTTCTGTTTATGACCTCTCTTTGCTGACGTCAATCCTTACTAAGACTCAATGGTCAGTCTTTGGTGTACAAAAATTGTTTTTACAGCAAGTAAAAATAAAGGTTTTTAGAAAACATTTGATACAATAAAAAAAAAATCCTGTTTTACAATTTCAATATTATTTTTTTCATTTTCAACGAAAAACCAAGAATTCACATGATATTTCTATACCTTCTAATGAATTTTTTTTTTTTTAACTTATATCTTTAATAATATATTTCAATAAACAAACATATATGAAATATTTAATTTTGTAATAAGTAAGTTGTTATGGTGAATGTAATAATAAAATGCAATAATTAATAATTTTATTCAAGTGATTTATTTTATGATTCACTCTATTAGTTTCCAGTATTTCTTTATTTATTCACTTATTTATATTTTTTCTTCAAATTTGCTACAACCAATTTATAATTTGATGATAATATTAATAATAAATAAGAATATTGTTTGAATCCTATGTTTGCCATAGTTACCTAATTAACATTTATAATTCAACACCTCCATTATGCATAAATCAAGTCAAATGAAAATAAATAAGATCATTGAACTTCCTTTATATATATATTGTAATATACAACTCTAATCTATGCAGGTACAATATATACAAGTCAAAGAAATATATTTTAATAATATTAATATTTATTGAAATGAAGTTATTTATTTATAAAGAGCAGTATAAATGATTTAAAATGTAGTATATATTTAAAATACAGTATATATATTTACTGAAAAAAAATAATATATTAAAAATAGATCATCTAAAAGTGTTGTTTTGATTTTAAGGAGGAAAAAAATAAATTTTTTTTCTAGTGAAGTATTCATAGAAAAATCTATTTTAAGTAATCATGTTTTTTCTAGTTTGATAAGTAATAGATATTTTGCATTATATAATCAATTAAAGAAATTTTATATATATTATAGTTAAACAGATATAATCTTATGATTGAGAATATATAAAATAATAGTCAAATCCATTTTTCAGACAAAATTTTGTATTAATAACATTGGTAAAAAGGATTTATTTAAAATTTGACATATATTAAAATGTTTTTCATCTATTGATAAATAGAAAATTAGATTTCATGCTTTTGAAAAATTATAAATATTCACTTTTCTCATTGAATTCTTATTTTTAAAAAAGCAATATATTTGAAGATTAAAACAATCTCAAACAAACTCATTCTTATTTTGACATTTTTTTTGATAGTAAAAATATTTTATAAATTTATAATAAATAGAAACTTCTTTTTTTTTTTGACAATTTTATTTTTTTGTTTTTCAGGCTTCATCACTGGAATTTCTTTGTCAACACAGATTTGATTTTAACAAAGTAAAGTTTCTTATCTGTTATTATAATAATGATACTTTTAGCTGTTTAGTATGTTAACTTTATTATTTTTATTTGTTTGTTTTTTGTTACAGATGTAACAGTGGAATATATTACAACAAAATTTTTCCAATTAATTATTTATATATCTCAGATTAGAGCAGGATTGTATTATTAATATTTGGTAATTGATATCATAGTCCTGTTTATATTCTTATGGCTGAGTATATTATATGATGGTACTAAAAACATTATTTATTAATATCAACATAAATGCTGATAATTCTGTTTGTATGTTATTCTTGAAAGGATAGTTTCCTTTTTAAGTACTTCGACATATTCCTATAGTTTTATAAAATTTTAGGTATTCCTTATTACACTTTCTTATTAAGAATTTGCTTAGAAGAGATAAGTAAAAAATTTGACAAGAAATTTTATTATATTATTATAGCAAAAGTCTTTCATGATTTTTTTAATTAAGGCAAAAATTTTTATTTTTAAAGAAAGCTTAGAGATTTTTCTGTATTTATAACAAAAAAGAAAAAAATCTAATTTGCTTAAAATGCTAATTAGCATTTAAAAGTCTGTTGATTTTTTTTTTTTTTTTGTTTTTAAAATATTTCTCAGTTTTGCTTCACTAATATACTGTCAAATTAGATTGTTTTCAATTAAAAAAATTTCTATATCATCTCATCTATCTTATGTATGATTTTTTCTAAGTCTGTTAAAACTTTTTAAGATCTAGTTTAGAACTTTTGTTAACTTTTTTTTTATAATGTGTTCATGCTAGCTCTTTATTTACCTTTTGATTGACAACTTTCAGAGGCATAAATTTTAAGTTAGCAATAGTAAAAAATATTTATTAAAAACTTTTTGAACTCAAAGATATATTTTTTTAACTATTTTTTTTGAAAGCATCCTATGCAGGTTTAATTCTGGAATTATTTCACAACATTACATTTTTATCAAGGCATTTTAATTTTTAACTTTTTCTAACATCAATATTAATTTTTAATGTTTTATATCTTTTCTTTTTTGTATATTTAACATTACTTTATTCTTTTTTAAGAGCTTTTTTTGATCACAGCTGATAGTATTCGAGCTTCTAGTTTTTTTTTTTTTTTTTGTTGTTGTTGTTATTGTTTTTGCTTTTATTTTTTGTTCATTAGTAATAATTTTAATTTACATTTTTTAATAAGTATTGATAAAATTAATATTTAATAGCTACTCTCACTATTTTATTTGTATGTGTATAAAGATATATTCCAAAAATTCTTCTTTTTGCCTTTTTAACTTAACTGAGTTTCAAATGTATAAATTTCATCTCACTGTTGTTTTTTTTAAAAAAATTTGTTTTCCATTGAATTAAACTTTATATATATGAAAAAAAAAAACATAAAAATTATCCAGCAATATTTTGATTATTTTCTATCATCTTTATAAAATATAGAGAATTAAAAAAAATATATAATAAAAGATTGAGTAACGAAGAACTTAATATTGATAAATTTAGATTTTCTTTATTAAGATAGGATTCAAATATAAAAAAATAATTATGATAAATTCTTTTTAATTAATTAAATATTGATAAAGAAAACTATATATATAGGTTTTTAATTTTATAGTCAATTTTTATGAAATAATGCCATTAAAAAAGTAGATAAGTTTTTGTAATACTAATAACTTCAGATTCGATTTAAAATAAAATTATAAAAAGAGAAATTAATTTTTTGAAAAATGTTTTAGTTTATATGTTTATTGGTATGTTTTTTTATTTTTTTTTATTCATATATTTTTGTTTTATTTTGTTTCAAATAAATTTCTGAATTATGCTTTGACAAAGATTATAGAAAAACAATCAAAATGTTGGTGGATATTTTTTATGTTTTATACATATATAAAGTTTAGTTCAATAAAAGTTTTTTAAAAAAGAATAATGTGAAATTTATATATGCATATAATGATGTTCTTTGGGAATTGTTTCATATTTTTTGTAAATATGTCAATTTTTTTTTTTTTGATAATTAAAAAAAAGAGTATACTATTTGCAAATTGAAATTAAAATTTAACCAATTTTTAATTTGTTATATTTATTACAATTAGCTAAATAAAATGTTTAATTGATTAATTAAATATGGTCTCCAATATTTTTTACTTAAATTATTTTAATAACTGAAATTTATTGCAATTTGAAAATTTTAAATAATTTACATTTTGAAACATATACTAAAGTTTTGATGTAAAAAAATTAGTTCTGAATAATTTTTTTTTTATTTTTTGAATAGTTAATATAATTCTTTATTATCTGCTAATATTAGGTTTAGTTTTAAAATTACGTATATATATAGATGATTTCAAACGTGAAATGTCAAAGGAAATCGAAACATGATTTCGTAGCTTTAAAAAATGAGATGCACAAAAGACAAAAGGAACAATCTTACCTGTGTAATATAAACCAGTTCTTAAAGATAAAGATATTTGAGGGACAAAAGAGATTAAGCTCCGATCGAGCATATTAAAAGCTTGGAAAGATATTTCCAAGTGAACCAAGTTAATGACTTTGGTAAACTGGCAATTTCCTGCAGTCACCTCCATGGTGACGCACAAACATGGTGGGAATCCTCGTTCCACCTTCCCAAAACATTCAAGTATTATAAAAAGGCATTGTTAAAAAGTTTTTGGAGTGAACAGCGCCAAGAGATGATCCTGTACCTAGTTATGCAGGAAAAACATAGAGAATACTGACGAAAATTACTCGCAATTTTTCTGGAGACAAGTGGCAAGACTTCAGACATTGAACACATGCCACATATCAGAGGAGCGAATTGTCAGGATAATCCCTGTAATCTGCCACTCCATATTGAACAAATGGTACTCACCACAAATAGGAATTCAATGCAACAAATGGCCGAATTATTAAATAAGATAGACATGAGCCAACAATATAAGCTATCAGCAAATGTTTGGGAAGATAGACATACCAATCACGTGAACAGGAACAAAAATGAAGAGTTCTGTGATCACATTGTAAAACCATGGACTAATAAGGACAAAGAAATATCTAACTTGATATGTTCATGGGAAGATAGAGTGCCTGAATATGCTCCACAAAGTTGTCCTGAGATCAGTCTGACAATGGAGGGACTTGAAGTCACGGCCATGCTGGATTCAGGCAGTCAAATATCTGTAATATCAGAAGATCTATATCACCAGATTTTTAACAAAAAACCCGCGCATAGAAATATTGCCTTTGAAGATGGCGCAAATAACGTTAGCAAACAACCGGAAAGCAAAACTTTTGCCTAAGCAAATTTGGGTACAGATGCATATACAACATAAGATGGTATACCAAGTGTTCTTAATAATGACCAGTCTTATCCATGAAGTTGTGTTGTGTTCTGACTTCTTGCACAAAAACAGATACATTTTAGATTATAAACATTAGCTTGTAGTGTGTAATGACAAACAAATCGAAATGCTAAAACCCCATTTACATTATGATACTGAGGCATGTTATGTGAGCCAATTGGACATGGAGCTTATGGAAGAAAAGGCAAATGGAGCAAAACTGACTTCTGCCACTGAGACAGAAAAATTCAAATCTATGCTTCATACTTATAAAAACATATTCTCTGATTGTCTCGGCCTCATTAAAGGATATAAACAAAGAATCAGATTGAAAACAGGAGAACCATTCCAAGCACGATCCTATCCCATACCACACAAATTTAAGGAGGAGTTGGAGAAACAGCTGGAACAAATGTTGAAATGGGGCATTATTGATCAATGCTTTTCCCCATAGTGTAACCCCCTAGTGGTGGTCAGAAAGAAAAATGGATCCGTGCGGTTATGCCTTGACACATGCCAACTTAACAAGGCTACAATACCAGATTATACTATTCCGCCCCATATGCAAGAATTACTCATGAAATTTAAAAACCAAATAATATCTTCCATATTCGACTTAACTGCTAGCTACTGGCAGATAGAATTGCATCACACAGATCGCAAATACACAGCTTTTAGATATGGAGGCCACACATATTAATTTAATTGAATGCCTTTCGACTTAGTTAATAGAGGTACAGGTTTATTACGATGTCTGGACCAAGTTTTGTCCCAGGAAATCAAGAAAATTTTAACAATATATGTGGACGACATCGTGGTAGCATCCACATCACTGGAAGAACACTTTCAACACTTGCAACTATTTTTTTCAGAATGCGAAGCTAAAGTAATCAAAATCAACCTACACTTGCAACTATTTTTTGCAGAATGCGAAGCTAAAGTTTAGAATCAAAATCAACCTAAAAAAGAGTATATTGATCTCTGAGGAGTTAGAATTTTTGGGTCATTTGGCAGGACGAACGGGAATCAAACCCCACCCTGATAAAATTTAGTGCAATTTCTGACTTCTCTGTACCTAGAACACGAAAGCACATACGGTCCTTTTTAGGACTATGTAACTTTTTACAACAGATTCTGCGAAAAATTTGCTGACTGAATGGAATCTTTACTGAGACTACTAAGGAAAGATACCCGTTGTAACTGGATCATCAAACAAGAGGAAGCATTCGCTGAGATTAAGAAAAGTTTTATAAAACAAGTGGTGCTGGCATACCCAGACTTTGACAAACCCTTTATACTCCAAACTGATATCAGTGCATATGGACTCGGCGTTACCCTATCTCAAGTTCGGCAGGATGGTCAGATAAGAGTCCTGCACTTCAAAGACAGGTTGTTGAAAGGGCCTGAATGTAATTACTCTGTTACAGAAAAAGAATCTCTTGCAATTGTATGGGCATTTGAAAAATTTTGCCCTATGCTACTAGGCTCCGAAGTGATAGTAATTACGGACCACAAGAGTTAAATTTTTAAATCACAGCTAATAGCCGACTAGTTCGGTGGAGTTTGTTTCTCCAAGAGTTTAATTATACGGTGAAACATTGCAAAGGAGCTGAGAATGTGGTGGCTGACATCCTCTGTCGTCATCCCATTCAAACTCAACAATAACAACACCTGAGGATAGACCATGCATACATGATGAGCATAGCATCAGATAAGGACAAAGACATAGAGGAATATCTAAATCAAATGTCAAAGAGACAGCACGAAGATAAGGACCTAACCGGATCATAAGACTATA
This sequence comes from Epiperipatus broadwayi, assembly GCA_028023455.1. Classification (NCBI taxonomy): domain Eukaryota; kingdom Metazoa; phylum Onychophora; class Udeonychophora; order Euonychophora; family Peripatidae; genus Epiperipatus; species Epiperipatus broadwayi. The sequence goes on from JAQFVV010000173.1 coordinate 1,198,649, forward strand.
CTCAGTCTCCTCAGAAGGATGACCCTACCCTTGATAAGAAGTGTCAATACAAGATAGAGAAAGGGGTTTTATACTATCAAATTCAAGAAGACATCGATGAAGGGAGAGATGGTACCATCAGCCATTCGGGGCCCCCTCACTGATTACATTCACCGTTTATGGACATTATGGAACCCCCAAAACCAAATATTGCTTCAAGCGCTGGTTCTATTGGCCCGGGATGCACCGGGACATAATAAAGATTTTGAACAAATGTGAAATATGCCAGCGCGCAAAACCACTGAATATCGCATACACATCTCCAATGAAATCAATCATCCCTAACACCTTGAAGGCAATAATGACCATGGATTTTTATGGCCCTCTGCCACCCTTCAATAGAAAAAGATATCTACTCATTATGTATGACCTTTTGTCCAAATTAGTGGCAGCCTATCCTTTAGCAAGGACTACAACACGTGAAACTATAAAGGTTCTAGAGTCTTCACATTTTAACACAGTTGGGAAACCAGAAATGTTTCTGACAGACCATGGGACCCTTTTGTATCGGATGAATGGAACAAATGGGTTAGTAAGCGGGGAGTTAAACACGTACTTATGTCCATCTGTAACCCCCAAAGTAATCCCTGTGAAAGAGTCATGCGGGAGTTGGGAAGGCTGTTTCGTACGTACTTACCAACAAACCATAAGGGATGGGTAAAACAGTTACCTCACATACTAAATTATATAAACTGGACTGAACACGAATCCACAGGATTCTCTCCAACACAGCTACATTTTGGAAAACTTGTACCAAAACTCTTCAAGACAAACTTCCCAGGGAGCAGAGACAACAATTGACGTGGATTTAGATAAAAAAAAAGGCTCAAGCCCAGTTGCATCTGATGAGTCTCAGAAGAAATAAAAGGAAACACAGCATGCAAAACTACCACTTTAAGGTAAGGGATAGAGTGATGGTCAGAATGCCTCATGTGAGCATTCCAGAAAAGTTCCAGTGTAAAACAATTTTTAATCTTTATGAAGGCCCTTTTGAAATTGTGGAGTGCAGTGGGGATAATGCTTTCTGGATTAAAACACAACAGGGAATAAAGAGCACATACAATGCTCGTGTGCTAAAACCGATAACATAGCACCCAGGGTGCTCTAGAAATCATCTCGCATGTATAGTTCATAATATCTGTATAAATAAAAACTTAAGACTTTAAATGGTCATACCAATTAAAAATCTCATTGGATAGAGAGATATTGTGCCAGGCATTATCAAATGTCCATGCACAAAGTCTACTGTAAAGAACATTACAGCAGATACACATGTAAATTTATATATATTAGGCACAACGAATATATAAATG